>JARHVA010003561.1:700000-1929416 GCA_037957365.1 Torreya grandis | reverse complement strand
GTCAACTAGATCAATTTGCTTGACATAGTTCTATAATTACATTTTTGTTTCTGTAAACAAATTATTTTCAACAAATAATATCAATCTAGACAACTTAGTTTTATAGTACATTTATTTCTTTGAATATTGTATAAAACTACTTGATTTATAAATTATGTGTCGACCTAATCAACATAGTTATAAATTGACATTATTTATAACAAATTAAATCAAAATACTTGATCTAGTAATCTATGTATTAAATTGTTTTTTACACAAACTATATCAATCTGCTCAATATAGTTCTATATTGTGAATGACTACATCGACCAACACTAATATAGTTATATTTATTTCACTTTTCAAGTGTAATCAAGGAAAAATAACCTTTCTTTTAAAAAATATAATCACTCACCTAATTTCAGGTTGATTGAATATTTATTTTTAATTCACTAAATGTTGTAAATTGGTTTTCAATTATTCTTTTAACTTTATTTTCTATTTTCTTAGTTTTCTCCAAAAAATTATGTTTTATTTGTTTTCAAACTACTTAGTATCATGAAGGGGTATGCAGTGTTATATTTACAATTCTTGTCTATTATTTATAGAGATCATGGCATGAATGAATTTCCCTAATAGTCATATCTGTAATACAAGTCTAAACACATAATTTAGTTTCCACATTCCTCATGATATATTGGAAATGTCTATGATCCCCTTTTTATTGATCTTTAGGAAGTTATCCATACTTCTAATTATTTAGTGCACTTGTTAGCAATTAACATCAAGAAGTTACTCTTAGCTTACCCTTGATATCATATTTATTAGGATACATGCATTTTACTTCTTCCATAGTCAATGCTATGAAACATCGAATTGAAACTATCCAATGGATGAGCCAGTATCTATGAGAGCCTATTAATCAGTCAAATAATGTTAATACATCTACCTAATCATAATTTTTCAAAAATAGGTATAAAACATAATTAATATATGAATCTATATTATATTTTGTATTGCATTGAGGAATGATGATATAATTATATGTTATGTGTTATGACTACATTGACCAATGTTAATGTAGTTACTTGTGTTTGTAGACTACATCAGCTAGCTTCATATAATATCTTGTGTTTATAGATTATATTGACTAGCTTGATAGATTCTATTGTGTGTACATACTACATAAAAAAGATCCATACATTCTCTTATGTATTTAGACTAAATTGATAAGCTCACTCTAGTCTCATGTGTTTGGAGATCACATCAACTAGCTCAATATAGTATCTTATGTTTGCATAATTCATTGATCATATTTATTCAATTTATTATGATTTCATATTTGACTTATCAAACAACTTGCAATAGTCGATTCCATTATATATAATTTTGTTTACCTATGAAACTATATCAAACAACTTGATAGAGTTCATTTCCCACCTTTTTTCTCAGAGCTTTGTCCTACATACTGCATTGAATAGATCAACTCAATTTATTTCATGATATTACCAATATTATCATAACAATCTATATTATAATACATAATATAGTCAATTTATTTTAGATGTCATTTGTACCACTTTTAAAATTATACTATATCGATTTGGTCCATACTATTTTATCTAGGGTAACATTTTTTTACTACATTAGCTAGCATGATATCATAACTTATGTGTTTTAAAGTTAATCCTTTACCTCTTTAAAACCTATCTAAATCATGAAGTCGCTTATTAGGATTTTCCTAGATAATCTCAACCCAGTCATATTTTACATGGGTTACTCTTTTCTTCCTACCTTTTGACCACTAAATATAACACTTCATGGTGTTAATACTTGCAAACTCTATCTAGATATATTTAATGTAGCATGGCTTAAATAACTCAAAATTATGATATAGATAATTAAAACACCTTTATAAACCTTGATTATAATATAATTTATATTCCTAATCATAATGGTGTTTTATCTAAAATTCCATACTATTTAGTTGGAGTAATCAAAACTAATCCTGGGAATCTTCCTCCCAACATTGAAAATCCTTCCCCCAATCCTTCTACTCAAAACCCACCTATCAATATAACTCAATTACTTTAATAAATGGCTCAACAAATGAATGCCATGAAAAAAACTAATAATTCTCTAATACTTTAAATGAAAAATCACATCTTGCAAATGACTATCCATCCACCAATTACCATGTCCCAATAAAATAATAATTCTTTATCCCCTCCTGTTACATATACCAATGGGAATATCATACATCAACTTCCTATGCATAATAAAAAGTTTAAAAGAACTTCAAAATGAATTTTTAGCACCATTCATTATTTCAATATACATTGGAAATATTTCTCCAACAATCACATATGATGGGACTAAAGATCCTACTATTTTCCTAAAATATTTTGGTAATCTCTATACAAAATGGGTCTAAACTAATACCTTTTCCACTATTAAACTTATTGTCAAAACCTTCATGAGAGATGAAATAGAATGGTATAACCAAATCCATAGACACTCTATTTTTACAACTAGAGGATTTAATTAATTCTCTAGTCAAGGAATTTCAACATAATGATATTCTTAAAAATAGCCTTATCAATTTCATTAATGCTAAGAAACCTCCTAATGAATCTATTCACACTTTTATCAAATGATCGATGGAAGAATTTAGCAGAATAAATCAATCCATAACATGAGTGATGATAATTTGTTCAATATTTTCATTACTATTCTTACAAAATATTTTTAATGCAAGGTTAGGATCTTTTCTCCCCAAATCTTAGAATCAGCCTTTGATCACTAAAAAAGACAATAATTCCCCTTGATTTAATTTGAAATTATCATAATCTTATAAATTAATATTTTTTAAATCTCGCCTAATGCAATAGCCATTACCAAATCTCAATTCAAACCTACTCAAACAAAAATGGGAGCCACCAACTCAGATACTCAAATACCCTCTCACTCACCCTTTTTATCTTTATCTAAAACTTTCATTCATACCACTAGTGCTCCTCCATCATGGTACAACCTTAACCAATTTAATTGGTTTCACACTGACATTCAACATTCTAATGAGACATGCCATGATCTTTCAAAATTGTTTTTAATATCATCTTAGAATAAGCTTCTGATCATGATTCTATGATTAAATTTCACCATAATTAATATATTAATGCTTCTCAAATGTGAACCTTTTCAAAATATATAAATCATAAATCTCCCAAATGTTCTTCAGATTCCAATACACAATTTTCCAACAAAAATGTTTACACTATTGATGTCAATTATGACAAATAATGTATGACCAATATTACATTAATTATCAATATGTGAATGAATAAAAGGTTAAATACCATTGTAAAACCACTCAAAAATATCCAAACACCAAATCTAATAATCCCTCTACTAGGAAAAAACTTCTTAAGGATACTACCACTAGTCATACTTCTTCAGAGCAACCCACTATTGATGAGTTATATCCATAATGGAACCTCAACCTAGTTATTTGATTCCCTTTAAGAATACCATTTATAATCAATGTAATTTATGTTCTAATTATTTATCCAAACCTCATTATAATTTTCTAGATGAAGTTGACTCTATTTATTGAAGAATTCCACTCATGGAATAACTAATAACTTCTCCCTAGCATCAAAATTTTCTTATGCAACAATTAAAAAACATCAAATAATCCCCATAAAATGATTATGATATACCTAATTCAATCTCTGATGGTCATCCACACACAAAGGTTCATGCTATTGAAACTATTTCCTATTATATATCATTAATGATGAAATTATTTTTTGAGCAAATGAATCACACCTTTTTATTAAGATCAGAATCAATCACGATGTTTAAATGATTCTATAATTATTGCATGGAACATTTATAATATAACAAAATAAAACTATCATGAGCACATATATGCAATGAAGGAGGAGTATTAATTTTTTAAATGAGGTAAAGTTTCTTATTTATTATCTATTTATTACTCTAACTAAGGTTTATGTGAATATTAAAGTAGGAATTATGATTTATTTTAGATTTTATGTTTTAAATCTTTAAGTTTGGTCATTCACACTTTATTTTTATTTATTTTTTAATTTATTCTACTCTTTTTTTTTCCTTGGATTTCCATGTTTTCCATGGTAGATTCATTTTACTTTCTATGATTGCAATGAATGTTTCATGTTATTCCTTAACTAATGTTAACTATTTAGATATATTTAGGATTTCTAATATTTAAATTTAAATTTATTTTCATTCTTGTTCTTCCCCTTTATTTATTGTATCCTTTTCTATTGACTGAGCCTCCATGCTTTTTATTTGATCCCATGGTTTTTCTTCTTATTCTATCTTTGTATCTAATATCTATGTTACTACTTATCCCTTAGCTAGAGCCAATTTAGTGCTTGTGAATTATATTTTCTTCCCATTCTATTTTTATCTCCTAGGTTGGTGCATCTTTGATGATTTTTCATTTTAATGTGTGTGTTTCCTTTTTGTATCTTTTATCTCTTAAAAACTACTACTTATTTAATGTGTGGAACTAAATAAATACTATTTACATTTGTATGATATGGATGATTTTATGTCCTACACATTTTCAATGAAAATAACTTATTCTATTCTAGAGGATTTACCTAAAATTGGAATGGGATGGTATGAATCCATAGAATTAAAATTTCTTGGCTCGAGTTTCATGGATTGTGTTGTTGATTTCTCTTCTTCTTATTTAATTTGGATTCCACCTTATGATTGTCATATGTTTAGGTCAAGATTCACAAAGGCCTTAAGGAATGAGCTAATGATATAATTAATTTGCTTGACATGTTCATCCAAGAATTAATATTGGAAAGGGGGGATGAAATTAGAATTAATATCAAAAGTTAAAATGTAAGTGAAGTAATAAATGACTATAAAAAATAATTCATTTGAGTATTTCTTGAAAATTCCTTGGGAAATATAGACTATGGGGTTTAGTTTTTTAGTAATGTTATCTATCCATACTAATAGGGATATAATTTGGTCTTGTGACATGATCGATTCCATGTGTATTTTTAATTTATCCCCAATGAAATATTTTGGGGCACGCTAAACTTTTTCCTCTACACCCATTAGAGTATTGGTATAATACATGACTAAACTTATGAGCAAAGAGCCATAAAAAAAAATGTTCACCCCATTTAATTTTATCTATGTTGGTGTCTAAATGATTTAGTATCAATTGGTAGATATTTCATGGAGATCATATCAAACATAACCATAATGATTTTTAGGCTCATTTCATCCTCTTTGTTAGAGATATATGTTATTAATTTTACCACCTTGACTACATACAAAAATGCCATATGTTTTATCAATGTTATGTTAATTCCCATTTTACTTTGTATGATCCCTAGGTATCATGAAGCATCCTTCCCTTTATAAAAATATTTCTTATCATACTTTTGGATGATGTGCCCTTAATTCATCAACCTCATTATTCATTCAATATATTTTATTGCAATGTTGTGTGGTTGTTAAAAAAATAAGACACCATTATGGAAATGGTAGAGTAGTATTTTGAAAACATTATTGAATAGATAAAGGGATGGCAATTTATCCATTACATCCAATTTAATTTGTGGAGTGGAGTTGATCTCAATAATCCATTCCTATTGATTAGTCTCTGGAACTTGTTGAATTAGATCAACATAGTTTGTGTCTATCCTTATGTGATCAATTTCGGTGATATCCAAATGAATGTATTATAATGCATACTTAAAGTTATTGAATTTATTTTATATGTATGAATAATATCCCTAGGGGTTTAGATTGAGATCTTTGTGTGTCACATATTTGGATTTTGGAATCAATAACTCTTTTTTATCAATAATTTCTAAGATTGCCATTTTTATGTATTAATGGATCGACTAATGATATATTATTATGCCAAAAATGATTTTGACAAAGTTTGGGTGATTTAAAATTTAATGTGTATCAATAAGACTAATGATCACTATTTATATACTTTTTTTCCATCACTCTTCATTTTTTGCCTTAAATGCATATGTGTTTTACAATCTTGTCAAATATATTATGAATCATGCCTATAATGGTCTTTTGAGTTGTCATATACTTTTAGTCTATTAAATACCACTTTTTATTTATTATATTTATATTTTTCATTTTTTTTTAATTCTTTTTTGTGACTCAATTTTTCACTCATTTAGCATCTTCCTCCTCTATTATGTTATTAATGTGTTAATTAATGAGTATCCTTATGTTTTTGTAAGGATTTTTATCTTGATCAACTAATTTGTTTATATTAGACATATGTAATAAGATGTGATAGAATACATTAAAATCACCTATCATGTATTTATTCAATTTTTAGGATTTATAAAACCAATGCTACACTTCTTAAGGTTTCTCATGTCTTCGTGTATGTTTTTGATCCGTAAATTTTTATTTGAAAAATTTTCAACTTTGTATTTTCATGGTTCATCCTTTCCATAAGTTTTCATTTAATAGGTTTAAACTTTGGATTCATATTTATGTTTATTTACACAATATTCCATTGATCAATTTTCAACTTGCAATTTTTATTGCATTTTATTTACACAAGCCATCATTTACTAGGTTTCAACTTGAGGTTTTCTTTTCTTCTTTTTTATTTTTTTGTTTCTTGGATTTGTATTTTATCCATGGTATTGCCTATTTTTATGTATTATTATATAATTTATATAGGTTACATTTATGACCCCTTGTCACTTAACACTTCAAATGTTTTAATTTTGATTGTTTAGTCAGTAGAAGTTTTGTCACTATGCAGTGTCCTAACAATCAAATTTTCAATTTTCCTGATTTATTATATTTTTTTCATATATTAATACATAGTATCCATCATGAAATTCCTTTTATATTTTTTTTATCATGAAATGAGTTTTTGTCGTCTCTTCTCTTGTGTTTGGTTATATGTGGTTGTAAACCTTCTCTCATCCATTTGTTGTAGTGAATCAAGAATTCATGGAGTGAATGGTATTATTTTATTCTAAATGCCACTATCAATCTCAAAATTAGTAAAATTAAATCCATAGACACCTTGGATTCTAACCCATAGACTAATTGGAATGTACAACACTTGATTAGTAATTTTTAGGTTGTGAAGTATACCTAAAGTACTATAAGTATTTTGAAGTCCTAGTTTGTAGCATTTAGATTACATGTTTATTCTCATACTTTTTGTTTAAATTTATTGAAAGCATCAATTATTCCATTATAATAAATATGGTAGTGGTAATTTTATTATAATTGATCAAAAAAAGTTAATAAGTTCTGAAATTATTGAGTTCACAAAGTTTTTCCCATGATCATTGGTGATACTTAATAGAAATCCAAACCATGTAATGATATTTTCATATATGAATTATGTTATTGTTTTTTTAGTGGCTTATTTAGTGGGTATTCCCTTAGCTCATCATGACAAAAAATATGTTCCTTTAATGATGAATTAGGCTTAGGATCTTCTTGTTGTTTGCTTAATCGATCAAATGAAATGAATGGCCCATTTTTAAAATGGTGTTCAAGTACTAGTCTCAATAACATTTCATCCTTGGGATTTGTATTTCCCACTCTTTGATAAATATCACATTGTCATTCATAAATTTAGGAATATTTTAAAGGGGTGGGCCACCACAATCTAGCCCACAATACTTCTCATGAAGTTCCTTATCTACCATTTTATCTACCAGTAATTTCTTCATGTTCTTCCTTGAATATGTATTCTCACTCATGTTGAAATACCACACACTTTAGAATTTCATCCTACTCCTTTTTATAATGATTGTAAATTAATGTGAATGGAAACACCTTAATGATAAACCTTTTCTTATCCAATTTTTAATATTCATCTAGGAATTATCCTATTGACAAAAATTGGGTAATGGTCTCCATGTCTTTGGGATTTATTTTAACTCTAAATATATGGCCTCTTGAGAATTATTTATAAATTGGTCCTTGATATTTTCCATTTTTTATTAGGTATAAATAACCTATTCCATTATTTAGTTTCCTCAGTTTGACACTATTTGTGAAATCAAACTCTTGAAATTACATCAACCATCTGTATATTTGATCTTGAGGTAGTAGTATAATAAAAAAAATTGAGTGGCTCATGATTGGTGTAGAATATGAATGGAGTTGAGATTAGATAGTGCCTGACATTTTGAAGTCCATATAACATTGCCATTTCTTCCCTTTCTATAGTTATATAATTGTGTTCTATTTTGGCTAGTTTACAACTTATAATAGATATCACATGATCCACATCATCTTGTGGTTATACCAATATTGCACCTATTTATATCCATGAGGCATGAACTTGTGTGTGGAAGGGAACCTTACAGTTTGGAAATATTAGTGTGGGACATTTAGAATTTTTATTTTTAATATTTCAAATCCATATTGACACTTTATTCAAATTAATTAGTTAATTAATTTTTTATTATTATTATTATTATTATTATTATTATTATTATTATTATTATTATTATTATTATTATTATTATTATTATTATTCACTAATCATAACATAACCTCTTATAAATTTTTAATGATATTCTATATATCTTAACAATGTGTAGACCTTTTTTTGGGTGGAATAAAATTTATAATTATATTTATTTTAAGAGGATCAATCATAAATCCTTTCTTTCAGATTGTGTGACCATGAAATGTTCCAAACTGTATCAAATATATACATCTATTTATATTTAACATGATTTGTAGCACACAACATCATTGAAAAATTAATATTATCACTTGGATATGATCTTTTTAAAATCCATAAACCATCCAATTGTCTAAATATAATTCCAAGAAATCATGCATAAAATATTTTAAAAAATTGATCATAATTCAAGTAAAAATAATTGGGGAATTCTTAAGGCAAAATGGAATTATTGTATACATAATGAACTCCATTTTATGGAAAATATTGATTTTTGTCTATCCTATTTGTTGATTTGAACCTGGTGATATATTGAGAATCTATATTTGAAAGAGTAAACCTCTCTCAATGTAATATTTTAAAAAACTTCTTCTGTGAATGGTGTGGGAAAGGAATCATGGATAATTTCTTTATTTAACTCAGTAAATTCCACACATATTCTTATTTTAATGTTATTTTCATTTTGCACTACTATTAGGCTAATACATTCCATGTCATCTACTAGCTTTATAAAACATGTGGCTAAAATTTTGTTGATTTCAATCTTGAGTTTGATCTACATGTTATTATTTGATTGATAGGGTCTCTTCTTGATTAGTTTTGATTATGGTTTTAGCTAAATTTTCATAATTCCAAACTCAAGATTAATGTCACTAAGTTCCTTAATATTTTTTGTAAATACATCTTGATATTATTTTAAAATTCCACCATTTTCATATCTATAAATTCTTCCCATTAATCTTGAGTTTTAGGAAATTTGGACTCTCCTTTATGAGCTTTATTTTCTTGGAGTATTTTTAATGGTTGATAAAAATATTGGATATTGTATTCATTATCTTCAATGAATTATTTACCCCCACTTAAACATTATAATGTATATTACTTGGAGTTTTCTCTTTTTCTTGATTAGGTTTTTGTCTTTCCATTATATAACATGTTAGAATATTTTGATATACATTATTTAGGACTTGAATGGAATTTTAATTTTCTATCTATTGATTATCTTTTCTCTTTGTTGTTTGACAGCTTCCAAATTAGGTTATTCCATTTCATCAGAGGATACTAATAAATATTAGCTTTTTTTTCAAATTGAAAAATACTCTTCTATCTATATCCAAAAAGTTAAACATGACAAGAAAATATTTAAGGATTTGATCCTAGTTCTTGGTCTCTCCTCATGTTTCTTGGTGCATATACCATAACCATAGTATATGTCCTAAGGTCTAATATAAATATTGTACCTAGAGTTTGGGATTAGTTTCTCTAATATGTCTCCAATATTCTTCACACCTATTGATATGTTGATGCAAACTTCTTTTTCTAGTGTATTTGATAGCAACCTTGAACATATCTTATTTTTTAGTGTATCATGTCTCAATCACGAAGGAAAGCATGGTCCAATTCTTAATATTGGCTTTATGAATTTTCCACTTTATTGCATCAGTGATAACTAATGTATCATCTAGATATTCCATGTTTTCCATTTCATTAGGTATTATTGTATTCATTTGTGCTAAACAATCTTTGACATCAATGATTCTTGATAATTTTGTTAAGTTGTTATGTCTTAAACCCTTACCCAAAATATATTCCCTTTTTATTGGTTTATGTGGTTTTATATTGTATTTTTAATTCACATTTTCTCTAAGGTAAATTGACTTTATTTTATATAGTATCTTTTTCACTTTTGGTTATATCTTTGCATAATGTTAATATGTATTGTCACTTTTATTTTCCAATCATTACAATGTATTTCTATTTATTATTGGTACTTTCGTTTCTTTATTGTATGTAGGATTTTTATTTATGTTATATTGAGTACTTATATTCTATGCATTTCTATTCTTATTAAAATATTTTTGTATTCCATAGTGTGTTTTTCTTCCATGCTAGGTAGTATAAAACTCATGGCACAATTAAATTTTTTCATGGTATAGATCATGTGTTATGCAGTATAATTCATCCATTCCTCAATGTGAGATATATGTTTTGTGGTATTTTTTATATGTTCCACAACATGGTGAATTATTTCTTCCTTCATAGCATTTTTTATGGGGCAAGTGCATGGAGTTGAGGGATAATTTTGTGGACATTTTAGGTAACATGATCATGTTAATAAATAACACAATCGTGTTATTTAATTAATGCATTCTCATTATTTAAATTATGGCTCAATAATTAATGAACCATAACATGATCACATTATTAAATAAAATAATCATGTTATTTTAAATGATAACGTGATACTCTTATTACTGAAATCACATTATTTTTATTTTTAATAATATGATTGCATTAATAACATAATCAAATTACCTAAATTACAAAAAAAACCAAAACCCAAATTTAAATTCATCAATTTGCATTCAATTTTTATTTGTTATCCTCTGCTTCCACAATCACATTTTTTGTGTGTGAGAGACAAAAGGTTGATATGAATCTACTACATTCATCCTAGGAATCCACTAATCGATAATGTCACCACGTAAAAGAGGTAAGTGATAAAAATATACACTTGTTAACCCTAATTTTTCATCATTTTATTGTTTAACCCTAATTTTTAGTAATATTTAGTTATAATTTGTTTATTTTGAATATCTAATCATACTAACCCTACTAACCCTCCATATAACCCTCTTATTCCTCCTCCTAACCCTCAATATAAACCTCCATAAAACCCTCTTCTTCCTCCTCCTGACCCTCCTACAATTCAACAAAACCCCTAAGGCAGTCAGGAGATTCTAAATGATAACATTGTTGGACATAAAATTGAAATTGAAGAATTCATTAGGATAATGAGGGATCCCAATTCTAACAACCCCCACTACACCTAGCTAGCCAATTCCTTAGAGATATTATTAGGTCAAATTAAATCTATAACAAATCAAATTGACAGATGGACTTCATATAGGGATAGTTGTAGGGCTTATTATGCTAACAAATTGTCAACACTTGAGGATAAGAATAAAGAAGTATCAAAAGCCTCCATTTGTACCTTATTCATTGACCCAACCACTAATGCCCCATTTCCCATAACTATTAAACCTTTTCTATTCCATTGTTACCAACATAACTTAATCATAAATAATTTTTGGGATCAATAGTAGATGGTCTTTAATTATCCACCATATAACAACCACAAGCTCCCATTTTATTTTTTTGTGGAAACTCTATCATGAGTTTATCCTAACTTATATTTTGAACTATTTGATTTTAGTGAGTTTCAAGCTCAAGGGAAAAGCTCTATGTAGGATTGACTAGGTACACACCATGTGCCTATTCAACTTGTGAGGATTCATATCCAAAATCCCCTTGAGCCTGAGATCCCATCTTTAGTTCAAAATTTAATGGACATTGATACTCTATAGTCTCTTAGTTCACTCATTCAACATATGAGTAGGATCTCACAAATTTATGATAGAGATACACCACCCAATGTGCATACTCAACCCCAATCTTATAGTTCTTTTGGAGATATGTGCATTGAACCTTCTGATGATGATGGCTCTAGTGGTTTAAAGGGCTTGGATAATATTCTTATGAGTGATGAACACACATATGGTGTACAGACATCAGCCACTATACATATGTAGGTAAATTTTATATAAATTTCATGCTAAAATTAAGTTATATTTGAAATTTTAATTTAGCTAATAATTAGTTTACATAAAAATTAAATTATATATATATATATATATATATATATATATATATATATATATATATAATTTTTTGTCATAGGAAGTGATTGTGACTTTATTATCATAGTCAACATTTGAAACATGTGATATGATGTAGCCATTGTTTACATTTTTGGATCCAGCTATTGGCCCATCCACAACTACATCTATCTTTGTTAGGATGACACCTTTTACTTATATAAAGGTAAAATTTTGAGTTAATCTTATGCTTTATGTACATTTAGTCTATGTATATTTACCTTATAAGTTTAATATAAATTTATCTATCAAGTATCTTGATGCATAGGTTCTAACAAGTTTCCCTGATATAGATAGAAACATACACTTACCTCTACCAAATATCCATCTCTAATCTTTTTGTGTCCTTCTTTGTCTTCTATCTTCAACATCTTTATCTCTTTGACCACTTTGAATTTACTAGGTCTTTCTTGTTCACTCTTACCTACTCAATGATTCTTAAGCCTCCTTATATTCATTTAATCCTCCTTATTTTCTTGGAGTCATTTTACTAATCAACTACCTCTACAATATTTCCTGTTAACATTAACCTCCTCAATTCATACTTTATTTTCATGTACTCTCTCTTTATCCTTACTCTGTTCTTTACAATCTTCTTATGTGTTTTCATAGGTTTGCATGATACTTAGATTTTGTCCTTTCATAATACTCATAAGATCATATACCTACTTAATTATATCTCATTTCATGTAACTAACCATTCCACATAACTTCAAATTTTCACTTAACTCTTGTTTCCTCTTTGACACCTTCTTTATATTAGCCCTTCTTTGAGGCAAACCTCCTTGTTCTAAGTAAACTACAAAGATCATAACCAAACCAAACCCACATTAAAATACCCCTTTACATCACATAGATCATGTAGGGACTTTCATAATTTAAATCTCTTCATATAGCACCTAACTCAACACCCCTCAAGACTAGTTAGGTCTCTTAGGCCTAATTGGAGGAGGCCAGTGATTGTAAAACCATACCATATGGACTCAAATAAAATTTAAGATATCAAAATCCTCTTCTTCCTATATAAATACACTTTTCCACAAATTTTTGAGATGGGTTGATCATATTGGGGGTACTGTGAACCTTTGTAATTTGTTATAAGGTGTCACAAACCATTAAAGAGGAACCACAATAGTTGTAATCTATGAGAATGGGCTCAGTGGTATTTATATAACTACTTTTGGCAAATCCCACAAATATCACATGAATAATCTCATTCAATATTAGATAATGGTAGTTCACATGACATGAGGATACTTATAAAATGAATAACACATATCTAGGGGTCCTTCTAGGTAACACTATCTTGAAAATGAAGGTTCTAAGCTCAAATATTCTCATTTTTACTTATGTCACAATTTCCATTATACATAAATCCACATGTTACCCTTGAAAATGAGTGATAATATCAAGGGAATTTAAGGTAAAAGAGAATAAATATACATGAAGGGTAAAAATACAAGGAATTAAATTTAACATGATTATGACACATCATAGTGGGCAAATATAAAGATGACTCATAAATTGACCCCTTTATCCATTACTTCCACATCAATTTAAACAATGTGATTTTAGTTCATTGGTTGATGTAACCACTAACTATATTGTATCAAATCTACCTAAATCAATTAACTTTCAACCTAATTAAACAATTTTGACTATTAAACTACCTACAACCAACTCATAAATAGGTTACAAATTAAATTAATTGAAATTTAATTTTTTTTAGGAATAAAGTCATACTCATATCCACAATTAAAATAGTTGGCTAAATTAATTATAATTACTTTCAAATAATATCAATGCAAACCAAATCATAACCTTAAAATTGCTCACTGATTATTAAAACATCAACAATTGTACTTTGTGGATCATTAACTTAAAAATGCAAATCTAAGAGTCTTCTTAGGCATAAAGGACCATGACTCCAGCCCCAAAATTAAGTTGAGTTATTTAAATAAAGTTAATGAAATGAGGTGTGGTTTTTAGGAAGGGGTGTAGTTAGGGAAGGGGGGATTGCAATTTTTTGTGTCAACCTTACCTTCTCATGTTTGAGCCACAAACTTGTAATAAACATTATAATTCAGTTATAATATCTCATTACACATTTTTATTTGGACACAACAAAGGTGTATATTTCAATTATAATCCCTTATTACACCTCTTTCTTTGGATATGACAAAGGTATAAACTGTAGACAACCTCTCTACTCAACATTCCTTATGCCAAAAAATATTGCATTGGGTCTCAATAGTTTGTAGCCCCATTTAAAAGTTTTTGGAGATCCACAATTTGTGTTGGTATTAAAATATGTCCTAGCCACAACAATTACACCATGCAATTTCTTCCAATTCAACATCTAAACCATTTGCCAATTTTGTTCTCTTAAGCCAAAATAAGACAATATATTTAAATGGATAAAACTTTATATATTGGACAAGGACCTCCCTTCCTCAACCTATTGGTAGAATGTTATTTACACACACCTTTATCAAGAGGTGGATTGACCATATCACACTCCTTTCTATTGGTTGTGTGTTTTCCCAAAAATCAAATCTTCCATCTATTATAAATGAATGTGATATCAATCCATGAATTATATATAGAGATAAAATGATTGATATCACACATATAATATAAGTATGATGGTCATATATGTGTATCTCAAAATTTTCCAAGTAAATATATAATGGTATTTTACTCTATCCAAAGAATATTTACAAGTAAGGATAGAGCTCTTGATATGTCTATTACTCCTTTTCTCTACCTAACTTTGCCTTGTCGAAGTCATAGTATTATTTACACATCCTAATATTCCAATCACACTTCCTACATGTATTAAAAATTTTATATTACCTCCAACTAAAAACTACTTGTTATTCTTGGGCATTGCATGTTGTATTGCAGTTAAACTTTAGGGATTCTTGGTTTACATTAATTTTTAATGATATGCACATTGTAAAAAAATTATAATTCCATGATATTCACATTGTAAAACAATTATAATTCCTATAATTTTATATGGAATAAGTCTCCAAAACATCTACTCCTGGCTCTAGTCTTGGTAAAGATCTCATTCAATGCTTTTGCTTTGTCTTGAATCTTCTATCACTAATCTAGTCTTTCTCTTAGCACTTAGGCTAAATAGCCTTATTATATTTTTACCTAATTATTATATAATTTGGAAACAATTATTGATGTCATTATACCTCTTTAAAACCTCTCACATTCATTCTCTAACTCATTTCATTCATTCCATTCACAAACTTACTCTCACTTTTTCACTATCTTCTCACTAGGCAATCCTCTTAGGTTTCAAGTAACAAATATTGATATAGGTTTCATGAATACAATATATTATAATTTATGATCTTTTATGATCATATCATACTTTTTATAACCTCCTTCAAACTCTAAATCACAATTCAATACTCATTTTCACATACAAAGCTACTAATGACCCCACTAGGCTTGTAGCCTTTTTTTGACATTTTCACTTTGTTTGAAAAATATATCAACTCCCATGAAGATAAAAAATAATTTTATACCATTACATATCTTTATGAAAATATTCCTAAATTTACATTATTCAATTCTCTCTATAGGTACCTTGTCCTTTATAAGCCCTTGTCCAATTAGGCCTTTCTATCCCTCTATTCATGACATAGTTATCAAAACCATAAAAATCGATATTGTACAAATTCCAAACCAATTTAATCCTTATTATGGCATAAAAATATGTTAAAATACCAAATTTAAATGATTTTACATGGTTGGAATGAGAGTTATAGGGTTTTGGGGTTTAAAACCCTAATTACCTACCTAGGGAGGCTGAGAGGCTTCATAATTCACTTTATTTAGTTTTAAGTCCTTAAAAAGGAAAATAAGACCTTATTAAGGTTTGTATTACTATTTTACACATTACCCAATATTTAATAAACTTTTATGAACATTCACTCACTTTAACCAACTCAAAACATAAAAATATGTCACTCTTTAGTGGACTGTGTAAGACACAAGGCTCTATCTACACTTTAAAGGTTAATAAACCCCAAATTAACTATTGACACAATGTATTTTCCTCCTACATGTGTTCAAATTTTAATTAATTTCACAACCATACACTTTCTCACCCATACACATCCTTTCATTAGCACACTAACTGAATATACATAGGGTAACTAATCAAAATAGGGGTCTATTATGTGGGGTCTTTTTTTGTTCAATAGTTATAACCTCCAAAATAATCTTTATAGGATTTGTACACCCCTCCACTACACCAAATTCTACCAAATCCATGTACATTTACCTTCCTTAGGCACACATCAACCTTTATTGGTGTTTGATTGCATAACAAGGCATTCACTATCTACCAAACAAAGTACTAATTATGTAAATAGGGAAACCTTTCAAATAGTGGGGTAATGAACATTTATTACTTGTTTTCAATCCAACCTAGACATCCAACTACTCACCATGAATATTTGATGAATGCATATGTGAATCTACTCAAATAATACAATGACTTTATTGACATGAAGTTTCAAATACATTAAGATAATATAATTTGGGGATTTTCATAGTCATAACAGATTTCTCATCAAAGAATGTTCTCTTTCAATTCCTCTCCCTTTTGGAGATCACACAAACTAAAACTTATAACTTGACACATCTTTGATCTTACCTATAAAGGATTGAGCATTCCTCCTTATTGCACCATACTTTATCAATCTCATCATTTATTTTCTTCCTTGATTGTAACCTATAGTCTCTTATTTAAACCTACCAATACACACAAAAGTTACTTGATCATGGCCTCTAAGTAATTTCAAAGACAATATAAAAATTGATGACAATATAATACTATTCCATGAAATATAGATACATAGAATCATTCCATCTTTATTCACTTTCGGAAATCTTGATTACAAAACACAACCCATGAAAAGGATTGATCATCTTCTTTTGAGAGGTATGTTATCTTTTCTTCATTGCCCCTGTTTTTTCCTTCCTAGAGTTCTCTCTCACCTCCCTCTATTTTTTCTATCCCTTCTATGCCACACAACACCTACAAATTTGATATGAACCTAATATCTCACACACATAAATACACATAAACACTGATTATATTACTAAAATATTCTTTTTTGGTAGGAAGGAATAAATCCACTATCATAATCCGCTTCAAGGGGGCTACCTCCTTTGAGTTGGGCTCAATTAAAATAAATTTTTGATGCCTTATAACATCATATGCATCTATACTTATACTATTTATTACCTACCCCACTTTATAATATAATACATGTGGGATTATTCTCTATATTATTATACCCCTCTAGGTACATTAAATTCCATCGCATTTAAATATGTTTTTACCTCAAAACATGATAATAAATAAGAAGAGTATCAAATGAAATCTAGACTAAAAATAGGTTGAAGACTAGATGGAAGCTCTGCCATGCATTCTTTTATGCTTCAACTTCTTCTACCTGTGTTATGATAGGAGCATGTACCATAAGAAGGTGAATGTAAGCACTAAAATAGGAGGTGGGTGTACATAAATATGGATGAGAAAAATAATCACAACTATAATCTAGCAGTGAGAATCAAGAAATGAAAGTTGAAGCTTGGAAATGATCACCTCAAATCTAGAACATGGGTACACAAAATATTTATCCTTGTAAACCAAATGAGGGTACATGCCATCCCCCTTAACATCATTTTTTGAGGGAGGTGAAGCCTCTATTACCTATTTGGGATCTATGATTGTTGGCTTGGGATCATTTGAGGTTTGCTCGAGCATGGTGGTTAACTAAATGGAATCATTGGTGGAGTGCTTAGGCACTTTTGGTTCTTGCTCTAGTGATTTTTCCATCTAAAGGGGAATTATTTGGAGACATTTCTAGTTGATGTGATCTTTATCAATATTGGCTCAACCCATAACTTCCATAATTGTGTGAGGATTGAACATTTCAACCTCATTTCCAATTGTATCATTAAGACCATTGATGAAGCAACATGGAAAGAAGGTATCAGAGAAGCCTACAGCCTGGTTGGTAAGTGCTTCAAATGCTACTTGATATTATTAAATGGTCCTTGTTTGATGAAGTTAATTCAAGGTCATAATTAATTTCCTCCCAAAAAAATATTAGTCCCCATGAAAACTAGAGAATTGGATGTTGGTTTCAACTAAAAATTCATTTGTTATAACATGATCAATTTTTTTGAGTTTTGATTTTTATTATTATTTTTTTGATTTTTTTTTTAAAATTATAGTAGTCACTAAAACAATTATTAATTTTTCAAATAATAAATTAAAATAAAAAACATAAAATTTTATATAAATCTAATATATAATCGTACCAAACCCAAAAATGGTTTGATGTGATTCATTACTAGTTGAGAGAAGTTTAACAAAAACTAGTCAGGTTTTTTTGTTTTTTTGATAAAAATAAAAATTTGCACTTTTAATTGACAATTTTTTGTTTCAAATTGAAATTGGGATGAGATAAAATGATGTAGATATAGCTTATTAAAAACATTCAAGACGAAATTAATCTCTCAAATACACCTCTTCAAAATGTGTCTACAAAAAAGATTGTGGAAATATCCCTAGAAAGTGTTCTAATACTAGATGATATGAACCCAATATCTCACACACATAAATACACATAAACACTAATTATATTACTAAAATATTTATTTTTTATGGGAATGAATAACTCCACAATCATGGACCACTTTGAGATAGCTACCTCCTTTGAGCTAGGATCAATTAAAATAACTCTTTGATGCCCTATAACATGATATGCCTCTATACTTATACTATTTATTACCTACCCCACTCCATAATCTAATACATGTGGGATTATTATCTATACTATTATACCCCTATAGGTACATTAAAAACTTTCAATCCATCCTAGTTCAATGTTAGTTTGGGTGGTTACATAACGTATTCTCTTACATCTAATGTGAGGATAATGCTAACGTGATTAAACATGATTCTTAAGTGTAATCACTTTTATAACTTTGACATGACATGTATTAAATCCAATTTTACATTAATTATGGGACATTTTAATACAACCTCTCTCACCTAACCATTTTAAACTATGTTCATGCTCTTTTAGGGTCTTTTCAAACATTTGAATATTTAAATTCCTAGTTTTGGAAGGAAAACTCCTAGTACCTATATAACACACCTTGATGAATCTAAATGACTTCTAAGAAAACATAGAGATCCTATAGGATCATTCACATACACTTCCATTCCAAAATTTGACCAAATTTAACCCTTTGACTAATATACATGAATTTTTAAGACTAGAATTGACTTTGATGGTTAGATGCACCTGCATCACCTTCTATCATCCCCTAATACCACCTAATTCATATTTTACTCTTATATGTTTAAGAATGCTATGAAAGTCCTATTCATATTCTATAATATTATGAATAATTCCAACCTCAATTATCCACTCTTATTTTCAATTTGATTCAAAATCCACTCTCAAACAATATTCTTTTAAACTAGTAAATTTATCATTAGGTCAATAGGTCAATAGGTCAATTACTCATAATATATTTTGTCAATAGGTCAATAAGTCAATAGGTTAATTACTCATTAAGTTTTTATATCTCTATACGTAGTTATTTCTCTAATAGGTCAATTTCTCAAAATAGACTTTATAGCTCTTAAAAATTATATTTCTAGTAGTCTTTTAGAATTTGTAACATGATTAAACCTTTACCCAAGTTTATAGAAATAAAATCAACCAAAAATTCATATTACCCAAGTTTTAACATGTTCTACAGGCTGAGATTTTAGAAAAACTATTGTTTCAATGTTTCTTAACTAAAAACTAACACTTAAAACATGTCTAGGGGTGAGGAAAACATATAGGATTGGGATCTTACCCTCCCATTAGGCTTGATTGACAAGCCCACCAACCATTTTGGCCTTAAGAACACCCTTCCCAATATAAGTGAAATGAAAAATTTGAGACTAAGTTTAAACACATGTAAAATGAAACTTATAAGTCATTTTCATGAACTATCAGATCTCCCCCCTACCCCTTTAAGCCCTCTATTTTAACCTTAGAGTACTCAAGTGGAACATTTGAGAACAATACATTGGACAAGTTACAGTGATGGGTCCAAAAATGCAAATTTTTGGAATTAAACAAGTAACTTCTTGAACTCCAACTTCCATTTCTACCTTCGAGACCTCCACCTAGGGATATATCACTTTGATCATGTCTAGATAGGAAAATTACATTTTATCACACTACCACAGCATTTAAATCAACTTGAAAGTGCATTTTCACTGCCATTCTAGACCATGGAATTATTGACAACAAATATTGTCTAAGTTTAAGTTATGGTTACATAACTATGGTTTTGATGCTTCCTGACCAAAAACTAACACTACCAAAACATCTGTTGGGGAAGATAAAATTTATTAATAGGTTATTGGACTCCCAATAGTCCCAATTGACAAACCCACCACCCATTATTTTTTATTTGTTATACTAGGTTCTACTTCAATATACATATTGAGAAGTGTGTGCTAAGAATAATGTGATTACATTATTACATAACATGATCATGATATGTATTATATTATTTTATTCTTCAACATACATATTGAGAAGCATATGTTAAGAATAACATGATCACATTATCAAATAATACAATCACATTATTCTTAATACTTGGTTGGTGTTAGAAATTAATATTGAGAACTGAGTGTTGTCTATATTAAGAATAATGTGATCATATTATTAAATAACACAATCACATTATATTTAATATATATTAGGGATTATGGATTAGGTATTAAGGCATTAGTGCATAGGGTTTAGGGATTAGAGATTACAATTTATGTTTTAGGGATTAGGGTCAGGGATTATAAATTATGTTTTAAGGTTTAGGGATTAGGGATTAGGGCATGTAGGGTTTAGGTTTAAGGGTGTATATAAGGTCAAATCATTCTATGCCATGTGTGAACCTAAGTTTTAATACAAAGTATTTTAATTGGGACTAAATTAATTGGTAAATAGGGATTTTTTTTTGGTTTACAATTTAGGGTATAGTTTTTTAGGGCTTAGGTTGAGGGTACACATGGTCAATCATAAAGATAATTCTTTGTCTAAATGATGTTAATTTGGGCTAAAATGATTGTTTTAGGGTTTAAAGAGTTTATATTATGGTTTACACTTTAAGGATTAGGAACTTTAAGCATTAGGGCTTGGGGTATAGGTTTTAAGGTATATAAGGTACAATCATGATAGCGATTGGAGAAAATTGGAGATGATCAACTTTCAAATCACATTTTATAGTCATGTAATTAGGTTGAAGGGGCTCAAAATAACCCTAATTTAATTTAGATGCACATCTAGATGGGTATTGCAAAGGCTAAGTTTTGGCCATAGGTTTAAAAAATGTATTTTATGACATCTCACGATAAAATCTATTATATTATAAGGCATGTATGTTTGCAGCATGTAGTGGGAATTAGGGCATAGTGCTTATAATTTATGTTTTCAGGATTAGGAATAAGGGCATAGGGTTTAGGTTTAAAAAACTATATATAATTTCTAATCACTTTATGCCATGTGAACCTAATTATTACTACAAAGGATGTTAAATGGGACTAAATCAGCTAGTAAATGAGGAAAGCTTATGGTTTATAATTTAGGGTATAGTTTTTAGGGTTTATGGTTTAGGTCTAAAGTTTTAGTGTATATATGGTTTAGGGTACACAATGTTAATCACAAAGAAAATTGAGGATAATTTGAATCAATTGAAACCATTTATGACTATATAATATGTTTTTGGGTTGTAATTATACACTAGATGTCATCATACCCTCGATGTCATCATGCATATTGAGTGAATTATTCAAATGGGGTAATCAGTCATGTGACTTAGGCCAAACTAAGCCATGTGAACTTAATTATTAGTTTAAATGATGTTAATTTGGACTAAAATGATTTGTTCAAGGTTTAAAGAGTTTATATTTATGGTTTAGAGTTTATGGATTATGAAATTGAAGGATTAACACTTAGGGTATAGGTTTTAGGGTATTTATAATACAATCATGAAGGCAATTAGGGTAAATTTAAGCTCCTTAAACCTATATCTATGAGTAAATAATGTGATTTTGAGCTTAATTAACCCCCTCATCGTCATATATTAATCCAATTAAGTCAATTTTAGTTTAATTAGTGATGCAATTTTGACCAAGTTCATCCCTATGAGCCTAATTCTTAATATATATATATATATATAAAGAATGTTAATTGAGGCTAAATTTATTAATTTAGGGTTTAGTGTCTATAATTTAAAGGTTTCAGGGTTTAGGGCATATGGATTATGGTTTAATGTAAATGGTACAAGGTTTAGGGTTAAAGTTAAATGGTACAAGGTTTAGGGTTTAAGATATCGAATATAGGGTCCAATCACTAAGGTAATTAAAGAAGATGACTTACTTGTTCACCTATTTATGGAAATTACCTTCATGTTTGATATTTATGATAAAATTAGGGTCAATTATGTCATGTATAATTTGGATACATGTTATATAATTTATTGAGCCATAAATTTGGTTTAGGGGCTCAATTTTTCCCAGATCACACCCCTAATTTCATAAGTTGACTAATTGGATCAATTCATGATAGAATCAATCTTTTGATTTTTCCCTAATTAATATCTTTATCTTAAAGGAGTTAAATTTTTCCTCAAATGACTCCTCAATGAAAAAAACAAACTAGCCTCCTCTTTGGTTAATTAGGTTGAAAAGTCTCAAAATAGCCCCAATTTACTTTAGATGCATAACTAGATTGGTACTCCAAAGGCTAAGTTTTGGACATAGGATTAAAAAGTGAATTTCATGACATCTCATGATAAAATCACTTATATCATAAGGTATTTATGTTTGAAATATGTAGTGGGCATTAGGGAATATGGCTTACTATTTATGTTTTAGGGATTAGGGATTAGCACATAGGGTTTAGGTTTAAGGACCTGTATATAATGTCTAATAACTCTATTCCATGTTCAAACCTAATTATTACTACAAAGTATGTTAATTGGGACTAAATTAATTGGTAAATAAGGAAAGTTTATGGTTTAGGGCTTAGATTGTAATGTATATATGGTTTAGGGTACACTGTGTCAATCGTAAAGATAATTGAGGATAATTTGAATCACTTAGACCTATTTGTGAATATAAAATGTGTTTTTAGGTTATCATTATACCCCATGTCATTGTGCCAATTGAGATAATTAGTTAAATTAGGCAATTAGTCAAGTGATTTAGGCCAAACTAAGCCCTGTGAACTTAATTCTTAGTCTAAATGATGTTAATTTGGGTGAAATTGATTGGTTCAAGATTTAAAGAGTTTATATTTATGGTTTAGAGTTTATGGATTATTAAATTTAGGGATTAAAACTTATAGTTTAGGTTTTAGGGTATATAAGGTACAATCATGATGGTGATTAGGGTAAATTTGAGCTCTTTAAACCTATATTTGTGAGTAAAAAATGTGATTTTGGGATCAATTATCCCCCACATCATCATAGATTGAACCTATGAAGTCAATTTTTGTAATGAGTGATGAAATTTTGACCAATTTCATACATTTGAAACTAATTATTACTATATATAAATGATGTTAATTGGGGCTAAATTTATTGGTTTTGGGTCTACAATTTAAAGGGTTTGGGGTTTAGTGATTATGGTGTAGGGTTTAAGGTAAAAGGTATAGGGTTTAAGTTAAATGGTATAGGGTTTAGGTTTTATGATATCAGATATAGGGTCCAATCACTAAGGTAATTGAAGAAAATGTGAGGTACTTGTTCACCTGTTTGTGATAATTACCT
This sequence comes from Torreya grandis, assembly GCA_037957365.1. Taxonomy (NCBI): domain Eukaryota; kingdom Viridiplantae; phylum Streptophyta; class Pinopsida; order Cupressales; family Taxaceae; genus Torreya; species Torreya grandis. The sequence goes on along the minus strand of JARHVA010003561.1, from coordinate 1,905,107 downwards.
GAACATGTTTGCATTTCTGATAAAAGTAAGGTCAATTAAGCCATACATGTTGCATACATGTTATACAATTGATTGAGCTATAAAATTAGTTTTAGGGGTCAATTTGGCCCAAATCACACACCTAATTGCACAATCTGACTAATTGGATAAATTCATGATAGAATCAAACTTTTAATTTTGCCTCAAATCATATCTTGCTCTTTAAGGGGTTCAAATTGGCCTCAAATGACTCCTAGATTAAATAAATCAACTCTTTGGTTAATTATATATGACATGACACTAGGGTTAATTTCACTCCAAATCACATTGAATATATAATTTAAAATACATTCACATTGCTCATATTAACCGTAATTACATACATAATTAAACTAATCAACATTTTCATTCATTAGTTGATGACTTCAAGTTTATTGAGCTCAAAACCACATTATATACATGTAAAACTTGAACATAAATAAATTATGTTTCTTTGCTTCAATTGAGCTAATGAAATTGGAGCTGATCAACCCCCAAATCACACTTTATAGTCATGCAATTAGGTTGAAGGGGCTCAAAATAGCCCCAATTTACTTTAAATAACTAGATTGGTAATCCAAAGGTTAAATTTTGGCCATAGGTTTAAAAAATACATTTTATGATGTCTTGATAAAATTAGTTATATCGTAAGGCATGTATGTTAATGACATCTCTAAACTTGACAATAGACAACTTCTTATACGCAAAATAGGGTAATAACACATTGATATAACTTGAAAATAGATCCTTATCAAAATTTACTTAGTGACTCAAACAATCTTATTAGAGACACACAATACTAAAAAGTTTATAAATTTTTTTAACAAGTTATAAACATCACCAATTATCCACAAAAACTAACACAGTCTTGTTTAACAAAATTTAGCCTCTTTACGACTATATACACTCTTGACACAAAATAAAATGACCCTTGATTTATTTGTTATTGTTATAAAACACCATTTGAATCTTTTGAATACTATAAATTATTTTTTAAATACCATATTTCAAATAACTAATCCCTAAACATTTATAATATCATTGAACTCTTTTTTGAACCTAATACACTAGGTCCATTAGTACCCAGTCAGAGGATCCTTGTCCTCCAATTGATTTTTGAAAATATAATCTATTTAATCATGTACAAAATGAAATATAAATCAAATCTATCAAATTATTAGTGATTTGGATTAGTGGATCACCAAAAACTAAATTTTGACTTCTTGACCCTGTCTAGGATGAACTAAGATTGTCTGTATTTTAAGGAAAATTAAAATCATGTCAAATGAACAATAAATTGATTCATAGGTTAATACATCTCCAATTATAATTCAATGATATAAAATCTTTACAAGAACATTTATCCCAAACAATAATATTAATCAACCAAACTTTGATCTTAAGACTACTAGGCCTAATGGCTCCTTTTATAGGTCAAAATGCAAAATTAGGTTTTAGGGTGTTGTGAATATATAACACGATCACATTATTAATGTGAAATAATTAATAAGTAACATGATCATATTACTAATGAAATTAATAACATGATCATGGTAATACCATGATCACATTATTAATATGATCACACTATTTGAATTTGAATTCAATTCCTACACCTTTTCCCTTGAGAATGGCTTGGATTCCCAAGCCAAAGGCTTGGACTATCAATGTACAACTACGTTTTGAGAGTTATGAAAAAAATTTAAAAAATCAACTTTAATTTCCAAATACACTAATAATTTCAATGTAAAAATTCAAAAACTTAATATCATCATAACAAACACGCTCTTGTCTTTCCAAAAATATGGTTTTTATAATTTTTGGACTAATTTAACCTTTCAAACTATGTTGATTTCTAACTATAACATTTTTAGGCCACTACATGCCAAAAAATTACATGGTTTTACATGTTCATATAATTTATATTTTGTTGATCCAAGTGAAAAGTAAGTTATATGGTCATAAACTAGGACTAATTCTACACACATTAAAAAAAAATTGATTTACATGTTTTTAAAGGTAGTTAGGTGTGTCACATGGATGTCTATCCATTTTCTTATTAGTTTTTAGGATCTATTTACTTACAAGATTCACAAAAAAATTATTCATTGAAAGTATATAAAAAAATATAAGTCACAAATAAGAAGATCTTATCTAATTTTTCCCTAAAGGGTTTCAAAGAATATTAAATGCTGCTAAAAAATAGTACACCACACGACCATCTATCTACTTTATTTTTCTTAAAAAAACAAGAGTTTGTCTTCAAATTTTTGATCTTTAACCTAGTTATATTTTACCATTTTTAAAAGAATTTAGTGTTTTGGAAACTGACTCAAAATGATACATTAAATGTTGTTACACCATCTTCAAATTTTGAGTGTAGATATCTCAAATTATCTATATAAATTCATATTTATGAAATTTCAAGAAAATCATGTCCACGAGTAGGCCACCTTTTGTCCCCCAACTTTTTGAACTTACCCTATGACATCCACAACATAGTCCCATGTTTATGCAATATCGTAAAATTTGTCTTTATCCTCATTCATGATTGAGTGGTAATTTGTTTCATATTCCTCAACAGAATAATATTCTTATTCGTGTATTGATTCATCATGAGATGTGGTATTTATGTGTTCTCGATTAATTATTATTAATGACAATAGTTTATGAACTCTTATTTCTATGGTGTTATATATATATATATATATGATCATATATCCTCCTTGGTATCAAAATCAAGTTATTCATTTTATAACTCAATTTCCCCTTGTTCATTAGGATAAAAATCCTCATCAAAATAGGGTACTTTATAATGGCATAAACACCATGGAGGTCATCAAAATATATTTTTATTTTATTAATACTTGGGTGTTTTAAGGGTCCCAGGCCTTTTTTAACAAAAAAATTCAAAAGAAACTAAATGGTCTAGCTAAGCATATAATCATGTTGAGGCATATGACCAAACCAAAAAAATAGGTTTTTAACAAAAACATACTAAAGGGAAAAAGTATCTAATATATATTAGTATTAACATACTAGATATAACAAATATTTATAGATAACCAACATATCACTTCTTACTCTAAAATAACTAGCTCTATCATTTTGCCCTAACAGGGCAGTACCCTATCACAAACACTTGTCCTAACCCAAAAATAGTATCAACCAATATAACATGATTCTTAGTATCCTTATCTCTTCCAAAATTTACCAGATTCCTATTTGCTAGCTCACCTTCAAGCTTCTTGATAGCAAAAAAACCCAACCTTTTCTAAACTCACCCTAGATCTTACCAACACTATTATTACTTACCCTTCCACCATGGAGGGGATTTAAATGATCCTCAAGACACACCTTTTCCTATCCATTTGATGGCCTTGACCTTATTTTTAGAATGCCTCCTCACCTTCTATTCTTCAATCCTTGGAATGGGCTTAAGCAAATCTTCAATGATCTACATACTAACTCCATATTTCTCTAAAACATCCATATTTACCACACAAGCCATTTCAACATATTTTGTAAAATCCACTAGAGCCAGGAATGAAAATACAATTCTCAAAACATAGCTAAAGAAATAAAACCCCATAAGTATCTATTAGAAAATGGCAGCATCAAAAAAGGTCCTAATGGAAGGGCATCTAATTCCTCCACTAACTCTAATATATACTTAGGCCACACAAAAAATTCAATCATTACTAGCACTTGATCGCTATCCAACATTATTAAGCATAAATTTGTTGGAAAGAGTGAAGTTAGGTCTGAGTTTGATCTAACTCTCCTTATTTTCACCAAAAACTCCATAGTCAACACCTATTCTATTACTTATACTACCTCTAAAGAAGGAACCCAAAAAACATTAGACAACCATGTTCTTGACACAAACCTGGCAAAACCTATTTCATGGCTCTTAGCTCTTCCAAAGGCAAGAGTCCAACCAACTAATTCCATGCTAAACCAATCCATTACACCAAATCTCCAAATGTAGGGACTCCACACCAAATATGAAAGTTAATGCAACTACTTATCTAGAATGCCTTGTGCTTGATGTTGCTTGCCAATAATTGCCCATGCCATAAAATTAAAAATCCTTAATGAGAGGGAGCGGCCCATCCTATCACTTAATTCCTAGGAAGTTGACACCATCAATACATCATCCCACATGCTCAACTCCACATCATCCAAAGCACCTAAAGGACACTACCACCCAATAGACACTCTATCCTTGCAATCTAAAATCAAGATTTAGATTTGAAAAATGATTTTCCATTCTTTTTTTAATTGATAAAAAACATTTAGAAAGAAACAAAATCAAAAAACACAAATAACCATCCAAAGATATCAACATTATAGAATGATTTTTAAAAAGCATTTTTAATATTGATATAACCCATTAGAATTTAATCTGTTCAAAAAGCATGCAGTCTTCCCATATTTTGCTAACATTATCCATCCTTTCCTTCTCACACTAATCTATAGCCACATTAACCAAAAACTATGCAAATGTATTTCCTTCTCTAAAATAATTATTGTAATTCCATCCTTAAAAAATATCCAGTTTAGGCCAAATGATGTTTAGGATATTAGAAATCTTCCAAGATTTCACCCTCATGCTAGATAAAGCTAGAATAACCACCTACGAATCTCCTTCAATTTATATAAAGGATATTCCACAATCCAAAACCATATTAACCCCTACCAATATATATTAAGCTTTGGATTCATTATTAGTGACATCTGTAATTTTAAGGTAAAGGGCTCTAGTCACCAAACTTTTATAGTCTTTTATAACACGCCTTGCCCTTGAGGTACCTAGATTGCCTCTACAAGCTTTATCAAAGTTTAGTTTAAACCATATAGATTTTGGGGGAATCTAGGTTGAATCCTTCCTATTTTTCTTATCAAATATTAACCCTTAAATGGGAGTCATCAAAATATTCTTATTCATCCGTGTTTTACCATACTTCTTCAGTCCAAGTATCACTCATGCTTGTTTATAATGCAATATGAACCATAATCCCATTTCCTTAAAAAGTTATCTCCTCATATTCAAAATTGAAAATAATATTATAGTCAAAAAACCACCCTAGTTCTAAAATTATGGAATATGATGGTGTTTTAGAAAAGCATTCCGCTACCTCAAAGTCTACTCTTTTGGTTATTCCCTTAAAATTCACTTCCACTCCTTTTAATAATCCTATTGGTGATTTTAAGCACCCATATTCCATGGTGATATCATAGTATATTATATTTAATCTTAATTTTCTTAATTATTCCCATGTTATTTATGACTTAACATTCTCATTTACTCCTAAATTTGTCAACACTTCTATAAACATGGGACCTTCAATCTTGACATATAAATACATTATCGAGTTTTTCCATCATATTTTTGTTTGGAATTTTTTTTTGTAATTTTTATGTTTTTAATTCTTTTCTCATAATATATGCATTATTTATTATTATAATACTTGTAAAATTGTTGAATTTTTTCTAACAAGGACTCCTCATTTATGATTTTCACTATTTTATTTAACCCCCTCATTTCTTCTTCCTTTAAGTATGTTTACTTTTGTTCTTCCTTTTACTATGATTTTTCAATTATGTTTTTGTTGTGTTGTACTATTTTGTCATGGGTCATATGATTGGGGTAGGTTTCTATGTCATTTCCAGCACTCTATACATCTACTTAATGTGCTTATTTTAGTTTTTTTCTAACACCACTCTGGTTTTGTACAACTTTTCTCTCATTATCTACAGTTTTATCAATGCTAAGTTTCATTGCATTTTTTTGTTCCAATTGTATCTTATTTACTCTTTAGATTTTAATTTATCCAAGATGATTCTAGTTTATATTGAAGTTTATGGTTTTTCTCTTTGTTTTTCCTCTTTTTTATTTTCCAAATATATTTTTTTAGGCATTGAACTCCTTTTGTGGCATCAATTATAGAATATATCTTTGTGCCACATGCTATGAAAATTTAGGAAGCCTTGGGACAAATGTAGATGTCATGTGCACCTTTTTCATGAAAGAAGGACAATATTTTTGGTGTAGTGTACGACAATCCATTTTAATATTTCCATATTTTTAATATGTAGAGGGACCTATTTCTATTCCTCCTCATCCTCCTTGGTAGTTTTAACCTTTAAATCCTTGATAATTATTTCCCTGGTAACTTGAATATCCATGATATTTTTTTCTTTATTACCCTTAGTGTTTATGACCTCCTCCTTGATAATTATTTCCTTAATGACCCTTGATAGCTTCTATGGTATCTTCGTATATAGTTATTTCCTTATTACCCTTCATTATTGATGTAGGTGGATCCATGTACCATTCTATTTTTTAAAAAGTCTTCAAATTCTGTTTGAATCATTTTCACATCATAGAATTCATCGAGAGCTTTCTACGATAATTAGGTGGCAAAATAGTTAGGAGCAAAAAAAATTTGTTTTGGTGTTTTTATTCACATGTTATTTGAGAAATTTTCAAACGTTTATCACTTTGAAACAAGGTGCCAAAGGCCAACTTGCACAAGCTGCCACATCACCCCACCAATCATGCATTGACCAAGTCTAAGCGGTGGCCTAAGTTGGTGCCTAAGTCTTGGAATTTGAAAATGGGATCAACTTGTCTATTTTAAGCATTGAAAAATATCATACCCAACACATGTGGAACAAAGACAAGTCAAAGACGCCTAAGGAGGAAGACCAACGGTTCCAAAGTGCCTAGAAAGGAGGCCGACAATTTTGAACCTTACACCTTTGGTGCAAAAGGATAAGGCTTTGACCACTTCAACTACGGAGGTCAAAGTGTTATAAAAGGGATGAAATTATATTTGAATACACATAAGATGCTGACTGTGTAAAGAGATTTAAGAAGGTTAGAGTCTTATTATTGCTTTGTATAGCCTTGGACCATTATTTTTAGGTTTAAGAGATATATTTACAGGCAAACAGAGATCAAAGAAGGTGAATTGAAGATTTGTATTAATTTTGGAATCCATTTGTTGCACAAAATTAATGAGAATGGTCCTCACTTTGAACGGACCCGGAGACGTAGGCTATTGAAGCTAAACTCCATTATCAATTTGCTAGTGAATTATTTTAATTTCTCTGATTATTATTTAGATTCTGATCTTCATTTAAATTCTAGTTTTAATTTCTTTATACAAAATTAAACAAAAAAATTGAGAAATTGAAGGATCTCTTAAACATGAAAAAGTGTTCTTCAGATGTACTACACTCGTATTTTTAGTTTACAGATCAACTGTATCCTCCTTGATAACCTCTATGGTATCCTCCTTGATAGCAACTTGATATCCTCTTTGATATTTGTTGAAATTTTATTCAAGATGGTTGGTTATATTTTCTATTTATATAGCTGTTTGGTATGGGTTTTGTACATACTTTGTAGGATTTGTGTTTTTTTATTGATGGTATGGGTGTAGGCAAATTTTTTTATTTTTCTACCATGGGAGCTCCCTTTTTCATGTATTTTAGGTCCTATAGTGCCTCTACTTTAGGTCACTTTTTTGGTATGTTTTAATATTTCACACATCATAAAATATATTAGTCAATTCGTAAGGGGAGATACTTATATTAATTGACACATGTTTTGACTATGTTAGTCCTATAGTCTACACATTTTGCATAGTAGTTTATCCTTTATAATAGGTTATTGGATTAGGGGTGTCATTCCTATAGGGTTGGCTTGTGATAGTGTCATCCTTCAAATATTTTCTGCATATGGCCACTCTATCATACTATGACCTTCCTCACAACATATGTCATGCCAAATCTTTACTCGTGATGCTAAATTTAAGGGTGAATTATTTGTTATTTTGTATTTAATTTGTATTTCTCATCTCAATCTTAGTTGTTCTAGTTCCTAATCCATTTTATCAAAATTTACTTAAATCATTTTATCTTTATTTAATCTCCATATTTTTCCTTCTAATATATTTGACATTTATAATGATTTAGTAAAATTTTGAACATATTTTACATCATCAGTTCCTCTTAGGTGTGATAATAACCTGAATATAAACCATTCATTTTTATATTTTGCTATTAAAGGTTCTATCAACTTCTTTAAACCTTCCATCAAATTCTTTTAATATTTATTTATGCCCTAAATGAATTCTATCATCTTACTTACACTTTATCTAGGGGGTTTATATAACATAAATCACTTTTAAACACATCTTTGATGCCATCCTTGGTCTTACTATGATTAGGGCCAATTTTCATATACCATTTTAAAGTGTACTATTTTAACATACCCATGAAGTTAAATAGTTTAACATGATTATCTATAATACTATGAATCCTTTGGTATGCATCTATTATAATTATGTGTATGTGTACATCTTTTATATCTTTGACAAATAAGGATAAATTAGTATTTTTAGACATTTTAGCTTGGTTAAAATTTGCCTCTCCACTTGTTGATGCCATATAGTATTTTTTTTGTTTTAGAGTTTAGTGTTTATTTTCATTCCTTTCTTTTTCTTTTTCTCTAAAGTATGATTTTTACCTTAAAATTTTATTTCTAACTTTATATTATGTTAATTTTGTCCCAAATTAATTTTTTCCCTAACACTTCAAACTCTGTCAATATTCCTTATTTAAGTTTTTATTTGTAAATATCTTTATCTCAATTCTTCTCTTATATAAATAACTTATTCAGGTGGTGTTTCTTTCAATTTTTGAATAGACATGGGGGATGATGGTTGTTTCAATTGGATCATCTCCTCAAAAAACATGGTTTTGGATGACAAGGGTGGGGTAGGGTAATGCATCTTCTTGTATCTCATTTTCATTTTACTTTTTATATTTTTCTTATCTATTATTATTAACTAATAATTCATTTCTATTATCTTTTTGTTCTATTCAACTCTCTTATTCTTATACTCATATTTCTCATTTATTTCTATTAATCACTTATTATGTTACCTTTTTAACATACTTTTCTAAATATAATTTATTTCTTTTATATTACATCATTCTCCTCCTGCTCTTTCCTCTTTCTCATTATACTAATCAAGAGTTTTATATGGCCTTCTAGTTTGAAATATTTATCCTTATGTCTTTCATCTATCATTTTTTATTATCATAGATTCTAATGATTTTCATGTTATTTTAAGTTCATGTTTCTAGTATGTGATTCATGTATCCATTTCATATCTATCTCTAACTATCCTTAATTTATTATAGTAGGCTTCGTTGTTATTAGAACAAATTCTAAGTTATTTGTTATTTGTAATTATTCCATACTATCTTTTTCCTCTAATCCTTATTCTCTCCTTTCTATTGAAACTCCAATTGATGTTGCCTTTGAATTATCTCTCTTTTAACTTAATTGCCTCATTCTATAATATATTTCTAATATCTATTTTTCCATATTCAACTCTAATTATTTATTTTCTTATACTAGTATTATATGCTCTACTTCCACATTACTACTTCTTTCTATGTTCTAGTTTTTTATTTTACCTCTACCTAGACTTGTTCTTTTCACTACTCTATTTTATTTACATTTTTATTTCTCTTATTTTTCCTTCTATTTCTTCTATTCTTTATTTATTTATTTCTTCCCTTGTCTCTCTTATTTATCTTATCTCATCTAATTTCATTCTTATAACTAATCCTTATTCTAACATTTTGTTAATTTTTTTCATTCTTCTTACTTCCATTTATCCCCCTAACCATTACATCTTTATATCTCAATAGTCATCTCTATTTGAATCCCCCCTTGTACCTTCTATAATCCCCTAGGTTCATGCCCCCTACAGGAACTATTTACCACTTCTTTTTAACTTACCTTTAATCAATAACATTAGATTAATGTTGGTATTTTTTCAAAAAATATTCCTCTTAGTTATTCTAAGAATTCTAATTTATTTGTGTCAAATGTTATCCACCATGATATTAGACATAATATTAAAAATGAGTATAATGTGGTTTTAGACCAATTATATATTTCTCACATCAATAGTTCATCTACTTCTTTGTTTTTGTTTTTTTTCTAATTTCTCATTTATCTACTAAAAAGGGTTTTTAAGATGCAATCTTGAGCCTTCAGTTCTATCTACTAAGCTCAAAATCCAAGGCCAAAATAAGTCTATGAATGCTACAAAAAATTCCTCATTTTAGGGTTGATAGAATTCATGTTCAATTTGATCAACCTCAGTTTTTATTCTCTTTATCTCATATTGAAAATATATTTTTTATTCTTATCTCTAATCACTATTCAATCTCTTATAGATGGATTCCAAAACTATAGAGGTTACATTTCCCTAGACGTTAGTTTGTCTAAAACCTTAGATGAGAAAAAATGTTAACAATAACTTTATTCTATTTTATGAGTTCATAGCTCAATGTTTGAGATGATACCAATGTCATAAGATAAGTATCATTATTGTAATATTATACCACATTTACTAAATAAAATATAAATGAATAAAATAATGATAGTGTATTACACAAATAATGATGGGTAACTTAGTTTTTTATTCATTAGTATTTAATATTAAATGTATACATCAGAATATATTATCAAATCAAGATATTTTACCTCATTTAAATTTTAATATTAAATGCAATATTAAATTAATACCATCAATAGATGACTCCATCATGACTATTGATCTCATGTTCCTTTTGTAAGATGTCACAAAGTATAATCAATACTAAAAATGACATATGTAGTTTTTAAATGTCATAGTATGATCATTTTTTTTTTAGTTTTATTTTATGTTAAAAACAAAAATGAAGAATGCCACTAAAATGTACCATAGTGGTGTAGTTATGTTGAGACATGTATAAGTATACTCAAGAAGGTTTTTGAGGAGGTTTTGACTCAACCACACTATTACATTTTTGGGCATATGAAAATAATATAATTATTCAACCTTTGGGGATGCCTCATGGTGGATGGGATGATGCATAGGTATATGTAGATAGATGGGTGGGTATAAGCCACATTATTAGAGGTGTTAATATTATAGATAGATTGCACCCTAGCTAATCAAAGGATTGTTTAGGTCTTCTTGCTCAAATATAGTCCAACATGGGAATGACCCTAGGTTGTGGGTCACCTAATTTTGGGTTAGACCTCTAATATTTTTAATGAGGCTAGCTCTTCTGATGTATCACTTATCTCATTTCCCCTAAACGTACTAATTTTTATGGAAAAGGGGAGAGAAAGACAATTGAAAGGGAAATCTAAGCTAATGTTGGTGATAGACCTAAATTAATTGTTCATTCACTCTTTTTAAAATTATAAAAAAATAATGAGACAAGCAAAAAGACTAAATCTACAACTCCAAATGTTTGTTATGCATCATTATTTCATGCAAAGGTTTACCAAGTGATAAAAACTTGAGGGAAGTGATGGAAAGGCCTAGTTCAAGTCACTTAACTAGTCAATATATCCTCTTGCTAGATTTAATTAAGTGACATTAAACACTAAATATGACTTGCATAACAAAATAAAATACTAGCTAGGTGAAATTAGGACTTGAAAAGGGAGAATCTTCTACCACATATGCAAATCAACTTGACATAAACACACTAGACTAATATGATAAAATATGAAAATAGTCCTTTATTGATTTTAAGAGGTTACAAAGATCAATCTTGCTAGAGTCTAGTCATGCATAAAATATGGATTCACACAAGTTCAAGGATTAGGAGCCTGTATTTATAAAAAAAGTAAGGAGAGAGAGGGAGCTTATGCAAGCAAAAAACATTGAATGAGGTCCAACCACTCTTGATGGATTAGCACCAACTTGAGGATGTTGAGTCATGATCTTTTCAATAAGTAATAAACTTTAAAAGCTCTATAAAGGAATTGAATACTCCATGATCTTTATCTAACCACTAGGTGTCATTTTTATAACTCCATGCCACCTTCTACGTGATCTGTGGGATGAGGACAAACTTCTCATATCTCAGAACTAATAGCATCATGATACATTTAATTTAGATGGCCATATGTACCTATTTTTTGAAAATGTGACCATATCAAAAGATGAGACACTTCCCCATAATCATATCTATGTCTATATTTGACCTAAATTGAACATAGATCCACTATAGATTAAAAAGTAACCCAATCCATCAATTTTCACATAGTCACAATATCCACAACAGTCTAACAGAGATTTAGTTTTGCTTGATCTATGTATTAGGCCCAAAAAGACATATTTGCCTCTAAACCATATGACAGTTGAGAAGCTACTACTCATGAGGATCTTCAATATAGAAAATAAATGAACACATCAATGGAGTAATCCTAAAATAGGGTTGATAGGTTCTAAATTATCAACCATAGGTCTTATCTAAACTTTAATGGTGATAGAGGTTTATCCTTGACCATATTACCTATATGACTACATATGTTGTTGACTGAGCTCTAATGGAAACATGGTTCCTTAAAAAATTCATTCACCTAGGTCAAAAATTGGTTCAATGACCTCTACTAGAAGCTTTTGGATTTTCACTTTGTTTATTAGTTGTCAATTACTAACTCAGACCTATCAAATTATGCCAAACTATCTTCAACTTATTAGTCCCTAAGATATGTTGAATCCTTGAATTTAACTCACACTATTAGATCTAGATGTATGAATGAATGTGAGCCTTTGATCTAAATCCTCTAACTCTTTGACTTTTAATTCACATCATTAGATCTAGATGTATGAATGAACATGTACCATAGATTTGACTAGGCCCACTACCTCAATCTTACACCAAATACCATTGGATCAAGATCCTTATATCTAGATCATGCCACTTGTCACCTACACATTTTATGCTAACCTTTTATCTTAGTTCACACTGTTATCTAGATGTATGAATAAATGTGCACCATATATCTTTTTTGAAGGACCTTTTGACCCTTTTGACTTAGCATGTGCCATTCAATATGCCTATCAGTCTTTGAGCTCATGCACACCATTATATCTTGATCAACTTGAAGCCTTTTAAGGATTTTTGAATGTAAATGGCTACTTTATGAATATTTAACCCGACATTTTCATGAACATTTCACTCTATCTATTCAACTCTAGAAGCTTATATGATGAGATAGAAATCTCATCAAGACATGAAATTTGTATAGCATGATATTAGAATTAAGGACTTCATGTCCATAAAATTTTTGGACTTTAAGTATCTCCAAGTGCACTTATTAAATGCACAACCAAATTGCTCCACTCATTCTTGCATAACATCTTAATGACGGTCTGGTCTCTTAAGATCACTAAATTTGCAATTTAAGCCTATTTAAATTGTTTTATAAGGTTGAAAATACTATGTAATCTCCTATTGAAGCCTATATGATCCTTGTGACATTGGGTCACTCCTCAATCAGGACTCTAACTAGCTTTTCATTATGAATTAGGCATGTAGTCCAAACTTAGCGAACATCTTTGGCAACTTGGCTAGATAGCATGCTTGCTATGCTTGAGAACTCAGACCATTTACATGACTCTGATCTATGACTAAAATAAACCTTATAAACTTGTAAGGGCAATAGATTCCACCAAAATAGGGAAGGAAGCGTAAAAAATAGGGAAGCTAAATAAACAAAGCAAATGTGTAAACAAGGCACTTATTTGGGACAAAACAAAATTAAACTAATCTAACTAACTAAGACAAAGCATGATCCATCTTGATCAAAAGGAAAATTCATGAACTCACTCATTCTAAGAGATGGTATAAGTTGCAAAGCAACCTTTGATGAGTGACTCTTTTTGCCTACCAACTCTCTTATCATCTCCTTAGAAAAGTCATCAATAGTAAAACAATCACTAATAAAAATGAACTCATCTTGTACTTCAAGATATTTTTCATACTGCTTATCAACTACAACCTTGTCAAGTAACATCTCATCTATGCATGGTCTTTGAGTGACCTCATATTTATTACCATCTACTGTGAGTTCATCAAGCTCTTCAAGGAGATTTTAATAGATAACCCAATTTGTGTCATGATCATGAATGAGTGACTATTGAACAAACTTCTCATAAACATGTTCTTTAATGGGCAACATATCCCTACAAAAATATTCAATTTCTTGTAGAGACTCAAGGTAAAAATACCAATCATCCTTTTATTCCTCATTTTGATTAACCTAAATATAATAAATTTGAAAGGTTTCTTGATCCTTCTCAATAGGATATGTCTCAAACTCATTCATGACTTCACCTTGTACTAATATCTTTTGGAGTTCCTTCATAGAAAGACCATCCTTCTCAAGTAGACTTGAGATATATTCTTCAATATTAGCTATAACCTTATTCTCAACTACATCCTCAAGTGAATTATCAATGAGAAACTCTTCCTCATACACACTATAAGAATTTTCTCCACACTCTTCAATAACATGACTTGCAACTGCAACCTCTTTCTCAATCCTCTATATAACAGGTTCTTCATAAAGAAGGAAGATGGTGTGAGAGTGATGAAATTATTTGGTTTGGGAGGGAATATGAAGCATGGAACGCTAATCATGATCATATTTTGGGATCTTGAGGGCAATAGAACCATTTATGTAATTTTGGAAAGGAGGGAAAGATAAAATATTTAAGACCTCTACATTATGCTCCTTCCACTTGGCCATCACCTCATCAAAGTTTAAAATCTCCTTATTCTCATGGACAACTTGAACTTTAGGGATGAGTGGTAAAGATAGGGAACTATAAGAAAGTTTAGTCTCCTACATAGGAATATGAATAGCTTCTTGAATAGGCTCTTGACTCCAACTAGGAAGCTTCATTGGCTCACATTAGGCATGGTTAAAAACTTCATGAGAATAAGGATCATAAGAAGAATGGTAAGGAATATAAGAGGGTTCTTGAGACAACTGATTAAACTCAATTTGATGCCTCTCTAGAACCTTTTTATTCTCTAATTCAAAGGTATAAAACTCATGCCTCTCCTCTAAATCATTAGACACATTTAGAAATAGACCATTCACTTCCTCATACTAGAAATCAGAACATACTTTTCTTGCATATGCTATAATTTTGAGCTATATATCATCCATCCTTTCTTGGAGATGAGGCTACTCATGTGCACCATAATATCCATATGGGAAAGGTGAAATCTGGTCATGAGATTGATATGGTTCATAAGGAAGGTAAGAGTCATGTTATTGATAATAAGGATCATGGGAAAATTGATAAGGCTCATCATAGCTTTGATAAAACTCTTAGCAAGACTAATTAGGATCATAACAAGGTTCATATATATCATGACAGGGAAGGTCTGATCCATGAGAGGGTTGATAAGGAGGTATTGCATAGGGATTTTCCTCATACACAACCATGAAAAATATATCAAAATAGTGAAATAAAAATAGAATTACTTGGAAACTTCCTAGACTTTCAAAAATAATTTCTTGATCTTAGGATCATCAAATTATTCATGATGAACACTACTACAACTACAATTTCACTAAGACCATCTCCAATGTGTCCCACCAGATGTGCCAAAATTATTATAGACATAGATTGCACCCTAGCTAAGAAAAGTATTGTTTAAGTCCTCTTGATTAAATCTAACACAACATGGGAATGAGACTAGGCTATGGGTCACCTAATCTTGGGTCAAAACTCTAAGATTTTTTAATGAGGATGGCTCCTCTAATGTATCACTTAGTTTGTTTCCATTAAAACCTACTAATTACTAGGGGAAAAAGGGAGAGAAAGATAATTGAAAGGGAAATCTAAGATAATGTTGGTGATGTACCTAAATTGATTGTTCATACACTCTTTTTAAACATATAAAAAAACTAATGAGACAATTAAAAAAGATTGAATCTACAACCCTAAATGTTTGTTATGCATTAGTATTTCATGCAGAGGTTCACCAAGTGATCAAAACCTAAGGGAAGTGATAGAAATCCCTAATTCAAGGTAGTTAACTAGTTAATGTATCCACTTGTTATCTTTAATAAATTGAAATTAAACACTAAACATGACCTACATAATAATATATACTACTAGCTAGGTGAGATCAAGACTTGACAAGGGAGAAGCTTCTACCACATATGCAAATCAATATAACATAAACACACTAGACTAATATGATAAAAACTAAAAACAATATTTTATTCATTTTAAGAGGTTGTAAAGATCAATCTTGACAGAGTCTAGTTATGTTTAAGAGAGGGATTCACACTATTTCAAGGCTTAAGATCTTTTATTTATAGAAAAAGGAAGGAGAGAGGAAGCTTGTGCAAGCAAAAAACATTGAAGAAGGTTCAACCACTCTTGATGGATTAACACTAACTCAAAGATGCTAAGTCATGATCTTATAAATAAAGAATAAATATTAAAAGCTCTGGAAAATAATTGAATGCTCCATGATCTTTATATAACCACCAGGTCTCCTTGGAACTTCATGCCACCTTCTACTTGATCTAATAATGAGGACAAACTTCTCATATATCAGAATTGATAGATTCATGCCACATCTACTTTAGACAACTATAGGTACCTATTTATCAAATATGTGACCATATAAAAAGATGAGACACTTCCCCATAAACACATTTATGTCTATATTTTCTCAAACTTGAACATAGGTCCACCATAGATCAAAAACCAACCTAATCTATTAGTTTTCACATAGTCACAATATTTATGAAAGTCTGATAGATATTTAGTCTTGATTGATCTTTGTATTATACCTAAAAAGACCTATTTTTCTTATAAACCATGTGAGAGCTAAGAAGCTACTACATGCAAGGATATTTAATTTAGAAGATCATTGAACACATCAATGGAGTAATCCTGCAATAGGGTTGACAGGTTATAAATTATTAACCATAGGTCTTATCTAAATTTTAATGGTGATAAATATTTATCCTTGACCATATTTCCTATATGATTGCATCTATTATTTATATAGCTCTAATATCAACACGTCTCTTTGAAACCTTCATTTTCCTAGGTCAAAAACTAGTTCATTGACCTCCATTGGAAGGTTTTAGATTTTCCCTTTATTTATTGGTTGTCGATTACCAACTTAGACCTATAAATTTATGCCAAAATATATTCTCCTTATTGGTCCCTAGGATATGATAACTCCTTAAATTTTACTCACACCATTAGATCTAGATGTATGAATAAATGTAAGCCTTTGATCTAGATCCTCTAACTCTTTAACTTTTAACTCATACTATTAGATTTAGATGTATGAATAAACACACACAGTAGATATTCCTAGGCCTACTGTCTTGAGCTTGTACCATAAACCATTAGATCAAGATCCTTATAAAGAGATCATGCCACTTGTTACCTACATATTCTATGCTAACCTTTTGACTTAGCTCACACCATTATATCTAGATGTATGAATGAACATGCATCGTAGATTTTTTTTAGATGACCTTTTAATCCTTTTGAGTTAGCATGTGCTATTAGATGTACTTGTCAATCTCTAAGCTCATGTGCACAATTAGATATTGATCATCTTGAAGCCTTTTTAAGGATTTTTAATGCAAATAACTACTTTATGATGCTTTAACTTTATGATTTCATGAACATTTCACTTTGTTTGTTCAACTCTAGAAGCTTACATGATGAGATAAAAATCTCATCGAGACATGAAATTTTTAGAGCATGATCTTGGCATGAATTACTTCATGTCCATGCAATTTTTTGTCATATAAGTCTCTTTATGTGAAATTATTAAATGCATAACCATCTTGCTCCACTTATTCCTACATGATGTCTTGATAATGGTCTAGTCTCTTAAGATCACCAAATTTGCACTTTAAGCTTGTTTAAAGTGTTTCAAAAGGTTATAAATTCTATGTGATCTCCTCTTGAAGCCTATATGCTACTTGTGACATTAGGTCACTCTTTAATTAGGACACTTCTCATTCTAAACTAGGCATGTAGGCCAAACTTGGCCAATAATTATGATGGAGTGTCACCAGATATTATATCATTTATCTACTAAAGTTATTGTGTGGTGGCCTTACATGGGTTATGGATAGAGGATAATGTGGAATTGAGGTGTATTTTGGTGAGATGTAGGATTCATGGCTGATAGAATGATTTTTATAATAACTTATGTTTTGAGTATGTCATGAGATAGTTTAGAATTACATAGGATGTTCTCCCAACACTATATGTGTGGAGACAATATATAAAGGCTCCAATTTAGGATGGGGATACGGGTTGATAATTTTTTTAATAATTCCATCCCATATCAAAATAAACTATGAATCCCAAGATCCAGATACTAGATTTTGATGATGTTGGTTGTACACCAACTTATACATGATGGTGGTTAGCCCATAAGTGGTTTATTTTTTTCTAGTTGTGTTAGATGATATTCCTATGGTAGAAGGTGGAGTATATGTTGGTGGTGAAATAATTGTTATCCCTCATGATCCTCATATGATTATTTAGAGTTTTATTATAGCTTTACTTAATTTTATACTGTTGGTATTTATTTTTCATATTTATTTTATTTGTAAGGGATGATGATTATTGGATGATCATCATACATACATTTGTCAAGGTTCTCACATGACATGTTCAAAGCAAGTTGATTCCTCATGGTATTTTGAGTTAAGTAATATATATTGTAGGAGATCATGCTCCATTATGTAATCATGAAACTATATTAATGACACCTTGTGTTGTGAAAACCATAGATCATGATGATATGATAACCATAGTATACATAATTATTATTGAGCATGACCAAGTAAGGGTTGATTTAAATTGATATAAAATTCCCCTCCTATTCTAATAGAAGATATATACCATAATGTGTTTTAATATTACATAAATTTCAATATGAACATGATACACTACATCCATGAGTGGTCATGTATGATTATTTTTAGAGGATGAGTCCATCCCACTCACGATCATATGTGGTTGATAGTGAAACTTCATCTTATCATTATTTTTTATTAGTAAAGGGAGGTGGAGATTATTAGGGAAATAATCCCATTATAGAATGACATTTTATTATGTTTTACATGTAAAACATCTGATATATATGTTTTCATTGATATATCTACTCTTATATTGACTTATGTGTGATTTTTTTATTGTGCCTGTTCTTGAGATTTGTAATTATAATTTGATATATTAATTCATGTCATCATATTATCATTTGGTATATTGATATGTGTTTATCATGGTGTTATAAATGAAATATTTTAATGATATCAAACTTTTATATTTATGACATGTGTCTACTTAATTTAATTATAGAATATAGAATAAGTTGACCATCCTAGAATATATATATAAATTTTGAACCATATTGATTATCATTTATAGTTATCTTTTGATATTGTATTTTTGGCTCTATACCTATATTACTTATTTTTATAATTTTTATTTGATACTTCTGACATTATTGTTACATTTTTAATGTATGCATTACATGTTCATATTATTTTTCTAAATATAGATGCTTTTTTTTGGTCATCCATGACTATGTAGTTCAAGATGTGTTATTATCATGGATCTTTGTATCTTATTTATTTTTTCTATTGATTTGAAATGTAATAATCTCTTTATCTATGATTTGTGTAATATTTTATCACAATGCAAGATAATAATTATCTCTATGTCAATTAAAACCATCATAAGTGAAAAATAATTTTACTTTTATATACTCATTATAGTGACAAGGATGATAGTAATTAGGAAGAATATTGATCAAAATCTCATTAAAAAAATGTATGTATAATATCATGTGGATCATCTTTGAATTTTTTGAATTATAGTGGTTGTTATAAATTAGAAATACAGAATAATTTAGTTGATTTGTTAGTGAATGAAATCAAAAAAA
This sequence comes from Torreya grandis, assembly GCA_037957365.1. NCBI lineage: Eukaryota > Viridiplantae > Streptophyta > Pinopsida > Cupressales > Taxaceae > Torreya > Torreya grandis. Next base: position 1,885,244 of record JARHVA010003561.1, on the reverse strand, counting down.
ACTTGAAGAACATAACACCTTAATACTAATGCCTAGGTTGAGCTTATGGAGAAAGAAAGAAATGAAAATTATAAGACAAAAATGATGTTTGTACCTCCCTTGGAGATTTACTTGAGAACTAGTTTGAAGAGGTTGAGCTTAGATTGTAGGTTAGAAATATTTGGAAACGATTGATTCTACATGTGGGTAGTATCTCTCATTGTCTACACTTGATTATTGTCTTGGAATGATAATGTTTTAATATCCTTGTACAATTAATTAGATTAAGTTTGCATGAAGAAGTTGGTCTATAATGCCCAAAATCCCCATGTATTTATAGATGTATAAAAATATTGTGAACCATTGATATAAGATAAATATCAATGATGGAGGATGAGTTATCAAAATCATGATTAAACACATGGAGTGTGTAATATATGCCATTCAATACCTTTATGGAGTGTGAAAGGCAAGTTATAAGTCAAGTGCAATGATGACCCCATTAGAGTGTGGAAGAAGTGAGTAAGAGGAAAATTGTGTAAGAGGCCATGTAAGAGGTGTAGGAGAGTGTTTAAGTGTCCATGTCATAATACAAATTTCCTAAACTCCACTCCATTCCATTGACTTGCCCCTATGACATCACTAATGTGAGGTAATAAAACACTTTTAATTTTAGGAAAATAGATAATTCCAAATTCATGGAATTTTCCATTAGAGGAATGATTAGGTTAATTAATCAAGGTGATTAATTGGAAATTATAAGAATGGTGTAATTTTAATATTCTTTTATCAATCAGATATTCATTTAATTATCCTATAATAACACTCGTAAAGGGTCAATTTGATTGGAGATGAATTAGATAATATTAATGATGCAATATGATCCATTACCCAAATTAGAGACGTGTCATTGTTATTTTGGGTTAAAACCATTGTTGGGCAGGTAAATTGGGTCAAATGGTGATTTGAAATCAAATTTACATGTGATTACATAAATTTACTCTTCATTTTAGTTTATAAAAAGAAGTTATTAAAATGGTGTTTAATTTTTATCCCTTTTTGAGAAGATGTTGTGAGACACTAGGCATTTAACATATTTTCAAATAATGAAAAAGTTGTTAATAATAAATTTGATAATGCTTGAAGATTGATGTCTTCAAACTTCTCTTTTTAAAAATATTGAGTTGATAAACTTAGATTGATGCCCCAAAGTGCACTTGATTGTCCTTAGATACACACTCAAGGGAACTATCAGGGAAGAATTAAAAATAGATAGGTACTCAAAATGAATAAAAATACCTATTTGTAGGTAAAAGAGGTCCACAAAAAAGAGGAATATTGAAGAAAATAGGATGTAAAATGGTCAAGGGAAGACATAAATGGGCTTATGAATAAGAATAAAATGGTCTGACATGATTTATGTATTAAAAATGTGATACACTTGGGCATGTGATATAGATATTTGATCATGCTTGAGAAATTGTGTATGAATTTTTTTATATGCTCATTTATTGATATGTATCATGAGTATCATATAAATTAGTCATGGGATTTAATGATCTAGTTGTAAGATAGTAGATAAATAAATATTTTACTACAATATTACTTGTGAGATTTCATGAGCATTTTATTTTTGATGTAGCACCTAATAGAATTCATTGTTATATAAAACACCATGATGTCTAGGCTATGATGTGCATAAGGACCAACCCCTAACCCAATAAAAATTTGATAACAATGCACCAGTGATAAAAACCATGATGGTAATTTTTATGAATGTTAATGGATGGACTCAAATAAATATGCATGATATGAATCACCTTGATGATGAACTTATTGTCACAATAAAATGAGTCAAGGTGATAATAGAAAAAAGAAACTAGCAAGTAGACAAACAATAAAACACAAACTAAAAAGAAAAGCAACAAAAAGCATATTGTTGTGACATTTTTTTAAAAAAAACATAGATCACCCTTATAAATGAATCTCAATAATCTTAGATGTCAAAATCATAACAACTTGATTAAATTATACATGTGAATGACCTAATATTGAGATATAAAGAATCAAGTCATAAGTGTAAATCATAATTCAATAAACCATGATTAAGTTAGATACAAATATATACAACTCAAAAATATGTTATAATAGATCTAGACTTAAGTGTAAAATATAATTCCCTAAACCAAAGGCAAACAAGGAAACAAGAAAAAATCGATTCCCAAAAAATTAAACATCATTGACTGACAAAAAACTCAACATAAAATAAGAAATTATCAAATCATTTGTGCATGTGAGAAAGTAAGGAATTACTCTCACAGATTCTACCCTTAAGATCTAGATCAAAACTAATAAGATGAAATTTAAACCTAGACATAAAGATGGGAATAGAAGAAAAGGGAATGGGGTTGTTTTAGTTATATCAAAATGCCCTATGCAAGTGGACCTTGCTTACATAGTATAAATTGACTTTAGGACAAATGCAGTTCCCCTAGGGATGTGTGAAATAAGAAAAAATATGTCAAGTAAGAGATTTGATCTGAGAGGAAAAATAGGAAAGGTAAACTCATAAAATGGTGAGAGGGTTGAGATAAATCAAGAAAGGTGAAATGGTAATAATATTGGTTGAGCTATCTTGAGATGCCACATACATCCAATCACTACATACAAATCTATGTGGACCTCACACTGATGTAGTTACCCTAGAAATGGGAACATAAATTAATGAATGGAAATGTTAAATTGTAAATGATCATGGTTAGATAACGAAATCCCACTAAACAAATGCATCAAAATATGCCATCTAAAATACGGCAAACTATGATTGGTGAACAAGATGATAAGATAAGCAAAGTTTTTATAATTTCATATCTCTCATGGAGATGTCAAAAACCTTTTTGATATTTTTTTTGGGATTATCAAAATTTCATTAATTTTCATGTTTTTGGAACGAGGTATTTAAATGAATACTTTGGTAAGTAACAAAAAGGCTTGTAAAACTATGAGAGCATGGCTTAGGTTTCTCACAAAATGATGAGATCATGGTTTAAATTATTAGTAAAAAGGTGTGGACATGGATAAAATTTATGGGAAAATAATGATAGTGTAGAAAAAGGATGACCGAGTTGACCCAAAAAATAGAGTGTTGTTTACATAGTCCAAATGGACCTCAAGTCATTATTTCTACACCTAGGCAGAAGATATTAAAAATCAACAATAGGGTGGAAAGTAGGAATGGAAAATGATAATAATAGATGGTATAGGATATGGTATGAGTGTAAAGGTTCAGTTAAAATACCATCATATGTGGAAATCATACATAAGATACTCTAAGATATTGCTTGTCTTGAATGTGCTAATGGTCACCAAATCTGAATGATCTACTTGAAACTTCTTTAAATTTTGGTAGCTAAAATTGTCTTATGTAGCTATGAAATAGAATCAAGATCATGATTGGTAATAGGATAGGGTAATAAGACTAGGATGGGCTGAATCAATGAGAAGTGGGATGAAACGAGGGTGTTTTAAGGCCATGCCCCAAAGAATAGGTCCTCATAGACAATGTTTAAGAAAATCAAACTTGTAAAAACTCTTGAGATGCATAATATTCATTGGTTGATTTAGATCTTCCTAATATGGCATAGCCAATCCATATTCCCCAATACCATAACTAGTTATGATGATGAATGTGCATAGTTAATCAGGCTCAATATTTCCTTTATTTTCATGGGTAAGATTATATTCTTTTGGTTTTATTTTAGGACCAAGTCACTGAGTTTAAAGCCTTTGGGTCTGATACACTTGTTTTAGCTACAACATAACATGTTATGATATGCCTTGATATTGTTCAAAGTAGATACCCATTTTTCATCAACTAGTTATAATTATTGAATCTAATAAACTCTATATTCCTCCTCATCAATGTTATCCTGAAATGCACAAGGAAGGTAACTCAATCTCATTAGGGAGAAGATATTTAATGCCATAAATAAGGGATTATGGTGTGGATCCTATTAGGGTTTGAATATTGGTATAATAGGCTAAGGGGATGGGAAATAGTTATAAATGCCAATCATAACCACAATAATTTAAAAAAATTAAGGATTTAGACTAGGGTTTTGTTAGATGCTTTGGCTTGGCCATTACTATGAGGAAAATAGGTAGTGGAAAAGTGTTGCTTGATATGGTAATAGACAAAAAGAGTTTTAATTTACTTATTTTTAAGTGAGCCACCATTGTCAAAAATGAGGTCAAAGGGAATGTCAAAGTCACAAATGAGGGGATTCAGGATGAACTTAGAAATCTTCTTACCAGTTATGTAAGTGAGTGAAATGGCTTCAACCCACTTTGTAAAATATTTAGTTGTAGTGAGGATATGTTTGTGACCATCTAAAGAAGTAGGATTGATTTATCCCACAATATCAAGTCCCCATGTTTAAAATGAACATGGCATGGTGATCATCTCAAGTGCTTGAGATGGTTCATGAATGAGACTATCAAGATTCTAATAAGCTATACACTTCTTTACATAATTGCATGCATCAATGTCTATAATGGGATAACAATACCATGTATGTATGAACTTCTTGGAAATTACTATTCCACTAGTGTAGACCCTACAAATCCCTCCATGTACTTTTTCAAGTTCTAATCTAGACTCTGCTAAGGCTAAAAATTGATGTAGAGTTCCATCATATCCTCTATTATATAGTGTGGTATTAAGTATGGTATAAAAAGAGGTATTATGAGTGAAGGATCTTTATTAATTATGGTAAAGGTTTTAAGGGAGAATATTATCATGAAAGTAATCATATATATCAAATTACCAAGTTGAGATAGGACCAAAAATATCACATACCATTTTAGATTCAAAGCACTTGTGAGCTAGCATTAAGAATTGTGATTGCTATTAGTGAACCAATTTTTTCCATTTCATCTATGACCTAATTACTAGCACTTGGTATCTGCTCAAATTATATTCTTTAAAGTTCTATTTAAGATGGTCCACCATATTTTTGTAGAGAATTAGTTTTTCCTCTTAGGTTTGGTATTGATCTATCACCTAGTTAATAATCAATTGAGAATCTTCATGAACATGTAATTTATTGATATTCCATTTTACATCTAGATGAAGCCATATGATGAGTGCTTCATATTATACTATATTATTGGTACAATAAAAACCAATGTGGAATGCATTAAGATTAATATCCCATTGCAACATTATGAATAGGATACCAACTTTGGATCCATGAGAAGTGTAGGAAACATTAAAGTAAACGGTTCAATTATGTGACTCAAAACAATTACCATTTCCAGTCATGATTGACTCATTAGGAAAATTTAAAATAAGTGGTTTGGACTATGATAATGGTGCTTTGAAAAATTGATCTACAACTGAATTCCCCTTAATGTCCTTTTGATATACTTATTAATTATTTAATTCACTCAATAGCATGACCCATTTAGCCATACGACCAAATAAATATGCATTAGAAAGTAGGTTTTTGAGTGGGTCCACTTTAGCAATGATAATGGTCTTGTTTTTGAGCATATAATGTCATAAATTTAGGCCATAAACACCATGGATAAGAAATATTTTAATGTAATTGTGTCCATAATATACCAATTTGAGGTTAATGTGCTTTATGACTCTTTCTTTAATTTGATTATTATGTTTTACAGGAGGTCTCCCAAGGCATAAATGATTTTACAGGTGTTGGTGGAGTTAAAACAAGTAAAATTGATAGATATTTTTTTAAATTCTCAAAGGCTTGTTGAAAATCAATGTTCCATGAGAAATTGGTACCTTTATTCAAAATATTAGTGAAAGTATGACACATGACTACCAATTAAGAAATGAATCATCAAAGACACTAAATCTTGCAATGTATGCTATAGAATTTTACTAGATTAGAAGGTGGAGGCATTTATATAATGGACATAACCTTGAATGTATCATCTTTAACTCCCCTATGAGAGAAAATTAAACCTATAAATTTCCATAATTAATGCCAAAGACACTTTTTAGGGTTAAGCCTTACTTTCTATTCACAAATCTTTTTAAAGATTATTCATAACAGATATGGATGTCTTCCTCTGGTCTTAGATTTTCTTGAAATATTATCCATATAATATTCAAAAATATTATGCATCATGTCATGAAAAATGATAATAATTTCATGTTAATACATATCACCAACATTGTAGAGGCCAAATGACATGACTTGATAATAAAACATTCCCCATGGAGTGTTGAACATTGTCTTGTGTTGATATTTAGGTGATATTTTGATTTAATTATATCCCTAGATTACCATCCATAATGGATATCATCTCTTACCTTATTTTTTAATATAATATCATATCGATTTTGGGCAAAGGATAGTCATCCTTTGGGCATGCTTTATTGATATCTCTGAAATCACTACATAAATGGATTCCTTGTGGATTTTATTGATTAGGATTATGTTTGATATGCACTATAAATAATATATAGGATGGATACACTTTACTTCCAATATTTTTATAATCCCTTATTGAAAAGTACATCAGTACAAGCCTGTATTTTTCTTAGCTTCTACTTGATTGGCTTAGAATTAGGGTGTACAACAAGGTGATGTACAACTAAATCACTATCCAATCCAATCATATATGAATAATAACAGATAAAGATATCAAAAAATATTGAAGGATGGAAGTAATAAGTTTATGTTCCTCCTTAATGATTAACACTCCAAGTTTTATCCATTTAGGATCAAATGATGTTTTGATATTGACTTATGTGGTATCTTACCTAAGTAGTGTGGAACCATCTTATAAAATAGATGGTAATGTAGAATATTATTCTTATTCGTGTTTGGTGGCTTGAATGGTTTGTTGATTTTTCCCATACAAGAAGAATCCAAATCACCAAAATATGGAAAGGTAAATTCGTAAAGGCATGCAAGAAATCTTGAGCTAATTGATCAAATAATTTTTTACTCTCTAGATTGATTCCTGATAATAGGAATTTATGGTACTGGAGGAGGCTCGAGATTCATTTGAAATAGGGTGAACTTCCCCATCCAATGATACCTAAGATAGGTTTTCACCATGGGTTTTGTCTTTTTATTTACTTTTTCCTTGGTCCAAAATAACCTCAAATAGGTTTTCACTTTGGGACCTCAATGTTTGATTTTCTTTTTCTTTTTATTTTTGACTAAGAAAGTTTACCTAATCTCCAAAATAAATATCAAGGTTAAATTTAATAGAAAATATATACTAGTGATCACCATGTGGCAAACCATAAATGAGGCCTAAGAATTCAAAAATTGCCTCATCATTCAAAAAATTATCCAATGGTATGTATGAGTCTCGTTGGTCCCAGTAGATCAATTGGGGATGTTTGAGGAAAGTAAGGGAATAAGGTGGGATATAAGTAATGATATAGATGATGTTAGATTAAAACAGTCTAAGTCATCCAAATCATCATAAATGTTATAATATCACTCTACATCACCTTTAGCATTGTCATTTCTAGATGATAAATAGTGTCACTCCATGATATCATGGTTCACCCACAGATGGTTTGTGTTCAATACCTCAAGTTACTTTATGTTTATAAACTAATACTATCTCAATAGGTCCTTATTGTTTTACCCTTAGTCCTTTTCCATTATAGGCTTGACTATCCATTATCCTATTTAGAATAGGATACTTTATGTTTTGGTAGTAGGTAGAGAAATCACTACTATATAACCATGATTCTTCATCACCTTTAATCTACTCTTTCTCCTACAAATTAGTTTTGATGAAAACAATGGGTCATTTCTAACAAGAATCATTCTTCCTCTATCATTCCATTTTATAAATTTTTAATTTAGGTCTACCATATGATTTGGGTGTCTTGGGAAACTTGGTTATATGGAAATCATTGCCAATATTTTTTTCCCCAAGGTTATTGTATTAAATATTAAATTGATTGGTTATTTCATTAGTTGGTGAAAATTATGTCAATGCAAGATCACTTAGATCCATGTAATTAGACTCAAGTGGTTGATTAACTACATCATTGTCCACTTCTAGGTGCTTATAAAATTGGTATTACTATAGGTCACCTAAAATATTAACTTCCAATCTTGAATGGGGAAACATTATACACTGATGGAGAGTAGAAGGTACACCATGTATTTTATAAATATAAGATCACCTAAGGAGGAAATTATATTATAGTACCAAGTAAATAAAATGGTAAAAACTATAATGGGTTAGAGACCAAATTATAATAGCTAAAAAAATGGTGATTTGAGATTCCCCCTCCTTATTATCACATTCATTGATAGCAATGGTATATGGCTGAAGATATTCTACTATATAACCCAAGTGTTTGACCAACTTTAAAATTATAATAATTATCCCTAAACCATTGTCTATGAGAAATAATTTAAATTTATGTTGGGAAATGATTCATTCTATATAAAGTGGATTATTATGCAAATGTCCAAGGGATGAAATATAAGTTTGATCAAAGGTAATCTATTCATGTAGAGATAAATGACATAAGTTTTTGAAATTTATCAGGTCCAATGTCACTTGTGACCTTAAATTGACTTATAATCACATTCAATATGTTCTTGTCAACATTTGACATATATAGAATATCTAATATATAAATTTATGACGGTGTCATTTATAGTTCTAAAATATCATAAGGTTTGTCATTAATAAGAGTAATCAAATTGGTTTTTTGAAGTGGAGTACAATGAATGGGTTTTCTAGAGGAAGAAGATACATGACCATGAATGGCAACCTTATAATGTTGAGTGATGATTATGTAACCTTGAATTATTGTGGGGTTATTATATTTATAAGAAGATAGGTAAGGGCCTAAATTGGTAACCCTTGGTTGTTGACTTACATGAACACCAAGTCACACCAATGGAGGATCACAAGAAAATGAGGGAGAAGGTCCCAAAATAGATTTTGTTCAATGTTGGATACTATTTGTGGTTGACTTAGGATTGATCTTAACGGTATCTATATTCCTACTAGTAATGTAACCTATGACATTGTCATATTATAAAAAACATTATTATAGTTAAATTTATTGGAATGGGCATCCTAATCATGATTCTAGTTTTGCTCTTGTTGATTTTACCTCTAATTCTGATTGTTAGTAGGCTTGTTCTAGTTTGGATTGTTATCTTGATGCTGCTTTTGGTTTTGATTATTCTTGGAATTATGTTGTTGAAAAGGGTTTTGATAAATACCCAAATTTAGATTAGATGCCATGGCCATGTTATTCAATTCTATTTTACCACTTTCAAGTAAATATTAGATGAGATAGTTAACTTACACACATATAATAATATAATTAATTTTAACTCAATGATAATCACAAAGTTCATTCTCTTTATACCAATCAGGTTTAGGCTGGTTTTATAGAAATGGTTTTGGAACTAGCCAAATGATCATGTTAGAAGAAGGTAGTATCTAAAAAACCATCTTAATGGCATCTTCAATATCACTAAAATCTCTATTATTATAATTACCTCTTATTGGAGGGGGTATTTTCAAAGTGAGAGGTTGAGTATGTGGGTTTTCCTCAAAAGGTGTTGGTTGAACGTTTTTCACAAGTTGATATTCAATTACCCAACCTCCTACAAAATTTATGTTCATGTTTAATGGTTTAGGATTCTTTGAACTATTTTTTTGTACTTGTATAGGAGATTATGTCTAAGACTTATTATAACCTTTTTAATGAGATTAAATATTAATTACCCCTTTTTTGATAAGGGATTTCTCAATCTATATTCCCTTGGAAATAATTTCATTAAACGTATTGGTGTAATGAAGCTTGAGATTATAAGCTATGTGATATTGTAGATTAGTAATAAACATTATGACCAACTATTTTTCAAGGAGACTATCTAAAATTATTCTATACAATGCATGCCACCTTTGTAAATATCTATCATATATTTCTTCTCCTCATTGTTTATCTTGACATAGGTCAACCATAGTCAGCGCATGTTCAACATTAATATAGATGTGGTGCAAAAATATTTTTGAAAAGTCATCAAAGTTATTAGTGGAATTCTTAGGTATAATACAAAACCATTCTAGGTCATGCCAATCAAAACTGTGAGGAAACAAATGAAATAGGTACACATTGTTATACAACCTCTCAACATGTGACAAAGAACTCTTTTAGATGTTCTATTGAATCACCTTTCTCTTTATATTTATCAAATTTGGGAATATAAAAAAGATGTGGGAAAGGTATATGAAGATAAATCATATCAAATGGATAAAATCATATGTCATATTGTATAAAATTCTTATTCTGATTTCCTACTTGAATAGTTGAAATTGCATCTTTGAATTCTTGCAAATCTTAGAAACTGGGACTAAAGTGAGAAGTGGGAACATCTATTTTTGGTATTCAAAGGTAAATTAATTTGAAATATATAAATATATGGTATAGAATATTGGGGAATATATATGTGATTGGTTCTATAAGGAATATTTAATCTTTGATTAGTGTTATACTGTTGATTGGGGACTTGTTGATAAGGCACTTGATGTTGAATAAAGCATTGATTTGGAGGGAACTAAGGCTTGAATAGAGGAATGGTTTGTTAGTTATTTAATGAAATATATTGAGATTAGAGATAGATATATTTTTTATTCTTAATAATATATCATATAAGGGGAACCTATTGTTGATTAAGTGGAACATGTTGTCTTGAAAAGGACCATTATTGAATAGAAGTAGAAAGGGTTTGACTAATAGAAATACATTGTTGATTATCCCATGTTTCTTGAGTGTTTATTGACATTTAATAAGTTTGGGAATTTTTTTATCACCTATTGAGGTGGGGTATTAGTTACCATTTGTTCAAGTGGTGGATTACAACTCATAAACTATTGTTACAGACTAGGCTTGTTCTCAACATGTTACTATGAAATACCTAGAATGTTGGAAGAAATAATTTGTTGGTTATTTTTAGGAATGTTTTGCCATGTTTTATAAGGAATTTTATGTGTCTTAGGGTATCCATTTTGAGATTTATGCACCATATTATGGAAATAATCGATGGGTAGATTCAAATCAGGATTAATTACTAGATTGCTTTTAGATATAGGTGTGCTAAACAAATATGAAAATAATTTATTTTTTGAAAATGAATAAGGGTTAAACATGGGATAATTTAAAAAATATAACCACTATGTAAATTAAGTATTTATATTTATTATTGATAGATTTTTAATATCCAACATAGTAATGGAGCTACTAGGAGTAGCTAAATCTTATTTATCTTGTTAGATTTGAGAGGCAATAAGTTAGCTTTGAGAAGATTGGTTAATGAGCTTACCTTTTCCCTTGCTTGAAATTATAAGATATTGATTAGAATATGGCATAAAAAGTTTATCTTGGTCATAAGTTACCTAATTATCTAATAATGTAAGAGTTGTTTCTTTGGGCAATCAAAGGGTAAATTTTCTATGGGAAATCAAAGGGTAAATTTTTCCCCCATTTCTAAAAATGTAAAAAGATGTTCATATTTGTTTTAAAATATATGTTGTGTACACTAATTATATCTATATTTAGAACTAAGTGGTGAATTTATAAGGTAAATTAGAATAGGTCTATGTTTTGTATCAAATGGTACATGTGGAAGGTATAGATGGTAATATCCTTTTTTAACACAAAGTGGTATGACTAGAAGGTATCAGTTATGTTGTTCAAGTGAGGAATTAGATGGCATGTTGATAAGGTATTATTGATATAATTCATCCTATACATTGTGATCATACCCATATGGATTTTAAACTACCTCTTTATCAAAGTATGGGTTATAGATAGCCCCACTACGTGTATACTTTAGCATGTCTAGTTTTATGATCTTTGTTTTGAAAGAGGCTTGGATAATTTAAATACATCTTAACTTAGTATATGAATTTAATCAAGAATATCACTTAGAAATTTTTTAATTAAATCATTTTACTTGTGTCAAAATATCAAATTGGAATACACTAATCAAAATTTATGTTAATGTAAATGGTTTCCACAAGCAAGGCTAAGTAGATCAAATGTCTTTTAAAAATGTGTGCACAAGGTTTTAGGTATAATTATTTCAATTGAAAATGTTCAATGTTTGGATTTTATAAAAAAATTAATTTGGTCTTGACTTGAAAGACTTAGATCTTGGAAACTTGACTCTGTGGATGAAGAAAGGAGGCTTGACTACTTAGAAGAACTTTGGAACCCTAAAATGTTGAATGTTGGCACAAAATTGGCTTTAGAAAATATTGAATCAAGATTTAACTTAGGTTTATACCTTTGAAATATAAAAGGGGTTGACCTCAGTTGTATTTAGAACAATTTGACAAGAATTCAAACTTGGATTTAGAATTAAAATTGGTTTGACTTAAAAATTATTTGACTAGGATTAGAACTTGGATTTGGAATTGGAATCAGTTTGAATTTAAATTTTTTTTAATAGGATTATAACTTGGATTTGGATTTGGAATTGGTTTGAAAATGGAAAATAAATTTTATTAGAATCAAAACTTGGATTTGAACATAGAACTAGGTTTGGAATAAAGGGAATGACATAATTTGGACAAAAATTTGAAACTTTGGTCTTGAATTGGTTTGAAGTTGGTAATTTTTATTAGGATAAGATTCTAATTTAAAATTGGGTAGCCTAACGGTTTGGTTTAGAAAATAAAGGTATGTACTTGGATAATTTTTTGACATGTAACTTTTCTTGATCCATAACTGTGGTAGAGTAATGCCTTGTTATGTGTGTATAAAAATGGTATGGATTTGGAATTGGTTTGTTTGATTTGTTTTTGAGTATAATAAGGTTTTGACACAACAATAAAGTAATAACACATAATCATTAAAAGGAAATTCTAATAACTAAAAAGGGTTTTCATCACATTCATTCGATCCTTCAATGTACTTTACTTGAGAGATGATTTATAAAATTTAAGATTATTTAAATAAATTATTCTAGTTTTTTATGGTATTTTAATCCCACCATTATCTCAAAAGGTTAGTATGAATAAGTAAATATTTTAGGGTTACTACCTTTGCAAACCTGCATCAATGATGTTTCACAATAAAAGGTCTTAAAAGTTTTTACTTGGCTTTCTATATGCTCCCAATATACATTGTGGTACATGGGCACAAAAACTTGTTAATTGGACATCGACATTTAATTGACCATTGGAAAAAGGGTCTAGTCCCTTTATGACCACTTCATCTGTAAGATTTTAGTGAAGTGTTTCTAAGAAAATCAAAATATGAGGAACCTTCTAGCTAACATACCACTTACGATGTTGGGATGTGACTTCCAAGTCAACTAGGGATTGTAAGAAGGTGGTGAACTCCACCTCACATAGTCAAAAGAAAAGAAAGGTATAAATCAAATAGGAACCTTGTATTTCTAGGTCACCTAAAATAGGAGATAATATGCACAAATAACCACACAATACTCTCAAGCAATAAGAAGCAAGAACTTGTACCAAAGTGAAAAAAATGAAAAATAAATAATTTTTTCTTAAAACTCAAATGAAAATGTGAATTTGTATTAAGCCCAAATTTGAAGTTTTTTAAAGAAAAATAAATAAATGATTTGATTTGAATTTACAATCCAATTTTTTATCAAGGACATCAAACACAAATGATTAGAATTTTAAAGATAGATAATAAATTTGTCTTTTTAAGGTCTCATTTTTTTACAAAAGGATGATTCACCGATTTGTAGGGTTAATTTTATCGATTATAAAAAAATTTAACCATTTTAAACCTACACACAACATAATATAAAGAATAAAAGGTCAAAATAACTAATTGGCAGGTTAAACTCATAGATTACAAGGTCAAATTTAGTGTTTTCAAAGTAATTTTCTATTTACAGAGTAATTTTTTCAATTCAAAACCTACATAAAAAACATAACAAAAATTATAAAAGGTCAAATTAACTTATTAGCATGTCAAATTCACTAATTGGTAGCTCAAATTCACTATATTTAGAGTAACTTCACAATTTAAAAATCCATTTCATCAATTAAAAACCTCCACACATAATTAAAAATATTGTATAAAAGGTCAAATTTATTGATTAGCAAGTCAAATTTGCTAATTGGTAGGCTAAATTCACTGATTGGTAAGTCAAATTCATTGTTTTTGGAGAAATTTCACCATTTATAGAGACATTTCATTGATTCAAAACCTAAACATAAACAAGACAAAAAAGTATAATGGGTGAATTCATTGATTAACAAGTCAAATTAACTCTTTGTGGGGTTAAATTCATGGTTTACTAGTCCAAATTCATTGATTTCACTTGAAATAAAAATTATCAACTTTTTTAAAAAAAGAGGTGAATTAAACTAGTTACTAGGTTAATTTTGGTAATTCAAATAATTATATGATATAGAACAATTTATGGGGTGTGTCTTATCCCACCAAGCATTCCATTATGTATATTATAATTCTAAAAGAAGTTAATAAATTTGTTAGTGAATGAAATCAAAAAAATCTTGAAGAACATAACATATTAAGCCTAATCCATAGGTTGAACTTATGGAAAATAAGAAAGAAATTAAAATATAAGATAAAAACTACATTTATACCTCACTTGGAGATTTTATTGAGAATTGGTTTGCAGACATTGAGCTCAACTTATAAGCTAGAAGTCGTTGACAATTCTTGATTCTACATGTAGCAAAATCTTTCCTTGTCTACACTTAATTATTAGATTGGCATGGCATGAGAATGATTGAATCTCCTTGTATAATTTGGTAGAATAAGTTTACTTGAAGAAGCTTGCCTTAAATGGCCAAAGGTCCCTTGTATTTATAGACTTAGTAAAATATTTTGAACCATTGACCTAAGATCAAGAACAGTGGTGGAGGATGAGTCCTCAAACTCATTATTACACACATAGAGTATGTAAGATATTTTATTTAATACCATTTTGGAGTGTGGAAGGTATGTTGGAAGGAAAATGCAATGGTAAACCCTTTTGGAGTGTGTAAGAGTAAAAATCTATAATAGGCCCTCTAAGAGGTGTAAGTAACCATGTCATAAGCCACACTATCTACTCCACTCCATTCCATTGACTTACCCCTATGACATCACCAATGTGAGTTAATAAAGCACTTTTGATTTTAGGAAAATAGATAATTTAAATTTCAAATAATTTTCCATTAGAAGAATGATTAGGTTAGTTAATCAAGGTGATTATATGTAAATTATAAGAATGGTCCAATTGAAATGTTAATTTTCCAATCAAATATTCATTTAATTGTCTTGTAATAACACTTGTAAAGGGTTAATTTGATTCAAGATGCATTATATAAGATTAATAGTTAACTATGATCCATTACATCGATCAAGGATGTATCATTATGATTTTAGATTAAAATACTAGTTGTGTGGGTAAATTGGGTCAAATGGTGATTTTTAATCAAATTTGTATGTGATTACATAAAGTCACTCTTGATTGTAGTTTAAACACACAAGTGATTGAAATGAAGTGTCTATAGTTGATTATTATTATATGTAGGTCTACTTATTATAGGCAATTATTTGTAAATTTATTCCTTCCCTTTCTTTAGTACCTTGACTTATTTTTCCTTGATAGGAACTACCTCGAATGCCTCATCTATATTATGAATTATTTCAATTGGATTATTTATTTTAAATATGGAATTAGAAGTGAACTTTTTATTGATATATATTTTTTTGGGTGGACATGATTCTCACTCTTTAACCTTTAGTGTTGTGGAATTAATATCACAAGCATATTATAACACATCTATGTTTAATTTCTCAAAAGAGATATAGATTTTATGTATAGATCCCTCTTTGAGTGGAGAAAATAGTCTCATATAAAATATAAAATACTTTTCCAATTATAAAGGATTATAAGTTAATGAGAGAAAAGTATCATTTAATAATAAAATGTAATCTTAAATAAGTTTATTTTAATCTTATTGTGAACCTTACAAATGCTCCAAAGTTATCTCAGGTACCACATATTTATGATAATCAAATAAGAATACAACTTATAAGTTTTTGATATTAGGTAAAAATACAATAGGTAAATTGTAAAACCAATAAAAAGCATCTCTTGTGATACTTTTATGGAAGTATTTTAATATAATACAGCCATCATTTCCATATTTTCATAAATAAATCATATATTAAATTAAATAGGTGTAAGCATCTCCAAAACCATCAAACAAGGATATTGTATCCATAATGAAATATTTTGATTATGGTTGTTCTTATATAGATTGTGTAAGGGGTTGTTCTAAGATAGCATTATCTTTGATATTTTCACAATATCTATTTTTAAAGTGAGGCTAAGAACTTTATTTTTGAGGTCTCCAATAACATGCATCATGGATACAGTTTGATAATAAGGAATAGTATTAGTTTGGAAATAATCACTCATAGGGTGTAATTGATCATATATTTTAAACATTGGTATGAAAGGATAAAGACAAATGTCATCGGATGGTGTAATATTTCCTTATAAGACAAAATCAATACAATATTTAGAATTATTGCTTATCTTATCATATTTAATTTGTTTGGGAGTAGAGACATAATTTTCCTATTCATTTGGTTTGGTTTATTTTAAAGAGGGGATAAAATCATTGTAATGAGTATTATCATGAGATTGACATTGTATGGATATAGGAATTTTATGTTTATAATATTTTCAAGGTATGTCATGCTCATTATTTTGTAAATTTATAGCAAAAATGTCACCTTTTTTGTAATTCAGATTCACGAGCATCTTATGACATTTCAAGAGAGTAAGAATGTGTATCATTTAAATCATTGTCTATTACTTTTAAGGGAGGAGAGAGATTATCATGATATTTTATATCATTATCCATATCTAGATAATATTATAGAATATCAAATGCATGTATGTCATTTATGTTTTCTAGAGAGAGAAAAAATCTATCAGATTCATTTGTATCATTGACCATTCTTATGTAAGGACTATGATTTTGTATCTTGTATTGATTTATAAAATGTAATGCAATATCAAATATAAAAGATAAAAAAGATTTAATAACTATTGATTTTTCACATTTTAATCCTTCTAAGAGATTAAGAGAGAAGATATTCATTATCATTATGTTTTTTTCCCACTTAAATTGGTTTTTTAGTTCTCAATTAGTATGCTCATTTTATTATTTGCTATATTGTTCACTATTATACAAATCATTTTTATTTTAATAATCAAATTAGTATCTATCACAATCATTATATTTATTAATGTAATAAACATCATAAACTGTACAAGTGTAATCATTAGCCATTTTAGTATAATAAGTGTAAAGTGTAGCTGATTAGCTCAGAATATAGCTCATTTTGACACAAGAATTCTTTTGAATCATCTCAAATAGGATACTATCTTATAAAAATCATAGGTTGTTAAGTAACTATTATATGGAAAATAGGTATTTGTTTTGTTTATGATTAACCAAAGACTAAACCTACACTTTGCCATTAATGTCTAACACAATTGCATGTTTTAGTGATTGTTTGATTAAAAGGGATGCTCAAAGATAGGTGATTCCAGTAGCATATAAAGGAAGTTCAATTTTGATTTCCATTTGACAAAGTTTCAGACTCACAAGCAATGTCATTCCTTGGAAAGAACAAATCTACAGACTCCACAGGCTCAAAACTACAGACTCCACAGGCTCAAAACTATAGACTCCACAGGCTCAAAACTACGAACTCCACAGGTCCAAATCTATGGACTCTGAAGGTTGAAATATATGGACTTCATAGGCTAAAATCTACGGACTCCATAGGCTAAAATTTATGAACTCAACAGGATGGAATCTATGAACTACACAGGTCACTTCTTCCTACTTTACAGGGTCATCTCTAAGGACTAAATGGAGACAAGGAGTTGAATGAGCCAGCTGGCAACTAAATAAAAGGAGAAGAATCATTCAAGTAGGTGTTTGCCAAGAAGATAGATTGTTTTATATTTTGAAGGATTTGTTCATAGTATTTTAAGACATCTAGATTCTAGTTCTATTATAAATCGATACTCCTATTTTCTTGTATAATTGGATTTCTAGGAAATCCAATATCCTATATTAGGATGATTAGATTAACTAGGAATCCCTATTTTACTACATATCTATTCTAAGTTAATTGTATCAACATATATTGAAGAACATGTTACATTCAAACATATAACATATAATAGATAATAGAGAATATAGAAGACAGTTTTAAGAAGGCGTGTTACAGAATACAGTCTAGTTGCAATTGTTCATATGAATTATTATTTCCAAGGTTGATTAAATTATGTTCCTGAATCTGAAAGGAGCAAGGGCCCACTTTGCTCAGAATTAGGAATTGTTGTAGGTATTTAAGTAATTTTATGTTAATTCTTGAATTTAAGTTAATTAGTATTTTGGTAATAATTGAATTTATTTAATACAATCAGATTCAGAAAGCACCAAGTATTCCTTTATTCAAAGTATCTGTTTGCTAGCAAGTGTGTTATTTCTTTTAAATAGTAAGTGTGTTATCTCTTTTCCAGCAAGCGTGTTGTCTCTTTTCCAGCAAGTCTGGTATTTATTTTAAATAACAAGTGTGTTCTTTCTTTTCCAGCAAAGTGTGTCATTTCCTTTTCATTAAATGAGTGGCTTGCAAAGTTCTTTTGTTTTTTTTCTAGCAAGAGTAAATTCATTAGTTCTAGGGACATTTTTAGATAAGGATAGATTAGAACTAGCACAACACCCCCATAAAGTACACATCTAGATCTACTATCCTAAGCCTTACTGTAGATAGCTTTAGACACTAGCACTGGTTGATAAGACATCAATCTGAGTATTGATTAAATGAGAGTTATAATGATAGCTCATCATTTTTGGCACCATTGCTAGGGACCACGGTGTTAGTAAGGTAACCATTATTGGTCTAGAGCAAAATAAAAATATATATATAGAAAACCTACAAAATTTCCAAAAATATTCAAGTTGATGAACCGTCCCAGAGATTCTAAAGGATGATTCATTCTAAAACCTCCACCAAACCACAGGTTGAGACTCCTTCAACATCTTCACATAGTGAATCAGAAAACATAAGTGAAACTCATCTACAGGGATCTCCAAAAATAAGGATAGAAACTAGGATACTACCACAAGCAAGCCCAATCAGACAAATTCCTGAAGATCAATCTCTCATAGTAAGACATCACTTAGGAATTGACAAAGATTTGGAAGTAGCATTTCAAAGATCCATAGCTAAGGAAGATTTTGAAAACCTTGAACAACCCACAATCAATACCACAAACATCCAGTGGGAAGATAACCTTGGTTTTGAAATTTCATATGAAGAAGAGAATATGGCTCTTCAACAAAATCTACCAAATCCACAATTGGCATAGGAAAGGACCTTCTCTTTTCCTATTGTTGTAGATCCTACTGATCAGACCCCCATGAAAAATATTTCACCTACAAATTTGCTAAATTTTTGGGGGAGATCTACTGAAGATCTCGATCAGTTTTTGTTTGAGTTCAAAGTGTTGTGTCAAACCTATGACTATACCATAGACAGCCAATAATTAAAACTATTTCCATCCACACTTAAAGATTCATCCATGAGATGGTTTATAGGATTACCTAGTAATTCCATTAGAATGTGGGATGACATGGAAATAGAATTCTTAAACAAATACCAAGATTACTATAGGGTTTGAGAGAGAAAGGAAGACTTCTTCAAAATTAAACAGAATGAAGATGAATCTTTAGAGGATTATTTGGATAGGTTCATGTTCACTCATAAAAGAAGTAATTATCCACTCACTAAATAAGTCCAAAAATTGGTATTTTTAAAGGGATTGGATGAAGACACTAGGGATGCTTTAAACCTGATGGGAGGAGGAGACATAAA
This sequence comes from Torreya grandis, assembly GCA_037957365.1. Lineage (NCBI taxonomy): Eukaryota > Viridiplantae > Streptophyta > Pinopsida > Cupressales > Taxaceae > Torreya > Torreya grandis. Next base: position 1,865,317 of record JARHVA010003561.1, on the reverse strand, counting down.
TAAACTAGCTTTTAATTAGATTTCTGAGCTATGTACCAACTATTCTCAAACAAAACTTGGAATTGAGAGAGGGAGAGCTGGGAAATCTAATGAAGTTGGAAAGCTAATGGAAGAATTTGAAAATCTAAAGACAAATATTTTAGTAACATTAAATATTACTTTAGATGGCCTTCAAGCCAAGGCTAATGCAACAAGACCATTAGCAATTTACTATCCTAAGTGTAGACAAAAACATGCACTTAGAGATTGTCCCTTAGACAAAACCAACATTTCATCATGTGGGATCTATGATACCACAGATCATGACACTAAATTTTTTTCACTATTGCCTATTTTAAAGAATCAAATGAAAACACAGAGCCAATCTATTGAAGAAATAAATTATATACAGAGACAAAACTTTGTCCCACAAAACCAGGCATAACGACAATTCAATGCAAGAAACCAAGTTAACCCATGGATGGCACCATGGAATGTTCTAATCCTTTCACCCTTTTGGAATCAACCTCAAATTCCACCAATCCAAAACCCATGGGGGAAATAAGAGTGGACACCAACATCTCCTTGGATGATGCCATCATCACAGCAATAATGGGCACCACAATAGCAGTGGATGCCACAGTAATATCAGCCATGGAATCAATAGTGGAACCCATAGTGGGGTCCACAACAGCAATTTGCCCAACCAAGGAAACCATCCCAACAACAAACTATTATGCCACCTCTAGTCATTCAGCATGAAGGGCAAGTAAACCAACCTCCAATTCCTACTCAGCCAATAGCAAATCCAAAAAATAAAAAACCAACACCTATTTATGTCAATGAACAGGAGGAAACAATGACTGTTGGAGCTATTGAATGTTCTGATATACACTTAAGGTTGGGAAAACCCATACAAAAACTTCCAGTCATCATTTTTGAGATACCTAATGAAAATGAAAAAACAAAGTTATCTCAACCAAGTACTCAAAAAATTGAAAGCAAGATGAGTCCTGAAGAAAGGAAAGAAAACACTACTATACCAGTAGTTCCTTTTCCTAAAAGGTTAAAAGACATAAATATTCAATTAGACTCAAACTTGGTCCATGAGTTGTAGAAGATCAATATTGAGGTACCCCTATTGCAAGCTATTAGGGATATACCTGAATTGAACCAGATCATTAAGAATCTCTGTATCAAAACACCTAGAAGGAAAGCAAAGTATCCAAAAACAATCCATGTAGATGGCAAGGTCGCTGACCTCTTGGTAGGGAAACTGTTAGTTCCAAAGTATGTAGATCCAGGAAGCCTAGTCATTACAATCACAATTGGAGGGAAAGAAATTCCCAACGTCTTGGTAGATCTGGAAGCAGCAATTAATGTCATGACAATTGATACCCTTCAGATGTTGTCTCTTATCAGAATGCAACCCAAAACTACCATTTTAAAAATGGTAGATCAATTAGTAACCAAACCCAAAGGGACAATAGAAAATGTGGAAGTGTTAATAGAATCTTGGAAATATCCAGTAGATTTCATGGTAATACAACCTAAAACAAAAAACTTGGGATATCCCATCATCTTAGGTAGACCATGGTTAGTTACTATGGTAGCTTTCATAGATTACAGATTAGGAGATATGACCATCTCCAATGGTTTAAAGTCTAAATGTATCTCTTTGTATCCTCCTAAGAAACCATCAATTAATCATATACAAGAATTGTGGGTGGATGAACCAGATAACACACTAAACAATGTGCCATCTTTAGCCATGATCACTATGAAAAAGCACTTGGAAGAACTGAATGAAACCATATATCTAGAATCTACAAACTCTGCCAGATCAAAATCTATAGACTCTACCAGACCAAAATCTATAGACTCTGCTAGGCCAGAATCTACGAACTCTGTCAGGCTAGAATCTATAGACTCTGCCAGGGCAACATCTAAGGACTTTTGCAGTATAGATTATGCTAAACACTATGGAGCTTCCACTTCACATTCTACTGACACCTCCTCATTTTATGACCACAAAATGATTTAGGAAAGTGTGAGAGAACTACTTGAACAACAACAAACACACTTCTTAGACATGTTTTATTGTTCTTTAGCATGAGTAATCCCTCTTGGAGAAGAATTTGTTGATAACATTGCCATGTTCCATAAATTACTTCCTCATTCATGTCCTCTGAACTCATTAATGAGTGAATTCAAACAAATCAAATCTAATCATCCAGGCACTAAACAAATCATTATACTACCCCAGAAGATTTTGAAAATCAATAGATGGTTGACAAATGAGGAAGAAGAATAACTTTTTGAAGTACTAGAAAGACATACCAAAGATTTTGCTTGAGATTATGCTGACATGAAAGGGATCCATCCTAGCATCTACACTCATCACATTTTTATAGAATCTATCAAACTAGTAAGGCAACTACAAAGGAGGATAAACCCAACATTAAGTGAGATAGTTAAAATAGAGATCCAAAAACTATTAGAGGTTGGATTCATTTACCCCATCTCAGACAGTCAGTGGGTTTCACCTCTAGTTATCGTACCAAATAAAAATGGAAAGTTAAGGGTATGTGTCGATTATAGGGAACTAAACAAAGTTAAATTAAAGGACTATTTCCCTTTACCCTTCATTGATTAAGTACTTGATAATCTATCAAGAAAAAAATATTTTTCCTTCCTAGATGGGTTTAGTGGATACAATCAGATAATAGTAGCAACTGAAGACTAGGATAAAACTACATTTACATGCCCCTGAGGAACTTTTGCTTATCAAGTACTTCCATTTGGACTCTATAATGCCCCAACTACTTTCCAAAGAGAAGTTTTATAAATATTCTTTGACCTTACACATGATTGTGTTGAGGTATATATGGATGATTTCACTATTCATGGTGAAACATACGAAGAAGCTCTTACCAATCTAGAGAAGGTACTAATCAGATGTGAGGAACATGAGTTATCTTTGAGTCATGAAAAATGTCTACTAATGATGAATGAAGGGATAGTGTTGGGACACCATATCTCTACAAAAGGAATTCAATTAGACCCAAAGAAAATTGAGATTATCTCCAACTTGCCCATCCACAAAACCAAACTGAAATTAAAAGCTTTTTGGGACATGCTGGTTATTACAGGCATTTCATAGATAACTTTAGTCAAATAGCTGCCCCCATGTTTGCCTTGCTTACAAAAGAGAGTAAATTTGAATGGGATGATAGATGTCAACAAGCCTTTGAGGTTATTAAAGCCATACTCGTCACTGCACCAGTGTTGAGGGGACCAAATTAGACCCAGCCATTCCACATCTATGCAGATACTTCCAACACAATAATAGGACCTGTTCTTGGATAGAAAGATGAAGATGACCACATGTACACCATTTACTATATCAGTAAAAACATGACACCTATAGAAATAAATTACACCACAACTGAGAAAGAATTTCTAGCTATAGTCCATGCAATAAACAAATTCAGACATTACATAATGGGCAAGGTATTTGTCTACATAGACCATTCAGCCATACGATATCTTACAAACAAACCAATTGTAGGAGGAATAATTATCATATGGTTTCTTCTTTTACAAGAATTTGACATTACCATTATTGAAAAACTAGGTAGATTTAATGTGGTTGTAGATTTCTTATCTAGGATGAACACTACAGGTGAAGAAGAACCAGTAGAAGATGACTTTCCAGACGAATAGTTATTTTTTGTTTCAGCAAAATCTCTGTGGTTCACTGATATAGCCAATTATCTGGCCATAGGGAAGTTTCCTATGCATTTTTCAAATAAAGAAAGAAAATGATTAATTAGAGAAAGTTCTTCTTTTAAATGGATTAATGGAATGCTTTTTAAACTTGGTCTTGATCATGTGTTCCACAGGTGTGTGAAAGATATAAAAGCTTATGATATCATGAGAGCATGTCATGATGAACTAGGAGGAGGCCACTACTTATTCCATCAAATAATACATAAAATTCTAGGGGCAGGATATTATTGGCCTCAACTCCATCGGCAAGTGAAGAGATACGTGAAACACTATGATGCTTGCCAAAGAATTGGACAACCAACTCTTTCAATGGAAATGCCTCTTCATCCTCAGCTGGTTTTAGAACCATTTGAGAAATGGGGGATTGATTTCATAGGTCCTATGGATCTACCATCTAGAGGAAAAGAGTATCTACTGGTATGTACTGATTATGTAACTAAATGGGCAGAAGTGGAAGTCCTAACCCATGCAAGAGAGGAAATAGTAGCTGATTTCTTGTACTTTAAGATCATGCAATGGTTTGGTGCTCCAAGAGAAATAGTTCCAGATCAGGGGCCCCAATTTATGTCTAATATGATAAAACATTTCATGAAAGTATATCAGACTCAGCACATGAAGACATCCCCATATCATCCACAGGCTAATGGACAAGTTGAAGTCACCAACAGGGAACTGGAAACCATCTTGACCAAAATTGTTGACTCCAGTAGAAAAAATTGGGCAAACAAGGTAATAGAATCTATTTGGGCCTACAAAACCACTTGGAAAATAACAACTAGATTTTCACCATATGAATTGGTTTATGGTAAGAAACCCCTCTTTTCTATAGAATATGAATTACAAACTCTAAAGACTGCTCTTGAAGTAGGAATTGAGTTAGAAGACATGTAGAAAGAAAGACTGTTACAGCTCAATCAACTGGAAGAGATGAGGATGGAAGCATTGCAAAGAAAAAAATGGTACAACACCAAAGAAGGATTTGGCATGATTCTTAGATCAAAGAATGGGAATTCTATAAAGGAGATTGGGCACTTTTATTTGATTCCAAGTTTCAGCAATTCAAAGGGAAACTACGAACTAGATGGTTAGGACCCTATCAAATTGAGGAGATATTTGACAATGGATCTATTAAGTTGATTCCTATTTATGATAACAGAAGGACCATGATTGTAAATGGTCTTAGGTTGAAAATTTATTGAAAACCTATCAATATAGAAAAATTTCTCCAAGAAATAAAGGATCAGGTGGTTGTTCTAGAAGAGCTTATTTCTTCAAAAGAAATAACTTTCTATAAAACCACTGATCTATAAGGCTCTCCTTCTTCCAGCAACACCTGGTCTCTGAAAAAGTTAAAAAAAAACCAACAATGAAAACCCTCAGGCATTGTTGGCAGTCTTGGTTTGAAAACCAGCTTGCTAGCAAGCCAAGTACTGGTAAAATAAGCCTTATCTAGAAAACTAGTTTTACTGGCTAGGCAAGGGAAAAAATACCAAAACAACAATGGAATAAATATGAATAAATTATGGATGTCTAATCATTCCCTACACCTAGCTTCCTTAGAACAATTAGAATATTCTTTTCTTATCTATAACTGATCCATGTGATTTGTTGTGTAGGACAGATGGTGGGAAGGGCATACATCTGAGATAAAGGTACGTAGAATAGAATCTATTTATCCATAATTAGTAAATTAACAGCTTTTGATTTGAATAAGATTATTTCTATTGAGATGAATAGGCCTTGAATTAAATTTGATCACTTCTAAAAATGGAGGAACTGTCAGATCAGATAAACATTCAAAGCGGATGGTTTGGTAATGACTATGTGTAATGATTCAATGGACACCTCATGTGCTTAATCTTTTAATGATGATGATGTGATGTCCTCAAGTCACTTTCAAAAAAAAAGAGCTACCACCGCAAACATTCACATCACCATACCCCACCGACATTTCATTATATGACACGATGTCTTGCACACTCTGTATAAAATCAACGCAAGCCATGGAGCTGTGCATAACAATCATTTCTACGAACTCGCTCATAATTTCTACATTGTTTTCACTCCAGTGAACAACATTGTTATCAGTCTCAAGCAAGTTCAAACCCTATTTTGAAAGAGAAATCCATTTTAACTGGATCATAATCAGTGCAGGTATTTCATTTCAAATCAAAAGAAAATAATGAGACCGAAGATGAGATCAGAACCGAAGAAGGCTACAAAATTTAACAAATACAAAGCTTTTGTGGAGGTATTTAGGGAAAATGGATGATTACCCTTCATCAACAAGTTTTAGGGGTTTCATCAAGAACTAGTAAGTGAATTTGTTGCTAATCTCACTCCTAATAACTCAACTGTTCATGGTGTAGTAATTCCAATGTCAACCCAAATTATAAGTGAAGTGATTAAAGCTATAGAAGAGGGAATGAGGGTAACAAGGAGGACCCCATTTAATGATTTAATCACCCAATTCAATGGGAATGAACAAATTGGCACTTCCTGTCTAGTTGATTCAAGGGGAACAACTAAGGGGGTCAGTAAAAATTCACTTCCTGAACCCTGGAGGTCAGTAGCCAAATGGGTGATCAAGTATTTTACTTTTGAGGGATAGACTACTTTGTTAGGGGGAGAAGCCATGAAAATATTGATACACCTGAAGCATGGAAGCTAGAACCCTCAATGCAAAATGAACCTTCCATGCTTTTTATACAGAGCCAGCCAAGTCTTAGACACAACTTCTAATGCTTCCCTAAGACACCATGGTCTCATCCACTTGCTCATTCGGCATCATTTCCTTTAGCAAAGTACTGAAGCTTGGGAGACGTTTCTAAATAGTGTAATACCAAATGTTTTAAATTTACTTGTGCCTGAATCTACAGACATACCTCCATCTGCTCCATCAACAAGTGGAGCAATTCCAGAGCAACAATCACAGGCTAAAACCTCTCAAACCATTCCTTCTACTTCCTCAAGGAGGGTTACAAGGTCTCAAAGACAACAAACTACAGAACCTTCTCAATCACCACAAGAACCTTAGGTATCTAAATTGTAGCCAACTCCCATATCTAGAAGGATAAAATTGAAATGGAAGGCTACTTTAGAACCTGAGAAGACCAAAAGCCCTATAATATAAAAAGACACTCAGCCAAGTGTGGCACAAAGGGTAACCAAAAGACGAAGATGGTTGATTCTAGCTGATGATGATGAACAAGAAGTTATAGATATCTTGGGCAGCCTTAAGATAGCATGTCATTTTGTAGAATAAAAAAATTCAAATATTGAAGAGATTCCTATTAGACAGAGTTCTCCACTTATCATAGAACAACTTACCATAGAAGAAGTTGCAGCTATGGCCCAAGAATTAGAAATGGTGGAGCCATCACATGTTTCAGTTGACATTCAAAGCACTAATGGAAAAGCTATGTATGAAGAAAAAGGAGGACCATCCAATCCAAATGATCCAATTATACAGTTAACTCTGGAACTATCACAACTTCAAGCTCTGATCCAAAAACAAGCACTTGAAATTGTTGAGGTAAAAATTCAACTTCAAACCAAAGAACATATCAATTCTTTGTTACAACAGCAACTAGATACTACATCTAAAAATCACATTGTAGAAATACAGTAGTTGAATACAGTATCCTCTGAACATGAGGCAGAAATTTAGAGATTAAGAGAAAAAGTACATATGAGAGATGCTGAATAGGTAGATGTTTGGGTATATGTAGAAACTTGAAGAAGGAGAATAGGAAACTACAGAGTATGATAACTTCTTCTGAAAAGTCCTGCAGCACTACATCTATTCCTTCCAAGACATAGTTGACCAAGGAGGCCAAACCACCCATATAGGTGATTATTCTTTGCAAATACTGGATCAAATTGAAGAAGAGTACCTTAAACTCAAACAAAAAAATAAAGTTTCACATTCTTCAAATAAAGAATTAGAAAAAGAAAAATAGGCATTGGAAATTCAAGTCCAACAATTAGAAGACAAATTACAAGATGCATGCAAACTAGGAGAGTCTCTTTTGGCCTACAGAAATATTTCTCTTGCATAAAGTCTATTCTTGTTTGAACAATTTTATAGATGGAAACTCCTTAGAATTTCCTGTAATCTTCCTTATAAAATCTTGTAGCCAACCACATTCCTTGAAATTTTCTATGATTCACATCCTGACCAATAGGATTTACTCTGTGAATTTTATCTGCATGCTTTCATCTTAGGAGACCATGACCACAACAAGTTATTAATAAATATTCATGTGGGGGAAGTTCAATTGAGGGAATTTCACTCTAATTTCAAGAACCAGATTACATGGAAAAGCCGATTTGAGGAGTATACAAACCATGCCAAAACCATAGGATTGTGCATTAGGCCAGCATTCTCTCTACCAAAGTTAATTAAACAAAACTTCATCTATGCTTGCAATAGAGAAGAAGTAGAGAGACATTATTTGCAAGCTTTGTATGACTACACTATTTCCTTTGATTTATTTTCTAGATAGCATTTTGAAGCAGTAGTTTCTGCAACTATAAAAAGATGGGATCAATTATCAGTACCCCTGAGAAGAAGAGAAGTCATGTCTCCAAACAATATCAAGTGGAGTATGTGAAGAGCAACCTCAATCCTTGAAATGTTGATTGAAGTCATAAACTTAGGAGGTGAAAAGAAATGGATTGGAGTGAGATATCAACCCCTTCTGTTCATTATCCCTATTCCAGGATGGCAGAACTGGTCTTCACAATCTGATGAACAATTTGATATCTGGAAACAAATGATTCAAGAGCATTAAGGCTTTACCAACAATGCAGACAGGCACATCATAGATGAATTTGAAGATTATGACTTGAGTAAACATTTTGAAGATAGATTCAAAAATCATCACCAAAGATAATCAGTTTGCAATGGGACTTGCAAAAGGTAAAGTCTGGGGGAAATGATGAGCTCAGAATATAGCTCATTTTGACACTAGAATTCTTTTGAATCATCTCAAATAGGATAATATCTTATGAAAATCATAGGTTGTTAAGTAACTGTTATATGTAAAATAGGTATTTGTTTTGTTTATGATTAACCAAAGACTAAACCTACACTTTGCCATTAACGTCTAACACAATTACAAGTGATTTTCTGATTAAAAGGGATGCTCAAAGATAGGTGATTCCAGCAGCATATAAAGGAAGTTCAATTTTGATTTCAATTTGACAAAGTTTCAGACTCATAGGCAACATCATTCTTTGGAAAGAAAAAATCTACGGACTCCGCAGGCTCAAAACTACGGACTTCAAAGGCTCAAAACTATAGACTCTGCAGGCTCAAAACTACGAACTCCATAGGCTCAAATCTATGGACTCCACAGGCTGAAATCTATGGACTCCATAGGCTAAAATCTACAGACTCCATAGGCTGAAATCTATAGACTCGATAGGCTGGAATATATGAACTGCATAGGTCACTTCTTTCTACTTTGCAGGGTCAACTCTAAGGACTCAATGGAGACAAGGAGTTGAATGAGCTAGCTAGAAACTAAATAAAAGGAGAAGTGTTTGCCAAGAAGATCGATTGTTTTCTATTTTTAAGGATTTGTTCATAGTATTTTAAGACATCTAGATTCTAGTTCTATTATAAATTGATACTCCTATTTTCTTGTATAATTGGCTTTCTAGGAAATCCAATCTCCTATATTAGGATGATTGGATTAACTAGGAATCCCTATTTTACTGCATATCTATTCTAAGTTAATTGTATCGACATATATTGAAAAACATGCTACATTCAAATATATAACATATAACATATAATAGAGAATACAGAAGATAGTTTTAAGAAGGCATGTTACAGAATACAGTCTACCTGTAATTGTTTGTATGCATTATTATTTCCAAGGTTGATTAAATTATGTTTCTGAATCTAAAAGGAGCAAGGGCCCGCTCTGCTCAGAGTTAGGAATTTCTATAGGTATTTAAGTAATTTTATGTTAATTCTTGAATTTAAGTTAATTAGTATTTTGGTAATATTTGAATTTCTTTAATACAATTAGATTCAGAAAGCACCAAGTATTCCTTTATTCAAAGTATCTCTTTTCCAGCAAGTGTGTTATTCCTTTTAAACAACAAGTGTGTTATCTCTTTTCTAGCAAGCATGTTATCTCTTTTCCAGCAAGTGTGTTATTTATTTTAAATAGCAAGTGTGTTCTTTCTTTTCCAGCAAAGTGTGTCATTTCCTTTTCAGTAAATGAGTGGCTTGCAAAGTTATTTTGTTTTGTTTCCAGCAAGAGTAAATTCATTAGTTCTATGGACATTTCAAGATAAGGATAGATTAGAACCAGCACAACACCCCCACAATGTACACATCTAGATCTACTATCCTAAGCCTTACTACAGATAGCTTTGGACACTAGCCCTGGTTGATAAGACATCAATTTGAGTATTGATTAAATGAGAGTTATAATGACAACTCATTAGTAGAATTTCTAGAGAAGATTAATTTTAAAGGATAAATACTATTAATCATTCCATATTTAGAATACATTTAAATTTGTTAACCCATAATATTTTAAACATCATAAGCACTAATATCTATGCTAGAAATTAATTTTTCATACCAAAAGATAGAGGATATCAATGGGTGAAATAAGGAAATGTGTGTTTACTTTATAGGCTCTTAGATATATGGATCCCAATTATAAATAATGAACATGATCATGAAGGCATTAACTATAGATTATTCTTCCATTATCATAGATACAGTATCCCATATATAGGGTATGTTGAGACTAACTTCCTATAGATAATGAATTATGAGTGCAGTACAATAACAAATGGTTAAAGGCTTCCTATGGTTTAAAAGACAACCCTAGGCATTTCTTATATGGCTTGAGTGTTAGGAAAGTAACCTTCACACCACATCTCAAGTAAAACTAGATACCTTTTTGCTTACAAAAATAAATACTATGAGTTTTAAAACTGTTGGAATTGGGAAATCAAAGAAAAAATAAATTGAAATTGAAATATGAAATTAAAAACCAAATCATAAATTAAGGGCTCAAAAATAATATTATGGGTTCACCAATATGTTTTAACCTATTTTTGATATAAAGAAATGTTTGAAAGAACATCATGAGCAAGCTCAAATAAATGATTGACAATGTGAAGAACATCAAACATGACTGAGGAAGGTAGTGAAGGGCATTAATACAAGGGAATGCTCGAGAAGGATTAAAGTGGTGGTTATTATGAGTGGAATTGGGATCATTATTAATGCCCCCTTCAATGCCAATTTCTCTCTCTTACCTTCTTTATTCCTATAAATACTAGCTTTGAACTCTTGATTTGTATCCTCGGCTTGACATAACAAAGCTCTACTAGAATCAATTTGTGAAACTCTATAATTGTAAAAGGTGTAAAATTAGAGACTATTAGAATGTTAAGGATGTAAAATAATCAATAATTCTAATTTTAAAAAACTACTAAATATATAAATTTGTTTTTTTTTTTTGGAAAACACTTAGAGGAGATATAATTGCATTGCAAACAAATTTTAATTAACTTTTCTAACTATATGAAACTATAAATTAGTAAGAGAGGTGACTATGCATGCTCATAATCAAGGACAAAATAAAAAATTCTTCTAGATAGGTCCACTATAATTTGAGGGTAGCGTAATGCCTTCGAGTCCATTGAATGTGTACTTGTCCTAATTGACTATGTTTAATGACAAATACCAAAATACATAGAGAAGAAAAATTATGGAAATTACATATCAGATGTAGAAGTAGATAATATTCCTAAATGTGACCATTGAAATTGGATGGTAATGTATTGAATTTGATTCCATTAACTACAGACTTTTCCCAATTGACTATACTATTTATTTCACCAATTATGCCTAATTTATCTAGGGTTATTGATTCACTTTTAAGATCTAGAATACTATATGAAATACCAAAAATAAAACCCATTATTTTACTACATATAAACCAAATAGAATAAAATTTTTGGGGTGTCAATTAAAAGGGTTTATTTTGTACTAACCTTGGTCAATCCTTGTTAAAAAACCAAGCAATAGATTGTATTGACAATACTCAAAAGAGGTCTCAAACTCAAATGCTTGCACTTACGTGTGTATGTGAAATTTTTAATGAAAGATTATCTTTATCATATTTTAACCTTGGCACAAGTATGTAATTGAGACTTAAAACTTGATTATTGATTCAACAAACCTATAGATATAACATGAAAATATTTAAATAGCTTTTAAAACTAAGTATAACCATCATTAATGTCTTACAAAATGCTTATATTTATAAATGTTTTGATTTTGAATTTTGGACATATTGGAGTGTGAAATTGAAACCAAGATAAGACCCAATGGATACAAATTATTATGAAATGAAATGTGACTCAAAATAAGTTTATAAAATTATGCCTATAAAATTTTGCACTTCATAGATAGGGCTGAGGCCAATATTGTCCTATTCTTTTAGACTTTTCCAAAAGGACAAAGGATAAAAAATGAGGATATTCATCACAAAATGGAAAGATAAATGAACAATCTATAAACTCACATATCAAAATAAATAAAATACACAAGAAAATTGTGTGAATAGATAACATATTAAATGTTAATAGTAAATGCATATAAAGTTGAAATAAATGACACAAAGGATGGGATTATACCAAATTTAATTTTCTACAACTAGCTATGTGGAAAAATAAAATGCATTAGATGGAATTTACATTATAATACACAATTAAAAACATATTGTTCCTACTATATAATCCCAAGGAAAAATAATGTGGAGAATTGGTTGGTGTTAGACCAAAAAAGGAAGGAAAAAGCTATGTGAAATGTCATTATAGTAAGTTCTTTGTTGGGGGAACAAGCATTCTCTTAGGAAGTCACATGGAATCAATATAAGTAACATGATATTACACTTATGTGGATGATAAAATATTTTCTTATCTAAAAGGTGTGAGAGGATAAATATCCAATACCTATAAAGGAGAAATTCTTGATGAAATAAGTGGCCTAGTTTTTGTGATCCATTCAAAATAATGATGACAGTGAAGGATATTGTAACTCTATTAAGGCCAAAATGTATGGAAAAAAAATGGGAATCCTATTATAGGATTGGGTAGTCATGACTTTGAAGAACCTCCTAAAACTATTAAGTACATTATTTAATGAACACATTTCCAAAAATATTAATTTTTTTTTTAATTTTTTAAAAATGTGTGAATAAAGGGAAACAAATGTTAGAAAGGATGGTATGTTATGTAAATAATATGAATTCATTATTTTTGTATGTATAAATTTATATCGAGCTCACATGATGTGAAGTACATAATGAATTTTTTGTCTTCAATAGCACCATGAATATGATTCCTATATCCAATGGGAAAGAAATTAGAAGGCCACCACTATGTAATAGTCCTATCACTTTGAGTTGAGCAGACTATGATCATGACAAACTTATTTTGAGGCTCAAATATATGGAAATATAGGTAGTTGATTTTAATTTAATTAGATATTTCTAGGTGATTTATATGAAGACTGATGATACTCTTTATTATTATTTAATAGGTAATAAATGGGCCTATGATGGTCATATGACCATGAATATAGTGGAAAAACAACTTGAAGTGCATCAATATGATGTTATTATAGTAATAAATTTGAATAAGTATGATTAAAATCCATATATGATACAACATAAATGTTATTATTTATATGAGTATAGGGGAGAGTTGGTTTAAATTTAATACAAATATAAAGTAATAATAAAGATGAGATAGAAGCTTCCCTCATATATTACAACCTATTCAAGAAGCCCTAGGATTCTAGAGAGTAGATTTACCATGGATTCAAATAGTTCATATATCTGAGACACTCCCTTATTTTAGAATATAAGGTAAAAATATCCCTCTGTATGATCACCTAGAAGCTCATAAAATGAGAATATATATCACTTAGGTGTGATAAATTAGAACTACATTCAAGCCATAGAGGAAGGTGTATTATCATGTGGATCAAATTCATATTGTAGTGGAGATTTATATATTGATATATTGAGTTGATTGGAAGTGATAATGAAGTTAAAACCATGTGAATTATTTTTGTAAATTATATGAAAATTCAATAATACATTGGTATAAATATTTTAATATAGTTCCTTCATATATTTTATGAACATGTTCCTCTCAAGGAGACATGACTCAGTGCACTCAACTATGAGGTAAATAGAATTAGAACCAGTTGGTGGGTTGTTCATAGAATTAATGTTGTCATTTTGGAATAATCATAGAATATGTTGGGTGTGATATTCCATATTGTATCTTGCTTTTCACAAAAGTGATCCTAGTTCTAAGAAGCTAAATGTCCATATATGCAAATCCATTCTTATGTCAACTTATGAAAAAAAAATATATATATTGAAGATAAATATTAGATGCACATTTTTCAATAGACTTTATCCCCACTACAAAAATCTTGGTACATACGTCAATAATTTAAACATGAGATTAAAACATGGCCTCGTTTCTAACATGATTTCATATAAACTTTTGAATTTGAAGATGAAAACTTGTTCATGCAAAGGGATAACTACAAAATGAATATATTTGTGTGCCATATGAGATTAGAGGATATATTTAATCAAATTAAATAGAAATCATGAGCCAAAGGTAGATACAAACATACATGAAATAGTTTAGAAGTGACATTATGATTAGGATTAATGGGGTTCATCTTAAAATATTTTAATGTTATTTCGACTAGTGCAAGTAGCTATACATATAGAATTTGAAGGATACATGACCTCAAAGGAATATTTGAGTCAAAAAGAAGTGAAAATACACTAAATAATAAACATGTACAAAGGAGGGTCAACTATGCAATCTAGATATCATAGAAAAACCATGGGAAAGGAAGGTAGTGGATTTAAAGAAAATTGAGATAATTAAAAACAATCAATAACATTTTGAAAAAATGATAGAGAACATTGATACAAATATGGCACCTAATATGGATATAATTGGGGTTTATTATATACAATAATAGGTTTTAGAGGTTATTCAACTATTGTGAAATTATCTATATGTTTTCCATATGCATTTTAATGAAGTCAAGGGTTTAGATCCTTCATTAGTAAAAGTGCACATTGAAGTAAGATAGTGTGATCACCCAATTAAGAAGTGACCATATAGGTTAAAACCTGATATGAAGATGAATTTGAAATAATAAAAATGATCATAGGGTATAAATCATAATTATCAATCTCATGGAGAAATATGGTTAAGTTCTATGATTTTTCACCTAAAGAAGATAAAAAAATGTGTGGTGATTATGATGCATTCAGTGATGCTTGTGTGAAGACCATTTTACTATACCCTTCATATGAGGTGATTGAATATATCATTGGGAACAAGGTATATTATTTCATATATTGTTTTAGTGGGTATCACCAAATTCCCATTGTAATTGAAGATAAAATGAAGACAATTTTCACCATAGAATGGGAGTTTTATTTAATAATGTGATGCCTTTTGGACTCAAAAATTCACTAGCATTGTTCTCTAGAGTCTTTCTTACTAACTTCATCCATGATTTTATATAATTATATCCAGTTAAATGGATAATTTTCTCCCTATTTAAGGAACATTTGTCAAACCTATTATTAGAGATGGAAAGATGTATTTAATTTAAAATTGCATTAATTTTAAAGAGTAGTTTACTTTTCACACAATCTGGTGTGTTGATTAGACATGTGGTCTATAGTGACATAACTTTGGTGGACCACTAAAAAATTCTAGTAATAGTAGGGATGGAAATGCTTACTAACCCTTTAGAGGTGTGATAATTTCTAGCTCCCAAGGGATATTATCACACAAGTTTATAAGGGGTTATGTAGCCATCTTATGACCTTTCAAGTATTTATTGGTAAAATATATTAACTATGAATATGCCATGGAATTATAGAATATTTTCACAAAACTAAAACATATATTAGTCACAAATTTAATTTTGGTTTTCTCAAATTTAAATAAAATGTTTCATGTTCATGTTGATTCTTGGATATCAATCGTTGAAGCAGTTCTTATAGAACCAAACAAAGGAGATTTAGACCATTCCATTAATTTTTAATTTTGGAATATGTCTATAGTTGATAAAATTTACACTGTGATAGAGTGATAATCTCTAGAAATGGTCTTTGCACTACTAAAGTTTTGATATTATTTTATAACTACTCCTTTTATTATTTTCACAAACCATGAAAGAACTTGATATTTGGTAAATAGACCAATGTTGGGGGGAAGGATATCAATATGGTTAACATTGCTTCAATAATCTAAACTCAAAATAAATATAAAACTAGGAGTGGAAATATTTGAACCAAACCATCTCATTCATATTAAAAGAGTGGAAGAATTGAAGACTTACAAGATGAATCTTTTAATGCACATATATTTTAGGCTAGTGCAATCCTTGAGCATATAGTATAAATTTAAATATATACAACATGGTAAAACTATAGAAAATAATATATAAAGGAATAAAAACCATCTTATGACACGATCTCTACCTTACAATATGATAAATTGCTTCATAAAATGCTTAAAAATGATGTTACTCGTAGGGTGTCTTTAGATTATGAGAACTCAAAGTATTGGAAGAGTAAAATCAAGTGGTTTATTAAGTGAATTTCATAGGTGAATTGACTAAGATAAAAATCTTAGAGATTAATAATGTGGTGGCCTTCATTGTTTAAGATTATAGAAGTTTTTTGAAACACTAAGATATATAGAATCCTCATTGGTTCCCTATTGAGAAGATAAACAACTGTCTGGACTCCTTCCCAATATTATTTTTATAGATTTGGTGTTGATATCATGAAGAGAGACATTTACATTACTATGTGATTGTGTAATCAACAATGACATTCTATTGGGGCATGTAGGGAGCAATCAAATTTTATTTGATGCCTTGTTGGTTCAGGAATGCCAAGAACTTATTTTATGTGAACTCCCCCCTTAATCTAAGTAGATTAGAAGAAGAGGTTGTCTATTTTCCTTCACAACATGATTATAAATGACTTGGAAATGATGAAAGGCCTCATTCTTCTAATTTAGGAAAAACACCCTTGTCTTCCAAGAGTAGTCATCCATGAATAGTTGGAAGTATTTGTATCCTAAAAATGAAGTAGATAATGGTTCATTCAAATAAATGTGAACAAGATCTAAATGTTTCTTGGCATAGAATGATATTTCCTTGAATGGATCCCTATGTTGTTTACCTACAAGACATCTAGGGAAAATGGGTAAGGAACTGGATAACTTGGGAAGTCCATGTACCATTTCCTTTGAACTTAGCTAGTACAAAGATCCAACAATCAAGTGATCATAATGGTAGTACTATAGAGTAGTAGATTATACCATAGAGGTAGATAGAGATATTATAGAAGATGAAATAACATCTAAAACAAATCATTTATCTTTCAAAAATACTCTAGAAAAAAATGTATCTTGTCATGAAATCAATCAAGATTTGATTCCATTATTAATAAGAAACTCCACCTTCTGATGATGAATCAAAAGCTAAATGATTGATAAGAGGTTGGATGTCAATACAGGAACATATAATACCTTTGAGAGTATACATTTCTATGTTCTAAGAGGAATGGTGACTTGGCCTATTCCTTCTACAACATACTCTTTATTATCGATGATCCTAACCTAATCTCTAATGGGTTGGTCTATCAGTGAATCAAATAGCTTCATGTCACCTAACATGTGTTCAGTGGCATCTAGATCTATCAACTAGATATTCATCATGGGATGCATGGTCTAGGAGAGTAGCACTAAGTTCTTATGTGCACTATAATTGTCTTCTTCAGGTGTCTCTTCATCAAATCCATCATCTTGTTGAGCTACAAAATATCCCTTTTACTTTCTCTAGTAGGGATGTCTTTACAATTTTTGAGAATTATTGTGCCCTGATGTGCTTTCTTTACTAGAAGACCCTTATTTTATCCCATTATACCAGTAGTTGTTTGTGTTGTGAGTATTGGTTCAATATATGTGACATCACCTCTTCAACTTTTATGATTTCTTATATTATGGAGAATGTTGTTATTGTTGTTATTTCTATGGTTAATTCTCTAGATATCCCTTATGAGAATTTTGACCTCATTACTTCTTTTAGAGAAGAGATTTTTCTTGCAACTCATCCTAGGCTGAGTTGATGGCTTCTTCTTACTGTAGTAGGTTCATGAGCTCTTTGAATGACACTATCTACTTAGAGATGTTTAACATCGTGATGAACACTTTGAATTGGAAAGGGAGTGATATTAATGTTATTGGGTCTAAAATTTGGTCGTATACCATCTCATTGAGTGTTAATAATTTATTTCATAGCTTAACCACTCAATGTAAGAATTCCTAAACTTTCTCATCAGACCCCATGGAGAGTGTGTGAAGTATTGACTACATATGAAGGATTTTTCTCTTATTTTTCACCTCATAGATGGTAACTAATTTATCCCACATTATCTTTGCTCTATCTACATCCCTAACATGTAACTACACATCATCAATGATACTTAACATAATCAACATCAAGGCTTTGGCATTAGTTGTTTCATATTTTGTGAGCACATTAGGATAAGTAGGAACCTGCACAATCCCTATCATATGTCCCATAGTCCTTGAAACTAAAGTATGGTGCACATATTCATTTTTAAGTAGCATATTTCATCCCTTTCAGTAGTTGGGTGTCAAAAAAAGCAATTTTAGAGTAGAAATTGTAAGAAAATATTTATTGATATGAAAAAAATTATAAGTCTTTTTATGCACTAGCATGAGAATTGAGCTTGGAGATGAGCATGATAATTAAACATTGAGAGACAAAGATGCTTCCTGAAGGTGTTTAACCTCATCTTCATAATCTGCATCATATCTAACTTCAAGTTATAATCATATTCTCCTTGATTGGTACCAGACATCAAATAGTAAAAATTACAAAAGTACAATTATCTCATCAAATTGAAGGTTGCTACTATCATGGAGGGCTTCAAGAAAAGAAAAGTAGAAAATAGAGCTCTCCTAAGTGTAACAATGGTCCCAACACTATCCTTCACATTGGACATATGTGGTGGTCTCCACATAGTTTATCTTAGGCATTTAATTCTATATGGGTTGTTCTAATATCTTTCTTTCACCTCTTAGTATTTTTTCTTGGCATTTATGAAATCTACTGCTATGATTTTAGACTAAAACACTCTCCTCTTCCACCAAACACATCACTTTTTAATTACATCTTCTATACTAATATATAGGGCTGATATGTAGGCCATCAAATTAACACTTATATTGTACGTCGATGTATTCTGTCATATATTCATGATTTCCTCTTTGGCTGAAAATGGTTTAAGGTTTTATTCTTTCATGGCTTGTTAAATTCCTTAAACCATCGATAGATTGAAAAATGTCTTCTTTGGTAGGCTTAGGCATCAATCTGATTGAGGACTACAGTTTGCTATTGTAAATGTCATCTCCAGTCTCCAACAAACTCTACACAATGTCCAAGACTTTGATCACTCGAATCTTCCTTCTACCAGGTAATGGTCAGTAGGTCATTGTATGCTTGTAAAGTTGTAAGCTTTTAACAAAATTTTAGACTTGGATTGCTTCTTATTTCACACTTTCCCAAGTCACTGCACCTTCTTTTTTACAATTTTTTTCACTCAAGTTACAAGCATCAATCAACAATTTTTGATGTTGATTGATTTTATTTATAGGTCATAATTTTTCCATGGTAGGTGTCTACCAAGTAAATGAATGCTCTGATACTAGACTGTTTCATGAAATGAGTATACAATGCTTTTGAATTCATTATCAAATCACATATATATATATATATATATATATATATATATAACTATTAACTAGAATAAGGTAACAAACCTATCGAGAAGGGAGAAAACTAAAAGATAGACTACATAAATCAGAGATACTAATGCAATAAAAAATTTTACACCAAATAACCTAATAATAATATAAAACATAACCTATTTGTTATGCTAACAAGAATAAAATATGCCTTCACATATTCATATTAGCTAAAAAAGATATAACAACAAACTTTCCTTTCCATTTATTTGAAAAATTTATCTAAAATGAGCACCCATGCAATACATCAAAAAACTCAAAAATCATAAACATCTAGATTGACATTAGAATTTTTTAATTAAAGAGTCTTCTTTGGCAATATATATTTTTAAGTGATATTTTAGATGTAGGTTGCATAGTCAATTTCCTAATCCAAATACTATGGAGGAATATATTTGTAATTTACCATACATTTGAACATTTCATTTAGTGTGTATATTTTACACTCAACTACACCATTTTATTGAGGGGTGTAGGGTGTATTATGCTAAATTTGAATGCATTCCTATTCAAATAATTTTACCATCTCATTATTGAAAAATTATCCATCATTATATATTATAAGACACCAATTTTTTTTCTCTCAAGTAGGTTTTTAACATGACCTTTGAAAAAAATCAAGTGCTCAAAAACTTTGATTTTATTTTTCAAAAAGTATACCCAATTTATATGAGATAAATCATCAAGTAATGTGAAGATGTATTGATTATTTTAAAAATAAATATTGGGGCAGGACATAATCTAAATTTGAACCAATTATAATCTATCACTTTCCCTCAAGGATTTTCCTTAGTTAAATGGATCGTATTATTTTCCAAGTGTAAAACATAGACAAACACCATCTTTGAAAGAAAATTATTGTAAACCAATAACCATATGGTGCTTATTGAGATCCTAAAATGAGCAATAGTTGAGATGTCTAAAATTATTAAGCTAATTTTTCCTCAATTAATTAGCATGTGAAATCATGACTTGTGAAGGTTAATTTAACATAAAGTTTTTAAATTTATAAAATCATCTCAGACAATCAACTTTTATAGTGGCTACAATAGTGGAGTAGTATTTAATAGTTCTAATTAAAACATCGGTAGGTGTAAAATCAATGATTATTACTTCTCCAAAATGTGTGATATAATATATGGAAATGAGGTTCGTAAACAAGTATATAAATTGAATATTTTTTTGAATACGCCATTCTTCATCTCAACTCTCTTCACCCTAAAAAGCTACAGGACTAGAGTTTCCCACAAAATATATAATTGAATGATGTTAGTCAATACTATCAAACAGTGACCCATCATGCACCATATGGTCAGAGGCTCATGAATCCATAATACAATAAAATATAGGTGATACCATTATTGTATAAGGTGTTGCTCCAATATTGGGAGGGGTAAGCTACATCATTTTCATTATGAATTTCTAAGTATTTCATTTTCATAAGATTTTGATGGTTAGCATGGCTTGGATACTTTCACTAATTACAACACTCTTGTTTGAATTTGGAATTTATCTTGACTTTTGCTTTAAGTTGAATTTAGGAAGGATTTTGTTAAGTTGGTGGATTTCCCTTAAGGTTAGAATTTGTTTCCCCTTTTTCTTGGTATGTCCCTTTCCTTTCATAAAGTTGGGTTGTGATGTTTTATTAGTAACATTGACCACTAATGATTATTAGTTCGTACCTTTAGGTAATATTTCCCCAATAAAATGAGGATTTCCTATTTTACATGACATTGTTCATAGAAATTTTAAAAATTTGGTACCACATGTACATATCCCATAGAATCTTGATGTGTAGTATTTTTAAATAAAAATTGAGTAAGGATGAACCAATCTAGATAAAATATTCATACTAAGTTTTTCAACAATATTGCTTTCACCAGAATTAATGAATAAAAGCCCCAAACACTTGACGTGAGTGATAAAGTCCTTAATACTAGGGTAGTTATCTAGACTAAGAGTAGTGAGATTGTTTTATATTTGGTATGCCCTTAACTTATTGTGATTTCCAAAAATATCCTCTAAGGTACTCTATAAATTATAAGGTTTTCTAACACCAAGAAAATGAAACTCAATTCAATGGATATTGAATGACCAAGGATACCTCTAGCACCATCAGAATGCTTTTTATATTTTTTTTATTTGACAATATCTAAGGGTGCACTTGATTCATTAAATTAAATGTAGTAGACACCATTGCTAAAAACACATCAATATTGTATTCTTTCTAGCTAAAGTATTTGTAACATGAGAGGGTTATCTTTTTTTCCATTGTGCTATCACAAAAACTTATGTGGAAATAGCCAAATTTTATTTTTGATGAAAAAATTTAAAAATATGTTTACAAAAATACACATTAAAATTATCATCTTAGTGACAAAATAAAAATAGTGAAATTGGCCTTCAGGAAAAAAATAATTGCATAAACTATTTTTGGGAATACACAAAAAAATGTAATTTATTTTTTAAATTTTTTGAAATTAATTAAAATGATTGTATCAAGGAGAAAATCAAATTGGTACAATCACTCTATGATTGGTAAAATAATTGTACTCATTTTTTATTCTCAATAATTGGTTTATACCATTTCCACATAAATCAAAAAAAAATTGAGATACCATTTCTACCAAAATAATGTCCTTTGATTTTCCCTTTCATAATTATTTTTAAAAACATACAACCCCAATTAAAACTGAATACTAAAACTCATTCTAGATCATAAATACTACAATTAAAAATTAATATAAAATACTATAACAATATATTTACAAAATGTAACAAAAATTATTTTGATATATACAAGATAAAGGTGTGTTTAATATGCAGGCTCTCTGATATATGAATCCAAGGTCATATATATTACATAAGCACAAAGGTCATTGAATATGAATGTTTTCACCGCCATGCAACTACAATATCTTATCTCTAAGGTTAGTATAGAATAAATTCAAAAGGCTAACTACTTACTATTGCACTACAAAATCAAATGGATAAGAGGATTCATATTGGGGGAAAAAAATCATAGGCACTTCCTATATATCATGAGATATATGGAAACTAACTTCTATATATTATGTTATTTGATGGATCAAGTTTTGGCTCACTACCCCTCATACAATTGAATAGGTAATACTAATTACTACTTTTCATAGAACGATAACTCCTTTGAGTTTTACAACTACTGAAACATAGTTATAACCTAGGGTATTTATATGAAATAAAAATTCTTCAACTTTATTACCCCATTATGTTAATTAATTTTTTATCAAACAAGATGAAATAAGGGTGAAGTGGGTGCATAATATTGGGTATTACAATAATCTACTAAATATGGACTTAAAAAATAAAATGTATAAGGACAAAACTATATATTTATAAACTGAATAGAATGTTGAATATGCAAAAAAATAATAATAAAATTAAGATTTAATATATGAGTTTGTATTTAGAATGAAGTGAAGTTTCTATAGCTCTGATATAATATTTAATTGTTGGATAGGTTATATAATTTCATTAGTTACCATAAGATAAGCACCTACAATACCTAGATAATAAATCTATGAAAGCTTGAAAGTAAAATAACACATATTCATCCCAGTAGCATAGATACCTCTTTTGATTAATATCATTGACCTAATTCTTCCATTATAATAGTAACTCTCATCCAAAATATATCCTTTCCACTAGTAATATATGTTCTTAAATAGTTAAGAGAGGAGACTAGGGTTAGACTTAGGGTTTTCAAGAGTAGTCTTTAGATGATAGGATATAATTATTATTTATTATTTAGTATGGATAAATTTTGGGTTTTGACTAAATTTCAAAACTAAGTACAAGCTTAAATAGACAAAAAAATTGCTACATAAACTAGAAAAAAATAGAGACATAAGAACCCAACAATACCAACCTATTACAGACAACGACACAAATTCAACAAGAAGGAATCCAAGCTTCTAAAAAGAAAAATGAGTTAGCAATAGACATTATACCCACCCACCAAACCTAAAAACTTACTACTTATCTTTTTAAACTCTCTTGTGCCCCTTCGACTTGATCTTAGATTTAAAAATATTGGTTCTCATCCTCTTGATTGGACTATCATTATGATCTTTGGATTTAATTCTATTTATTTCCATTTAAATGTTATTAGCTTTCTCAATAAAAATAAAATTATTATTAATAGAAGTCAAATAAATATTTATATAATTGGTAATATTCTTTAAAAATACATTATAGGTAAATATGTACCAATTAATGCTTATGAATAAATTAAAAAATAATAATACTACATCTCAAAACCATATATAATAGTGTATGCATAGTTATATACACTAACAAGGATAACATATTTTTAAAAATGAGGGTAATAAAAAAAGGCAGTTCTTTATTTCATTGTCAATAATAATTCTAGTTTTGATTTGTGAGAGGAATATTTGTTAGCATTGTAAGTCAAGTAATTTTGAGATTGAGGCACAGGGAATGAAGTGAGAAAAGGAAACAAAATTTACAACAAATCAATGGTAGAAAAAATTAATATGCAATTAAAGGCAAGACCAAAATATTATTATGTGGTTTATAAAATGGAAAATTTTATAAGAAATAATTAATGCTCAAAGTGGAATGTTATTTAAAATAAAATAGCTTTACATCACATCATAAAAATGAAAGAAATAAAAATCATGAAATGACCAAGTATCGACTCCTTAACAGTTACCAAAATTAAGACATATGGGAAGGATGAGATAGATCAAGGGGTCAACATAAGCAAGAGGAAACTTTTATATAAAATAAATAGACACTCAAGAAAATATTACTTTTCAAACTTCGTGCATTTGTGATGCAAAAAAAATAGGGTCTAAAAATTTAGTTTAATATTCTTTTTAGGATTTTGTATATTTTTATAACTAAAAGTCAACTTCAGTTGAATTTCATCCCATAGGCTAATTTTAGTGTTTAGAATATTTCGGGATATTTTTAAAGTTGCATGTGCTTGCATGCATGATTTACTAAAAATAATAGCTACTAAAAATAGAAGTTTTATTTTAGACGTTAATTTTTTTAGAGTTTTTGCATGTCAACTCTAAATCTAAGTTGAGGGCTATTTAAGGATGGTTTGGGTTTGTAATTATTTCAAACAATTAATATGAATCAATTCTGAGTATTATTTCAAGATCTTAGCCTATTGGTAATTTTTTTGTTCTTATTAGTTTTCAGGTTCATTATCTGGTATCATATCAAGTTTGAATCTTGGAGTAAAGAATGGTGAGAGGACAAGGAGGTATGGCATAGATGAAATGGACTATACAAGAACTTTATAAGAAAGTTCAACAATTAATAGAGGTTTTCACCAATCAAGGAATAATATAAGGTGGTGATGAGGAAGACACAGATCGTAATGAATTTCAGCAAGAAGAAGAACAATAGAGTGACCACCATTGATGGAAGAATGATGGTTTGGGATTCAGAAGGAAGAAATGAAGGAATCAAGGTTGATGTTCTAGATTATGGAGGTAGTTTAAAACTGAAGGAGTTGATAGGTTGGATGAATTGTATGGAGAATTTATTCGAGTAGAAGACTATGAGAGAAGATAAGAAGGTAAAGTTTGCATGCATGAAATTGAAAGCTCATGCAATGATTTGGTGGGATCACCTATAGAAAGAGAGACATAGAAAAGGTAAAGAGAAAATTAATTCATAGAAAAAGATGGAGAAGAAGTTGAGGGATAAATTTTTTCATGTAGATTATGCACAAACTCTATACAGAAGATTTAAGAATTTAAGGTAAAAGATCATAGTATACAAGAGTATACAGATAAATATTATAAAATTTCTATATGATTAGATCTTAATAAAATAGAAGAGCATATGACTGCAATGTATGTAAATGGTTTAAAATTTTATATTCAATATTAATTAAGCATGCATCGAATACTTAACATGGAGGAGGCTTATCAATTAGCTTTCAAGTTAGAAGAAAAACAAAATGGATAGAATTTTAGAAGGACATCTATTAGTCCAAAAAGAAGTAGATCCCCTCCAATAAGGGGATGAAGTGGGCTTAATACCACCAAAGGTGGTTTTAATGCCAATAAAGGTGAATCATCACGTGGTACAAAAAGGCAAGATGATAATAGGCAAGGGTTTCAATACTAACAAAGAGGAAGAAGATTTCAAAGAGGATGAGGTTATGGTGGTAATAAAGGATGGTTTTTGAATCAACATAGGTCGTATGTCTATTATAGATGTGGAAAATAAGGGCATAGAGTGTTTGAGTGTACACCATATCAAGATCAATAAAGGAGACAAGAAGATCACCCAAGAGTAAATGTCATTGAGGTTGAAATAAAAGACTAGAATATAGAAGTTGCACCAACAGATGTTGGACAGAATATCATGATGAGAAGAACCAGGATCACTCAAAGGAAGGAAAAAGTGTAGAATAAAGAAGGTGGTGATGCATGGCTGCAATCAAATATTTTTCAAACAAGATGTACTTTGGGTGGAAAGGTATGCAAAGTAATTATAGATTGTGCTTGTTGTTAAATATGGTTTCTAAATAAATGATTGAGAAACTAAATCTGAAATGTGAAAAGCATCCTAACCCTTATTATATTTCATGGTTAAAAAAAGGAAATTAAGTTACAATAGATAAAAGGTGCTTAATCAAATTTTCTATTGGAAAAACTTATAATGATGAAATATGGTGTGATTTTATTCTGATGGATGCATGTCATGTGTTATTGGAGAGACCATGGAAATTTGACAAGAAAGTAGTTCATTGATGGAGCAAAGAACACATACACTTTTTGGAAAGGTGGTACAAAGGTAGTTTTGTTACCTATTAAAGAGGAAAAGAAGATAGAAAGCATGTTCTATACTAAATAATTTATCCAATATATGAAGGTAGTAGGTTGTTGTTATACACTAGTAACAAAGAATGAAGAAACATAAATGGTGTCAATACTAGTAGAAGCAATAAGAGTGATGAAAGAATATGTAGATGTTATGTCTGATGAGTTCCCTGATATTTTACCATTAAAGAGAAATATTCAAGATCACATTGATTTTATTTTAGGATCATCTCTATCCAATCAAGAAGCTTATAGGATGAGTCCAATAGAACATGCCGAATTAAATAAATAGGTTACTAAATTACTAATGAAGAAAGTGAAGGGAGAGTATGAGTCCATGTGCAACACCAGTGTTGATAACTCCAAAGAAAGATGGAGGATGGAGAATGTGTGTGGATAGTAGAGAAATTAATATTATTACACTAAAGTATAGGTTTCATATACCTTGCTTAGATAATATGATGGATGTGCTTATAGGAGAAATATATTTTACCAAGATTGATCTAAGGAGTGTCTATTATCATATTCAAAGTTGTGAAGGAGATGAGTGTAAAAATGCATTTAAGACTAGGGATGGCTTATATGAGTGGATCACGATGCCATTCAAATTATCTAATGTACCTAGCATATTTATGAGGGTGATGAATACAATGCTACAAGAATATATTAGTAAGTTTATGGTTGTTTATTTTGATATTTAGTAATACTAAAGAAGAACACTTACAACATTTGAGAATGGTAATGGATTTTTTAAGAAAAGAGAAGTTGTATGCAAATTTGAAGAACTACAAATTTATGAAAAATAGTTTGGTATTTTTCAGATTTGTAGTTTCATTAGATGGTGTGAAAATAGATGAAGAAAAGATAAAGGTGATTGTTGAGTGGCCTATTCCAAAAAACATTAGAGATTTAAGAAGTTTCCCTGGTTTAGTAATTTTTTACAAAAAAATTATAAAATTTTTTACAAGTATTGTGGCACCAATAATAGATTGCATGAGAGGGAAAGAATTTGCATGCACTAGAGCAGCCACAGAAAGCTTTGAATTTTTGAAGAAGAAGATTATAGAAAGACCAATTTTAGCATTACCATATTTTAACAAAGTATTTGAGGTTGATTGTGATTCTTCATTTGTGGGAATTGGTGCAGTGCTGAGTCAATAAGGAAAACCAATAACATATTTTAGTGAGAAATTAAATGAGGTAAGAACAAAGTATGCTACGTATGATGTTGAAATTTATGCAATTGTATAGGCATTAAGACATTGGAGGCATTATCTGGTGCCTAAGGATTTTATACTATTTATAAATAATGAAGCTTTGAAGTATGTGAATACACAAAATAAGTTGAATAGTAGGCATGCAAAGTGGGTTTCTTTCTTGCAGGGGTATAATTTTATGTTGAAATATAAATTAAAAAACAAAATTAGGTAGCTGATGTATTAAGCAGGAGGGTAGAATTATTAACTACTATGGTAAGTGAAGTAATTCGATTTTAGTAAGATAGTTGAACAATGCAAGAATCCATTAATAGGTGGGACATATATTATTCATGATGAGTATCTTATACAAGAAGATTATCTCTTCAAAGGAAAATAATTATACATTCCAGTTGGGTCTCTACGAGACACTATAATAAGAGAATTACATAATGGTGGTTTGGCTGGACATTTTGGTAAGACAAAGAAAATAGCTTTAGTGGAGGAAAAGTATTTATGGCCAAAGATGAAAAGAGATGTGACAAGATATTTTTCAAGGTTTAGAATATGTCAGGTAGCTAAAGGACATGCACAAAATATTTTACTTTACATGCCATTACTGATTCCAAGAGGGTCATGGATAGATTTGAGTATGGATTTTGTTTTGAAATTGCCAAACACACAAAGAGGTAACGATTTAATTTTTGTTGTAGATATATTTTCTAAAATGGTTCATTTCATTTCATGTAAGAAAACCAATGATGCCATTAGAGTTGAAAAACTATTTTTTATGGATATTATGAGATTACATGGTGTTCTAAAAAATATTACTTTAGATAGGGACACAAAATTTCTAGGTCATTTTTGGAGGACTTTGTGGAAGAAGATGGATGCTAAGCTACAATTCAGTAGTGCATATCACCCACAAACAAATGGATAGATAGAAGTTGTGAATAGGAGCTTGGAAAATTTATTGAGATGCATAATGGGAGAGAAGCTAAAGTAATGGGACTTGGCTTTACCGCAAGCTGAGTTTGCATATAATAGTTTAGTGAATAGATCAATAGGAATTTCACCTTTTCAAATTGTTTATGGGAGAAATCTAATGGGTATTTTAGATTTGGTTAAATTACCAATTGTAGATCAAATTAGTGATGATGTAGAAGCATTTGTAGATCATATGCAATAGTTAGAAGGATTATTAATAAAGTTGTAAGAAAGTAATGAGAAATATAAAGCAGTAGCAGATGTTAGAAGAAGATCCAAGGTATTTGAAGAAGGAGATGTGGTAATGGTTTACTTGAGGAAAGAAATATTTCCTAAATGCACATACAATAAATTGAAGTACAACAAAATTAGACCATGTAGAATTATGAATAAAATCAATGATAATGCATATGAGGTGATTTTACCATAGAATTTTGATATATATCCAGTATTTAATGTTTCAAATTTATATGAATTCCATGGAGAAGAGGGTGAATATGGTGAAGATGAAGAAGTAAATTGGTAGTAACAGGTTCCAAATAAAAAGAAGGACAAGACAGTGCAAGTTTTGGATATGAAGATAGTGAGCACAATGCAAGGGAATTATAGAATGGGAGCTGAAGAAGATTGAAAAAGACAAAGGGTAGAAGTACAATTAGGACAACTCACAAGAGCTGAGTTGTTTTCAACCAGAGGAGAATGATGCAAAAAAAATAAGGTTCAAAAATTTAGTTTAATATTTTTTTAAATTTTTTTCCATTTTTAGAAATAAAATTCAACTTCAGTTTAATTTCATCTTGTAGGATAATTTTAGTGTTTAAAATATTTTAAGATATTTTTAGAGCTACACGTGCTTGCATGTGTGACTTACTAAAACAAGTAACTGTTAAAAATAGAAGTTTTATTTTAGACGTTAGTTTTTTTAGAATTTTCACATGTCAACTATAAATCTGAGTTGAGGCTTATTTAAGAATGGTTTGGGTTTGTAATTATTTCAAGCAGTTAATACAAATCAATTCTAAGTATTATTTCAAGATCTTGACCTATTGGTAATTTTCTTATTCTTGTTAGTTTTTAGGTTCATTAATTTTAAATTTGTTCTTCGATGATAAATGATAAATTTAAGAAAGAAACATTAAAAAATGCATTGTATCCCTTCAAAATTTAAATTTAATAAATAATTACATGCTCAAATGACAAAAGTGGCCACATAAATAATCATTGTTCCATTGAATGATTCACAAAAAGAAGAGATTGAAATTGGATTATCATTGTGATGAGACATATGTAATTATGTATAATGATTTAAATTAATTCATATAGAAAATGAGGAATGGTTTTCCCAACTATAAGGAGTTTCACCAACCAAGGGAGTGGTGGCCATTCCTCAGCATCTGAGAGGTTTGGATGCCTAACAACTAGTCAAAGTACTTAATTTTGGAAAAATGATGAACCCATGATCACCATAATGAGAAAATACAAATAATGAGCCATAATATTTTACCTAAAAGTGATTATTCTTATAAATTATGAAAGCATAAAAAAAGCAATAAGCCTACGAAATAGAGGAAATTTTCTATAAACATATAGGACAATAAATCCTCTTTTCTATGATGAGATTTGAAAACAATATCTTAGTTCAAACATAAGAGCTGCTATTGAAAAATTATCTAATGTGTCAATAAGGTTTCTTTCAAAATGCGTAATGGACTGGTACTAGTAGATAATGAAGGGTTCCAAATAGGTAAGAATTGTTAAGTTGTGGAGCTAAAAGCTTCACCCAGATGAGTAAATGCAAGGTTGTTGTATTACACAGTCACCGATGTCAGTCAAGGATCGACTGAAGGCTATCAACGTCGGTTATGGATCGGTTGACATTGTTCATATGCATTCAGACAGGGACCGACATCGGTCACCTGTGCATTCTAGAAGTCTATTTTCGTGGGATGAACAAATTATTTGCATGATAGGATTAGTTGTTAGTTGTAAGTCCGCGTTTCTATTTTTGGCAGGACTGATTTGAACATTTGATTAGGAGGTGTATCTAATGGTGGAGAATGCATATCTCATGATCCATAATTCTATATAATAGGGATAGATCTTCATAGGTTGTGTAGATGAGGGAAATTGTAGACAGTTCAAGTAGCTGAATTGTGTTTGTAATTGATAGAGAGAACTCTTGAGGGAAAGAGATCTGTACATCTAAGAGGTGTGGAAGAAAGAGAGATTTATTCAATTGTATTTCCTTTTGAAAAGAGTTTAATACAAGTTTTCATTGTTTCTTGTATCTCTTATTCTTTGTTTATTTTGATTTCTAGTTACTTATTATTCTGGTTTAATTCTGTGTTTAGTTGTATACAAAAGTAATCAATTGTTCTTGTTATGATCCTAACAAGTGGTATCAAAGCTAGGTTGCTAGTTCCCCAAGTGATACCAACTGACAAGTGGTATCAGAGCTTGGGTTCACTAATAGGTGGTTTCAGATCTGTTTAGTGTGTGTTGATTACAGGTCACTCATAGGGGTTTCTGTTTGAGTGGGAGTATAGCAATGGCAGAAGAAAGTAAACTGAGAATGGAGAAGTTTAACGGCAAGAATTATCAATTATGGAGGATGCAGATAGAAGATTATCTATATCAAAAAGATTTGTACTTACCATTAGGTGGGGTTTCAAGCAAGCCCACAGATATGCAAGATGAAGAATGGAATGTTCTTGATAGAAAGGCTCTGGGATCTATAAGGTTGAGCTTGGCATCTTCTATGATATCCAACTTATCACAGGCAAAGAAAATGGTAGAGTTAATGGATACTTTGGCAAATCTATATGAAAATCTCTAAGCTTCAAATAAGGTATATCTTATGAAGCAATTATTTAATTTGCAAATGCAGGAAGGTGGATCTGTATCTAATCATCTAAATGATTTTCATGCAATAGTAAATCAGTTAAATTCAGTCAAAATAGTTTTTGATGATGAAATTAAGGCTCTCTTAATTTTATGCTCTTTACCTAAAAGTTGGCATAGCTTGGTAATGGTAGTTAGTAATATTGCATCTGCTACAAATATCTTGAAAGTAGATGATGTTGTTAGTGTAATCTTGAATGAGGAAACTCACAAGAAAAGCACAGGGGAAACATCAGGTAATGCTTTAAGTATTGAAAGCAGGGGAAGGAAAAAAGAGAATCGCAAGCAAGGGAGATCAAGGTCTAAGTCAAAGATGAGAGGTAGATCCAAATCCAGAAATGGAAGAAAAATAACCTACTAGAATTGTGGAAAGATAGGGCATGCAAAGAAAGATTGATGGTTGCCGATTAAAGAAGAAAAT
Organism: Torreya grandis; assembly: GCA_037957365.1. NCBI lineage: Eukaryota > Viridiplantae > Streptophyta > Pinopsida > Cupressales > Taxaceae > Torreya > Torreya grandis. The sequence goes on along the minus strand of JARHVA010003561.1, from coordinate 1,833,239 downwards.
CAGCATGAAGGTAAAGAAGAAGCAAAAGTTGCAGGTATTGTTGCACAAGATGCTCTTATATTTTCTTTGGATAATAAAATAGAATCTTGGGTTTTAGATTCTGGTGCCTCTTTCCATGCTACCCCAAATAGAGAATATTTCAATGATTATGTCCAGGGAGATTTTGGAATAGTTTATTTAGGGGATGATGAGCCTTATAAAATTGTTGGCAAAGGAAAAGTGCAATTGAAAATGCAGAATGGCAACACATGGGTGTTGAAAGATGTCATGCATGTACCCATCTTGAAGAGGAATCTGATTTCTACAGGAAAGTTGGGGTATGAGGCTTGTACAGTAACTCTCACAACTGAATCTTGGAAGGTTACCAAGGGTGCACTTGTATTAGCCAGAGGTAAGAGAGTAGGTACTCTCTATTTATGTAATTGTATTACTAATTATTCTCCTTCTATTCTATCTACTTCAGATGTAGATGCAAAGTTGTGGCACTATAGGCTCGGCCACATGAGTGAAAAGGGAATTAAAGTTCTTAAGTCAAAAGGTAAGCTTTTAGATTTGAAAAGCATAGATCTAGATTTTTGTGAGCATTGTATTTTTGGGAAATAGAAGAGAGTGAGATTTCTCAAAACTGGGTCAACAAAGAAGAAGCACAAGTTGGAGCTTGTTCACACAGATGTGTGGGGATCAGCTTAGGTAGCTTCTATTGGAGGATCACATTATTATGTTTCTTTCATTGATGATGCTACAAGAAAGGTATGGGTTTATTGCATAAGGAAGAAATCTAATGTTTTTGACACGTTTATGAAATGGAAAGCTTTGGTTGAGAATGAAACAGGTTTGAGATTGAAGTGCCTTAGATCTGACAATGGTGGTGAGTACTACAGTTATAAGTTCAATAGGTATTGTTCTATGATTGGAATACACAGGCAAAGGATGGTTCCAAGGACACCTCAGCAAAATGGAGTTGCTGAAAGGATGAATAGAACAATTTTAGAGCGTGCACGGAGTATGAGGTTGCATGATGGTTTGCCCTTATAGTTTTGGGCAAAAGATGTAGATACTGCAATTTACCTAATTAACAGAGGACCCTCTACTGCTCTGAATGGTGGAATTCCAAAAGAGGCTTGGACAGGTAAAAAGGTATATCTTTCATTTTTTAGAGTTTTTGGTTCTGAAGCTTTTGTGCACATTGATAAAGAAAATAGAAAGAAGCTGGATGCTAAGTCTATGAGGTGCACTTTTATTGGTTATGGCTCTAGAGATTTCAGATTCTGGTTATGGAATCTAGGAACTAAATAAATTATTAGAAGTTGTGATGTTGTTTTCAATGAAAAAGTGATGTACAGTGATCAGCTCAAGAAGCTAAAGAATTTTGAGCAGGGCAATGTTGAATTGGACGATGTGATGATCCAAAATGAGCTCGCAAGAAAGAATAATCACAGACAGGAAAACACAAACACTGACATCAGTCAAGCAGGAATCAACGTCGGTCATACAGGAATCGATGTCAGCCAGACAGTGACTGATGTCGGTCAGGTACAGACCTGGAGATGACCAAGATCGGTCACTGATAGAGAATTTGGGTGGACAGCAAGTAGAAAATGAGTCTCAAATGCCCAGGAGGAGGTCAAAAAGGGTAAATAAACCTCCAATTCGATATTCCCCTTCATTATTCTACTTATTGCTCACTAATAGTGGAGAACCAGAGAGTTTTGATGAAGCAATGCAGGTAGAAACTTAGAAACAATGGGAGCTTGGCATGAATGAGGAGATTGATTCCTTGAAAGAGAACTAAACATGGGATTTGGTTGAGTTGCCAGTTGAAAAGAAAACACTGAAGAACAAATGGGTTTATAGGTTAAAGGAAAGTAAGAATGGACAAATGAGACATAAGGCCAGGTTGGTAGTAAAGAGATTTACACAAAAACTAGGTATTGATTTTGGTGAAATTTTTTCTCCTGTAGTAAAGATGACTTCTATTCAAACTATATTGTCTTTAGTTGTTATTGAGGATTTGCATCTTGAGTAGCTTGATGTTAAGACAGTGTTTCTTCATGGAGATTTAGATGAAGAAATATATATGGATCAGTCAGAAGGTTTTGAGGTCAAAGGTAAGGAGAAGCTTGTGTGTAGGTTGAAGAAAAGTTTGTATGGTCTTAAGCAAGCTCCAAGACAATGGTATTTGAGATTTGATAGGTTTATGACTGAGCATGGTTTCAGTAGATGTCAATCTAACCATTGTGTTTATTTTAAGAGATTGGATAATAGTAGGTATATTATCCTATTGCTGTATGTAGATGATATGCTGGTTGCAGGTTCACACATGCAGGATATTTCTGAGCTTAAGGTAAAATTAGCTCACACATTTTCCATGAAGGATTTGGGAGCAACAAAGAAAATCCTTGGCATGAGTATTAAGAGAAACAAGAAAAATCATAGGTTGATTTTGTCTCAAGAGGATTATGTGAACAAGGTGTTGGAAAGGTTCAATATGTAGGATGCAAAATCGATAAGTACACCTATGGCTGGACACTTCAAGTTGAGCAAAGAATAGTGTCCTAATTCACATGATGAGGTAGAGTAAATGAGTAGAGTTCCATATGCTTCTGCAGTTGGGAGCTTGATGTATGCAATGGTATGTACTAGACCTGATATTGCCCAAGTAGTGGGAGTTGTCAGTAAGTTTATGGCCAATCCAAGAAAGGAACACTAGAAAGTAGTTTAGTGGATTCTCAGATATCTGAGAGGGACCAGCAGTAGGCATTTGTGCTATGGAGGGTCAAACACTTCTCTACATGGATATGTAGATGCGGATATGGCAGGTGACTTGAATGGCAGGAGAAGCACCACCGGATATGTCTTCACTGTTGGTGGAACGGTAGTTAGCTAGATTTCAAAGTTGTAGAAGGTTGTTGCCTTATCTACTATAGAGGTAGAATACATTGCAGTCATAGAGGCTAGCAAAGAAATGATATGGATGAAACGGTTCATGGAAGAGTTGGGAAAGGAGCAAGAGAGTTGTAGATTGTATAGTGATAGTCAAAGTGCAATTCATTTGGCAAAGAATTCAGTGTTTCATTCAAGAACCAAACATATACAGCTTACGTACCACTTCATTAGACATGTATTGGAGGATGGTGAGTTGAAGCTAGAAAAGATCCATACAGATAAGAACCCTACTAATATGTTAACAAAGCCGGTAACAAAGGAGAAGTTGAATCTTCATTCAACTTTTGTTGGTCTTCAAGATTGAGCTTAAAGATGGAGAAGCTAGAAGATGTTGATGTATAGGTACAGGTGCAACTATTTATCTCCAAGTGGGATATTGTTAAGTTGTGTAGCTAAAAGCTTCACCCGGATGAGCAAATGCAAGGTTGTTGTATTACACAATCGCCAACATCGGTCAAGGATCGACTAGAGGCTGTCGACATCGATTATGGATCAGTCGATGTTGATCATATGTATTCAGACAAGGACCGACGTCGGTCACCTATGCATTCCAGAAGTCTATTTTTGTGGGATGAATAGATTATTTGCATGATAGGATTAGCTATTAGTTGTAAGTCCATGTTTCTATTTTTGGCAGGACTGATTTGAACCTTTGATTAGGAGGTGTATCTAATGGTGGAGAATGCATAGCTCATGATCCCTAATTCTATATAATAGGGATAGATCTTCATATCTTGTGTAGATGAGGAAAATTGTAGACAATTCAAGTAGCTGAATTGTGTTTGTAATTGATAGAGAGAACTCTTGAGGGAAAGAGATCTATACATCTGAGAGGTGTGGAAGAAAGAGAGATTTCTTCAATTGTATTTCCTTCTGAGAAGAGTTTAATACAAGTTTTCATTGTTTCTTGTATCTCTTATTCTTTGTTGATTCTGATTTCTAGTTACTTATTATTCTGGTTTAATTCCATGTTTAGTTGTATACAAAAGTAATCAATTGTTCTTGTTAGGATCCTGACAAAAATGGTGTGATTAATATCATGATTCAAATGTTGGGGACATGAAAATAATTCAACTGGCATGACTTCATAGCCATAAAAATTAATAAAAACATGGAGAATATAATTGGCAGATATACCCAATCATTCTAATACCAATTCTTAATATTCTAGATATGTTTCATGAAGTGGATGAAACCTAAGGGACCAATAGATGTACATACAAACTAATTGATGTAAAACACATTTCTAAATTTAGTATGGCCATGAAATTGAAGACCTTACAAGAACATTCAAAAAAATGTAGGGTGGTTACTATAATTATAATGCATAATAATAACAAATTCATGCATGTACAAAGAAGCCTTAGAATTCCTAAGTCATGTTGAAAGTGTCACCAAGTTACACAATGGAGTTTATATTATAATACATGATTTTCAAAACTAAACCTTCATTCCTATTCCATTTATTATAGGCATGCCATAGGCACAAGAAAAGCTAATCGAAGAGAATAGGTTGGATATGTAGAGTATCTGACCATTAGAATTGATACCTCTATGAACTAAACATCCAAAATCTCATTCCCAAACACATGCCCAACATTAGGCATAATTATAACCATCTACCTGAGTAGTGTAATAAACACTAGATAAGCCTTCAAAACCACCACCAAAGAGGAACCACACAACTACACCATGGCTAAGAGACCTTGGAAGCCCAAAATCATAACTGAGTATTATCATGGACCTTATGTATTTACAATAAATAATTTTATAACGTGTGAATTGATGATGTGAAAAATGAAGCATATGAATAAGAGGAGGAGAAAGAATTTTTATTTTTAGAAGGTTATCTAGATATCAAGGGTCATAATACAATTCTTTATATTATTCTAGTTTACATTCCATGATATACATATTCTATCAAAGTGGACATAGTCACACAAGAGGAACAAGAGAAGTACAAATTTTAATATTTGTTTCAAGAAGAGGCACCTAATTATGGATCACACATGCAACCACTACCACACACTAAAATAGAATAGTATAATAAGTATCACAAGGGGTGAAGTATAAATTAAAATAGCTAGTGGTAACATTATAAGTGGATGACATTGAAGAATAATAGGATAAATCCAAAACTTACATGTTAGAGGCACTAGTAAGAAAACTTGCATGTCAAGATCTATACGACCACACCCCAGAGTCACAGAGAAAATTGATACATTAAAAATTGTATATATCATAGCCAAGGAAGCCCAACAAAAAAATTCAACTTGTGAGAATTGATTTAAGGATCTAAGAAAAATAAGCCTAACTCCACCAGATTTGAGGCATAATGTTTTTGTACCTAAACACCATACTATATAATCTATGTAGTATTTTCCAACCACCACACCATCATCCCATCCACTATCCACCCCTACATCTTCCCCAACCCTAAATAGACCACTTTCACCCCATTCCCTACCCACTACACAAGGAAATCCTATAGGCTAACTAATGGGTGAAAATATAGACATAAATACACAATAAAGGAAAACATAAGTTGATCAACATCCTCATCAAGAACACATTGATCAACCACAGTTATAGGTTGAAGTAGAAGAGATAGTATCCAAGGACAGTGTGAAGGTGTGGAGTTATATAGAATGGCCAAAAAGAAGGCTTAGAAATAAATGAAGACTTGATTGAGAAATAAAAGAGGGATATTGAGGAAGTGGAGGAGGAGGAAAGAAAAAAATTACATTAAAGCAAGTATCTAAGGAGGCTAAAGAAAAAATAATTAAGGACCTTATAATTAGGAGATGGAAAAGAAGATTTTTTTAAGAGAAAAAAAAGACAATGAAAGTCATGACTACAGAATATATGAGCGACAGGGAGGAGGCAAAAAAAAGGAAGACAAAGAAAAATAAGCAAACTGAGGCAGAGCAAAGAAAGAAATAAGATAACAGTAAAAAAATACAAGGCTTTATAGAATACTCAAGATAAAAACCTAACCTTGGTCCAAGAAAAACTGACATAGAGCCAAGTAAATCAAGAGGTGAAACCATAATAATAAGGCTCAGTGATAAAAGATGTAAAATTAGCTAAGATCCTAACATAACCTTCAACAACATTCATAGGTTCTAGTCTGTTAGGAAATCACACACTCTATAGTAATGAAAAAATAATATAACATAATAGTTGAGATAATTAAATAGATAAAATATTCAAAATGTATGAGACAAAATAAAACATTTATGTGGTAAAACCTTAGCAAGCTAAGGAAACATCTACGATGCAAGATATTAAATTTTATTAATTCAAAGATGAATAGATTACATGTAAACTTGATATCTAGTTTACATGCAAGCTTCACAAAGTTAAATACATCTAATTGGCAAAGAACTATTAGGATTCATCCTCCTAAAAATATAGTGGAAGAATGTCATTAGAACTTTCCTTCTAAAAATAAAATCTGGTGGAATTCATCTTCCTAAAAATAGGGTTTTGACCACTGGACACTCCTACGATAACACCCCTATAAAGGAGTAGGATATAAAATACACCATAAAAGAATCCAATTTTAAATTTGTTATCACATATCTGAAATAATTCAACATGATTAAGAATTCAAATAGAAATCTCATAAGCTAGGAAGAAACTTAAGTGCCTTCATGCTTACATATCTAGGGCTAGTCACAATGTGCATATTTTTTACACTTCATACAACCTATTAAAATATATATTTTTTAATTCTTACCTAACCCAGTTAGCTTCAAAACATGAAATATGAATCCACCAAAAAAATTAAATATTATTATTTCAATTTTCAAATTTGCATCCCATTTTGTTTTGGGGGAAAATCTACAAAGTAGGTAAGAAAGTAGGTAGGTGGAAAATGAATGCAATAGTAGGGGAAGAAGATAATGTGTAGTAGTAGAAGAGATATTCAATATAAAAACAACATCTTGTAGAATAGAAACAACAACCTGTTGTCTGTAAAAGACAAAAAAGGAAAAAGGGAATGTGTAGGAGAGAGGAGACAAATTAGTAGAAGAGAAATGCATGTAGCAATAGCCTGAAGAAGAGCAATAACGTGAAAAAGGGTAAAATAGAGTAGTCCATAGCCAAGGAAGAAAGAGAGAGAGTAGTAGCTTGAAAAAGGGGAAAACAAAGAAGTCCATAATAAGGAAGAAAGAGAAGTATTAAAGGAAAGTTTTGATGTTTTTCCTATGTTATTTTTAATAGCAATAGTTGTATGTTCTTCAGATATATAAATATATGTAATTTTAGTGTATACTCCATTCTCTCCCCTATTTTATTTCAATAATGTATTGTTTATTTGCTACCCAATTATACCTATAGATTTTGGTCATTCTCTCTCTCATATATAACCAATAGTGTTATAGGTTTTTCCAACAACTAGTATTAGAGCTATTGGTAAGAGGAAGCCAAGTTGTGAGTGCATGTAGACATGGCATTAGGAAGTTCAGGGTTTTGGTAGCAGCCCCCCATGTTTGATGGGAAAAATTATGATGTGTGGGACATCAAAATGAAAACTATATTCAACTCTCAAGAGTTATGGGAGTTAGTTGAAGTTGGGTATAATGAGGTTGTAGACATGATACCCTTCAATGCCTTAACCCAAGCACAAAAGAATGTAATGAAGGAGAATAGAAGAAAGGATGCCAAGGCACTCAACTATATACAAATGGCTTTGGTTGATTCAATGTTTTCTAGGATATCAGTAGCTATCCATTCCAAGAAAGCATGGGATATCTTGCAAAATGCATATCAAGGGAGTGACAAGGTGAAGCTTATCAAGTTGTAGCTCTTAAGAAGAGACTTTAAGACCCTAAAAATTAAGGATAATGAGCCAATCAATGACTTCTTCACAAGAATAGTGAACATAGTAAATCAAATGAAAATATATGGTGATACCCTTGAAGATCATAGGATCATTAAGAAGGTGTTGAGGAGACTTTCAATTAGAATTGATCCTATATTGCTTGCTATAGAAGAGTCAAAGGATTTGAGGTAAATGATAGTTGATGAGTTAATAGGTTCTTTACAATCCTATGAACAAAGATTGAATAGGTCATCCACCTCCTCCCATGAGTAAGCATTCAAGACCAATGTGAATGTGAAAGGAAGGGGGATAGAATTAAACAATAGAAGTAGAGGAAGAACTTATAGTAGTCAAGAAAGCAAAAGACATGGCCATTAGGAACCACATGGAAGAGGAAGAGGAAGGCGAAAAAACACTTCTAGAGGTGGATCTACACAAAGTTATGATAAGTCTAGTGTCCAATGTTATTATTGCAGAAGGTATGGACATTACGCTAGTGAGTGTAGAAAGGAGTATGACATGAAAAGGTAGAATTCTAATTTCACTCATACACAAGAGGCTACACCATATAGGAATGATAAAGGAGGAATCCTATTTATAACATGAAACATTGCTGAACAAAGTGGCAAAGAGACATGGTATTTGAATAGTGGTTACAACAACCACATGAGTCAGAATAAAGAGATTTTTAGCCACATATATGAGACAATAAAATCAAAGGTGAAGATGGGAAATAATGATAAGGTTCCTATCATGGGCAAGGGTATAATTTCAATCCATACCAAGCAAGGTGATAAAAGTCAAATTCATGTTGTTTACTATGTATCCAGGTTGAAACACAACCTTATCAGCATAGGGTAGCTTGTGCAAAAGGGATACAAGGTCAGATTTTAGAATGGTGAGTACATCATCTTTGATAAGAGTGGCTATAATAGAAATATATAAATAGTCAAGATGACAAGCAACCAGATTTTTCTATTGAGAATGCAAAGTGAACTCATAACAACATTCAAAATAATGATGGTAGATGAACCTACTCTTTTGCATCTCAAGTAAAGATATTTGAGATTTGGAGGGTTGAACCTTATTCATAAGAATCACATGGTGAAGGAATTTCCCCTTATATAATATCCAAATAAGGTGTGTGAAGGATGCCTTTTTGGGAAGTAACATAGGAGTGCATTTCCCATGGGTAAGGCATGGAGAGTTAGAGCTCCATCAGAACTAATCCATTCATATTTGTGTGCTCCAATGAATACCCCCTCCCTATCCAATAATGTATATTTCATGACATTCATAGATGATTACAACCAAAAGACATGGGTGTACTTATTGAAGAATAAATTGGAGGCATTTGAGACCTTCAATAATTTTAAGGCCATGGTAGAGAAATAAAGTGATCATTACATCAAGATTTTGATGGAGGATAGAGGAGGAGAGTATATATTCAATTAATTCATGAATTTTTTCAAGAATAATGGCATAAAGAAGTAATTTATATCCAAGTATGCACCATATTAAAATGGTCAGGATGATAGGAAGAGTAGGACCATCCAAGAGATGGCAAGGAACATGCTAAAGGCAAAAAGTTTGCCTAATGATTTTTGGGTTGAAGCTATAGCAATAGCCATATACTTGTTGAACATTTTTCCAACAAAGGGTGTAAGAGATTGATCCCTCAAGAAGCATGGATCAATTTGAAACTATGTGTTGAATACCTTAGAGTTTATGGTTGTGTGGCATATGCACATATGCCAAAACAAAGAAAACCAAAATTAGATGACAAAGGTGAGAAGTGTATTCTCATAGGGTATAATGACCAATCAAAAGTATACTAGCTATACAATCCCATCACCAAAGATCTCATAATTAGCTAGGATGTTTAATTCATTGAGCATGAAGCTTGGGAAGAGAGACAAGGAGAAGAACATGCTGAAATAAGGGCTAATACACCCTTTATTAAATCTAAAATAGCAAGTGGTACAACCATCAATTCACCAACATAGACCCTTATCTCACAAAGGGTTGATTCATCTAGTGGAAACAACCATCAAAGAGGTCAAGGGGTTGTTCATAAGTCAACATCCTCCTCTAACTCAAGTCAACATCAAGTAAGGACAAGAAGCTTACAAAAAGTTTATGAGTAGTCAAGGTATGAGCAATATGAGGATAAAACTATGAATTATGCACTATTTATATCAACTAATCCAATCTAATTTGAAGAATCAGTTAAGGATAACAAGTGGGGCAAGTCTATGGATGAAGAGATGCATGCCATAGAGAGAAATGACACATGGGAGTTAATTGACCTACCAAAAGGAAAAGAGGTCATAGGAGTTAAGTGGGTATACAAGACAAAAACTACTCTTGAAGGCAAGATAGAGAGGGATAAGGCAAGGCTAGTGGTGAAGGGATACAAGTAAAGGACCAAATGTGATTATAATGAAACATTTGCACCTATAGCAAGGCTAAAAAGTGTAAGTATAATCATAGCCATTGCTACCCAACATAAGTGGAAGGTGCAGTAAATGGATGTGAAGTTGGCATTCTTGAATGGAGTGCTAGAAGAAGAGGTCTATGTGGGACAACCACCTGGATATGAGATTCTCAAGCATGAGAACAAAGTGTATAGGCTAAAAAAGGTATTTTATGGGTTCAAGCAAGCCCCAAGAGCATGATATAGCTGTATAGACTCATACTTATTGAGCAACAATTTTATCAAGAGTGCAAGTGAGCCCACACTATACATCAAATCATGTAAGTAAAGTATGTTTATTGTTGTATTATATGTGAATGATCTAATACTCATTGGTAATGCAAATTAGTCCATTAAAGAATTCAACATAGCCATGAAAAATGAGTTTAAAATGACTGATTTGGACTTCTTGAAATACTTTCTTGAGCTATAAATCAAGAAAATGGATGAAGTCATATTCATATTCTAATCTAAGTATGCAAAGGAGATTTTAGAGAGGTTCAAGATGCTAGACAACAAGATTGTATTCACTCTAATGGAGATAAGTCTTAAGTTGTGGAAAGATGATAGTAGCAGCAAAGTAAACCCCACACACTATAAGAGTCTAATGAGAAGCCTAACGTATTTGAATGCAATAAGGCCAAACATCATGTATGTATTTAGACTCATATCAAGATTCATGGATATTCCAAAGGAGACACACTGGTAAGTGGGCAAGAGAATATTGAGGTATGTGAATGGAACAAGAGATTATGGTATTTTGCATGCAACAACAAATGAGTTTTAGCTTTGTTGGTTACATGGGCAATGATTGGGTAAGTAGCCTTGATGACTGAAAGAGCACTTTGGGGTATGTATTTCATTTTGGGTAAGAAGCCATATCTTGGGCTTCAAAAAAACAATTGATAGCGTTACTTTTTATAGCTAAAGTAGAGTATATAACATCTAATGTAGCAGCATGTCAGGCTATATGGTTGAGAAGGATACTTTTTTATTTACATGAGGAGAAACAAAGAGATTCTATAGTCTATTTTGATAATGTATCATCCATAACATTGTCAAAGAACTTTGTGTTTCATATAAGGAGCAAACACATTGCAATCAAGTATCACTTCATTCAAGAGTTAGTTGAAAATCATCTCATAGAGCTTAGTTTTTGTAAGTTTGATCAGTAGCTAGCTAATATTTTCATTAAGCCATTATCTAAAGACATTTTCATGCATTTAAGAGAAAGGTTAGGGGTCATAAATGTAGAAGCATTAGGCCTACATAGTGTTATGATAGCTCTAGAGTCTTACAGCAAAGCTACGAACTTAAACAATACAACTCCAAACTCATACAACAAAATTATGGACTCTATCAAAAATCTACAATCTCCATCAAAAAATATATGGACTCCATCAATCCAGCTATGGACTCCTATAAAAAATCTATAGACTCCATCAGAAACTCTACAGACTCATTCAACAGATCGATGGACTCCATCAAAAAATCTATGGACTCCATCAGCAAAATTATGGACTCCTACAGTAAATCTATAAACTCCATCATAAAAACTATGTACTCCATCAAAAAAAACTATGGACTCTATTATCAGAGCTATGGGCTTTAGTTATTAACCTCCGGACATGCATAAAAAGGATGCAAAAGCATTTGGTAAGTTAAAAATAAGTTATAAAGAGGTTTTGGAGACTAAAAAGAGTCTAATTGACCATGGTAGGAAAGTCAAAAATAAGGGGGTGTTAAAATATTATTTTTTATTCCTACCTAACCTAGCCAGTTTTGAAACATGAAATATATAGGCACCAAATAAATTAAATGTTGTTCTTTCAATTTTTAAATTTGGAGCCCATTTTATTTTGGGGGGAAATCTATGGAATAGGTAAGAAAGTAGGTAGGTGTAAAATAAATGTAGAATCAGGGGAAGAGGAGAATGTGAAGCAACGAAAGAGATATTCAATGTAATAGTAACAACTTGTAAAAGAGTAGCAATAATGTGCAGTCTATAGAAGACAAAAAAAGGAAAAAGGGCATGTGTAAGAGAGAGGAGACAGAGCAACAGAAGATAAATTCATGTAGCAACATCCTAAAGAATATCAATAGATTTAAAAAGGGTAAAATAGAGAAGTCCATAGCAAAGGAAGAAAGAGAGAGCAACAACTTGAAAAAGGGGGAAATAAAGTAGTCCATAGCAAGGAAGAAGGAGAAGTAGTAAAGGAAAGTTTTGATGTTTTTTGTATGTTATTTTTAATAGCAACAACTATATGTTCTTTAGATATATAAATATATGCAATTTTAGTGTGTATTCCTTCATTCTCTCCCCTATTTTTTTTCATTCTTGTATTGTTTATTTGTTGCCCAATCAGGCCTATAGATTTTGGTCATTCTCTATCTCCTATATAGCCAATAGTGTTGTAGGTTTTTCCAACACAACCTAGCTAAAACAAGAAATAACACCACCCTTTGTAGTATCAACACACCTTTCCTTCTCCACCAAACCTCAAAATGTCATTGTAAATACTTCATAGCTAACATTATAAAATTAAATTTAAGGTTACATTAAATTATACACATCCATCATGTAAAAGGCTAGTCAGATATCATAACATAATGATATATATCAACAATAAAATGATGATATTTATGAGAAAATCACAAAGGCTATAAGATAATTGAAAAAAAAAGCCATACTTTATTTCAAAATCTATTAGGGGTTCAAGTGATGTTGAAGCCACTTTGCATAACAAACCTTATCGCTAAGCTTATGCAGGATTGGGAAATAGTGAAATGAATTAAGTAGATAAAAACTCAAGTGTGTGAAAGATTTCGAATAAAATAGAGTCTATACTTTAAGTGAGAGAGTAATATGAGAAGGTTATGGATGAAACCACAAAATAATAAAGATAGATTTCATGGAAGCTACTTGACTAGAAATCATAGCTAAAGGATGCTGCAAGATAACAAAAATGACCTCACCTAGGTCAATGATACAAAGGAAGTTATGGAAGGAAAAGGGTCAATATCATAAATGGACACTGTTATTAAATCATCATTACAATACATGGATGATGTAATGATCCACTTGAGAACATCAATTTTTGTGATGTTTCATAATACCTTCCTAATGGGGAAAATATTGTACAATATCCAACACAAATTAACAACCCATAGGTCAATCAATTGTTGCAACTATGGGCATTGATTTTTTTAAAGAAACCAAGCACATATTTGAACACTCTTCATCATGGTAATAGATTCAATTAAAATTTATACTAGATATAAAATAAATTTGAATAATATCTTAAGTTCAGTCCAAGATATACATAATGACCCAAACTACATTTCTCCTACTCAACTCATCAATACATTGTAAGAAAATAAGATGCTTCTGGTCCAACTACCACACCAACTACCTCTTTCTTATCCAACTAAATAATAGGATCTCAGACCCTAAGATTCCATTGTATCTTCCTACAAAATGTCATCTTATACATTACAGAATACCTAATCAGCCCTAGCCAAAATAACTCCTCTGATGCCACCTCCATAGTACACAATTAACATTTAATATAAGTATTTTATTTACGACTACACAATTCATTATTGTCTTTTATGTCTTATTTACAAACTAATTTATCTTCATTCTATCTTTTATTGCAATTTTTTGCAAATGATAAGAATAATCTTCCACTATACTATGAGTCATTGATAAGAATAATAAACTATGTGACATGTTTTTTGTAATTTCATCACTCTTTATTATTCTTATTTATTTATTTATTTATTTATTTTTAGACTAGATTAAAATCTTGAGAGTCACATCACAACCTATAAAGACTTAAAAATAGTTAGTAAAGATAAATCACTATGTTTGGATTATTTTTTTAAGATGAATTATTATTCTAAGGAACACAAGTATATTTACCAATATTTTGAATGTACAAAATTTTAATAGCAGTTTGGAAGGTCATTTTAGTTATAATAAAATGTTGTTATAAGTAGAGGGGCCACAAATAAGCATATAAGTGTGCAAGTATGCTCACAAGTGTAGAGTTTGCCAATTAACAAAAGGAAAAAGTTATAATGTATAGTTGTATCAACTGTTTTATACTATAGATAAAGCATGGGTTAATATAAGTATGGATTTTTTTGTGTTTGCTTACAAAATAGAGAAAAAATGATTCCATATATTTATTATGAAAAAATATTAAAATATGGTACAATTTTTTACATGTAGTAAAATGAATGATGTAAAAAACATTCCTAACTTATTTGTCAAGGATATTATAAGTTTATGTGGTTTGTATTACATAGTAGTTTTAGATAGAGATGTGAAATTTGTTGGAAATTTCTATAAAATGTTGTGAAATAAGTTGAAGAGAAAATTTTAATTTAGTTTAACATACCATCCTCATGCAGATGTATAAATAGAATTAGTTATCAAATGTTTGGGTAATCTATTGAGATGTTTAAATGATGGTAAGACAATAACATGGGATAATATTATAGCAAAAACTAAATTTTCATATAATAATTCAGTGAATAGAAGTACAATGAAGAAACCATTCAATTTTTGTATAAATCATGTCATAGAGGATTTATGGAGTTATGTGACATGAAAAGTGAGAAAAGAGAAGTTATGAATAATAATATTTTTTGAAACATATGTGAGAAGTACACAATAAAGTGTGAGAATATTTGGAGAAAATAAAAGTGCTAAAGTAGAAGGTTTTGTAAAACATAAGAAAGAAGTGCATGAGCAAGTGTAAGAAAATTTGGAGAAAAGTAGTGTATGTATGAAGAGTAGAGAAGTATAATATTAAGTATGAAATTTAGTATTAACATGTTTGAGGAAAGACAGGTTTCCAAAAGGCATTTATGATAAGTTAAAAAGTAAAAATAATTAGTCCATATAGTGTTACAAAAGTTTTTAAAGATTGTATATGAAATATATTTACCCGAACGGATTGACATATTTCCTATATTTAATATCATAATTTTATTTTCATATTATGAAATAAAAAGTAGTGAGATCATAAATTTAGATTCTAAAGAGATAGATTGGAGATAACAAGTTCTTTAAAAGGAGTGCAATGAAGGGGAAAAATTGATTGATATAAGCATTGGAAAAACTAAGCAATGAAAGGAATATACATAATATATGATTACATGGAAAAGTTTGAGGAATAAAAGATGCAACATGGATTAGCGCATCAAAAGTTTAAAATAAGTATTACCATTAAAATATATCTTATGATACCCATGAGTTTGAGCTCATGTTTATTTTGTTACCTAGGGTGTATGATATAAAAGAATACATGTTTATCTACAATATTTCATCAACCATAAATGTGATAATTTAAGAAACTTGTCTATGTTTTATTTTTTGAAAGTGTATTATTTCGAGTATGTCTTGGTTATAATTTTACATAAGTTTTTTTGTTTTGGAAACCTTGTTTACATTTTTTGTGCCACATTTGTGTGCATATGCGATTTTTATAATTTTGTGTTTCCTATGAGTGCACATATGTTTGTAATGGTCCACACACCTATTCTCATGTGTAGTTGTAACATTTATTTGTCCAAATAAGCTTGTCAATATTTATGTAATTAATATTAATGGTATTTTATATAAATACAAACTTGTGGTTATTTGTAGATAAATTTCATAAATCTATCTTCATTTGGTTTCCTACAGAATTTGAATCTTTTATAGATGACTTGTATAGGTAATGAGATTATTCATAAGATATTTTACTTAAATTTATAATTTTTGGGATCATTTAATGGTCATTTGGGCTATGTGATATAATATTTAGTAATGTTATTGACCAAACATGAAGCTAAAAGTGCAAGGGTTTCCTATGTAATTTTTGGTCCTAAGGTATTGCAACTTTATATAACTTCTTTGTGCACATTTGGTTTGGGTGCATATACTTGTGATGTTTTATTAAAGGCTATATTTATAAATATTTTTTATTTAATTCTATTGGGAAGCTAATAAGGATATATTTTATATTTCTTGTGATGGAGTATGTTTTGATGTGGTACACTAAAATGTGCTCATATCTTGGAATTGTGAGAGATATTTAGTATTTGTGGCACACTAAGGTATGTTAAATAATTATTAATGGGTGTAAATAGCATAATTTAAGTAATTTGTCCTTCACCTATACAATAATACCCATATAATTGTATAAGACTGGTTACGATAGTTGAGGTTGGACAAAATTTTGGAGCTTAAGAACAATTCTAAGTGATTTATATAAGAGTTAGGCTACAATTACAATGAATTTAATTTAAAAATTAGTTTAGGGATATGAAGTTGTAACACATTTCATTGTGATATTATAGTACCATTTTTGTCATAGTGACTATTGCATTTCATTTTGCTAAAATCTTATAAGTTCATGTGTTTTTCTAATGCATTTTATTAATTATTTTATTTTTTAATCTAAGGTTTGTGTGGTCTAAGGAATATTTTTATTGAGATCCCTAAATATGGCTACATTAGTTTTAATTCATACAATATTGACCAAAGCAATTATAAATTGTGATGAATTGATATATATATATATATATATATATATATATATATATATTGATTGATTGATTAAATTAATGGATGTCTTATAATTTGTTTTTATTTAAAATTAAGGAAACATGTTAGGCTAAAAATAATTATCACACAATTCTATGAATAATAATGGTTGGGGTATGGATAAGTAGAATCAATCAAAAGCACCACCTCTATGTGGTTCATGCTAATACATACCCTTAAGGGACTGAAGGGCCTTTGATGTGTTTACATAAGGATTTTCCTATGCCATAGGGTCTCTATTCACTTTTAATCCATTGACCAATTTTCCTAGGATGTTTTGAATGTTTCACTTTGTAATTCTTTCATTGCATGTGGTACTCTTATTTGGTGAAGCTCTCAAAGAAGTGATTTGTAGTCTCATCCTTTTAGGCATGGTTCACCGGTAGTTACCCATTTCCAAATGCTTCATGTTTCTAATTAATTTTATATATGTGCCCAAAAAAATCCATTAAATTATGTAATTATCTAATTGGAAGATCTTAATGTTACTAATGTACCTCAAAACTCTTCCTCCTCTAGCCATAAATGCACCAAACCCTTTGATTCTTGTTGTGATGACACATGTAATGAAGAAAATTAAGGTATAAGTTGATAATGATTGATAATGATTCATGAGGATTGGCTAGCATTAGGATTCTTGTGACTCTAATGGAGTATACTAAGTATAATAGCGACATGGGTGTTTCATTAATTGACTTGATATATTTAAATGATGGAGAATAAAATTGATTGTGTTCATGTGTGTTACTTTTAGTTATTTTTAGATATTTTTAGTTTGGGGTTTTGATTTGATAATTTTTTTAAAGTCTTATTTGATCATGATTTTTAACAATTTTAGATTTGACACTTTACTTGATATAGTAGGTTGTTGTTCTCAAATTTTATCTTCAATTTGATTTTCCAAGGGAATTATTTTATCATTTATTTTTGGAGTGAAAATAAGCATAGGTGTGGATTTATAAAAGTATACCTTACATAATTCATTAATTAGGAATTTTGAAAATGAAAGTTATGGTAATATGTAGTAAAATGTTACTTTATAGATAGTTGGAAAAGAAACTATATTTTTCAAAATAAGGATATTCAGTTGATTTTTAGTATATCACTACCAATAAAATATGTTTAATTCCTAATTATTTTATATTTTATGTTAATTGAATACATGATATATTTATTAAGAGATTAACTAAGAGTTATGTAGTGTGTTATGTGGGACCCCACTCATGATACTATCGTATGTTATTAGTTTAATTATGAATAATTTACTATCAATTAGTTATTTAGTTCACATTTCACTTTCTAAAAATGACTTATAATTTAAAAACATTTAATAATGACTTAATATAAAGTAAAAATTTAGTTAACTAAAATAAAGTTATAAATAGAATTATATAAATATAATTATTAATTTTAAATTTTAGTTATAACTTGAAAAGCTATAATCAGATCTTCATGAAGGTTTTCAAGGACTAGAATGGAGATTATCATAGGAGGAAGTCATACAGGTATGAGAGCTATTATTAGTTTCTTGATGCACTTATATTATATGATTTTTTTTTGAAATTAGTCATATAATTTTAGGAAGACAAAAAAAAATTAATTATGAAGTAATCCACCTGGAATAGTTAGCTCTATTTAATTTTATCAATCATTTATAATTTGATTATCTAAAAAAAAATCTCTAATTTTTAATTTTTTTATGAACGTAGAGATATATAAGTCAAATGCATTTGTATTAATTATATAATTTTTTTATAAATAAATGAACATGTCATACATATAAATTGTATGACATACTATTTGTCATTATCATATATGCATGCAATATATTTATATGACACAATACAATTTTTGTAAACTATTATGAATCAATTATTTTGACTACATAGTGAAATCTCTTTTCTAATTTATGCAATTGATTTGAGTCCAAACTTATTTTTAATTTATTTTTATATTTAATTATTTATCTTTAGTTCTTTTATATATATATAGGTTTGCCTACATTTAATTTTATCTTTCATTTTAGTTTATCGTAGGTAAATCTTGCACTATTTTCCTCTTCTCTATCTTTTTTTGTAGTTTCATTATCTCATTAACACTCATGAACTTTTATTTTAATGTTGTAACTTCATATAAATTTTCATAATACTATTAGATATTTATTATTTATTTATTTATTTAGTTTTCATTAGTGACTTTTCATTTGTTGTTTTCAATGATAAGTTACATAATCAAAAGGGAAAGTGAAGAAGAATAAAATAATTTAATATATAATCAAAATTGAAAGTTTTAATATTTGAGTATTCAAGTGCATATCTATTACATAGGTGCCATGTTTTTATTGAGTTAATACATTTTTAACATGAAAATATAAATGATATATACATGATAAATTGACAATGAAGATGATAGTTCAGAATTTAAGCTGTAAGCATTAACTTTGTTTGTTAATAAATATTATATAATATTAATGATATACCATTTATTATTAAAGTTATTTGATGTTATTAAAGTGATTTAAATTTACCATGCGTTTTTAATTTCATTTGAATTTAGCATAACCCTTATACACTTAACTTTTAATTTTTTCTTTTACACACCTATGTAGTAGGCTTGTAGTCAGTAGGTTCCTATGATTATAATGATCCTATTTCAAATTAACCTTAAAGATAGAAGAAAGGGTTGATTATTTTATTGTTAAATTTTTTTACATCAACATGACCTCAATTAACATGGTAACTAAGTTTCATACCATAGTGAAACATTAACTATAATAATAAAGAACTAGTCAACATATGATCAAAAGATTTATGCTATTGTTCAAACATGTAAGAATTATATCTTTGGAAACAAGAATATGATCCACACATATTACAAGTTGTTTCAATTATTATTGAATTATAAAAAATTACAATAAGATAATATTTATTAATGTTCTTCATATCTTCAATATTTCCATCTAAAAAACAATTAAAATGGAAGTGCCAATCCTATATAAGATTGTCTAAGTTGAACTACCTATTAAATCTCTCATTTATATACTAGAAACATGTGGATAAAGTAAAAATTGATCAAAATAATATCCTTTTGACATAGAATTTATAATAACAGATTAGATATTTGTAAAATTTTAGTCACAAATTTATACTTGCAATATGGGCTTGTATATCATCTTGGGAACTTGTGCATAGCACATGAGGTAGAGAGATGATAATTAATATGGGAGGATAATTTCATAAAATTTTAAGTTTAAAATACCCTTTATATTTTTAAAAATATTTATTTTTACCATACATCAATTTAGATATGTTCATATACACCAAGTTTTGTACCACGTGTAACTTACAAACCAACCAAAAAGAAGCAAACTATGTACACACCTCTATTGGTTATAATTACACCATTGGAATATATTTAAATGAATTTAATCTTAGGATAACCTAATATTAAGAATGCAATTATTATTTTTATATAGTATGTAATATAATTTTAAAGATGTAAATTCTTATAACTTATCAAAAATACATATCAACTCTAAAAACAACTCAAGTTGTACTTTTAGCTTGTTTGTATCAACTTTGGAGCCATATAAAATATCATATTTGATATGGATTCAAGGTTCTTAACTAATTTCTTGAAATTAATTTAGTCTATTCTAGACACAACATTAAACAAGTCTACCTATTTCCACATGTAGATTGATGGATAGAGGAAAGTGATAAACATGATTGTTAGTGCATATTCTCATAATGTACACTTCAAGCAACATAATCTAGATGAACTTTTTCATATTATTTAGCACAACTGTAAAATATCTATTCAAAAATCTATAATGCATGCCCATTTTAAAATCTACTTTGGGTTTCAACCTCTATTAAGCATTTATTTAGCTAAACATATACTAGCATCAATAAAAATAACTCATTACACTCAAAACAAAGTTAAAAAAAAAAAAAAAATCTATTCATTTATCAAATTAAAAACATACGACCACAAGTGTATAACCTTCTACAATAGGAATATGCTAAGCAAAAGGAATGACATGCTCAACCATGAACATCTCATGCCTTCAAGTTGCTGATAAAATATATCTATATGTGCAAAAGGAAAGACTAAGAAAACCTTACCAAAATCTTCATCCAATTTGGTGTGAGACTTACACCATAAAAAAAAGAATTAGCAAATGAAATTTTTTAGCATAATATTCCATCTTAACATGAGTATAATATGATATTCAACATATAAATTTTGTGCCATTACTTCCCACCTATGTTGAATACTTAAATTATTTTAGATACTTTTCAATAATCAGAGATTAGTTAAGGATATAACACATTGGTATAATAATATCATATCCTTGACACTAGGGTCATATAAACACATCAACAAGAGACACCACTCTTACATATTTTCAAAGCAAGTCAACTATTCTATTATGTAAAATGGTTGATATAATTATAGGTTTACAATTTATTCACTCATATTATTCCACAACTACATGCAATAAAGACCATTTATCTTCAAGTAGGGTAAATTGATCAATTTCAAAGTGTTCACCAAGATCACTAGATCAATTAAATGCACTAGTTCAAACAAGGTCAAGTAATTTCATAAAATAGTTGTGAGTAAATCAAAAAGATAATAATGTAAAAATAGAATCAATACATCCAACACACTCAACTAAAATAGATCAAAAAATGAAGATGTATAAATAAGAGAGTGAATGTGTAACTCATTCATGAAAAGTGGTCAAAGACCAAAAGATGCAATGTAACTCCCATACCTAGAATAGCTTATCAAAGAGTAACTCATACTAGCTAATAATGTTGGTAACATGTAAATCCCTATGACTACATACTCCTAAAATCCCTCCATAAGTATATTAAAAATCCATGTCTGAGAATAATCCATAATAAGTTAATATGCTGAAAATAAAATCCTACACTAACACCCCCGTTAAATATATATTAGGTGGGTAAAATAAATGGGTCCTAGAAATATGGCCTGATGAGGTACCCAAGTATAATGAAACTCTCATAAATTTTATAAAAGGAAACAAACTTGTAGGATGAAATTCCCCCATCTAAAAGATAAAAAATAAGAAGAGAGGACTTAAAAACCTCGTTAGAAGATATAACTATGTGTTGCCACCATATATCCTCCAAAGGATCTCTTTAGAGTGAGTTTGGATCATAAATATATGGAATGAAGAGTGGATCAACATATAATAATAAATGTATGCACTAATTTCTAGATGGATATCCAGAAAATATGTGGTTCTTATACAAGGAACTTTACTCCTTGTGCATAATAGATGAGCCAATTTCTCCATGCAATGATGGTGTATAAGAAGCAAAAATAATAATAATGTGTAATGCCTTACAATTATGTACTAGACTTCCTAATATCTGATGAGTCCTCGATCAATTTACCTACTCACTATAATTTCTAAAGTGGAATAGAAGAAGGTGGATCAATAAATATCTCCTCAATATCTGGTAGGTGACAAGGATATGGTGTAGGTGTGTCCCCATCACTACTATATTAATCTATGCTAGTAGAAAAGTCCTCATCATCAAATATGTGTTAAGGCTCATAAATGTCATCAATTCTAGGTGAATTTGATGGATAATAATATAAAGGAGAGTTAGGGATAAATTATGATAAGGTATATAGTTGATTATGATGATTGAATATTACCACTACCATTATAGTATTAATAGGTAACTTTCTTACATATAATGAATATAGAGAGATCACAACTCGCATGCCTAGACCAAGGTGAGTAATCTGGTATACTGATAGGAGATTAGTTGAAAGTGAGAAAATAATTATAACATTATTAAATGTTATAGCACTCACTTCAATAGACACTCTCCCCAAAACCTATGTATAAGTGGTGTTTCCCAATCGAATAATGGACATGTCACATGGTTCCAATGAATTGAACTCTACCTATGAAGAATCCATGTGATGTGATACACGAGAGTTAATAACCCATGTAAGAGTCAAAGGTGAAACTAAAAATATGCGCCTAACTTTTAATTTTTCCTTATCATATTATTGTTTCTTCTTTTTACCATTGTCATTTTCATTTAAAGAATATATTGTTGTTGAACTTGGTTTAATAGACTCAGGAACACCTATATTGTTTTTCTTGAGTAGGCTAATTAAGAGGTCAATCTATTTTTTCAAACACTTAATTTCATCATTCTTTCTCAATAAATACTGACATTTGAACCTCTTTTTGTTAGATTTAACACTATAATGGGATGTCTCTTTGGTTGATTTGGAGGTGGGAGTAATTTTATTCTTTTCCTCTTGATCCTTTTTATTTTGTTTCTTCTCCTTATTATTTAATGCCTTCAATTTTCCATTTATATAAATTAAATAATGAAATTTTGATGACTTAAATGTACCCATATGTATTAACTTATCTTTCTCTAGAGTTAAGTCAGTAACTAAATCATCTAAAGTGGGCATTTTCCATGTGGATCTAAGAGAGCTTTATGTGGCATGGAAAGTATAAATAAAAACATAAATGTTTGGACCTACTTTAGAGAGTATAGAAAGAATACGTTGATCATATTTTTCTCTACTCCACATTATTTTAACTAAAATATCAAATAATTAAACTTAGTGAAGAAATCATTTAGGGTGTGAAAACTACTAGGACTCAACATAATGATCTCATTCTCTAGTTTATGACATGTCATCACATCTAACTTTCCAAAGAGATTTTCTAATGTGGTCCATACTTTGTCAGGATTTTTTACATATTAAATAAGAAGGATTAGATCAAGGGACATAATAAGACACAAAAATCCAAATGCTTTCTCACAATGGTTAAACCATTAAACTTTTTCTGTAATGGTATTTGGTTAAGTGTCAATGCTCAGAGTTATGTGATTTAAACCCTTACTCCTCATAATGATTTCCGTTTTAGATTTCCATTCTTGATAATTAAATGGAGTGAGTGGACCTATCAAATTAAGATCCATAGTGCATAAAAGTTATTACAGAAATAAAAATGAGGTAGGAATGTAAAATAGAGTGAAGATAATTCACAACCTGCCACCCCCCTCCCACCCCCTAAAATTATATTTAATCAACCCCCTTAGATATAACACTTTATAATTTCAATGTGATTAAAATATAAATTGAACCAATGAAATAGGCATGAAAAAACATACACTTTTGAAAAAAATAGCACTCACACTGGAATAGCTAATCAAAAGGTATTACAAAATTTATTTTTCATTATTAATGGCCCATTAAATTAAACCTGTACTAAATTTAATGTCACTATTGACCTAAAAAAATAGTTATAGCCAATGAAAATGTTAGGAATTGAACCATATGCCTATCTAAAGGTATACCTAAGCATTAACTATTACATATATACATCGACCTATGGAACTCAATGAAAAAAATCATCTTAAAGGAATTAAATAAAACTATTTTAATTAATATAAAACATTATTTTAGATTTTTATATGGATTTAGGTATAAATTATTATTGACTTACATTTTGTTTCAAACCATTTAGGACTACTTAAATAGGGAGTTTGAATGCCTCAATGGGGAAAGGATCATGACACCAATGGAGAGGAGTATGAAACTTTGAATTCCTTGGTGAAAACCCACAAATTCTATGTAGATCAATGAATCAAGGAAAAATTGAATTACCATGGAGTTGTTTATTAAAAACCATAGCTATAAAAATACACCAACAAGATAAATTCCAATAATAGGATATGGAAAACTTTTTTTTTTTTGCAAATAATGAAATACCATTATTAAAAAAATTAATAGCAATAAGAAAAATAGAAATCAAATTCTAGAATGGCTTTGATACTATATCAGAGTGTTCTCCAAGATCACACAATAAATTGAATTCAAAAATTTGAAAAAGATTTAATAAATTACAAATAATAGTTGTGAGTAAATCAAAAAATACAATAATGAAAAACTATAAGCAATCCATTTAACACACTCAACTAAAATAGGTCACAAAATGAACATGTACAAATAAGAGAGTGAATGTGTAACTTCTCCATAAGAAGGTGTAAAAGACCTATTGGCCAAAATTTGCTTACATATTAAACTTTTTATTAGATGGATCAGGCCACTCTCTTGGACCTTCCACTAACCTTTTACCCCCATGACAAGTCCCTTTGTGGTCTTGAATTGATGATGTAATGCAGTATTTTAGGAGGTCCTGGTGTGGTGTGAAAAGATGGGTAGAGTTATATTTGATTGACTGATCCAATTATGAGAGGATAAATTAAACCAAATGACCCTACCACATGTCACTTTCAAGATTTTGAAACACTTTAAACAAGTTTTAAGGTGAATTTGGTGATTTTGAGGAAAAGGCCTAGAAATAGGTCTAGAAATACAAGTAAAGGATCTAGCAAGTTTTTATGGTGTTCGAGAATTAAATGGAATGAATTAGGTTTTCATAAAGTCTCATAGTTTCTAATGAGCCAAAAAAGGAAGCATAGAGGAGCTATTATGCCCAAAAGACCCCCAAAAGTGCATTAGATGACTTAAGGGTCCTCAAAATAGAAATTTCAAGTGAAAAGGTAACTTTTTGAGTAAGTAAAATTGTTTTTGAATTCATCCCACATCCTTATGGTGTGATTTACACTTTTATAAATTTTCAAAGTCATTTGAAGTCATTAGGAGTGGAGGAGAGTACTTTGGGAGCAAAAGGATGCATTTTGGATCCTTTCGGAGCTTTGGTAGAACAAGTTTTTGGAGATTATGATTTATTAAGGGGATAATATGTCATATTAAATAATATATGGTGTCCATAATATCATTTTATATGCCCCTAAAATCATATTATATCATAAGAACTAGTAGAGGTAAGGAAAACCTATTGGCTGCAAATTAGGCACGAAATAGGTTTTTTGCAATTAATGGTTTTCCAAGAATTTAAGAAGGTTTACATAAGTAAGGGAAGGTAATTTACATCCTAAAAAAATATTTCCAAATTTGTATACTTCATATTAAATATTTTGGTTCTTCATGCTAAGGAAAAGCCATTTTACGCATTTTTGGACAACTTCAGGAGTGCCTCATGTTTTCATTTAGTACGGTCAAAAGAGAGAGTTTTAGACTAGAAGATTTTGGGAAGTAATAAGAATTGAAATTTAATTCCACATTATGTAATTTTTTTGGGTAAATATACCCATATTTATTAACAATCACTAACAGTTCAAGGGTGTCTAGATGGCCTAGTCATCCAAATAAGGTCCAAGTTTTCTCTTGTTTCTTTGCTTTAGAATTCAATGTGAAAGAATGGATTTAGGGGTGGTTTTTAAGGTAAAATAAGACCTATTAAAATTGGTTTCATAATATAATTAACCAAAATAAGTTAATAATGTCATAACACGTGTTTTCCTTATTTCCCTTATGAAATAGCCATTTGATCAATTTCAAAGCAAAACTGGGTTAGAGGGTTAATACACATCCTCCTTATTATGATAAATAAACTTACAAAAGTTATATTGATCATTAATCCCAATTATTTCATCAAATCCTTTATGGGTCAGATGAGGACTAGTATAGCCATAACAATCTCCATCTATAGCCATGGTTTGAGGAAGAAGGAAAGGAATTACTCCCTTTGGGGGTTTTGGCTCAATTGTATCTTCTTCCTAAATGAAACCATATAGAAAACCTAAGTCATATAATGAAATTTTTAGGAAATTTTTCCTTAAAAGGATACAAAAAGGAAAATAGACCATATGGCAATGATTCCAAGGAATATTCTCACCTAGAGGCCTCTTGATGCTCCAAATGGTCAACTATAGTTGACTCTAGCTAACAATACTCTAAGGAAAGATTGTTTTGGTGATTAGCTTAACATCTAAGTGATGAGATTGAATAAAAATGAATGTAAAATGACCTTGGATATTTTAATAGGGTCTCTAAGCATTGTATTCAATGTCTAATCATGCAGATACTCTTGTAATTAGCCTTCTTTTCTGAGCTAAAACATAATCAGTCTACCAGTCAGGCTTGGTTAAGTAAAAACATGGGTTAAAGATGCAAGAATGGATGATGGGAGGTTTTGAGCATTTTGAATAAAATTATCATGATTATTAACACCTAAAATGACTTCAATAACATGGAAATGTTCTAAGGATAACCTACAACCATCATAGGGCTTAAGGTCTACCTTCAAGGAACTGTAGGTTGAGGGTAAGATGATTTATGAAGAGGGTGTCATATGTATTATTATGTTTATTTGGAAATTTATAATATGGAATAATGAGGATGAATAATAGGTATTCAAACCAATTCCATAGTCAACATAAAACCTCAAAATGAACCTACAACCTCCCAGAGGCAAGCATGTATTCAAGCTTGAATGGTTGATAATACAATGCCATAAAGAGTTTCCATGTTTTGTTTATGTTCAAAAGGATAAGTAAATAAGGTGGAGATTCATTAAGGTTATGAAATTATATAAAACCAATAAATGGGATTGGTTTTCATCTATAGTGGACCTACGTTTAGGGTTTGGAGAAAGGGTAGAGTTGTGGAGGAGTGAAATGAGTTTTTAAAGAGACACCAAATGAATGAGATAGGTATATTGTGATACATAGTTATTTTATTCATCATAGAATAGGGTCACAAGGTTAATCATTGTATTTTAATGAGTACAAATGGTAATTTGAGTTTTTAAGCTCTTACACAGTCAAATTCACCGTAACTTGCACCTACATCCACCCTAAGGAGCCAATCCTTGGCAAGAGTGGAAGCTTGAAGTGAAGCTATAATAGGTTGAAAATAGTGTATTTTAACATTTATGAAGTAATATAATGGTTATATAGACCTATTTGATTTCTTAAACACTTGTGAACTCTCATAGAAATAAACACATTGTAAATTAGAACCTCCTCTTCCCTACACAGTCAATTTTGATACACAAAAGTCTATGTTTTTGTTCATTTTGAGCATGTGAAGGTCAATGAAAGGTTATAACATATTGAAGGTGTTTAATTAAGTTAAAACAGATTTTGGGGTGTCTTTTGGGTCCTTTTAAACCCTTTTGAACTCATCAAAATGATTTTTTTAGGCTCTCGGGCCTATGTAGGGAAAGAGAAGCCCTAAACTAGGGTTTTGATGATTCCAAGAATTTAAATCCTCCAAAATTGCCAAAAAAATTATATTATAATATTTTTCAATGTGACCTAAGTGAATCAAATGGTTTTGGTTTGGTAGGAGACTGTACGGTATGATTTCAAGCCCTATTGTTGTGTTTGGGCATAAATAGGCCTAATTGAGAAACTCTAGATTTAGAAGATGGATCTAGAGAGAGAACCTTACCATAAAATTTGATAATAAGGTGTACCTAAATATATGGTATCTGAATATACCCTTAGTTTCTCTTTCACTTGTACTTTTTCCATACAAGGAAAAAATTATAAAAAGGGCTACAAGCCTTAAGAGGCTATTGTAGGCCTTGTGTGTAGAATGGAGGGGTGAAGTGTGTTAAGGAAAATTTAGGGTGTTAGAGAATATTTTAATTGACCTTCCAATATAATTTACCATATAATAATGTGACATACTTGATATATTGTCTTTATATTGAAATAACTCAACTCAAGGGACAAATTCCCTAAAAACACCAAAATAGAGACCTAGCTCCTTTTTGATGATGTCATATATACTGGATAAAGAGGTTTAGAGGAATAATAAGTGTCCCATATATAATCCCTCATATAGGGGTATAAAATTTTAGGAGAATGTGGGTATGTCACTAAGATAAAATGATGTTTAGGGACCTCCAAGTTACACATTTATTCACTAAAGTTTGGTAGTGATGTCTTCAAGATTTGAACTTCATGTAACCTCTACACCAAATATTATAAGGTAATAACCTATTAAAATTACAATTGACCTTGAGGAGTTGAGAGACACTCCAAGGATCCATTAATCCATCGTGGAGATTATAATTTGTGTCTTGGCCTAAAGGTTGGCACAATTCTAGAAATTGTACCTATAATTAATATGCATAGTCCTCATAATGCCTTGGATTGACATCAAGACTTGTTGAGGTTGAGAAATAATTGAAAGGTTCCTAGACCTTATCATGTTACCATTCATGTCATGATGCCATTAATGAAGGTCATGATTGCATTTTTATATTTGCTATAGTACATTATACACTTATAGGATTGTAGGAACCAACTACAAATCTATCCTATTTCAAGGAAGTCTTACCTAATTATCAATGGTCTCGATAGGCTTGAGGGTTACTTGTATTGATTAAGGAGATAAGGTTCAAGGAAAATTCATCCTTGAGGAGATTAAGAGATAAAAATGCAACCTATAATTCTTATAAAGACCCTACAGACCCACATTGAGAGTATCATAATATAGTCATATCTTATAATTTTTCTGGACTTGTGAGGATTGGCTACCCAAATGTATGAGTGGACACTATAATCACTGGCCTGAGTTCAAATCTAAAAGGGACATTTTCAATCCTTGAAGAGGAATAAATAAAAGGAAGCATGTAGGTTACTCTTTAGGTCACTATCTATAGTGATTTGGTGTTTTCATCAAAGGCCTTTCAAGGTTATGAGAACCTAAACTTAAAGCATTGTTAAGTGAAGAGTACTATGAGAATGGTAATCTCAGTCAATTGGAAAGAGAATAATAAAAGGGAGTAAATCATGACCTACAACTCACAAAAATCATCACCTACAGTCAACTAAATTTAAGAACTACAACCATTAAGATAACACAATCATCTCAAAAGCATAATGAATAAGATTAGTAGCACTATGATGTTTGGTTAGGTTTTTTAATGGTGAAAGGTCATAAGGTAACTAATATGAGACATGAAAATAAAGGACTCTCAAGGTATAAATATTTAGTCAAGACTGCCTCATAAACCTTACAACCATCATGGAGCACATTCCATATTCTAGGCTAGTATGCTTTTTGAGGTAAGATAGTGATTCATTTTGAGGAATTTCAAATGACATAAGGATAGATTCTCAATGGTAAGAACACAATCAAGTTTCTCTAAGAACACTACAACCCTCTAATGGAACTCAGTCCTATTTCTAAAAGGGAGTGGAAAGGATGTTTTCATGGTAATAAAGAAGAGTTTCATGATGATGTAAGGGTTTCATTGCAATGAAAAACACAATATACAATCATGAATAAAGGAAAACACCTAAAATCATTAAATCTAAAGGGTTATTAGGACTAACAACCATGTTTAAGACATGAGGAAGGATGACAATCTCAGTGATCTCTAAGGAAGTTATGCTCAAGAAGGTAAGAGTTATAGACAACATGATGGATTAATCTCATTATAAATTTGGAGAGTGTCACCAAATAATTTTGTAAAATTTAGAGTCACCTCATAATCTCCATTTATAGCCTTTTTATACATAGGCTCCTTTTCAAGATTGGCATTGATAGTGTGAAAGTGGTCTACAAGGCTTTCATGTTCAAGGAAGTGTATTAAGAGAGGAAGGGGGTTGATCATCATCATGAATCATATAATAAACTCTTAAGTAAATTTTACAATCATCCTAACTCATCGCTATGATAACCTATATCACTGAGCACATAGACATCCATGGGTTTTCCTTGAGAAACTTAAGTCATCCAAAAGTGGCATAAGGGTTAAGGCAAGCCAATGAAGAGTGGAATCATGAAATGAGAGGTTTAATAATAATTTAAAATAAAATTCACATTTTTATATATCAAACTAAGCCAAAGGGAATAAAAACTCAATTGTGAAATTTGACTAGGCAGACACATGTCACTAGCTTTTGGTAAAATGGGCTTAAAGGCCGAGATATGCAGGATTTAATCACAAAATTTAGTGGATAGGCTCATTATTACCTATTATACCAATTAAAAATATTTTTTATGTTTTTTTACAAGCATAAAAATTCAATATTTAGTACAGTCAACCTTATGTCAAATCATGGTCAACATTGGAGCATGCCTTAGAGAAATGTGCCATTTTGGGGCATCTACAAGTTGAGTCAAAGAGAAAATTTTGGTAAAAATGGCCTCCATAAACCAAAAAATAGTATAATTTAATTTTAAATGTAATATAAATATTTCAAGTATCCATTGTTCTTACACAGTCCACAGGTAATCAAGAAAGTAGCCAATGGAGACCAAAAGATGTTTTGTCAGTTTTGGGTGCCAAGAAGGAGTTTAGGACTTGGATAGGTATTAAAATGGTATAATATGATTTTATAAACCTATATTGTCATATATAAGTGATAAATTTTAGGTTTTTCAAGAAAAGGTTTGAATAAAGACTAGTTTTGGCATAGAAGAAGCATCTAAGCAGCTCAAGGTAAATTTTGGTAAAAAAAGGTCTACAGGATAAAGTATGCATCCAAAAAAATTAAAACTTGGTAAAATTTGTAATAAAAAATTAATATACATACTAATAATCTCAAGAGGGTCATATGATAAGTGGAATTTTATGCTATTTATACACAACCCCCCGCCCCCCCCCCCCCCCCCCCCCCCCCCCCCCCCAATGTCTCATAATGGTCATTATACATGTAGGCATACTTTTTAGATTTTTAAGGTGTGTTTGAGGGTTAAAATATTATGGAATTTTTTTAAAATAATGGGAAGATGGTTTTAATATATTTAAACACCTTTAAAGAGTGTTCACTTTCCAAACTTAATGTAAACCCTACAGGCAAGCTCAAAACCCCACAAGCAGTCTCAAAGACAAAGTTGAGTTTTGATCATTTAAAGAGGTGTTATGAGATGTTTTAGGGGTCATGAATATTTTTTAAATAAAATAACGTCAGTGAAAAGGTCAAATTGGTCCTTTGGAAGAATTCAAGCTTTTCAGGCCCAAGACTCCCAATTTTAGCCCTTCTTTAGATGCTCATATATTTCATACCAAAAGATTTTGGAAAAGTTATTATAGTATGTTTTGATTAACCATATGTAATTTAAATTAATTATGGATTGAGGTTGGTTATGGCCCTGAGTTTTATGAATAATCATTAATAGTGTAAGCATGTCTAAAATGATTGCAAACCCTACCTACAATCATCTTTACGTGTGTATCTTTTCATACATTCTACATGGGAAAATAATATCTTTAGAGGTGTTTAATGGGTATAATAAATAAACATACATGTAAATAAGTAGTATAAAAGAGGTCCACATTTCATGAACAATCATCTTGAAGGTGAGCCTACTTGAGCTTGGAAAAGAGCTTTTTCACTAATTTTGTATTTTTAGAATCATAGGTCCATAAAATGGCCAAGAATTACATGGAAATAACCTATAATGTGTAGAGGACTCAATAAATCTCCTGACCAACCTATTTTTTAGAATATTGTGGGACATTTGGGTGCCTAAGAGGCCCAAAATGGCTAAAAAGTGCTTATTTTTGTAGGTCTTTGAAAAGATATATGGTATAAATCAATAGAATAGGTCTAATGAGAACTAAAATATATTTAATGGCACTTGGGGCTCTTCAAAAGGGTTTCTATAGTACCTTGTTGAGCTAAAGGGTCAATAATCTAATGTTTTGACATTTTGTGCATTGTTGCAAGTTTCATGGTGATTTCCACCATTGTTGTAGGTATTGAAGGTTGTCCAAATATTCATTTTCTTCCTCATTTTCATGTTATATAAGTCTATAAGTATTCTATCTATCCATAAGTGGTCTTCAGGGTGTCAAATGGCCTTGGGAGCAGGTTTCAGAGTAGTTGGTTGAGGGTGGTTCAAGCGTGTGACCTCTATAAATAGGGTATATGAGAGTTTCAGGTTTCATGGAGTTTATTTCAGGTTTGAGAATCAAAATAAAGTTGAAAATAGAAGATAGAATCAAAATCAAAACATAAAATATGACCTCCATGGTCAGTTAAGAATTTTATGCTAAGTTAACTAACCTTTTTCAAGCATCTTCTAGAAGTGCAAGTGAAGGGGGCATAGAAGTCCAAGAGGAGAGTTTGGAGGTTGAGAAAATCAAGTGGAGAATTCAATGATTTTTAAAAGTCTTTAGAGACTTTTACTTTTTAGTGGATCATGACATCATCATCCTCAAAACTTTCTATCTTCTATTGTGTTTTTAAGCTAATGAGAGGGTTTGAAGATTATTTGGGATAATGAAGGATATTTTGTTGAGGAAGGATTAATTCTAATTAATCCAAATGTGGTTGAGACTCTATGAAAGTGGTTGTGTCTCATTTATTGAATTTTTTTTGCTTACTTCTTCTCTCTCTCTTCTCCTTTTCTCCTATATCTCCCATTTATCCCCCATTTTTGCAAGATATTCTCATTTGACAAGGATAAACCCTATCAAAATGTGTAAGAAAGAAATTTTGAAGCAAGAAAGATCATTTTTCACCTATATCTTACCTCTAAATTATGTTTAACAAGCTTGTTCATGATGGCCTTATGAAGGTAAGTGTTCTTCCATGTCCATTATCCTTCTTTCTTTCTTATTTTTAGTTGTTTTCAAGCTAGTTGAAGGTCTTAACTTGAGGTCTTTCTGCCATTAATGGATGCTTGGTGTGAATTCTAGAATACCTCTTTGTTTAAATTATTATTTGGTGATCCTAGTTTATGAAACACTTATGCAAATTATCTAGTTTATGAGGTTTTGTGAGTAAAATTTATCTTATGTTGAGTTAGTGTTTATTTCAAGCTTATGTGAGTATTAATCAATTTTTGTGATCTACCAAGAGGAACCCAGCCTTCTCTAGAGGTTCAACCTCTCTATAATATCCTGAGGTTGCCCCAATATTGTAGCCAGGAGTGAGAGATCTTGAATAACTCTCCCATAAGGGTGTAATTCTATACTACAATAGTTTTTGGCATGCTTGGTGGGTCTACATTATTTATTAAATGAAGAGTTTTGGTGTTCTCTTCATCCAATCAGCCTTTGGATGCATGTGTGCAAAAACTAATGGTGACTCCAAGTATGTATCATCTAGTATAAGAAGCCCAAGTGCTTGATAATCATTATTTGGTATGTATTATCACTCAATTGATCAAAATACATGTTCTTTTCTCCCTTATCCTTAATATTAGATTAATAATGTTAATGGATTCACCTCAAGTGGCTATCAAGATTCAGTGTATCAAATTTATTAGAGTTTGTCTCTCTTTAGTTAACTTAAAAATATTATTAGAGAGATAAGACTTGATTTTAAAATAGAATTAATATAAAGTGATAGGGTGGAAGAGTGTTATAGGTAAAAAGAAAATATTGAACACAAAGCTTTTGTTTAGGATCAAGAGTTGATGTTTTAGGAAGAGTTCTTGGTTAGGTAAGACCAAGATAGGAAAGAAAATGTATATTCATTGTTCTTAAGAATGAGAGCATCCAATTATAGACCCTAATCACCCTCTCCTACCCTTGTTTATGCTCAAATCCATACCCCTAGTCCACCTTATCAAATCTCATATTTCTCAAGAGTAAAGAAAATCATTTTAGACCATGGGAGATTGATCATGAAGGTGAATGCCAAGGTATCCCTTGGAAAAGAGTTCCCCATCCATGCCATGAATAGGAAAATAAACTTATTGTAGGAGTTTTGGAGTGTGTGGACAGTTATTGAGGAGGGAGATTGTTCAAATTTTGAGAAGAACCAAGTAAATTAATGGATACTCTTGATAAAGGAAATGTTCACTCATTGGGAGGATGAGTATGTCAAACCTAAACTAATCAATTTTCCCTCTCCTACCCTTAATCCCATTTCTACTCAATATTTTAAAACCATCTCAATTGGACACCCTCCTACACCTTCGACCCTGAGTATGTCATGCCCTCTCTTATAAAACCACCTCTCCTATACCCATTCAAGAATAAGAGAAGATAGTTATACCCTATATATTCCCCTCATGGAAATTAGTCAAGAAGAGCATTGAGAAAAAAGAAGAAGTACTAGTTGAGGTAGTCCAAGAGGCAATCTTGGAGGAAGAGGAGTTAGTTGTTCAAAAGGTGAATCAAACAAAAATAACTCAACTCAATGAGCTTTCTATAAAATATTTTCAATACTCTTTCTCCTTTCCCTAAGAACCACCTAAAAGAGCCTTCAAATTCCCTAGTTGAAAGTATATTCTCCTAATTTGCAATCAAGGTGAACTTTTTCACCCTCCCACCATCTCCCTCTTGGAGAGAGAACCTATTTTACAAAAGATAGAGGAAGATCTTGTAATCTCAAATAAATATCTAAAAGATGATGTAAGTGTGTATGAGGAAGAAATCTTTATAAGTATCCCACTTCATTTAGAGGAGGAAAAATAAGGTTTGGACCAACCTTCTTAGCATGGCTTTGACACTAATGACTTAGAGCCCAAAAGGATAACCCTTAAGCTAAACATGGGTGAGACCTTGAACAAACTATTGAATGTCTATTCTACATAGATGAAAAAGAGGATCAGAACTAGGTAAAGAGGTTAGTCCACTTTAAAATGAAGTGTCAATTAAATATATCCCTAATATGGTGGAAGTAGAGGAAGATAAGTGTGATGTTAAATCAACCCTCATTTATAGTTGAAAAATAAGATGAAATATTGAGTGAGGTTGATGAAGGAGACATCTCAAGTGATACAGTTTGATAAACATACTTGTGAAGAGCTTGAAGAGTTGTGGCAGTGGTTCAATGCCATACAACTATTATTTCGAATTGAGCATGATGCAAAAAAAATGTGGCTTGATTTGTAGCAGTGTCAAGGACTTGCTTGTATTCTTTGAGGAGTTCAAATATTAATTTTGTTTATGCTTTCAAGTTTTGACCTTGTAATTAGAGATGTTATAGTTTTTACACAACCACCTAGTCCTTTATGAGTCAAGAAAGTAGAGCTGTGATTTTTTTCCGTGAACATCACTTGGTTGCCCAGAAACTAAACCACCAATGCTGGATAAGTATCATATATGATATTATGTGCCTTGGTTAGGTGTGTATGCAAATTTGTGTTTTCTTCCCTCGACTGGAGGTTGTACTACTCCATCTTAGTTACCTTATGTGTAATTTACTCCTAAAATGTGCTAAATGCCTTGATATTTTATCTGATGTAAGTTAACCTACATATAGTGACACCTTTTGACCTGTCATAGCTAGTGTTAAAAAAATCATAGAAACTATTATCAAGAGAGGTTAGTGTCAAATCTGAGCAACGGGAGTGTGAGTGTCATTTATCATAAAGGTAAAGTTTGGACATTCCAAAACCATTGGTTAGTGATCTACAATCAACCCTAAAACACCTCTTCTTACACCTTTCATTTGGTTGATCCTGATCTTTGGGATGTGCTGAAAGGCTATTGGACTTCAGGGATTGGTTGCTTATTCACCTCCTCTTTATTCAATATAGCTTGGTTTTGTTCATCACATTTCTACATTTATGCTACAACTTCCACCTTCTTCTTCATTTTTAATTCCTCTTTTACTTTGGGAGTTGCCTTTGCCTACATCTTCGCCTCTTTTTTCTTTCTCATTTACCACTTCCTCAGCTTGTTTTGTAACATCTTTTACAACTTGATATTCTTTGACCTTATTTTCCAACTCTTCAACTTTATTTTTCTCCTCAAGTTTCTTAGTTATTGCATCACCCTCAAATTTCATCTTTTACTCTTCTTGTAGTTATAGAGCCTCATTCTATTTGTTCTTGGCATCCTTGGCTACCAACTCAACCTTGACTTTCTTCCTATACTTTTCTTGTAGTCATAAACCCTCATTCTATTTTTTTTAGCATCCTAGCTACTAGGTTAGCCTCTTTCTTTTTTTTATGTGTGTCTTATGCCTCCTTTTCTTATTTATCTCTATTCTTTTGTGGATCTTCCTCTTATTCTGTTATCTTTTATATATTCCTATTCCTTATTTTAATTCGCCTTGTCTGCTTTCTTCTTTTCTATTCTTCCTCTTTTTGGACCTTCTTAAACTCATCCTTTTCTTTTTTTGTGATGTAGTTTGTTGCTATGTATCTTCTTCCATAAACTCACCAGTCTAGTGAACATAAGGTGGATGGGTGAATATGGTGATAATGATGAAGAAGGGGGTGAGGGGGCAGAGAAGGAAATGAGGAATGTTTTAGGGAAGGATAAGATGAAAAATAACAACTATGAACCTATTTACCAGTATCTTCACATGAATATGTGGGACTAGAGTTTTCTTATAGCCCATGGATGCCTGGGTTTGTATATTAGGTTATTATTTTCTTATTGATATGATTAACAGGGTACCAACTCATATTATTTCTCCCTTTCACACTAATGTGCATCATGATCAACCTACCATGATAGGTTACCATGTGGTGGCATCTTGGTAGCCTGAGACCATGGGAGACTTCACATAAGCTAATAGTTTTGAGACCCTACAAGCTTGAGGGGCCACTATGTAGTGAGCTCCCAAGAACTTGGTAGCCAAGTCAGTAGAAGCTCCAACAAAATCTAATAGTCTCGTATCATTAAGGGCTCCAGATGTCGTTGCATGGAAACATCTTAGGAAGCTAAAACCACAAGAGACTACGAGTAAGCCAATAGTCCCATGGCCCCAAGGCCTCGAAAAGTCACCACATGGTAGCATCACAGGAGCTCAAGACCACGAGGGACTTTGTGTAAGCCAATAGTTTTAAGGCTTGATGGGCCCAAGGGGACACCATGTGGTGACTTTTCAGGAACTCAAGTTGGTAGAGGCTTCAAAAAAATCTAATAGTCATGTGGCCCCAAAGGCCTGGAATGTCACAACATGGAAACATCCCAAGAGTGTAGGACCACGAGGGACTTCATGTAAGCCAATAGTCCTATGGCCCTAAGGTCGCTACGTGGGACATCTCAAGAGCCTCACAAAATCTAATAGTCTTATGGCCCTAAGGCCCTAAGAGGTTTCCATGTGGTGATGTCCTAGAATGCCAAGACTAGTGGGGACTGTGGGTAAGTCAATAATCCTATAGCTTTGTAAGATAAGTTCCATCGACAGGCTCTTGCCATTTCACTCTCCAGACGATCTTCAATTAAGTAGTATGATGATACTAAAATTAACCAACAAACTGATGGTTAGGATCTCTTATCGGTTGATGAGGCCCCCCTTGCTCAAGGGGTGTGGGGGGGAACTTTCATGATCCTCGGCCTCCTTTATCTCCACCTGCCGCCATGTTTGTTGTTGTTGCTTAATGAGTTCCTTGCTGTTTGTACTTTTTTTTATCATGTTTTTGGATGATATGAACTTGAATTAGTTTGACCTTGGTATTTTTGACCTTGAGACGATCTTTTGTGAACTTTTATCTCTTCTCAAAACTTATTTTAACTCAGTATGATTGTTATTTTGAGATGTGACTTTTTCCTCCATCTTTTTATATGATTAACTATGCATTATCTTGTTTATTAATTAAAGTCCACTATTCAATCAAAAAATATGATTGTAAACAAAGGATAGGGAAATGGTGTTGAGTTTACAACCAAATAATATAAAAGAAAAATTTTAGGATATGCTCGGCCATGTATGCATAGGTTAAAATTTATTTTGCATAATATAAAAAACATTATTCTAGATTATTTTTAAAAAGATTTTCAAATTTGCTTCCTTTATATACATGTTTAGCCTTTCACTTCGTTTAGCATGGAAAATATTCTAATATACCAAACACAAAGAAATCCACGTTGGAAATAAGTAAAGGCCACCGTTTATGCGACCATTTTTCAATTAATAAAATACCAATTATCCAAATGCAAGATAAGCATGTCGTGTGGCCGTGCCTGTGAAAGGAGGAACCATCGTGTGCGTTGCGTTGACTGAACTTGTCGTGCACTCCACGCATATAAATTTAATAATTTTTATCTACTCAAACATTATCTTGCATAAAATCCACAAGTCCTCGAGTAATAAGGAGGAGAATTAGAAATATCTGAACTAATATCTATTCTCTTTGCAGGATTGTATTCGATGGGAGGATTCAGATTTCTACAGAGTTGCTTCAAATTACATGAACAGGATGTTTACCCTGAACAACACCCTTGGTCTAAAGAAGGGCACGGTGATAATCAGAAGACGGTGGAGATGAAGTCCCAAGCTGGTGAGAAGAAGAAAGGCAGTGGTAAGGCTCCAATTGTGGTATCATACTTTCCTATTAGATCCAACCTCTCACGCCTTTAGTCTCGCACAACTCATTATTTACTCTCATAATTACTTTTGGTGATCAGTATGCTGTAAATGTTTATCAAGAATATCATACTTTCTTACTGGATCTAACCTCTCATGCCTCTAGAAAGGCAGTAACGTAGGCTCCAATAATGGTATCATACTTTCCTGTAAGATCCAACCTCTCACACCTCTGGTTGGACTTAACTCAATATTTGCTCTCAAAACTACTCCTGGTGGTTAATATGCTGTAAATATTAATATCCGATGGGGGCAGGCCATGATCAACCTGTGACCCAGTACCCAAGTGCAACCTAGTTTCCTACCAATGAACCACAGCCCTCAGGCAGTAATGCTTCAAATGTTGTAGCAAGAAATTTTCTTGTCACATGTGGATACAGAGCTCTAGCACAGGAGGGTGGGCTATTTTATCAGTAGCCTTTGAAAGACCCTCCACATGACTAGTGATGTCTTGCTAATAGCTGAAAATCAGACCACAGAGGTGCCTGCCATGTTGAAGTTCTCATAACCCTGGTAAAGGCAGCATATTTATTGCCATGTGCAGAGAGATTTGTGTGTTTGTTATTATTCCCTGATCACAGAAATAAACAAATTTAAAAAGATATAAGATTTGAACCACTGAAAACTATTAGATTTTCTAAGACAATTTTACCTTTCAGCTTTTTATTTTAGATAAAATAATACTTGTTGGAAAGTTAAGTGTATGACCTCTGTTTTGTTTTTGTATGTGCTCTGTTTTATTCAAAATATTGTTGTATATTTGTCATAAAAATAATGTTATTCTGTGTTCTGCTGCTTCTGTATTTCTAAATGCTCTTTAACATAGAAATGAAAAAATAAAGACTAATATTCAAAATGTACACATCAAATATAAATTATATTCCTAAAACAGTGCTGTTGCACACATACTATGTTTGCCTTTTTTCGTTCTTCTATTCTGTCATCTTAGTTTTTAACAAGTTCTAGAATCAGTTTTAACATACAGCTGGAACATTAAAATATATATATATATAATTCTAATTTATTCGATTACTTCTTCAGCACTTCAAAAAAATTATAAATTAATTTATTTGAAGTCGTTGAGGCCATTTTAAAAAGAATAGTAAATATAAGTAGGCAAGATTATATATTCCAGAAATTCAATTACAAATTGAAAACTTGATTTACAAATAAATCTGATCATGTCCAAAGGAGAAAAAAAAATGGTCTCAAAAAGCCTGATGTATTTTCATAACCATAATATTAATATTATATTATTATTTTATCTCATATATATGCATATACATATTAATATATAGTAATTGTATCTTTTATTGATGTTTCTGGTCATGTTTTCATTGCCCTTATGTTTCCGTTTAAGTCACATAGCATGTAACTATCTGCTTGAGTCTATTCGACAAAAATTGAAAGAGGGAAACTAAGTATCTAAAAGATAGAAAAAGGGAGAGATTGGATACTTGGCCATATAGATTTTGGAAAACTTGAAAGGAAAAAATAAAAATTTTATATCATAAATTAACTTCACAACTCAATTTGTCAATGAGGAGTTCTGAGATAAAAGTTCGGCATCCATCGAAAAAGTAGCAGACAAAAATGTAGAGGGGTTAAAACGTAACGTGAAAAATGTAGCTTTTTAAATTTATGTATCAAATTTAATATTAGATTGGTGATAGGTTTTATTGATTTTTTTAAAAAAATATTCATTATGAGTATTAAAGATAGCATAATTTTAAAAATGCTCCAATATATTTTGGTTTTTTGAAAAGTCTGATATTAAAACTTTTAATTATTTCATTTATAACTTCAAACTCCTTTTTTCAACCTCAATTTCAAAAATTTAAAGAGACCTATCATTCTACTAAAAAATACAATAGATTATAAAAATAATATATATAACAATTACAATAACTTATATTCTCTCTGTTTTTTTCCCCCGCAAAATCATGTTTGAAATGTACTTTTTTTTCCAGTCATATTCAGATATCAAAAGAATAAGGCTCTGAAAGGGATATAGAAGAGACTGAACAGTCAATCCAAAGTACGGGGGTTTTCCAGTTGTGAAATTAGTTTATTTATAGAACTTCATAAGTTTATATATAACGAATGTGTATGCGTCAAAACTGTAAAAAAATGTTTTACAGAGGACTAAATCTATTACTAAGGAATGGTTAAAAGCTGGAACAAAGATTCTGAGAAGCATTTTAATCCAAGTATCCAACTGTTAATACATTCAGATTTTTTACTCTGCTAGAGGGATTAGTAATCTCCATGCTTAAACCTTGCTAATGAAAGTTCAGGATGAGACGAAACCTTTAATGTATATGCAAGGATTCTTATAGAGACCATTCTTAAACCTTGCTAGAGTAATCTCTAGTTCAACGCTCTTCTTTTTCTTGAAATGTCCATGGGACTAATGTACTTGAGCTACGGAAACAGTGAATCAAAGATCAATATTCAATAGTATTTCAAAATAAATGGAAGGCATCAGCTAAATCTGCTAACACAAGTAAATTCTTAGGTCCGACTCAAGTATAAGCAAAGGCTTTATGATATTTTTAGCATTCCATTGTGATTTGGTACAAAAGAGTGGGGCCTTATCTCATGATATTTGTACATCCTTGTAATTTGGCCAGTCTATCAGTTAGGGGGAGCCCCATACTTTTGCGCCTAAATCAATTACAGAGACCTGGGTGAATTTGACGGAAGAATTACTCTTCACCTGTGGCATATTAGCCAAAAGTGTTACATAACCATTGAAAAATGCAACAAAACATATCTTCTCATTAATTACAGTAAAAGTGGCATTATGTGATACATATGGTAGAACATCGTAGTTTCAATAGGGACAGCAAGCTTGCAAGGGCCATAACTTTTCAAATTGTAGTTAAAAATGACCCCAGTCAAAAGATATCGAAAAGCATAGAATGTGTAAAACATGACGAAAGGGTGTGGAACTCTTATTTTCAATAAAGCTTTCGCTTACATTATAGTACCATCCATCCGGGTTTATTGGATTCATTTCTTTTTATTTATTAAGTGCTTTCCTAATATATTAAGTTTATGTAACTTAGTATGTTTTCTATTAAATTGTTAATCAAATCAAGGTCATTGACATCAAAGTGGTTTGTTACATGTTCTTATATCCCATTGAATGAGGTTAGACTATAAAAAGTATGGTCTAGAGACACATGACCCTTCACATTATCTTCTTTGTTGGTGTAAAGGATCTCAAATGGCAAACAAGCATGAAACAAAAGATCTTTTCAAATTATTACTTGAGAAAACCACTGAGAAGCAAAGGGGGGACATGACTGAATAATTTACAAATTTCCTTTCACAAATTGTTCCCAAGGCATCCAACTCTACTTAAAGTAGATCCTATATGGGTCTGAAACTATATAATGTATAAGGGAATTTTTATATCCCTTTTTTTTATGGCAAGATCAATGCAAATGACTTTGACAAAAAGCTTGACAATTGAATCATATTTATAAATAAATAATTTTCTTGACAATGAAAAGGTAACATTTGTATTTTTAAAATTTGCTTCCCATGTCAAGAAATGGTAGGGATCATATTGTCTTCGAATTAAAGTCAAGAGAAGGATGAAAACAAAGGTGAATTAACCCATGAAAGATTCCCCACTCAAAACCAACAGGGTTTGTATAGGCCAACAAATAGGAATGCAACCCTATGAAGAACTATGAAGACAAATACAAAAAGTTGTAATGATTATGCTAGGAATGAGAACCAGAAACAAAAAATTATACTGTTGCATTCCAAGCCTTGTCGAAAAAATTTGGTATGCATGACATTGAGAGATACAAAGTTATCAAATATTATAGAAACTTTTGACTCTATATCAAAGAAGAAATGGAATTCATGATGGTCAAGATAGTTGGAGAAGGATGCCAATATATAGTTAAGATCAAGAAGTTTTACCATAAAGGTAACAAAAGAACTACTCTAAGTAATAATGGTATCAACTTTCATAATAAGCAACACAAAAAGGACTCCCATTCAAAGCCTCTTTTGAAGAAGTATTTTTCGGCCAAGAATCCATACAAAGATATGAGCGAGTGGTGTACATCCCCAAGAGAAAGTGACACTTAATTGAAGAATGTCATGCCAGTTGATTTGCAAACTCCATCAATAGGCCCCACACCAACACAAACATTGCTACCCATGTTGGACAAAGGGAAGCCAATAACAAATGTCAATCCTTACTCAATCTCCCACAACACAATATTCTCTCTTAGAGCCCAAGGGCGATGAAGGGCATCTTCAAATAAAAATTATCGATGAAGAGAATGAGCCCACACTTCATTATGGATCGTAACAGTTGAAGGAATATGATTTCAGAGGCAGTCATCATGAGGTTGGATCTGTTGACTATGCCACACCCTCAACCATACACAATTGGGTGAACCGAAGTAGGAATACATGCAATCAATATGTTTGGGGATGAATTACTCAACTACATGGTGGCCCTAGAAGTTTAGGATGTATTATATTATCAAGCTTTTATGTGGAAATTAGGGGTTAAATTTGATGATCACCTCTACCCATTGAGAATTTTTTCATGATGGTATTTAAACTACTTTCACCTTGCACATTGTTGGAATTTGTAAATTCTCCCTTTGCTTTTTTTAGGATGTTTGTTTGCATTGTTTTTGTTTATCCGTTGTGTTTGCTAGAGCTATTAGAAAAACATCTTAAAATAGTATGTTTTTTATTAGAATTTGTGAAAGTGCTCTTTATATTGAGGCATTTTTAGCTGAAAGATGATATTTCCTAACTTTCATAGATGATTATAGTAGAAAAATTTGGGTTTATTTCCTAAAGAACAAGTCTGAGACTTTTGAGAAGTTCAAATGGTTTAAGGCATTGCTTGAAAAAATAGAGTGGTTATTTCATCAAGGCTTTGAGAATATATAAAAGGGGAGAGTATGTTTCTAAGGAATTCCTAAATTTTTACAGGAATGAAGGAATTGAAAAGCAATTCATAGATAGATACACTCTGTAGAAAAATGGAGTAGCAGAAAGGAAAAATAGGACCATCCAAAAGATGGCCACAAGCATGTTGAAAGCCAAAGGACTTTTAAAGAATATTGGGGTGAAGTTGTAGCAATAGCAGTGTATTTGTTGAATATTTGTCCCACATAAACTATTCAAAATAGGATTCCACAAGAAGCATGGACAAAGAGAAGGTTTAGTATTGAGCATCTAAGAATATTTGGGTGTGTGTCATATACACATGTCCCAAAGTTAAAGAGACATAAATTTGATGATAGAGGAGAAAAGTGTATCTTCGTTGGATAATGTGAAGATACTAAAGAATACAAATTGTACAACCCTGTTACAAAGAAGGTTGTGATTAGTAGGGATGTCAAATTCATTGAAAATGAATCATGGGATGGAACCATTGACACTACATCGAGTATCTTAGAATTGATACTCATAGATGATGGAAATGACGATGCTCAAATTGAACAAGTCACAAATCAGCAAGGTGAACAATCAACAACACCTCCATCACCTTTATAACATGATCCTCAATAAAGTGACTCCATTAGCAGTTCAAATCCAAATCTTGCTTCTCTTATGCCTAGAAAGACAAGGAGCTTGAAGGAGATATATGATAACTCAAGGTATGATGATGAAAACTTGAATTTTGATTTATTTTCTCTAGATGAACCTACATGTTTTGAATAAATAGTAAAGGAAGAAAAATGGTGTAAATCAATGAATGAGTAAATAGAAGC
The DNA here is from genome assembly GCA_037957365.1 of Torreya grandis. Lineage (NCBI taxonomy): Eukaryota > Viridiplantae > Streptophyta > Pinopsida > Cupressales > Taxaceae > Torreya > Torreya grandis. The sequence goes on along the minus strand of JARHVA010003561.1, from coordinate 1,788,481 downwards.
AATAGAAAGAAACAAGACATGGGAGTTATCTTATTTACCTAAGTCTAAAAAAGTAATTGGAATGAAGTGGGTCTATAAGGCCAAGAACAAAGTAGAAGGCAAAATTGATAGGTACAAATCAAGATTGGTTGTTAAGGGATACAACCAACAACTTGGTTGAGACAATGATGAGACTTATGCTCCTATTACAAGAATGGAAACCGTGCAGGTTGTCTTAGCAATAGCTGCCCAACACAAGTGGAAGGTATATCAAATGGATGTGAAATCCACCTTCCTAAATAGAGTACTCAAAGAACAAGCCTATGTTGATCAACCACCTAAATATGGAGTACCAAGAAAAGAAAACAAGGTGTATAGGCTCAAGAAAGCACTCTATGGGATTAAGCAAACACCAACGATTTGGTATAGTAGAATTGATGCATCCTTCACTACATATGGTTTCAGCAAAAGTAGTAGCGATCCCACACTATACATCAAGGAGAACCATGGTATGATTTTTATTACTGTGTTATATGTAGATGATTTGATCTTCACATGAAATGATGATGATTTTATTGTTGAGTTCAAAGAAGCAATGAAAAAGGAATTTGAAATGATAGACTTGGGTTTGTTGAGATATTTTCTTGGTATAGAAGTACAACAGATGGATCATGGTATATTCATCTCTCAGTCAAAGTATGATGCATAAATCTTGAATAAGTTCAAAATGTTGAATAGTAAGCCTGCGCCAACACCAACCACTATAGGTCCCAAGTTGAGTAAGGAAGATTGTAGTAATGAGGTGAATTCAACTCTATATAATAGTATGGTAGGTAGCCTCATGTATTTGACAACATCTAGGCCTAATATAATGTATGTAGTAATTTTAATTTCTAGATTCACAGAAACACCTAAGGATACACATTGGCAAGTAGGTAAGATAATTCTAAGATATGTCAATAGAACAAAGAATTATGGCATTCTTTATACAACATCAAGTGATTTTAATCTAGTTGGCTATACAAATAGTGATTGGGTAGGTAGTGTAGATGACAGGAAAAGCACATTTGGTTATGTGTTTCACATGGGTTCAAGAGCTATTTCTTGGACATCTAAGAAGTAACCCATAGTTTCTCTTTCCACAGTAGAAGCTAAATACATTGCAACAAATATAGTAGCATATAAAGCAATTTGGCTAAGGAGAGTCTTAGTAGATTTGAAGAAGAAATAAACAAATGGTACAGTCATATTTTATGATAACATGTCTTCAATAGAATTGACAAAGAATCCAGTGTTCCATGGATGAAGCAAGCATATACAAATTCATTATCACTTCATAAGAAAATTGGTTGAAGATGATGAAATCAATTTGGCATTTTGCAAATCTGAAGACTAGTTAGCAGACATCTTCATGAAGGCACTAGTAAAAGAGACCTTCGAGCATCTGAGATAGAATTTAGGAGTAATGGATGTGGTAATATCTAGTGGAAGAATTTAAGGGGGAGTGTTAGAATTTGTAAACTCTCCCTTTGATATTTTTAGGATGTTTGTTTGCATTATTTTTTGTTTATATGTTGTGTTTGTTGGAGCTATTAAAAAAATATCCTAAAATAGTAAGTTTGTTTATTATCAAATTTTGTAAAAGTCCTACTTATATTGAGTCACAATGTAAGCATTTCATTATCAATTAGAATCAATCAAGGAATTGAATCACAGCTGTAGTTGTTTTGGTGTGCAGAATAAGTGCAATAACACTGTTGTTTTCTATGTTCTATTTGTTTGTAGCTCTCACACATGACATTCACTTCTAATTTTTGGATTTCATATTTTTTATATAAATTCAAAATTATATATTTTAAAAAAATAAAATGATATAACAATAGAGATATTATTGATATAAATAAAATTATATTCTATCTTAAGCATATGTAAATATATCTAAGAAATATTATAAATTGTCATAATGTTTTCTATGCTTTTAAATTATAACTCGATGGTAGTCATTGGTATATTAGGTTGGTCTATGATGACCGGTTGTGATTTAAGTATGGCTCGTATTGAATTTAAGGGGGTCTTGTGCCTCTCGTTTGTCTTCTAGGCTAGTTTTGTTGGCTTCAGTCAAAATGCTAACCCATTTACCCATTCAAATAAAAATATAACCCATAATCATTCAATAAAATAATTTTGGTAGAATGCTTGGACTAATTTAAGATTAAATATTAAAAGTTCGATATAATTGTTGGCTTCTATATACCTGATTTTAACAAACTAGTTTTTTTATCACAAATAAAAGTACTATTTTTAGGCAAGAAGCTCATAATGTATGCAAGTTTTATTGGTCAACTGTTAAACATTAAAAGGGGATGGGAACTCAGGAGGATGACTAAACAATAGGAAAATGAAATAGTAAACTCTATCCCCCCATTACTATAAAAAAATGACACGAGGGCATTTACAAGTTTTAGAGGAGTGGGTGTAGGTATTATATAAGGATAATTGAGCATACAATACATTAATAATTAGTTTATGTCATAAATATTTATAGAAATATTAAATTTGAAGTATTTAAATTTATTATATAATTTTATTTATCAGAGGATTTCATATTATTTAATGATTTGATCATATTTTTATAAATTACTAATTAATGAGAGATGACCTTAATTTAATTATAACATTAATTTAGATTTAAAGGTATTAATACTCTTCTTATTCCATTATCTATTAATATAGTTATGTCTTCTTCATAACAATAAAGTTGACATAATAATATATATTTTACGAAATAAATCTCAATTATTTTATCTATATATTAGACAAATTGAATTAAGAAAACAAATAAGTAGAATGTTGTCATCTTTACATTAATTTATATTAATTTTTTAATAATATAAAAGAAATAAACATCTAATAAAAATAACATCATATCATTCATTAATGTTTTATTCCTTTAAATATTTAAATTTACCTAAATAAATTTATTGTCACATTTATATTATATTTTTAATAATATGAAATAAATAAACATCTAATAAAAATACCTTCCTTTTCATTGTTGATGTAGTGTGGTTGGTAACAACCTTGTGCTATCTCTGTGTATCAGCCTCCATTCATCGATCTTTGGTTCAAATTAGTTGACCCCTTTATTATGTATTCATTGTCAACTAAAACACCAAAATAACAAACATTGTTACAACCTAGACAAAAAAATGCTAAGCTTCAAAGTAGTCTTTTAATCTACATTATTTCACCGTGAAAAATACATACCAATCATTAGCCTAACATGGACATAGATCAAAAATCTCCTATTCATCTAAGTATTACAATAATTGGTGCCCTCTTCTGGAGTCTCAGGTGCCAAATACTCCCCAGGGAGCTTCATCTCTCTATTTCCCAAGCAAAATAAATTTAAATAGTCTATAGGGCTGTCCCTGCTCCCCTACTCTCTCAGAGCCTCCCCAATCAATCTATACATCATCTCTATGGTGTTCATGTTCTAATGTAGAATTATTACACCATTTCCCCTTTAGGTATCCCTTCAAGCCACATGGGGGTCACCACATAAATGAAAAATCTCTCCTTGACCCTAATCTTGCTCATTATCTTCAGCACAATCTCAATGAGAACAAGGTGTAGGCATCCACAATCCTGATCCTCCACCCCCGAAGCATAGCTACCAAAAAAATATTAGTTATCAATGTAAATAAAATTCTTTGCCTGTTGGATGGCTTCCACATAAGCACAGTGGATGCTCTAATGAACTACCTAATCTTTTATCATCACAAGGCCCAAATACGCACTCTACTTTTCATTAAACCCCACCATTAAGCCATCATCTATGAGCTAGAAGATTTACATAGTCCATGCCTCCTCACCATCAGGACCTTCAAGGTGAAACATAATCAGGTCAGGCGTATGTTGCAGATCAAGAAACAACCTTGTATCTGCCTATTTTGTCCATCACTATATGAAATTTGTAACCACATCCCACGATATAGGGCTTTCAATCTTAGAGTGTGCATCATGCCAAGGCTCTCTTAGCCCCCCTTGGTGAAGATCTACCCCCTTGAAAATATTTTGAAGAAAAACATTCTTGTAAAAGGGTATCTAAATTCCTAAATAGGGTATGTGTCTCTGTATTATATCTTCCATTGGTGAGATTGATTCCTCCCACGAAGCTCACCAAGTGGTGGGTTGATGAGCCCTATACAATTGGTGTATCTAGGCTGACTATATTCTAGTGGTGTGTGAACTTGGCACCTATCTCCACACCCTGGACTACACTCAAAGAGCATCAGTGTGGGTGTCTGGGACACAACACACAATAGACTATGGGAGGTATGAAACAAGTGCAAGCATCATAATGGTGTTGGTATAATGTGGTATTTTCAACAAATACTTTCCCCTTCTTCACATTGTGGCCATACCTAGGTTTGAAATCATTTAATAATGTTATTATTGTCTTCAAAGTTTAGGCTTCAGGCAGCAGTCGACAAGTTTCATGTGGTCTAGTTTTATTTTATTGTGCCTTTAGCCTACCATTGGCCAACATCCAAGTGGAAATCTACCAACCCTATGATAATTCAACATTTAAATTTGGTGTAGGGCTCGAGCCTCATAGTGTTTGTTGTCACTAACTCACTAGCCTATCGATTGCCAGTGTCAACCCTGTAGGTTCTAGGTTGCCTAGGCCATCAGCCCATATAATATAAAATAGGCATTTTTTCAACTTGAATGTCATAATGATAGTCCCTATGAAAATTTCCCTATCCACTAATATGTATCAAAAAAAAAAAACTTATATTTTATGTGTAAAATGATTTAAAAAATGCCTAAATGAGCATCAAATTTAACCCCTGGTGGAAATGATACAATGCCCATCAAATTAAATCTCATAGTTTCATCATCATCTTAGGTGATTAGCACTATAAGATACCAAATGTAGCTCCTCCTAATAAAATATCTTTGATTAGTTCCAAGAATTTTGAATTCTCTCTATAGGCTGACTGTACAAGGTTTCCTTGTGGACTCAATTGCAACTAGGGTCACTTGTAGTCTTCTAACACATCTATCAAATCCTCTGCATTTTTTTTTACTTTGCAGTATAAAATAAATTAATTTTTATGTCATTTCATATACAATTATTCATTATTATTTAATTTAAAATATATTTATATTATAAAATATTTTTTTGAAATATATATTAGATGTGATAGTAGACATAATTTACTAGGGTTATTTTATAATTCAAGTGCGGAGGCCATGATCAAATGCTCTTGGACGTAGCAGAGCAGGCTCCATTAGTTCTTCAAATTTTATGCATGTGCAAAGCCTAACTATTAGCATCCCAAAACAAGTATTGGTCTCTCCAGGTAGATAAGTTGCATCTAAAAGATGAGAATCAATAGTTATTCAACAACTTAAGTCTCAAAATGGATCATATTATATAAATGCAAAGGAATCTTTCCCAATCATAAACCCATTAGCAGTTATCTTTAGAATCATCGTCCAGGTATGTTAGTGTTGTAGTTTAAAAGTTACTACATGACTCACTAGATAGGGAATGGTCCATACATGGTAATTTTATGGTGAAAGGTGTTGTAACCTATAGTTATTCCATTCCGCACACAAAACCATGAACATGTCATATCCCATCCAAATATGTTATTATTTTCATTACTATTTTGGATACATTATTATTTTCATTATTGTTTTTGAAGAAGATCGAGTTGTTCAAAATTCATGCATGATCAATGCATGATTTTTAATTTTTTAATTTATTTCTAGACTATATGCCACATGATCAATGCATAGTCTACTTATTTTTAGACTGCAGTCCAAAGTCTACATGATCAGCGAACTAAGAGTTTAATTTAATTTTTTTATTTGTAGACTGTTGTTAAACTCAACTATAGACAGTCTATTTTTTAAACTAATAGTTTAGTTTATTTTAGTTCTTTAAACTATTTTTTAAACTAATCACTCATTTCTTATATATGAAGATGATGATTAGTGCTTTATTACATTAGAAAAATCATTGAATAAAAGTCTTTCTTTTGAGTCTATATTTTTTCTGAGTTCATATATTATTTTCTTGAGCAACTAGTTTTTGATTTCATCTGTATTAATTTTTTAATAGATCTCAACATAGTATTAGAGATTCTTTTATTTCATTTCAATTGGTATCAGAGTCAAGTTGCATAATTTTAAGTATGCAGGTAGCAATTTCAACTTATTAGTTATCTTTAGAATGGCAAATAGAAGCACTTTTTCATTCCAACTTTCATTGGTTATAGGAGATAACTATGATTATTGGAATATTCATACGAAGAGCCAACTATTTTCCCAAGATCTTTGGGAATTAGTGGAAGTGGGATACACAAAACCTATAGATTAGAATGCTCTAAATGTTTTGACAGAAAACTAATGAACTCAATTGAAAGAAGATAAAAAGAAGGACAATTGAGCACTATTTATTATCTAATCCACATTAGATATTTAAATTTACCCTCATATTGTTGGTATGAAAAAATCAAAGGATGCATGGGAGGGATTTCAAATTGCATACCAAGGTTCTGCCAAAGTTAGATTGGTAAGACTTCAAACCTTAAGAAGAGATTTTGAAAACTTAAGGTTAAAAAAAAATAAGTCTATTCAAGATTTTAAATTAGGACTCAAGGTGTTATGAATCAAATTAGAACACAAAGGGAAGCAATTAAAAAACAAAAAATTGTAGAGAAGATATTGAGATCTCTTCTTCCTAAATTTTATCTAGTAGTGATAGTCATTGAAGAAAGAAAAAATCTCACCACCTTCAAAGTGGTAGAGTTGGTTGGTTCTTTAAAATCTCATGAGGAGTGTATGCAATGTTCTACAGAGAGTTTAGTGAAATCTTTTTAGTCTACAATGAAGTTTGAAGACAAATTAACAACTCCTTTTTTTTAAAACAAATAAATATCAAAGGGATCCTTCTAATAATAGACGATGTGGTAGAGGAAGTGGCAGAAATTTTATAGATCAGAGAATCACCCAGTGTAAATATTATGAATGTTATGGACATTAAGAATCTGAGTGTAGAAACAAGAAATCTGAATTGAATAAGTCAAGAGCCAACTATATTAAAGAGTCTTTTGAAGATCCCAAGCACTCCACCTTCTTTACATGACATTTGGTGAAAGAAAATCAAAAAGATGTGTGGTTCTTGGATAGTGGCTAATATAATCATATGACAAGTAAATCTGATCTCTTTATTAAATTAGATGCATTTGTAAAAAGTCAAGTAAAATTAGGTAAAGATAAAGAGGTTGATATGATGGGAAACAATACTCTTGCTATAAAAACTAAGCAAGTAGAAACTACTTACATGCATGATACTTTGCATGTGCCCAACTTACAACATAACCTTTTAAGTATTGGGCATCTTTTATTAAAATATTATAAAATTGTGTTTGAAGATAACTACTATAAAATGTTTGATAAATCAGCTAATTATCATCTTGTAGCAAAGGTTCATATGATAGAGAATAGATTATTGCCTCTCACATTGCATTCTACTATCATGCATGCCTTCAAAACAATAATAAAAGATTCATGGTTATGGCATCAACATTATGGTCATCTAAATTTATATGGATTAAATTTACTTCACAAGAAGAATATGGTGAGAGGACTTTTACCAATTCTAGCAAAAGAAGAGTTTTGTTCAGGGTGTGCACTTGGCAAGCAACATCGAGATAGTTTTCTAGTGAACAAATCTTGGAGGGTAAAATCTCCTCTAGATCTTGTGCATGCTGACATTTGTGGTGCTATGCAAGAGGATTCTTTGGGTAAGAATCATTATTTTTTGACATTCATCAATGATTTTTCTCACTACACATGGATTGATTTTATTAAGCATAAATCTAAAGCTTTTGAATGCTTCAAAATATTTAAAGCTATGGCTGAAAAACAAAGCGGGTATTATCTCAAAATACTCAGAATAGATAGAGTGTAAAAAATCACTTCTAAAGAGTTTTTTTTTAAATTTTGTAACAAAAATGGCATCAAGAGACAATTTATTGCAGCCTATAGCCCCCATAAAAATGGTATTGTAGAAAGGTACCATTATGGAAATGGCACAAAGTATGTTACAGTTAAAAAATATTCCAAGTTCTTATTGGGGAGAAGTAGTGGTAATAAAAGTATAACATTTGAATCGAAGCCCCATAAAATCAATTCACAACATCACTCCAAAGGAAGCTTGAAGTGGTCACAAGCCTTCAGTGGCTCATCTCCATGTATTTGGTTGTCCTTCATATGTTCATATTCTAGTTCAGAAGAGGAATAAGTTGGATTAAAAATCTTAACATTGTATCTTTGTGGGATATTCTAATGCAACTAAAGGATATAGATTCTATAATCCTGACATAAAGAAATGGATTATTATTAGGGATGTGGTTTTTGATGAAGGAGGAGAATGGCAATGGAAAAAAGGTTCATAATAAAAAATACTACCAGTAATAAGGAACACAGAAGTTGGAAGTGTTCCTCCTCTGCCCACAGCTCATGTGGAAGTTCTAGCCCCAATAGTAGCTCAAGTTTGAGCTCTCCAAGACTAGGTTTATCTACTAGCACACCTTCAGGTGATAATTCAAGTCTAGCATCAAGTCCAAGCTCTTGAAGAAAGGTACTAAGTTTAAATGAAATTTATAAGAGGAGTAATGTGAATCTAATTACAAATTTTAATTTTCTTAGTAAAATTCAAGTTGAATCCTCTATATATGAAAAATTAGGCAAATGTGGCTCTCTCTTTAAGAGAAGTAGAGTATATTGTACTAGCAATAGTAAGTTATTAAGCAATATGGATTCAAAGGATATTGGAGGATTTACATTTGATTCAGGAACATCCAACACTTTTTTGAGATAATAGTACCACTATTACCATGATAAAGAATCATGTGTTTCATGCTAGATCGAAACATATCAAGATCCGACATCATTTCATTCAAGATTTGGTTCAAGATGGGCAAGTGGAATTGTAATTATCTTACATCTGAGCAAGTAGTTATTGCTTTTACTAAAGCTCTTCCTACAACTAGTTTTGTTTCTTTATGACATCAATTGTTTGAACTTCATGCATGATCAGTGCATGATTTTTTTCTTTTTTAATTTATTTCTAGACTGCAGTCCATTGTCCACATGATCAATGCATAGTCTACTTGTTTTTAAACTACATTCCACTATCAACATGATCAGTGAACTGATAGTTTAATTTCATTTTTTATTTTTAGACTATTGTTAAACTCAATTATGGGTAGTCTATTTTTTAAACTAATAGTTTAATTTAGTTTGTTTTCTAAACTGTTTGTTAAACTAAGCACTCCTTTCCTATATATGAAGATGATGAGTAACACTTCATTACATGGAAAAATCATTTAATAAAAGTCTTTCTTTTGAGTCTATATATTTTTTGAGTTCTTATATTATTTTCTTTAGCAGCTGGTTTTTTATTTCATTTTTTTTATTTTTTAAAAACTCTCAACATAGAATTAGAGCTTCTTTTATTTCATTTCAGTTTTGTATGCAAATTACTATTCAAATGTATTTCATTTTTAGTATTTAAATTGCATTGATATTCTTCATGATGGTACTTGTTATGTTATGGAATTTCATCCTTGTGGAAGGGTTCTTTAGTCTCCTCCACTCCTAGTCATAATATTGGGACAACCCCAGGGTGTGGGTAACCTATGATGGGGTTGAACCTCTAGAGAAGGCTGACTTCCTCTTGATGGATCACCTAGACTAATGTTAGCACAAGGAAAAGGGTTAGAAAGGGGGAAAGGGTTAGAAAGTGGGAAAGGGATCCTAAGAAGGATAAAAGGTGATGCATCAAATAAAAAGGGAGACTCCCATAAGCTTGAACCCACACTAGATCTGCATAAGACAATACTAGATCACACAATCTCACAATCCATCTAACTGCATAAGTATTTCATGGACTAGGTTTAGGAAGAAAAGAATGCAAACAAAGAGGAGTTCTAAGACTCACTAAGATCTTACATCAATGGCATAAGAAACACTAATCCAGACCTACAAATAGCTTGAAAACACTTTAAAAGAGGTCAGAAAGGAGGATAGTGGATGTGGAGGATTCTCCTTCACACAATGCCATCATGAATAACTCACCCAACATAGATCCAAGGCAAGAGATAGGTAAAGAAATTTTGTTATTGCATCAAGAGGTAGTTCTTACAAATGATTTATAGGGTTTAACCTAATCAAGAGGAGAATATCTTACAATATCTCAGAGAGTCCCCTGTTCTTCAAGATCAAAGAGTCCTTTTGAGAGTCTAGAACCTGAGAGAGAGAGTTTACAAATGAGAAAGAATGGGTAATATAAAGAAAGGGAGAAGATATAATAGGGAGCACATTAACCAAAAATAATCAATGAGTTTCCACCACCTTTGAATTCTCCACCATCTTTTGATTAATTTAGGGCCAATTCTCTATTGACAAGCTACCTTTCATTTGTCCCAATAGCCTCTGGATCTTCTCATTGGATGAGAAATACACTAGAGGACAAGAAAGTGTCTTTTTTATAGATGATGAGTCATGATCCTTTCAAATAAGTGAGATCCTTAATATCTGAACATAATTAAATGCTTCACTTGCACTCTCCAATCCCCAAGACTACTCCATGAACTTTTGCTCCACCTTTCACTTGGCTTCATTATGAGGAAAGAGTCCTCATATCTATGGACCTAATAGATCTATGACTAACTCTACTTTAAACAGATATTTTTTAGAGCTATGACTATTTTGAAGGATGAGACACTCCACCATATCTCACTTATGTATGCATTTGCTCCAACTTGAATATGGATCTACTATAGATTGAAAACCAATCCAATTTATTTGTTTTCATATAGTCATTACATTGATGGAGATCCACAAGTTACATCGCTTCGTTCTAGACTATATTAGGTCTAAATAGACCTATTCTACCTCTAAACCTTGTGGAAGCCAAATAATTATTGTACGTGATGTTGAAAACACAAAGAAACTAGGTCTACATACTTTAGATCCTCTAACAGAGGTGTCATTTGAGATTTAATGGCATCCTTTGAAAAAATTTCCTTGACTCGACCTTAGGTCACATTTATTCTTTATAAAGTCCCTCACTTTTAACTTTTAATATCAAGCATTGATCTTGAATCGGGCCTTCCATATTAAGACACTTGACAATTGCACATTCATCCATAGGATCCTACTATTAGTTCCATAATTTAATGAGCTTGCGCTACATGGCATTTTCACATTTGATCTAGCTGTTTAACTTCTTGACCTCATGCACACCATAAATCTCCTTAGATTGATTAAATGTGTGCTATTGATCTCCTTTAGCTTGATCGAATGTGCACTATTGATCTGTCACTATGATCATGACACTTTTCAGCCCCTCATTTGATCTCAAGATCTTCTAAATTTTTGAATTGATTCTCACCATTTATCTTTGAATGCATGAATAAATTCACACCATATATCTATTTGAGCCCATTGACATCATCCTCACCCACTCACCATTAGATATTTTGATATGATTGAATGCAGACCATTGATCTTGTTCTAAGCACTTTTTGACTTATTGACTACCCACATGTCATTGATCTTCTACCTAATCTCCCAAGATCTTGATATCTATCAGCTCTATGTTCATCCTTAGAACTTTTGAATTCAAATGACTATTTTTTGTAGCTTTAACTTGACGTCCTCATGCATGTTTCATTCTACTTGTTTAACTTTGAGGACTTAGATATTGAGATAGACAACTCATCAAGACATGAAATTTGCAGAGAATGTTCAAGGCATGAAGAACATCATGTTCATGAAATACTTTGACCTTGGTTGACTTTTCAAAGGCATATATCAAATATGTAACTAGATTTATATGTTCATTTTTGCATGATGTGTGGTGACAGTCTAGTCCTTCTAGACTTGTTCCTACTATCTTTTGATCATTTGGTCAATCAAGAACTCTGCTCAGCTGATCTATCCAGGTAGAAGCTTTGTATGTGGGCCAAATTTGGCCAATAGTATTGTTGATTTAATTTTGATGATTACAAGGGATAGTTGATGAATTGAGCTAGGTTAAGGCATGGAACATCTCATCCAACATTATTACTCGATGCATATAAGTAAATTACTACAAATAGATAACCAATGAGATCTAGATAAATATTGTTGCTACTTTATCTTGTGTTATGAACTTCCTTATGTTGTACATATGGTTATAGTTTTGGTTTGAGAATTAACTACAACATGTAGTCAATTATACATTGGTTTGTTATTGATTTATCTTGTAAATAAATTAGTATTGCTAAATCAATTGACATAATACTAATGTTGGAATGTTGATTATGTTTTCGATGATATGAAAATTTAGGGACTTAGCTATGATTACGTGAGCATTTAAACCATGTTTGAATTTTGGCATAGTCTTATTTGTGAAGGATATTAAAGGCCAACATGGACCTAATAAACATTTTGATTTACAAGACCATCATAAAAATGATATCATTGTAAATATATTGAATAATTTAGCCCTCGTAATCATTTATGAAGTCAAGAAGACTTTATCATTGGCATCATTAACATTTTAGTGTAAATCAAACCTACTCATATCGATTAAGGATTGATTTTCTCTTCCATGTTTTTGGCACTCAATTTTTTCTTAGAAATAAGGAGTTATTTTTGGAAGACTAGGGGTTATTTTGGAATTTGGCATAAATTTTAGTGGTTCTTAGTCATGGAATAAAGAAGGAAATGTAAGTGTTAAATTTAAATCACAAAGAATGTGGAAGTTCTTCGATCGAGGATTGTAGACATGAGTAGTCAGGAGTAAATGTGGGGAATGAATAAAATGGAGAAGAAAACCTATTCTTTTAGGATGTTGGAAAGATAATATAGAGGAGGTAAGAATGAAGTGATGGGAATGGCCTCAAAATAATGGTAGAAGAATTTATCAAAAAAACAAGTAAGTGGCTTTGGTTTACATTTAATGCATGATTCATTTATGCTACTGGTGAATCCTTAAGGGGTGAAAAGATTGAAAGAAATGAGCCTTTCTTTCTTGGAATCTATTCACTTCTTATATTTCATAAGCTAGTTTTAGTGGGAAACTTTAGCTACCAAGGATACCCATTGTTGGGTGACATTGTTTCCAAGTTATCTCACCCTCAGATGGCATAAACATAAGCTATTCTAAAACAACAGTTGACTATTATGTGTCCTTGGTTGGATTTTATTGTTCGGATATATGTGTATTTCTATTATTTTTACATGTTAATTTGACTGTGAAGGTCATTACATGTATGTTTGTCATGAATGATTGTATTTAATGTCACTTTTGTGTGTTAGTTTGGTACCTGTGTTTTGTGTAAATCATAATTGAGAGCTATTATATATTATTCATAAGTCTTTTGTGGTCATTAATGTTTATGCATTGGAAGATGTATTGGGTGACCTACTCCATCCCCTAATTGATGGATCGAGTGGTTAGGAACTACCAATGGATAGGATCATTTTTTTACTTATGCAGTCTTCTATGCTTTATGTTTTGAATGTTGTTCCTAGTTATCTTCTTGAAGAAAGTAATGCATTTTGGTGGTTATACCATGTTGTTATTTTAGAGGTTTTTAATGTAGTATGGTGGTTGTATTATGATATCATCACAAAGATCATTGGTTGTGGTATAACGATTGTATTTTTTTTGTTTGTGGAGATAATTTATACTAAGGAAATGAGGTTGTGGTTTTATCACTATTGTATTTCTTATTGTGATCCTTAATTAAATCATTATTTAATTTTTTGTATGAAATCCATGATGGATATTACTTGAGTGGATACGGCTGGAAACATTATTTTAAACCTGCTTTTAATTATTATTATGGAATAAACTACTCATTGTATATTGTTTATTTATAGAAACATACTAGAAATGATATAATTTATCATAAGACTGTAGTGTTGATGACAAAATGGCATTAAGTTTATTTACTTTGGTTTGAGTTGTATGATTTTAGCATGATCTTTTAAGTTGAATTTATACAAAATTAACAGGAACAAAAGGAAGATAAGATGATTAAAGTTTATTTCTTTATTCCTTTGGAATTATTGTTTTATCTCTATTTGGATACTTAAATTTTAATGGTACAATTATGTAATGTTAGATTATGGAAACTTACAAATTTGGTGGTAAACATTTATCTTTATCTTTTAAGCATATTTAGGTTGTGGTGTGATTGTTTTTATTGTTTTGTGTTGAGTATCTTTATAAAATTGTTCACATATACATTATCTATTATCATTTACCAATTATTATATTTTTCAAATGCTTGAAGGTGTTAAATATATTATTATAACTAGTTCTACATGGAATTATTATAATAATTTATTCTCGTGCTTATGTACTTATGCAATCGCATTAAATAAACTGTTAACTAGTTTAAATTTCTATCATGGCTTAACTGTGTAATAAAATAATAGCCTTGCAACTGGTGGTGCAAACTCACTTTAGTGGTACGATAGAAAGTATTCAAATGGATCATTGCACATATTATTTCAATAATACCTATATGATGAAATGTATAAATAAGTTATCTTATGTTTTTAATTTATTGTTAATAGCATAATATTTTTGTGATTGCCTTAGAAAAATGGATGTTGTTAAATCCATAAAACAAATATGTATTGTTAAAATATAATGATACATGGATAATGTTTCTTTTGTAGTCTTTTGGAAAAAAGTCATAAAGAGAAAAAGGACCTAATTGGAGACTCTTGGATTTATTGAACTTTGGTTCAAATGAATAATTGTTTGATTTATTATATCAATAATTAATCAAGGTTAGATTGTCTTAATAATTTACAATAATCAATTAAGTTTCTTTTTTGAGGAACGACAGTAACATAAAATTCAAAATTTTCATTTCGTATGTTTGAATCCTAACTAAAATGGACTATTTTTATTATATTTATTAAATCTAACCTTGAACTTGATTTCTTAAGCATGGGTTGAGATTAAATTATGTAGTCATGGCCTCATTGTGGTTCCTTTGCACCCAATAGATACCCAATCCTACACAATCTTTGTGATCAATATCATGAATTATAGTGGGTCAAACATGACCAACCCCCTAACACTTTTTGAACCAATGTTGTGTAGGTGTCTTTCACCATTTTATTACATTCACCTTGTGCTCTTATGATTCATAATTATCATAATTTAGTCATTTTTTTATCACACTCTTCAATTTTATTCTCCAAGGGGATCTATATAACTTCCAATATGACTTACTCTAAAAAATTGCTATGGCCAAATACATGCTTTGAGATCGAGCCATTGTTTGAGCTTGACACAACTATAATTTTGGCATAAGGTTTTGGTCATGTGTCTGGTGGTCAAGGCTTGAGTACTCATCCAGTAAGATCTCCGTGTTTCATAGCCCCCCTTATGTCATTCTTCATGCAAGCTCATCGTAATTGAACCATATACCATGATAGTTCCTTTGAGGTGTTCTTATGAATCAATTATCTTAGATTTTTTCATGACTAATCCTTTTTGTGAAGCTTCAACCACATCTTAGCTATAAGCAATCATCTTTTTTTACTTAGGTCTTTGTGCAACCTGATGTTGAAGTTCTTATTCTTATGTGCTTTGGGATTGTTGATCCTCCTCTTTCCTTTTTCTCTTTCTCTTCATAGGATGCTTCCATTTCAATTCCTCCTCTTATTTAGATTCTTATCTTTCTTTATTTTAGCCCCTACAACTTTCTCACTTGAGGATTTCACCTTAAATGCCTTATCTATTGAGGCCTTTTCCTCTTCAACATTTTTTTGAGCTTCCTCTTGCTTACGTAGGTATTCAAGTATCATAGATTTAGCTTCTTTTTTTAATTATTTCTCTGCTTCAACATTATTTATGTTTTCTACCTCATGCCACTTTGCTTCTTCCATTTCCACTTACTCTATTGCATAGTTCTTTATTTTTATTTTTAATCTTTCTCTTCAATCTCCTTATCTTCCCTAGTGTGTGACAATAGGTTAAATAATATACATGGTTTTTTAAGACAAAAGTGTAGGCATGATCAAGACAATTTGATGATTGTGTTCACCTGCCTCTAACCTCCAAAAAAATTACTTAATTTCATAATATTTTACCCTAATTATCTACAAATCAAAAAAATATATTTCCCAAAATTGAGATTAAATATTGGATAACTTAATAAAAACACTATATGTTTTGGTGCCTACCTTAAACTAGAGAACAATCAAGTTACCTTATATTTTTCAAGTCTCTAGCTAGCAAAAAAAAAAAAAATAGTGATTGTAGAACCTTTAATAGCATGTAAACTAGTGTCTTTTAACACATGTGTCGAAGGATAAACTTGTGTGATTCAATTAATCTATTAATTATAGGGGATTATCTAGTTATGTGATAAAATGCCACATGTGCATATTGGGGGTTATTTAAACACCTAAAATCAAGATAGGTGTAAAAATTAGTATTAAAGGGTATTTAAATACTTTTGAAAGTCATAGGTATGGAGGGGGTAAGGCCCAAAACTAGGCACATGCTAGGGGTGTCTTCCCCATTTATCTTGATCAAGTTGAGTCGTGGTTGAGCTAGGTAGGTTGTAAAGATAAATGCATAGTGTGTTATGAACATGATGTAGAGTGCAAGGGAAAATATGGAGAAGAACTCTATTTGGTAGCATAACTTATGCAAATCATACATCATTATTCCCTATTCCCTAACATTTTGTTTGGAATAAATTTTTGAGTACATTCATTTGTGACACACCAAATTGACATTCTCTAACAAGTTGTTCAAAAGAATTCTATAAGTACATTCATTTGTGACACAACATTAGTTTTTCTTATGACATAGATGGATAAATTCAACAACTCACCAAGATTTCACAAATCCCTTAAACTCATTTTGTGAATCACTAGGGTTTCATAAATCCATGAATATTTTTTATTGGAGGATTTTCATGGAGGACCAGAGTTGGAATGTAATAAGAGCTTAGGTCATATTTAAACATATTTTCATTGGGTAATTTATACCAATGTACTATTTTTAAATCCTTACAAGCTATTTTCATTAGGTATCCTACAAGAGCACCTAGAGAATAAATGCTTTTAAATTTTTTGAAAGATAAAAAATGAAATTACATAGAAGCTTTTAAAATTGGGGTGACCCATTCACCTTTCCTACCTTTCTCATTTTTAGTTATTGGAGACCAGTCATGTGTGCCAATTTTTCAAAAGTCTATATTTTTCATCTATAAATAGACAAATGATTGAGTTCATTTATCATCTCGCACATATCTAGCACACATTGAATGCATGTTTAACATATTCATTTAATTTGCATTGCTACTATGTAATTCTTTGAACACTTTGAGGGGTCTAACAAATCAAAAAGGAAAGTGTTGCCATAGCCCCCACAAAGCCCCAAAAGAAACCTTCCCCAAATTTCCATTTTGTAAGAGTTGCCCAAGGTTGCCTCATTTTAGATATTTAGAAGCCAAGCATGAGAATATAAGATAGAGGTGATAGATTGAAATCAAGTAAACATGACTAGAGGTTCATTTTTCAAATTATAGGGCTTGACCACAACCACTAGTACGCTCCTCACACTGTCCCATTTTAAGCTATAATTCAAGTGATGATAAATTCATGCATATATGGTTCTAGATTACAAGTAGTGTAGAAATAACTTAGAAACACTTCTTTACTACAATGATTATGTTTTCAAAAATGAAAATCCCCATATCCCTTGCTATGATCGACTAGATGGTTAATTATTTCTCCTGATAAAATTGATTATATCATAAAATTTATGACGACTCATACCATCAAACCTTAGTTATAATTAGTTAAGACAACATATTAAAATAGATAAAATTTAAAGTATAATGTGATACCACGACAAATCTACATGGTCACAAAGTTAGGGTGCTCAACTTCAAGTACCTTTCCCAAAAAATGCATTCAAGTTTTAATATAATTAATATGAGAAGGTGGAGTTGTACTTTGAATCGTTGTCAAAAAGTATAATAAACACATGCATTGTGGGTTGGCTGCCCTAAAAATCACTTTACATGATTAGAATAATATCTTCAAGAATATCATAATAATATCTTCCACAAATCTAATAATAAAATAAAAGAAGAAAAAAAAGAGAAAAAATTATCCCTAAAGAAAGAACAAAGAAGCATGCATGTTCAGAGAAAATAAACATTTGTCGCGTGGCGGAATGAAGGAGAAACCATCGTTGGATTTCTATAAAATTTGTATTTGACCTGACTTATCAACTCATTTTTCTCACAGCCGCCGTGCGACTCGCGACCACTATCTGAACTTGCCGTGCACTCCACGCACATAAATTTAATAATAACATTGCCCTATATAAATACAACCCCAGCATTTGCTTACTCTAATATTATGTTGTATAAAATCCATTAGTCCTCGGTTAATAATATCTGATCTCTTTGCAAGACGGAATTCGATGGGAGGATTCAGATTTCTGAAGAGTTGCTTCAAATTTCTTGAGCAGCATGTTTACCCCAAACAATACGGTGATAATCAGAAGCCGGTGGAGATGAAGTCCATGTCTAGTGAGAAGAAGAAAGGCAGTAGTAGGGCTCCAATTGTGGTATCATACTTTCCTACAGGATCCAACCTCTCACGCCTCTAGGCACACCCAACTCATTCTTTGCTCTCATAACTACATTAGGCACAGGCCATGAACCTGTGAACCAGCACCCAAATGTAACCTAGAGGCCTGCCATTGAACAATGGCCCTCAGGCAGTAATGTTTCAAATGTTGTAGCAAGAATGTTTCAAATGTTGGAGCTGTGGCACAGGAGGGTGGGCTATTTTAGACTCTCCACATGAGTAGTGATGTCTTGCTAATGGCAGCATATTCATTACAGATTTGTGTGTTTCTTTATTATCGTAAAAGATATAAGAATTGAGCGACCGAAAAAGTCAAGTGGATGACCTCAGTTTTATTTTTCTGTGTGCTCTGTTTTATTCAGAATACTGCTGTATTTTTGTCCCAAAAATAATGCTATCCTTTGCTCTTCCTACTTTTGTATTTCCAATCGCTCTTTAATGTAGAAATGTATAAACAAAGACTCATCTTCACAATATACAAAATGCATACATAAAATAGAAACAATATTTCTGAATCAGCGCTGCTCCACATATGTTATGTTTGTCTTTTCTATTCTCCTACTCTGTACTGCCCTGTTCTTCTACATACAGCTAATGGCAAAATACGTATCTTAATTTTTAGTCAGTTCTGGAATCAGCTTTTACATATAGCTCGAATTCAAAAAAAAATTACATAATTTTAATTTATTTGGTTACTTCTTTAGCACTAAAAAATTAAATTTAGAAAATTCTAGTATATATAAACTAATTTATATGAAGTGGCTGAGACCATTTAATTCCATGTATTGAGAGGAGCAGCAGTAAATGTGACTAGGCACACTTAGATATTCCAACACTTCAATTACAAATTCAGAACATAATCCACAAATAGATTTTATTAAGTTCAAATCAAAAAATGCTTGAGGGTGTCATATAGCGTGCAACTATCTGCTTCTAAGTTTATTCATTCGAATTGGCAAAAAGAAAGAGAGAAATAAGGCATCCAAAAAAATAGAAAACGAGACGAGATATTGGATATTTATTTAGATTTTCTTTTCTAAAGTGTGTTATACTCCCAACACCTTTAAGACATAATCCACAAATAAATTTTATTATGTCCAAATGAAGAAAGCACTAATAACAATTTTTAAGAATGTATCACAGAGCATACAATTATCTGCTTCTAAGATTGATGGCACCCACCCCCTTGTAGGCACTTAAAACCCACAAAACAGAGCAAATATGTGGAAAAGGAGGGGTTGTGTTGCTATAGACAATCTCACACAACCTTCACAGAGGTCTATACACGTGTTGCAGGTCCTATAAATAGCTTTAGAGGAAGAACAAACAACTGCAGAGACACACCTATGTTGCTCCCAAAAACATGGTGTTGCTATGGGTATCTGCAGCAGTGGTTGTACGTTGCTACGGGCACCTGCAACAATGGTTGTAGGTTTCTACGGGTACCTGCAGTAAACGTTCTAGGTTGTTGTGGGGACTTGCAATGAACGTTGTAGGTGGTTGTCCAGAAACTCCAGCAACCTAAGGGCTTTAAACTTGCAAATCAAAGCTCCAACTTTCAGAACAAAAATTTAAACACAATTAACACTCACAAACACAGACAAAGAGACAACAACTATTAAGACAATAGTAATATATTATATTCAAAAGATGGTGATTTACACTCTCTTATATACAATTACAAAAATGTTTGCAGAATAGAGCTCCCTCTGTTATTCCACTTCCTTCTTCCTTGTCTGCTACGTGTATACTACTTTCCTCTATGTCTTTTGCTTTAGTTGCTCTTTTCTACATCCTCTGTCTCTCTTGTCTTTGTATGCTTGTTGTTTTAACCTTCCTTCTTTGGTTTGTCATGTTATGTTCTGGACTTTCCTTCTGCCCCTGTTCTGTGCTATTCTTCTTATTTTTCTGCACTCACTTCTCTTAAAAACTACCAAAAATCTAGAACTTTCCCCCTAAAATCCTGCTTAAATCAGCTGCAACATTCAAAACCTTCATAAATTTCTCCACCTACCACTTTTTGAGTTCAAAAACTCCCGCTCAGATTGCCCCTTTTTTATTTATTTCATTATGTTGTTCATTAAATGAGCGACAGTTACGTGGCTGACTGCCCCAAAAATACAAATTTTAAAATACCACTCAAGCCCCTTCACGCGGCATTCGTTGGCAACAAAATAAAAAAATATTTAAAACCAAAAGGATGCCCCTGTATCAAACTACTAGGTTAGAAATTTTTGTGAACCCCTGTTCACTGTGTAAAGCTCTCTATTGCTACGGGTTGAGGGTCCAATTGCTACAGGTCAGCAACTCCATCATCTTGTGCTAACTAAAGTGATTCCAACTCTGTTGTGCTTAACCATGTTGCATCCTCCACTGGTCTACCCTTCCATTTCACTAAATATGCACTATACTCTTTGCCCCTTGTCTTCTTAATTACTCTTGAATCCAAAATATCTTCAATCTCCTCTTGTGCTTTCTTAGGTAGCTGCTCCTTCCATTTTTCTAGGAATGTCTTATCTTCTTCTTGTAGTTGTGATGTGTTTCCCTTGTGATAAGTATATAAATCAAAAACATTAAAAATTGGAGAGATTTCCAATCCTTCAGGGAGCTCCAACTCATAGGCATTTGATGAAAACTTCTTGATGACCTTAAACATTCAATCTTCTTCCACTTGAGTTTGTTGTAGGTATGGCTAGGAAATCTTTCCTTTCATAGATGTGCCAATACTAGATCTCCCACTTCAAAATTCTTTTCTCTCCTCTCCAAATAAGCTTTCTCTTTATATTGTTAACTGCTCCAACTAAGCTTTTCTCTCACTTGCTGATGCAAATCTTGCATATATTTGACAAACTCCTCTCCTTCAACACTTCTATTATATCCCTCAGTATTTGCAAGCTCCCTTAATTTTGAAATACCCCTAGGACGATGCCCGTAAATAATCTGAAATGGAGTCTTACCTGTGATTTTATTGACTAAGTCATTATATGCAAACTCAATTTGAAGCAATATCAAATCCCATTACATAGGCTTGTCACCAACTAAGCATCTTAGCAAATTTCCTAAGCTATGGTTAACAACTTCAGTCTGTCCATCTTTTTGAGGATGATATGCAAAAAATTAGTCCCTAATTTCTTTCAAAGTGTCTTCCAAAAATATCCTACAAACTTGGTATCACGGTCTAAAACTATGCTTCTTGGTAAACCATATAATCTAACAACTCTATAAAGAACAAATTTGCTACATGTGTTGCATCATCTGTCTTCTTACATGCTATAAAGTGAGCCATTTTGGAAAATCTATCAACAACCACAAAAATATAATCTTTACCTCACTGTGCTCTTGGAAGTCCAAGCACAAAATCCATGCTCACATCTTCCCATGGCTTCTTCAGTATGGGTAATGGCTGATATAGGCCTGTATTTTGAATCCTTTTGGCATATTGACAAATTTGACATCCTTGCACAAATTTTCTGATTTATCCCCTCATCTTTGGCCAAAAATATCTTTCACTAAGTTGTGTCATTGTTTTATCAACTCCAAAATGTCTAGCTAAACCACCACCATGTTTTTCTCTTATTAAATTCTGCCTCATTGATCCTTGTGGTGTGTAAAGTTGTTGTCCTTTGAACAGTAGTGCATCTTATATAAAATAATCCATCCAAGGTGTCCTATCCACACTAGTAGGCTTCATACATGTTGTCCATGCATCCTTAAAGTCCAAATCATCCTTATACATCTCTTTCATAGCATCAAATCCAACTACTATAGCTCTCATTTCAGTCAACAATGATGCTCTTCTACTCAATGCATCTACTACTTTATTTAGACTCCCACTTATATGCTTGAGAACAAAAGTATATCCTTGTAAGAATTCAACCCACTTCATAAGTCATTGGTTCAACTTGGTTTGGCTATTAATAAATTGCAAAGCATGATGATCCATGTAGAGAATAAACTCTTTTGGAAGCAAATAATGATGCCACTTCTTTAAATCAACTTTAGTAAAATATCTAGCCTTTCCCAAAAAGTCCATGAGATCATCCATTCTTGGTAAAGGAAAATGATACATTATGGTTATTTTGTTGATGGCTCTTAAGTCTGTGCACATCCTCCATTCACCATCCTTCTTTGGTGCTAATACAGTGGGTACTGCGCTTGGGCTAAGGCTTTCTCTAATCAATCCTCTTTCCAATAGCTATTGTACTTATTTGTTCACTTCTTCATTTTCTACTGGTGTCAACCTATACATTGCCTTGTTAGGTAAACTTTCCCCTGGAATCAAATCAATATGGTGGCTGATGTTCCTCATAGGTGGCAATCCTTCTGGTAAATCCTTGGACACAATTTCATCAAACTCTTCAAGCAACTCCTTTAATTCTAAAGGCATGTCACTATTATTCTTTGTTGCATCTACTTGTAGCTCCTTAGGAACTATTGCAAAACATAATTCTTCCTTTTTAATCTCTTTCAAAAATTGCTTCCCTGCTAGTAGCAGCATTCTTGGACCACCTTCCACCTCTTCTTCCTTGGTTGCTAATGGTGTGAGAGTGTGTTTTCTTCTATTTTTCTGTAATGTGTAAGTATTTTCTCTTCCATTATGGATTGCCTTCCTGTCAAACTGCCATGGCTCCTTAAGAGTAAATGGCATACATCCATTGGCATGATATCACACCACACCTCATCTTCATATGTGCCTATTCAAAAATTCACAAGGCATTGTTGATCAACCAAGACTTGGTGCCCTTTTTGTAACCATGACACTTTGTAAGGGGTAGGGTGAGCTGTCCTATTTAACCCCAACTTATCCACCATTTCAACTAAAACTAAGTTATCAGTGTTGTTGCTATCTATTATGACTTTACAACATTTCTCCCCTGATTTACATATTATTCTAAATAATTTTTTCCTTTGGACAGGTTCATCCTCTTTTTTGGCTGGCTTCAATAATGTCCTCTTCATCATAAGTGCTTCTCCTTTCTCAGGTTCATCTAGTTGACTAGCAGACCCTATAGATTCACTATCCCCTTGTGCTACATGTGCACTTGCTACCCCTATTCTCTTCGATCCTTTTGATCTGCATTGTGGGCATTCATAAAATCTATGGCCTAATTGTCCACAATTAAAACATGTGCCTTGGAAGCCTCTACCTTGGCCTCTTCCATATCCACCTCTACCTCTCGTGGGGTATGATCTTGATCTTGTTTCATCTTTCTCCTTTTGACTTTTTGATACGTTGGCCTCCTTACCATGGCTGTAGTTTTTCTGTTGCTAAACTTTACCTTTGTTGAATCCAACTCTACCTTTGTTTGTTCCTTATTTCCTTGTTAATTTTTCTTCAACCTTTAAAGCATACTGGTATGTTTCTTCCACATTTTTTAGCCTTATCATACTTAGTTCATCTTGATTGTTCAATCTCAATCCATTAACATACCTTGCTACTTTTTCAAGGTCTAACTCATTATGAACAGATCTGATATAAATAAAAGTCCTCTGTATAGGTCTTCACACTCAACTCCCTTTGCTTTAAATTCTACAATTTATTGAGAAGTTCAAGCTGATAATCACCAAGTAGGAATTTAGCCTTCATCTTGCTCACCATTTGATCCCACCATGTAATCTTATCTCTACCATTTTTTCTTCTCTCAACCTGCACCTCTTTCCACCAGAGTGTTGCATGACTTTTCAACTTTGTTTGAGAAACCTTCAGTCTTTTTGGGTCCTCTACTTCATCATACTCAAAGTATTCTGCCATCTCTATTATCCAATCAATTAGTTCATCTGGTTCTAAACCTCTTGAGAAGCTTGGTAATTCTACCCTTTTTATTTTTCCAATGTTGGAAATAGCTCTTGTAAGCCTTATTTCCCCTACATCTATATCTCCATCTGCATCTTCACCTTCTTGTCTAGCCATCTTTGCTTCCCCTTCATCATCTTCACTATCACTTTCTTCATGTGCTCTACCTCTTCTCATTCCACCTTCTAATGCATTCATTCTTTCCTACATTCCCCTTAGGGTTTCCAACACCTCATCTATTATTCTTGTTGTTTCTACAACTACAACCTCTACCATCCTTCTCCTTAGTGGCATCTTACTGCTCTAACTCACCTTCTTTTCCTTTTCCTTCTTACTACAGTCTTCTAGTTGCACTATCCTTTGCTATAGGGACACAATTCCACTCACAGGGATTCTTCCAACCTCAATCTCAACTCACTATCCTTCTTCCCATAGCTGTAATTATGCTCTGATACCACGCTGATGGCACCCACCCCCTTGTAGGCACCTTAAACCCATAAAACAGAGCAAACAGGTGGAAAAGGAGGGGTTGTGTTGCTATAAACAATATCACACAACCTTCACAGAGGTCTACACATGTTTTGCAAGGCCTATAAATGGTTTTAGAGGAAGAAAAAACAACTGTAGAGACCCGCCTATGTTGCTACCAAAAATAGGTTGTTACTACGGGTACATGTAGCAGTGGCTATAGGTTGCTACAGGCACCTATAAAATGGTTGTAGGTAACTACGAGCACTTGCAGCAATGGTTGTAGGTGGCTACGAGCACCTAAAACAATGGTTGTAGGTTGTTACAGGCACTTGCAACAATGGTTGTAGGTGGCTACGGGCACCTACAACAATGACTATAGGTTGTTGCGAGCACTTCCAGCGAAGGTTGTAGGTGGTTACGGGCACCTACAATAATGGTTGTAGGTTGTTGCGGGCACTTACATCAAATCCTATAGGAGGTTGTCCAAAAACTTCATCAACCTAAGGGCTTTAAACTTGCAAATCAAAGCTCTAACTTTCATAACAAAAATTTACACATAATTAACACTCACAAGCACAGACAAAGAGACAATAGCTATTAAGATAATAGTACTATATTATATTCAAAAGATGGTGATTTACACCCTCTTACATACATTTGCAAAAATGTTTGTAGAACAAAGCTCCCTCTATTATTCCACTTCCTCCTTCCTTGTCTACTATGTGTATACTACTTTCCTCTGTCTTTTGCTTTAGCTACTCTTTTCTATGTCCTTTGTCTCTCTTATCTTTGTATGTTTGTTGTTATTTTAACCTTCCTTCTTTGGTCTATCATGTTCTGTTCTGGACCTTCCTTTTGCCCCTATTTTGTTCTATTCTTCTTTTTCTACCCTCACTTCTCTTAAAAACTGCCAAAAATCTAGAACTTTCCCCTAAAATCCTACCTAAATCTACTACAATGTTCAAAACCTTCATAAATTTCTCCACCTATCACTTTTTGAGTTCAAAAGCTCCCTCTCAGATTGCCCCTTTTTTATTTCTTTCATTATGTTGCTCATTAAATGAGCAATGGTTAGGTGGTTGGATGCCCCAAAAATACAAATTTTAAAGTACCACTCCTTAAGCCCCTACACATGGCATTCGCTAGCAGTAAAATAAAAATATATTTAAAACCAAAAGGATGCCCCTGCATCAAAGACTATTCCTTTGAATTGGCAAAAATCCAAAGAAAAAAATCAAACATCTTCTATCTTTGTTATTTTCCACTTTCTCAAAAAAAACATTTATATCTCAATAATGTCACAGTTAAGTGGCCATTGCATTTTAAGAATATTGTGTAAAACTCAAGTTTGGGTATTGGAATCTATTGATTATAGTTTGTGGTGATTTTAATTTTCATTGTTTGAGATGTAAATTACACATGTTTTTGCATTGTATTGTGTTTTATGTTACGTTGTTATTTTTTATGTATTGAGCATGATATTCAAGGTCGTATTCATTCTTTTAACTCTTGAATTTTGGTTTTCTTCAAGGTTAATTATAAAAAATGGATGTTTCCTAAATTCCTTGGAGAGTGATCTCAAAAATACTTAGAGATCTTATGTCCCATTAATTTACAAAATAATTATAAATTAAGTTATACTAAATCAACTAATTATACTTTACTATTTGAAAATGTAACTTGTATTGAATATTAACCTTACCAAATCAATCCAACGTATCTTTAGGATCAACTTTGTTTTAAACTATTTCAAAAATTGTTTCATGATTAGATTCATGAGCTTTACACTTGAATATTTATTTTGAAGATTTTCATGGAATTTGATCAATTTAATATTTGTATAGAAAACAAATTTGAATAATGAAGTATCACCCTATTATCTATATCAAATTCCTCAAATAATCATTGCTTTATTTTTTTATGAATATATCTACAAATTCAGGTTTTTATAACCACCACAAATCCTTGGAATAAACTAGGTCTTCTCCATCTATAATAATTATAGTTAATTTAGTTTTTACATCTACATAATGAGACAAGTATAGTGTGTTCCCTCATCATTATCCTTAGGTGTAATTATTGTGAAAACTTTCCCTACATTTAAAGTGTAACCATTTTTTAATGACATGTAAGGAAAAAGTAAAATATCACTAATATTTAA
This sequence comes from Torreya grandis, assembly GCA_037957365.1. NCBI lineage: Eukaryota > Viridiplantae > Streptophyta > Pinopsida > Cupressales > Taxaceae > Torreya > Torreya grandis. The sequence continues at coordinate 1,761,353 of JARHVA010003561.1, read as the reverse complement.
AGATGCATTTATATTATAAATAAATTATCCCTGGTTGCACAAGATCTAAGATGTGATCAAATTAAATTATACTTGATGTCATTTCATGATCTGCTAGTGGTTAGAATGGATCACTATTATCCATAGGCCTTAAGGGTATGCAATACCATTCGTTAAACCATTCTTTCAACTTACACTCATTCAAATCAAATTTCATTCATCCCAAACAAAATCATGACATATTCCTAATATAAATAGTCCATGAACTAGGATTTGAACTTCATATTAAGTGAAAATCACTCAATCTAGGTACTATACTTAAATCTTCATAGATTACATTATTTTCATCCTCTATTTTTCCAAAATAATCTTCACATATCAAAATATGTATTTGATCTATGAGGAATTATTTCCTTATACCAAGCCACAATACTCATAACATCAATCAAATAAACACCATCTCTATTCTTCCCTTGCTCTTTTTAAGGACTCTTTTTATACATGCACCATCATATTGTCCATTTCCATCTTTAACCTCAAATAAACTCTAAAATTATTATACTCCACTCTTCTTATGCATCTTGCTTAGCTAGTAAACTATTTAAGAATTATTAAACTATCCTACATAATTGTCTAACCAAATATAGTGCGTATTGAACATGATTTCTCTTACTTTCATATTTATATAAAATATCTCAAAATAACCTTGGACAAACAAGATAATGTGATTTATCATCACTCATATAAAAGTATTACTCTCTAAAAATATTTCAATTATCATATGTGCTACAAGGTGCATGTATGAATGTAATATGCACAAAAATTCTAACTTAAATTGAATTATAGTATTGAGATTGAACCTCATTTTATGGTTGTACTATGTAGTTTTCAACAAATTCCACAATTGAAACACTGGTCCCCAGTAGGAAATTTTCCTTGAAAAACTTGAATTGATTATCTAACCATTTTTCTTGGTGTGTATGTCTTGCATAGTGGTAGATAATATTCTTCTTGAATTAAAAAATTAATTCGATACATATACTTGGGTCATAACCAACTCACATCTTGATGACTCTTTTACATATTTTAATGCATACTTTATACTTCTAAAAATTAATTAGTTAATTTCTAAATTAATGTGAAATATCTTCATGTATACCATTGGTCAAATGTGACAAACCACCACAAATTTTATATATTTTATCTAAACATTATTCTCAACAAAAATGTCCCTCAAGGCTTTGACACAAAATATTTGGAATTAACTCTCTTGATGTTTTAGGTGGAGAAGTCAACATACATTATTGTATACTCTGGTCAGTATGTAAAGTACAATGTATATGATGAAAAATATCAAAATGCATAAAAAAATCGATATGGATCCTATTATAACATGTGGTGCATGTTTTGTTGACAACAACATATGTGACATGTTTGGTTGATTTTAACACAGGAATGCTTGCACGTCTCAAATAACCTTTAGATAATTATCAATTGCCCATTAAAATTTTCAATATTTTTTTATAAAATTATGTTTGTGCCATGTTCAAGAAATGGTTTACACGTGACTCATGATTTTTTGAACCTTTTCTTATTTTAATATCACCTTTTATATTAGGTGAGACCCTTGTGTTTTCATGTCAAAAAATCCAATCAAATGTATTATTCCTTTAACTAATATCTTGTCTTTTCATGGGAGACTACCAGTAAATTCCCATTAATCTGTGACTAAGAGTCATGAAGTCATCTTCCTATTTTTATGATATTAATTAGAGTTTTCATATTCAAGTTTAGAGTTGTACTTATTTGACTAAGAAATCATCTTCTAGATATTGACTTACTCACTATAGATTATGTTATTACATGTCTTGCAACATTACTAAAAAATTTAGAGTTATATTACTTATTACATTAAATGCACTATTTAGATTCTTTACTATTGAATTATGTATTCCCTCTAGATTTCTTATTTTTAATCCTAAATCATGCATCACATGGCACATTTTTTACATTTTCATCTTTTAAAAAAATAGTTGAGATCATTTTGTATGGGTTTTATTCTCAAATGAATAGTCCCATACACATTGATCATGACATTTATTTGTTTTTTTTGACATTTTATATTGCATAGATTCTAATATCTTCTCATCTATTTTAATTATAAACCTTTGTGTTTATCACATTATCCTTGGAGGTGTGGGTGCAAGAGATACATCGTTTATTAAATTGAATGGTGTTATCACTTCAATCATAGAAGGGATATTCAAGTGTTGGTTTACATTAGACTCTATAGGTGAATTAAATTCCTCTTCATTAGGAGAGATATGAATTATGGTTATTACGTGACGTTCAATATTAACATGCTCAAAAACTTTTTTATGGATAGAAGGTTCATTATGTTGTGCATTTCCATGTGTTTCATCACTCAATACATACTCATTAGTTAGATGTCTACATATTGAGTTTCATTATTCAACAAAGATTGATTAACTATTATCTCATTCGAAGAGGTATCTAAATTAAATTCCATAAAACTGGGCATTTATTTTCAATTGAAATATTACTTAATGTGGAAGAATTACCTTCACTCTGTCCAAGAGCTCTTATGGATGTTATCCTATTCACTTCTCTTTTTCTCTCTTGAATTTGATTTCCTCATTTTTTAGTTCCTTAATTGGTATTTGGTGGTGATTACTTGACCCTATGATCCATCTTTAAACTTTTAAGTCCACATAGAATAAAATCTAAAGATTTTATACAAATTGAGACAAAATAAATGAATAATTTATAGACTTTCAATAGTAAAATCTAGTTCCAAGTTTGCAAAATGTAAAATGATAGATTAAAATTCATGGACAAATGAATTTGTATTGATTTTTTTATAGACTAAAAAAGGTGTGCACCTTTTTAAAAATCATTCAACCCTTTGTAGTGGTAGTTCGCAACAAAAAAATAAATTAATGAAGCTTCACTCTTAGCAAATATGGTGAACATCATTTTTATAAGTTTGTACACCCTTTACAGAAGATTTAAATGTCTTCTAAAAATGGTGTACACATTATATAAAGGGTTTCCATGCTTTACATAAGTGTGTATGCCCTATCAAAAACATTTACTATGAGATTTTCAAGTTTCCCTCCAAAATTAGTATTGATTTAGGTTTGGAGGGTCCGAATCTGCTGTAAAAGTTATCATGGATCTGCCAACATGACTTTTAGAAAATATAAATATATGATCTTTTTCCAAGATGTTTATGGTTGGGAAGATTCAGATTTATGTAGAGTTGCTTCAAATTTTAAGATCAGGATGTTTACCCTCAACAACACCATTGTTCTAATCTATATAAAGAAGGGCATGGTGATAGTCAGAAGATGGTGGAGATGAAGTCCAAGGATAGCAAGAAGAAGAAAGGTAGTAGTAAGGATCTAATAGTGCTATCATACTTTCCTATAAGATCCAACCTCCCATGCCTCTAGTCAGACCCAACTCATTCTTTTCTCTCATAACTAAATTTGATGCATATGTCATCGCCTAATAAATTGATAGGTATAGGCCATTCCCTAGCTATCACTTTTATTGGTGAGCAACATGGTGAATTAAACCTATGACCCATTCAAGTGTAAGTTAGTTTCCTACAACCAAAACATAGCCCTAAGATAATAATGTTATAAATGTTGTAAAAATATTTTTTCTTGTCAAAAATGGATATGGATCTCTAGCACAGGAGGGTTACCTATTTTACTAGTAGTTTTTCATAAACTCTCCACATGATTAACAGGGAGTAGTGATGCATATTGAATCACTTATTGATCTTAAACAGTAATATAACTCCTTTAGTAGTTATTTATAACAATAGTTTAATGATATCAATGTAAAAAACTTGAATGTACACCAAAATCACAAGGGATGAATACATAGACTCTAACATGTAAATTGACATTTTCATTCTTGTCGACAGTCAAACCAAAACAATGTTAATTAATGTCAAATTCAAATTTATAAGAACTACATTAATTATTTCACACTTTATTTAAGTAAATTCACTCACAATATTATAATTCTTATCCACCTTTTTAGTCATAAAATGAATTACATTTTAAAGAGGAATCAATTTGATGCAGGAGCATTTGAGTTCACATTTAATCATATATAGATAAAAAACATGAGTAATTAGTTAATAAAAAAAAAATCTAAAGGCTTTTAAGTATTCTAATAGTTTATGTTGTTAGTGTAGTTTTTTAAGTATTACATTGTTAAAATAGTTATTAGTTATAAGTTAAGAATTAAGTTGGGTAGTTATAATTTTTATAACTAGTTCAATATTGCATATACTCACCTACATTGTCAATGATTAATCAATCAAAGAATTTTAAGCTCTTCATCTAGTATCAGAGTTAATCAATGCCTTGGATGTATGAAAATAAGTGAAGGAGACATTGGCACCTTATGCAAGAAGACATTAGAAAATGGGAAACTCACTTCATCACCTCAATGGCATCTGCATATAACTCACATTCTATTTTCTCAACTCACCATCTTGCAAGATGCAAACTTGGAAAGCACATATATTTTACCAAGGAAGAGTGTAGTTGGAGTTCAAAAAAATGACTTAGCCAAAGTAAGAGTGGAGTGAATTCTTGGATATCTCTACAAATGTGAACAGAAATGATTGGAGTAATATATTCAAAGAGTTTGTAAAGGTTGTGACTCTAGGAGAAAAACATAATAGCATTAAAGAGTAACACGATAGGTGGTGCTAACTATTGACAACACTTCAGCCAAAGACAAACCCTGTGAAGAAGGTGCCTACGGCTAAGGTTCTCAAAGATACTCCTCTGAAGAAGGAAGAAAAGCATGTAACTATTGCTCTCAATAAGGCAAGTCATTGTACAAGAAAAAATAAGGTGTTTTCAATATCATGGGTTAATTCACACTAGTAAAGAAGGTGAATTAAATTGCTAAAGATAAAGATAGCATATAGTGCATTTAAATGAGTTGCACCAATTACATAGGATTTTATTTTGCTCTGCAAGATGCCCTCTAGAACATTTTTAATCTTCAACTATATGAATTAATTCACCAAGGCATACTCAAATATTTTTTTTTTGATGTGAATTTCTAGGCATAGAAAATTTGCACAAAGCTCGATGAAGGTTATGATGCAAATGATGAACATGAAGAGAAATGCCCCCACAAATATCCACATCTAGATATACAAGCATACTAAGCCCACTTACGTGCCACTTTTATACCTTGAAAAAGGTACACTTGTTTATACATACTTCACTTTTGAATCAATAAAATAAGTTTTTTGTTAGCTTTATGAAATCTTGCATTAATAAGTAAAGATAATGCGTGTGCCAAAACTACTCTTGTCTAATACCCAACTTCTCAAATGGATAAATTTTACCATATGGAAGATGAATATGCCAATAATTATTAAATTTTAATAATTATGGGGCATCATCACTAGTACAATGATTTATCTTGCTAGCACTAATGAAAAAATGATGTTGGTCACACTTAGAATCACTGATGACATTTAACCTCACATTCAAGATGCATCAACATTGAAGGAGGCTTGGGACATTTTACCCACTATATATGAGGTGAAGAACCAAGCTAAGATACTTTATCTCTATCCCAAGTTTCATACTCTCAATATGAAAGATGGCAAGAAAGTTGAAGAGTTTTAATGATAGGTGGAAGAACTTCTAGTAGTACTAGTTGAACTTGGAGAAATGATTGAGGATAATTTATTGATTTTGATTACATTAAGATATTTCCCCTCTAAATTTATCACATTCATCATGACACTAAACATTATGAAGTAAGCAGTGTCTTTTAAAGAACTGGTGAATTTTCTTCAACAAGAAGAAGCCATCCAGTCTATGCAAGATGAGTTTGAGGTTAAAGCCTTAATTTCCAAGAAACATGGTTCAAAGTTCCCAAAAGTACCACCAAAGCAATCATAACAATAATAACAAAAATATGAGAAGGTAAAATGATGGTATCATATTTACTTCACTAATATGCATGACACTAATCATTGATGGTATAATTCCTTGATATAAGGCACATCTAGTCGAGATGTAAAATCCAGTGGAGATGAATCACATAAATCAAAAAGACATCCTCAATGATAGAAGAAATGAGGACTTGTAGTGGCACAATAGTAACCAAAATAAGATGATGCATCTAAAGAGGAGGTACCAATAAAAGCAAATTATGGTGAATATAAGAATGTAGTTCTTGTCTCCCAAACCTTGTCACCAATGAGTAATGTTTGATTGATTGACTCAGGTGCTAGAAAGCATATAATAGGATGAAAATTTCTCTTTGATTCACTAATGAATCAACCCATTAGAGACTAGGTTTAGATTGCTGATGATAAGGAGTATGTTGTAGAAAGAATTGAAACTGCCACTATTCCTTTTGGGATGAAAAATTATACTCTCAAAAAGGTGTTGTATGTCTTCAGATTGACAACAAATATCTTATATGTAAGTTATCTCTTGAATCATAAGGTTAACATGGAGTTCTTGATCAATAATGGCACCAAATACTATCTCCTCTCATGAGAAGGTAAGGTAATTTCTAGAGCTTTTTTGAAGGGTCATTTATTTTCCCTAGATGTAGTTTTATTTGATGAAATTGCTCACTTTTACTCTATGGTGGAATCCACTATCCTATATCATTATCAATATGGTCACCTTTATAGTAGCTATTTGTACCAACTCAACTTTAAGGCCATGATAAGTGTACTTCCTTAGCTTTCCCATTATGTTCCTATATGCCCTGGATGCCTTGTAGGAAAACAACATGAGTCAATTTCCTCTCATGCCAAGGATTATCTCGATGTGGTGCATACGGATATGTGTAGACCCCTACCTAATTTTTTTCAAGGATTCAAGTACTTAAAATTGTTTATTAATGATTTATCTCAAAAGACATGGGTGTTCTTTCTCAATAAGAATAATGAAGCCTTTACTCATTTTAAGGCCTTCTACCAGCTTGTTGTGACCTAGTCAGAGAGGCCTCTTCATCTCCTCCCTCAGATCAAGTGAGAATTCACATTAAAGGAATTATTGGCTTTATTGAAGAAAAATGACATCAAAGAGCACCTAAATGCTCCTTATATGCCCCAATAGAATGGAATTATAGAGAGATGAAATTATTCATCATGGAGATGGTTCATTGCATGCTTTCCACTATAAATTTAGAAGTGCCATTCTAGGCAAAAGTGGTTTAGATAGCCATATACCTTCTCAATAGGGCACCTATGAATATATTGTAAGAAAAGACACTAAATTAGGTATAGAGTGGTTATAAACCTTCAATTTCCCATCTAAGAGTATTTGGTTTTATATCATATATGTATGACCCAAGTAAAAAAAGGAAGATCAAACCAAAGGCATTCCATTGCATTATATTGGGGTATATTACTACTTCAAAAGCATATCATATCATGGATCCTAAGCCAAATGATTTTTGAAATTTGAGATGTGGTTTATGATGAGTCATCATTCAACTCAATGTCACAAAATGAGTCAGAACATACCACTTATCATAGGTTGTTACCATAGTCAAATGATGAACATGAAGAATCTTTTCACAAAGAATGTGAGTTATAAAGAGAATTATTTGTTGACCTTATAAATTTGGAAGATAATTCTTCATCAAATTATCTAAAACATCAATGTCCAAAATGGGTAGAAATAATTGTAAGGGGATCACACCTGATCTCTATTACAAATACTTCTTCAAGAGTTTGGACAAGAAGATAAGCCAAAAATGAAGTTAATCTCACACTGATGAGTTTAGTAGTTGATATCACCAAACCACAAACATTTTGAGAGGCTTTATGTCAACCTCAGTGGAAGAAGGCCATGGATACTTAATATGAGGCTCTTATCAAAAATGGGATGTGGGAACTTATCAATATACTTAGATGAAATAAATCCATTGGATGCAAGTGGATTTTCATGATAAAGTACAAGGTAGATGGATCCATTGATAAATACAAAGCATGAGCTATTGTAAAATAGGTATGCTCAGTAAGAAGGAATTAATTATGAAGAGACCTTTTCACCCACTTCTAAGATCAAAACCATCATATTTATTTGTGCACTCATAGCACAAAAGGGATGGAAACTTTAGTAGATAGATGTAAAAAGTGCATTCTTGAATGGTGAATCTCAAAGAAGAAGTGTACATGACCCAGCCAAAATTCTTCATTAATGAACAACATCCACAAAAGGTATGTCATCTAATTAAGTCATTTTATGGACTGAAGCAAGTACCAAGGGCATGATAAATTAATATAGATGATCATATATTTTAGCATGGATTCATTTGTATCCCCTTAGATTAAAATTGCATATCAAGAAGGTGGGCACAAAGATTGTCATTCTTTTTTTGTATGTGGATGATCTTGTGATCACTAAAAGTTCAGATGATCTCATTGAAGAATTAAATAATGACTTGAATAAATCCTTTGACATGACATAATTGGGGATAATTCATTACTATCTTGGCTAGGAGATATGGTATAAAATCACATTTTTGTCTCACAAATGAAATATGCCAAGATGATACTTGAGAAATACAGAATGACAAATTATAAACCATTGTCAACTCTAGTGGAGAAAGGTTTTTAACTATCCTAATTTCAAGATTCGCCTCAAGTATATGAAACTCACTATAGGAAACTTGTTGGGAGTCTCATTTACTTGACATATACCAAACCAGATATATGCTTTGTTGTTACCTATCTTTCGAGATTCATGCAAGAACCAAAGAAGTGTCATTGAGTTGTAGCAAAGCACATTTTGAGATATGTCCAAGGTATAATAGTTTATGGTATGGAATACAATAATAACTCACATTTCTTCATATAGGGTTATAAGACTTAGACTATGTTGGATCTGAAGATGATAAGAAATTAACTTCAGGATATATCTTTCATCTCAGATCTGGACTGATTTCATGGATTATTAAGTAATTTATAGTTACTCTTTCATCCATAGAGGTAGAATATCATGTTTCATGAGGATATATGTGTGAATTAATTTGGTTATGGCATATTCTATTTGACATATACATTCCTGAAGATTAACCACCAATCCTTTTTGATGATAATCAGGGTGTGTTGAAGCTTGTCGAGAATCTAGTATTTAATGAAAGAACCAAACACCTTGAGGTCCACTAACATTATGTTCGAGAACAAGTCTTAAACCACCACATTCAACTCCAGTATTGATCAATAGATTTATAGATAGTAGATATACTCACAAAGTCACTTGGTAAGGTGAAATATGATCTGTTTCAAGGGTATATGTTTAAAAATAATGTAATAAAGGGGGGAATGTTAGCGTAGTTTTTTAAGAATTACATTATTAACATAGTTTTTAGTTTTTAGTATTTCATAAGATGGGTTATATGTGGATTATGAAGATGAGGTGGTTGCGATGGTAGTTTATGGAGATCCCTTATTCGACTAGTGAAAAGAGGAAGACCATCTCTTATATTTATAAGAGATGAAGGTGATTGATTGGATGTTTGAGTACTTATATGTAGATAGTAGTAGGAGTGCTGAAGTGGATGTAAAGATTGAAGAGGTGGATGAAATTTTTGAATTCATCATGCAAATTGAAGTTATAAAAGTGGAGGTTATAGTAGTAAAAGTGGAAGATTTATTTGAGGTTGTAATGAGATAAATATAAGAGAATGACATTAGTATCATTCTAGAATTAGGGGTGGAGAGAGTGGATGATGATTGTGATTCCCATAGTTATGGTGAAACCTTTGCTTGTAGCTAAATAGGAAAGGGTTAAAGGGGAAGTGGAATTAATAGGACATAAACTCTTACATAGTAAAAAAATATGTATAATCGTTGAAGTGTTGGAATGTGCCATTAATTGATGCATAGAAATAGATAAAGAGTTGGCATAGAAAAGCATCAAGAGATAGAGAAGAAATAGAAGTGGCACCAAGTCATAGGTTATAATGATGGAATGGAGGAATAAAAGAGATGCGGTTGGTGGATGTGAAAAGATTTTGTTATTGTAATGGCAAAAGGGTGGATGGTCAAAGAAAAATTTGCAATAAAAAGTAAGGGAAACCATTTTGCAAAAGTGAAGAAGATCACTATGCATCAGAGTGTGGATGAAGAAGGCATATCATGCAAAATATCAATGATAAATTGATTAAAATATATTAATAGTGAGGGTGCACACCAGATTAATTTTGTCTTATGTAATAGTAAGGTGCACTTGCAAGAGTGTAAAACACAATCTTTGGAATCTTTTATTGGGTAGTGTTATGGTAGACAAGCAAAAGAGTGTATTGTGCAATGCAGATAGAAGAAGTTGACTGAAATATAGTGGAAACTATAGTATAATAGTGAAATGAATGGGGTCGGGGGGGAGGAGGTCATTTTTTGACTCAATTCCCAATCAAATTAGAAGGGGAGAGTCATCTTGTGTGGTGAAAAAGTGTGCCAAGACCATTGGATGAGATTAAAAGAGTGTTTTTCCCACTCAACCTAGATGTGTAATAATTATGCTCACATATTTTTTTAATGAAAGTGTATGATGCAGGAGCATCTAGGTTCACATGTAATCTTGCATCAATCACTAACATGAGTAGTTAGCTAATAAAAAAATATGGGAAAGTCTTTTGTTATTTTGATGGCTTGAAATATGTTTTCAAGCATTAGGGTTCTTATTTAAGTCATTGCATGTTTTTTTTCTTTACACATTAGTTTACAGGTGAATGTACTTAAGGGGTTATTTATGTTATTTATTTTCTTACTGCAAATGCTCTTCAAGAATTTGATGTAATCTTTCACTGGTGTTAGCTTCAATTATGTGCAACTTATGTAAACTTATTTTTGGACTTTGGTTCCTAATATTATTCTTTTTTACCTCATAAAACTTCATGATGGTCATTTGGGCACATTTTTATGATAAGTGGTAACATCTTTGTTTGGATAAGGCTTGTGATTATCTTGAGGACTAGTGAAGGGAATCGTGATGCGTTATGGTGCATCTAGTGATGTTGTCATGCAATATGTTATCTTATGATTTAGTACCATTGAGACATGTGTTATATTAATTATTATTAGTGGGTTATTGATCATTAATGTAATTTGGGTAGATTGTGCATCTATATAAATAAACCCTCTTCATTTGAAAAGGTGTTTTATTCTATATTGGTTAAGTAGTCTAAAGAGTAGTTACAAGGATAACTGTAAGTGGATATATGTGCAGATCCGAGGAAAATTATTAGAATTGAGTCATTTTGAACCACACTATGGTGATGGATCTAAGCTTGTAATATTTTGGGTTATGTTCTTGTTTGTGTGTTTGAATATTGAAAGGATATATGATTGGTGATTAGCCTAATGTTGTGTCATCTCTCTTTGAATAAATTAAATTTTTTATTGTTGAGTGAATTTCCATTGTCATTCTGGACTTTGTGTTGGAAGGTATCTCTTAATTGAGACCCTTAACTATGGTTGTATCATAATCCTATAGAAAAAACCAAATATAATAGTTGTTAAGGATAACCAATCTTTAGAGGATATCATCCTATATTTAAAATTGAGAAGTGTCTCTTATAAAGATATAACAACATACTTTTATGATATCATCATCAAGGATCTCTACCAATGTAACCCAATAAACATTGATTTGACATTATTGTGACTTCAAAAACATGAAGATTTTTATTTTTTAAGCATTGCATTGCAAGTGTGTTGAACAACACAATTTTTTTGGTAAAGGCTACATTTAAACTAGGTTTAACACAACCACCATTTTTTAGTTGTATTACAACCATGTTGAACACAACCATTTGTTCTTTTTGAGAGTTTCATTACAAATATGTTGAATACAACCACTTGTACCACATATTTTTTGTGAGGGTTGAATTACAATTATGTTGAAAGCCACCATTTATTTTTTTGTGATGGTTTTATTATAGCTAGATTAAAATCAAGCACTTATTTTTTGTGAGTGTTCACACTTGACCCCAATTGATGTCTTTAAGAACTTGAACCTTAGTTGATGGTTTGGTATGCCATCATCTTTATAACTAAAATCCAACCTTTTAATAAAAATACTAAGGTTTGATGTTATGCCTAAACACTCTTCTAACTACTACTAACATTTTCAAAGTTATATATATACCACTAGTTTTGTCAAAAATTAATACTCTAGGCTCAAAAAAAATTCTTTTGTCTGCTTTCTATTTCATATATATAAAGAGAAAATAAAAGCAATCCCCATATTTTATTAATATACTTTAGGCTCAATTTGTGTTTTTACTTTATATTGCATAAATATAGAAATAAAATAAAAGCATTCCATAGATTTTAAATTAATATTCTTCTTTTTAGTTAAGGATCTAAATGTTTAGCAGCATAAATTTGTGGAAAATTCCATTCAGCTTAAATAGAATCCCTCTATAGAGAAGTAATTTTGGGTTGAATACCATCCCACCATGTAATAGAGGCATATGGGTCTACAAGTGTCTTTCTATGAGGGAAATCCTTTAATTCAAACTCCATCTCTAGGTGTAAAATGGACTTTAACCAAATAGCTATAGACAAGGGCCTTAAAGTCAACCTCCTAGCCACCATATTATTTATTCAAGGGTAGATAGTGATGAAGAGTTCCTTGGAGTTCCAAATAAATTTAAAAACAATATACATAGAAATCAAAGGACACTAATAAAAATAAGTTAGTCAATAGCCATTGCCCTCACTAAGTTTATAAGTTTACTTTCTTACCATTTTACAAGTTTCTTTAGAATATGCCATCAGGGACAAGTTGAGTTTATATTTATACATATCAACTCTTTAAACAAAGATAAATTTCCATTGTGTCACACCAAAAACATCATGTTGATAAATGCCACATAAGACTCTAAAGACATATTAAGATCAATTTAATGCTACCAATAATTAGTTCATTTCACCAAAATTATTATGTTTATAATGACTGGGTTATATACCTTTTAAAATTTGAAACACTGATGAGTAAATGAAGAAAATAAAACCAAGAAAATTGTTTATATATCCATCTAAAATAATAACACACGGATAGATTCATCAACATTTTAATCGAAAGAGCAAGGATTTTTCTTTTTTTATTTTTATGTTTAAAAATACCCTCATTACAAAATTTCAGCATGTTACAATTGAATGTTAGAAAACTAACAATATGGCTTGAATGGAACCACAAAATACAAATTGAGTGAAATTTAACTACAAAGACTTATGTCCATTTTGAAAACTTTAAATATCACACTAGGTATTAAATATTTTTTATTATATATCATTGTTGATTAATCTAAAGGGATATGTCATTTTTTAGCGGAGATTGAAATATAAAATAACACACAAAAAAATATATATACAACAAATCCTTTGTTTTGAAATACCATTCACCATTTAGAGTTTTATGTAGTTGCAGTATGAATTTTAGGAGTATTTGAATAAATTTATAAATGTCATATAGATATAAATTATAATGACCATAAATATATGATATGTATTATAATCTATCATGAACAAGTTGTACATGTATTCCCAAAGTTCATGGTATTTTAGGCTTATGCTCATCAAGATAATTTTTGTCATATATGGCCTACATATGTGCTCTCAAATATCTTGTTGTCATTGCTAATCAAGTCTCTTGGTGACCTGATCATGAACTTACTAGAGATTAGACCATGTAAACCATGTCGAGGTGGCTAAAGGAGATGACGGTGGTTAAACATTCCCAACAAAGTCCATGGAAAATTTTAAACACACAAAAGTGAAGCTTTGGATTTTTTCATATTATTTTACATGTTTTATGCACATTTGTCTATGTATGGGTGAATGGTCCAAATTTGATATTTTTTTACGAATGTGATGAAATTCAAGGTTTGAAATAACATTTTTGCATCTCTATACAACCAAGATATCCACCTTATGTGGATCCTAATTTGCGATAGGAAACATTCCTACAATCTTAACATAATTACCTATAAATTTTGAAAACTAGGCCAATCGTTCACCTTTTCTACCTTTCTCATTTATAACTATTGGAGGTTGGTCATGCACACTAAATTTGATAAAATTTGAATTTTTTATCTATAAATAGGTACAAGTGATTGAGTGTATTTATCATCTAACACATATCTAAAATGCATGAAATACATGTGTATGATATTAATTTACATTGCATTGCTACTCTATGCTTATGTGAACACTTTATAGGGTAAAAAATTAGAAGGAAAAGTACTAACCCTAGCCACACATACCCCAAAAGAAAATTTAATCCAAGTTTAGTTTTCCAAGGCTTGCCTAAGGACCCTCATTTGGGAGATTTAGAGTTAAGTACGTGAATTAGAGATAAGAAGTGATATATCAAAAGGAAGAAAACATGAATAAAAGCATGTTCCTAAATTTTAGAGCTTGACCAAGACTATTTCTACAATCCTAGAATTTCCCCATTTCAAGCTCATATTCATTTGACTTCAAGTTTAACCCATGGTAGATTTGTGTAAATGGTTTCAAATTGCATCAACAAGTTTAGAAATGACTCAAAAATTATTTTTCACTACAACTATACCATTTTCAAAATCTAAATACTTCCCATCTTGTCATATGTTTAATTTCATAATTAGTTAGGCATTACATAATTAATTGGGGCTAGCTTACTATATTATACATAATTTTAGAATGCTTAATCTAAGGTAGGCATTTTTTATGCATGTGAGATGCTAGACATTTTTAATGCTCCATTTATTTTAAGATATTTTGAAATAATTACTTACTCTATAGATATTGAATAAAAGTTTCTTTCAACTCCTCTATTATATATCTTATAATAAAAATAAATGGTTATTTATTCTTCATCTCTTTTTAAAAAAATTATTAAAAATTAAAGGGTGAGATTTTACCTTGAAGCATTATCAAACACACTCAATATCAAGCATGCCAACACCCATCATCCATTCTCAACATACTCATATTAGGTATGTTTTTATTAATCTTAAGATCAAAGTTTCATCTAGATTGCAATGGTGGAAAATTTGGCAGTGGCCCATGGCTACTGCTTTATGCCAATAGAAACCTAGATTAGGTATCATCTTCTTGCCCCTCAGCATATTCAAAGTAAAACCCTCATCCATTGGTGAAATTTAAGGTATAAGGTTTGTAAATCTTTGGAAATCCCACATTGAGCCCAAAAAATCTCATTTCTCTAGTGCATTATCTACCTAGGCCTATTAATTGGAGACTGACTCAAACACATGGGGGCTTTAAATCCCATGGGTCTTGCTTGTCATCATGATGAGACCTTTAAACACCTTTTATTATTATACCTCCATGCTCAATCAACTTTATAATGGATTCAACCCTTTTTCAACCTTTTCTTTTAAAATTATTTATCTATAAAATGGTTCTACTTGTGGAATCGATCATGTTACTTGTAAGATACAAATTTTTTGGAATATCTTTTATGTTGATATTATGTTTCATTTATGAAAAGCTATAAATTATATTATTTTCAATAATAAATCTATGGAATGACATTTTTTGGTGACTAAAAAATTTAATGCCATCTTTAATGTTTTTCTTTATATCTAGGTCCAAGTGGAAATTTTCCAACTGAAGGTGGAGCACCTCCAAAATCTCTTAGACCATTGAGGGAGTGTTTTGTGTGCTATCAATCATGTGCATCTAAATCCTCTACATCATAATTCTCCCTCTTAGGGTTGGGGACAAGGTTTTTGTCATTGTTGATATAGGAGCAAGCAGAGCTCCTCTCCCTATGCCTGATAACCTTTGCCTCTCTATGGGGGTGGTGTGTTTGACCATCTTAGACATAGTGGTGACAATGACTAGGGTGGTCCTCTAAAAGATATGTTTTCTTATCTATAACTTCCCATTTCTCCCTCTAAAGAAGAAGATGATTCTGAAGAAAAGTAGTAAATTGATGGGTGGGAGCCTGTACCTAACATTACGGATCTTATAATAACTAGTGGCTAGGGGTACAAGCCTGATAATGCCCCCTCCTTACCTCCTCTGATTTCCATGCTCATCTCTCCTCTTAATGGCCTTGGTCTTTATGTTTTTTATTTATTGTTTTTACCACATTTTTTATTGAACCACATTTTTATTATGGATTTAATTACAATACAACCTTAATTTTGGTGATGTGATGTGAAAAAAAATTATAGGTTTTTTAGCTCGATGTGATGTGCATTTTTGGGTATGATTTTTTCCACCCATTTTTTTGCATGATAAAAATTGTAATATTATGTTATTAGTAATGAAAGTGAACTTTTCAATCTAAAACAAATGCCTCTACTACACTTAAATTACTATGAACAACACACCACAAACTTGTGTGTGTGTGTGTGTGTACATAATAATTACTTCTTTGCAAAAGCAAATAAGAAGATACAATGTTGAAATTTAACATTCTAACATTGCAATGCTACATAAAAATTAGGTGACATATCGCTTGTCATTATATATATATATATATATATATACAATTTAAATTTTTTAATTTAAAAAATTCATAAAAAAATAAAATTTTAAATGAAATATAAAATTAAAAGTAATTGGATAACTCTAACTCACATGTTAGATTGATCGTATTGAATTTGATCTCTTTTGATAAATTTTATATGATTTTTTTTTAAATTAAAAGTTCATATACAATAGTTACAATTGTTATAAAAGAGTTAAAATTAAGAAAAATCTCATTTTCTTATTCTATTTTATAAATATGACGAATTTAAAAAGTTATTTATTTTTATACTTTGTGCGAAAGTGAGTCACCTTATCTTGTGATTTTTATCAATGATTAAAAATATATACCAGTAAAAATTCCACAAAAATATTATCTAATTATTTATTTTGTCAAACAATGAAATATAAGATAAGTGAAATGTAAGTATCAAAATTAGAAAAACATAGCCATGCCCACATGACACCTAATGTCGCTTCTCTAATTCACATTGAACTAAACCAAGTAGAAGAATTTAGAAGAAATATAACACAAGGTCTACTTTAAAGTAGAAATTGGAAAATGTTATGCATTTGCATGCAATATTATATGATGATATGTTTTCTATGTTTCAACATTGTATCTAATTTATTTTAAGATTTTAGTCCATAGGTTTACCCCAAATCTCAAAATGGGGCATATTCTACTCATTACATTTCATTATCATATTTTTTTATGGTGTTATGGACTTAAAGGACTTCCATTGCATACTAGGGATAAAGGGGCATGTGATTCAAGAAATTTTCCATGGTATAACCTGCTATGGGACTTTTGTTACTTATTCGGGATAAAGGGGCATGTGATTCAAGACATTTTCCATGGTATAACCTGCTATGGGACTTTTGTTACTTATTCGGGATAAAGGGGCATGTGAATCATCATAATTAGTGACTATTATTCAATTTTTAGATATGGGGGCCCATCTCTTGACAATAAATGGGTTTCAACTCCAATCCACCTTCTACCTCATTAAAAAATATGGTATTACTAATAGACTTCTATTGTATACCAAGCAAAATGGTTTTACAAGTTCTAAGATTTGGCATCCCAATATTAATAAATTCATAGTTGTAGTAGAATGTGTATCCTTTTTTTTATATTCTACTTTTAAGTGTATTCCCATACCACCTACTTTGTTTTTAAATATGCCCAACAAAGTCCAAGGAAACTTTTAGACACACAAAAGTGAAGATTTGGCATTTTTTCATATTATTTTACATGTTTTATGCACATTTGTCTACATATGGGTGAATGGTCCAAGTTTAGTGTTTTCATAATGTTAAAATGGAATTCAAGGCTTGAAATATCTTTTGTGCATCACCATACAACTTGGACATCCACCTTATGTGCATCCTAATTTTTTAGAGGAAACATTCCTAGAATCTTAACACAATTACCTATAAACTTTGAAAACTAGGCTAACCCATTCACCTTTTCTACCTTTCACATTTATAAATATTGGACGTTGGTCATGCACACCAAATATGAAAAAAAATGAATTTGTTATCTATAAATAGGTAAAATTGGTTGAGGTTATTTATCATCTAACACATATCTAGCACACATCAAATGCCTATGTAGGACATTAATTTACTTTGCATTGCTATTTTTCACTTATGTGAACACTTTATAGGGTAAAAAATTAGAAGGAAAAGTATTAACCCTAGAGTCATACATACCCAAAAAGAAATCTCCTCCAATTTTATTTCTACAAGGCTTGCCTAAGGTCACAGGTGACCCTCATTTTGGATATTTAAGGTTAAGTACATGAATTAGAGATAGAATGTGCACATCAAAAGGAAGAAAATATGTATAAAGGTATGTTCCCAAATTTTAGATCTTGACCAAGACCATTTCTATAGCCCTGACATTACCCCATATAAAGCACATATTCAATTGACATCAAGTTTAACCAATGGTAGATTTATGCAAATGGTTTCAAATTACAACAAGCTTAGAAATGACTTTAAAAAATTACTATAACTATGTCATTTTCGAAAGTCAAACACTACCCATCTCCTCATATATTTGATTTCACAATTAATTATGCATTACACAATTAATCAGGGATCACTTATTATATTATACATAGTTTTATAATACTTAATCTAAGGTAGGAATATTTCATGCATGTGAGATGCTAAACATTTTTAATGCTTTATTTATTTTAATATATTTTGAAATAATTACTAACTCTATAGATATTATGAAAGTTTATTTGAACTCCTCTATTATATATATTATAATAAAAATAAATGTTTGTTTATTAATTATCTATTTTTTAAAAATTAAAAAAAAATTAAAGGGTGAGATTTTACCTTGAAGCATTCTCAAACACACTCAGTATCAAGAATGTCAACACCCATCATCCATTCTCAACATACATTATTTATCTTTTTCTTAAGCTCAAGATTGGAGTTTTGTCTAGAGTCTCAAGGTGGAAAGACTGGCATTGGCCCATGGCTACTCCTTTTTGTCAATAAAAAAGCTATATTAGGTATCATCTTCTTGCTCCTCAAAATATTTAGAGTGAACCTCGAAACCACTAATGGATGTTAAGATAGAAGGTTTTCCAATCTTTGGAAAGTCTGCATTGAGCCCAAAAAATCTCATTTTCTCTAGTGCATTCTCTACCAAGGCCTACCAATTGGAGACCTACTCAAGCACATGGGGTTTTTTAATCCCATTAGCCTTCCTTGTCATCACATTGAAACCTTTAAATAGCTTTTATGGTTCTACCTCCATGCTCAATCAGCCTAGGAATGGATTCATAAACTTTTTCAACCATTTCTTTTAGAATCATTTATTTGTAAAATGGTTCTTCTTGGGGAATCGATCATGTTACTTGCAAGATACCAAAAAAATGGTAGATCTTCTATGTTTATATTCTTTTTCATATATTAAAATCTATAAATTATGTTATTTTTAATAATGAATCAATGGAAAGAGATTTTTGGTAACTAATAAAGTTAATGACATCTCTAATGTTTTGCTTCAGATCTAGGTGTAGGTGGAAAAGGTCCAATTGGAGATGAAACACCTATAGACTCTCTTAGACCACTTGAGGAGCACTTCGTGTGTTATTAGTTGTGTGCCTCTAAATCCTCCACACCTTCATTATCCCTCATAGGTTTGGATCCAAGGTTTTCATCATCATTGATATAAGATCAGTTAGAGCTCCTCTCCCCATTCCCAATAGCCTTCACCTCCCCATGGGGGTGGCATGTTTGACCATCTCAAACATAGTGGTGATAATGACAAGGGTGGTCTTCCCCCAAATAAGTTTCCTTACTTAGATATTTCCCCCTCTCAGTACGTAGAGGATTCTAAAGCAAAGTAGCAGACTGATGGGTGGGAACATGTACCTAACACTATAGTCCCTATAGGCACCAGTAGTTGGGGAGACAATCTCGATAGTCCTCCTCCCCCACCTCCTCAGACTGCCATATTAACCACTCCTACTTAATGCCCTTGGGATTTAGTTTTATTAGTTATTTTTTATCATTTTTTTATTGAACCATATTTTTATTATGGATTTAATTACTATACAACCTTAATTTTCTATAGGTTTCTTTTAGCTTGATGTGATATGTATTTTGAGGTATGATTTCTTCCACCCATTTTTTTGAATGATCAACATTGTAGTATTATTAATAAAATTTCACTTTTTAATCCAAAAATAAAATCTTGCAAATGTCTCTATTGCACTTTAAATGCTATAAACAACACACCACAAAAGATATGTATGTATGTATGTATGTATGTATGATTGTAACAATTACTTCTTTAAAAAAGTAAAGAAGCAAATGCAATATTGAAATTTAGCGTTATAACATTGCATGTTGTATAGAAATTAGGTGACATATCACTTGTTTTAAATTTAATGTTAAACAAACACATACAGGTGCGTATGTGCGCACACACACATATATGATTTAAAACTTTTGATTTAAAAAATTCATAAAAATATTAAAATTTTTAATAAATTCTGAAATGAAATATAAAATTAAAATTAATTGTATAACTCTAAATCAAAGGTTAGATTAATCGTATTGAATTTGATCTCTTTTGATAAATTTTAATTAATTTTTTTTTTAAATTTAAAAGTGTTTTCATATGCAACAATTACAATTGTTATAAAAGAATTAAAATTAAGGAAAATCTTATTTTCGTATCCTATTTTATAAATATATCAAAAGTTAAAACAATTATTTGTTTTTGTGTCTTATACAAAAATGAATGTTTTTACCTTATAATGATTATCAATGATTAAAAATATATATTAATAAAAATTCCACAAAAAATAATATTTAATTATTTATTTCATTAACAATAAAATACAATATAAAATAGATAAATCATTAGTAAGTGTGAATATCAAAATTGGAAGAATCTATTAGCCTGATGTTGCTTCTTTACTTCACATTAAACCATTAAACCAAACCAAGCAAAAGAATTTAGAAGAAATCTAACATGATCTACTTTGAAGTAGAGATGTTCAAATTATTATGAAACAACTAAGGAAAATTGTATTGAATTTTTTAATGCTTTATAAAAGTCAAAAAGGTTTAGGAAATAGGGGGAAGCCACTACATTATGAGGTAAAATAAAGAACCATCGTTTGCTTTGTACATTTGACTTGACTTCATTTTTCTCCCAACAGTCATGTGACCACTGACTGAACTTGTCATGCAATCCACATATATATAAATATAACTGGTTCCCTCATCAAATATTTTATATATATATGATCTACTCAAGTTACATTAATGATCAATACCCAATTAACAATACTTAAATGAATACAAGTCCCAATGGTATATATATATATATATATATATATATATATATATATATATATATATATATATATATATATATATATATGCCATTTTTATTTAAAATGGCATTTGATTCCACATTGGATAGGTAGTATAAAGTGTGGTTGTAAACTACAAGTGGATTTTTGCATAAATTTGATAAGGGCTATCAGAATTGAGTCATTTGGAACTGCATTTCAATGTTGGATTGATGTTGGTAACCCTACGAGTTGTGTTCTCATCTATATGTTTGCATATTGAAAAGTTATATCATTGTTAATTGATATAATTTTGTATAATCCCTCTTTGAAGCAATAAAATTATGTAATTTTGGTGTAAACGTTCATTGTATCATCATGCATTGCATGGTAGAAGGTATCTCTTAATTGAGATCCCTAACCATGATTACATCATTTCCTAGTATCAAAACAAGGAAAACAACTTTGAGGTTGAGAGATAAAGGTTTGTGTTCTTATTTATTTGTGAAGGTGGGTAGAGAACAAAGGAGTGCACAAGAAATATCTATGTAAGTTTATGAGTGGAAAATCAACAAATCTTGAGGTGTGAAAGTGGTGTGATGTGTGTAGGTTTGTAAGCTAGTGCAATAGTAGATCCAATGTGTTGTGTTCCATCTTATTGAGTGGGTAAAGAATTGAGAATTAAAAATTTGAATAACCTGCATAGGGTTTCAAAAGTTGTAGCAATAAGTTTGAATTATGCACAAGGATAGTATGCAAGAGATGGAAGAGAAGTGTGTAGCCTTGTCATTTGGGCTGAAGATTATGTTACACACTGAGGTATAAGTTGACGTGAAAGAGGAGATGAAATGTCTTTGGATAACATCATATATTGTAAAAATGAAGAGGAGGAAGGTTCCCTAAAACAATCAAACCTTAGAACAAATTGAGGAAGCTCTAGTGGAGGAGAGAAAAAATGCATGTCTCTTGAAAGACATGGAGGTGGATTTATAAGATGTCTAAGTGAGCACACATAATGTGCATGTTGAGGAATGAGATCTTATATTTTATTAAGATTAGTTATATGTGGAGAACACACATGAGGAATCTATGATGGTATTTTATAGATATCCCTTTTTCAACAAGGAAGAATAGGAATGCCATCTTTTATTTACAAAAGAGATAAAAGTGATTGAGTGGGTGTTTGAGTGCTTAGATGAAATGATGGTAAGATTGCATAAGTGAATATAAAGAGTGAAGAGGTGGATGAAATTTATAATTCATAATGTGGATTGAAGTGATAAAACTGGAGGTTTTTATAGTAAAAATGCTAGACTTGTTTGAGGTTGTGATGATAGCAATAGAAGACAATGACATGAGGAGTATTCTAGAATTGGTAATGGAGAGGATGGATAATGTTGTGATGCCTATAGTTTTTGTGGAATATTTGGCTTGTGAGCTAAATGGGAAATGGTTGAAGGGGAAGTGAAAGAATTAAAAGATCAGGTATTAATTAAGAAATAAATGCATATAATCATGGAAGTATCAAAATCTATTTTTGAGAGATGTGTGTGTGTGTGTGTGTGTCTGAGAGAGAGAGAGAGAGAGAGAGAGAGAGAGAGAGAGAGAGAGAGAGAGAGAGAGAGAGAGAGAGAGAGAGAGAGAGAGAGAGAGAGAGAGAGAGAGAGAGAGAGAGAGAGAGAGAGAGAAGAGGCATGAATTCAAAGGTTATATGAATTTGGATTGAAGGAAGAGAAAAATATGTGGTTAGTAGAAGTGGATGTATTTTGCCCATGAAATGGACAAAAGGTGGATGAACATGAATTAGTATGAAATAGAAGGCAAGGGAAAACCTTGCACAAAAGTGAGAAAGATCACTACACATCAGAGTGTGGATAAATAATGTAGAGCATAGTATCATAAAGAACTAGTATGTAAAAAATGAATAGTGATAGTGCACACCAAATTCATTTGGTTGTGCGTAGTATCATAGAACACTTTTACAGGTTATAGGGGGCAAAAATGAATAATGGCACCACATAAAGGAAATATAGTGGTTATGCGAAGTAAAATAGTATTATTACATAGAGGAATGTGAGAAAGATATTGAACCACAAACACATGAATATTTTAGTGGGTAGTTTTGTAACAAAGAAATAAAATAATGGATTGTGTAGCATAGATAGAGGAGGTTGACCCAAGTGGAGTAAGAGTTGACATAATAGTGAAAAGAAGTGATTTTGGAGGATGGTGTTGGTTTTTTACTCAAATCATTAGTTAAGTAAACTAGAAGGCAAGAGTCAGATTGCATGGTGCAAAGCCATGCCAAGACCTTTGGACAGTGTCAAAAGAGTGGATTTCTCACTCAACCTAAGTGTGTGATTACCATGATGACACATTTTCTTACCCAAGGTCTATGATGCAAGAGCATCCAAGTTCATGTTTAATTTTTCATCAACCACATACATGAGTAGTTAATTAATAAAAAATTGAGGTGAAGTATTTTGTTGTAATGATGGTTTGTAGTATGTTTACAAGCATCGAGGTTCCTATTTAAGTCATCGCATGTTTTTTTTCTTTCTACATTGGTTAAGGGGTAAATGTGTTTTAGGGGTTTTTTCATGATTTTTTTATAAAAAGTTTGGTTCAGATCTGCATAAACTAAACACAAAAATAATGGATCTAAACATAGAAATTATTATAATCCTACGTTATATTATTCATTCAGCATTACAAAGTTAAATAGGAAATATGTTTCCTATACTCAGGATAGTGAGATCCCTACAATCTCTCACTCACTAACCAACTAACTATTAACAATACGTGATATATTGTTATAATAACAATATATCAACTTAACTAATAATAACTAACTAATATAAAACTACTTATGTAAATACTTATTTACCAAATTAAATACCAAATGTAAACATTAATCACTAACATTCCCCCATTAGTGTTTACATGGGGATAAAGTACATCTTCAAGAACTGGCTCGAATAGAATCATATGTCAATGCATACTTTTAGGTCTACATATTGTTGTCTGAATCTTGTTATCTGGATCTTGATGCACATGACCACTACTATTTGAAAAATGCATCCCACATTTACTCTATGTGAATGTAATAGATGTTTCACTGGTTGATCATCTTCATAAAGAAGTATGGTAGTCAGAAGATCTCTACAGTCAGAGGATTTCCATAGTTATTTGTCCTCTTATACAACTATTTCCATATTCCATGATATCTACACTCTCATTTTCTCCAATTTAATAGGGGAATGAAAACACACCTAACACTAGAAAATGAAATATTATGAGGAATAAATCCTCAATGTCATCTTATGTAGTCTTTGACAATGTTTGATACCACCCAAATAAAAAATAGCATAGATAATTTTCACTGCCACTGAAGAATTATCCTTGGCATTGGTTGATTTGGTGTAAAACACATGACATTGAAAAAATAAAAAAACACACAACACACAAAAGATGTCACCAAATCATCGAGGCCCCATCGTTGGTGACTAATGAGAGGCATAGAAAGCCTCCATCCTATGGTATGTTGTTGCTTACTCATAAAATGTGTTGATGAAGTTTAGATGCATGAATTTTTTGAGGATAAATCTCCCTCTCTCCCCCCCCCCCCCCCCCCCGCATAAAATGGACATCACGTACAAGCGATAATGCATTTGTGAGGCAATTGTTTTCTTTTTTTTTTACAATTTTTGAAAATGACGACCCTCTAAAAATACTCTGATATTTTAAGGACTTTTGAAAAATAATTACAAAATAACTCAAATAATAAATAGTCATATAGACATATAGACATATTTTATGAAATCTAATTAGACTCATTGACTTTGTTTTGATTTTGACAATAGAGATAAATTACTGACTATAATAACTCATAATTAAAAGATAACTAAGTACTATGTCATATACCATATATGAAAACACTAACCAAAACTCTAATCTTAAAATCAATATAAAATGAAATGATAAACTACATAAAAATTCTTTTAACCATACCTAAATAGGAAAACTAAATACTTAATATACCTAAGTAATAGTGGCTTGATGTGGATGCAATGAACACCATGAGACAATGATAAATCAAGCCAGAATAGTGTCAACATGCATTATAATATCTTGGAAATATACATGGTATAGATTGTCGATGGCCGAAGTATCATGTATAGGTCTGATGGCACAGATTTGAAGGAAGATAACTAAAACCTATAACTGAGGGCATCTTTGATCGTAAATATTTCTCCTTGTTAACAAAATGCATGCTTTCAATTATTTTCAACCAAGAATATAGTATTTTTGCATTGTCATGAGCCGAGTAGACTAGAAATAATTTTGAAATCCAAGCGATTATCATGGTAAAGCCATGTGTTGAACAGTCAATTAAAATAGCTTGAAGGGCATAGGATAATAATGAATAACCCAGATAGGAAAAATGATCAGATATAAAGGTCAACATATGGTTTTAATTGTATTTTGCTCCATTTTGTGCAACTAAATTGATCTAGAAAATACAATATGTTGCAAATGAGTATTGTTTGGTCTGCTTGAACATGACCTTGATAGGTTTTTGCATTTCCCAGCGAACTATTATAGGCCAGAGTGCAGGGTGACGCCAAATGACAATTATCCAATGCAATTTATAGAGAGAGTTGAATGTAACACTTAGAAGAGTTGAATGTTATAATACCTAGACACTAATGCAAAATATTGTGCAAGCACACTGAAAGTTGATTCACGTTGTCACAGACCATAGTGATGTGTTTTGTATAAATCTGAAGATCGCATCCTCGTCTTCTCTTAGTACAGGAAATCACTATGCTACCTTCAAATTTTGTAAGACTAAGAAAAGACTACAGTAAATTATTATAATACAAATTCCTTTGTATAAAAGTCCTCTCCATTAATCGGGTTAGCCAAAAACTCTAATGGCTCTTCCTTGCATAATATCTCACATATCTATTAAATAATTTGATAAGACTGCTTTCATACCAGATAATGAGTCTAGTTTATATATGCATAAACTAAACATATAAATAATGGGGTTAAACATATAAATTATAATAATCCTACATTATATTAGTCATTTAGCATTACATAGTTAAATAGGAAATATGTTTCCTATACTTAGGATAGTGAGATCCCTACAATCTCTCACTCATTAACCAACTGATTATTAACAATAAGTGATATATTGTTATAATAACAATATATCAACTTAAATAATAATAACCAACTAATATAAAACTACTTATTTACCAAAGTAAATACCAAATGTAAACGCTAATCCTTAACAATTTTTTTATCGTAAATATTTTACAGTTTTGTTTTCATTCTAATATTATGAAATAAGGTAAGGTGAAAGTATTTTCACTTTTTTCATTGTTGATGATAAAGGTCTTCTCTACTATGTCTTCCTAATTCTTGTAACAAAATAATATATTTGAATGGGAGAAGATAAGTACTTATGCTTGATTGAATGTTTACCCGTATAATTTTTTCCATGGATTTTTATTTATTTATCAGTATAATTTATTGTGTTGAATTTTTTTGTTTATAAATATAGTTTCTTATCATAGTGTTTTTTATTCCTGTGCATGTTACGATTTTATCTTTTATAGCTGAAATGGATTCTGTATCACTAAAATTCAATATCTTGTCAAAAACACTCGCAATGTAATTTGGATAATGCACATTATTTTCCTTGACCTATAATCATGCCACATAATTTATTTATCTTTGGGCATCATACCAAGTTTCAATGTTAACATTTCCTACGGAAATTCCTTTTAATGATTTGTTAATTCCTTAAATACCATAAGTGAGAGATGGATGAAAATTGGGTTTGAATATATTTCCTTTTTATTATTTCCAAAAAGTTAGATATTAATATTACTTATTTATGAGTGATGTAAGTCAATACATAAGATTAAATAAAGGAGACAAATATGCTATCAAATGATTTCCCAATCTAGAAGTAAGCATTGGGCCACAAGTCTCTAGGAAGTCTTATTAAGTATTTCCAAGCTACCTTTCCTTCTAGTTCTATAGTACTAACATTATTTTTAATTCACATGGGTGAAAACATGACATTTAACTTATTTTAATTGCTATAAAAATGACTAGAAGATAGACAGTTGTGCAAGGTCCTTTTTGACTTACAAGAACTACCTAATTTTTTTTTTGCATGATATTTTTTAATTTAATTTAAATTTGTGTGAATGATATTGGTAGTGATATAAAAAAGTATTAGATTTTAAGTTTCCACACAAAATAAAATATCTATAATATTAATGCTAATTATTTTTTAATTCAATTTGTTAATAGCATCATTTTGTGCCCTATTATTTTTGAGTAATTTCTTATTCAGAGGGAAAGTGTCGAATGTGTGGCTCCTGTCAATATTGTAAACTCTATGTTAGATATCATATTTGGTAGAAATAAGTCTAAATAAGGATCAACAAAGGAAGAAGAGTAAGATTTTTAAATTTCACTTAAGAGCAGTGACAACACATAAAATTGGTACAATAAAATTTAAAAACTCTAAGGATCATCGAGTGTCCAGATGAATTACATAGTTATAGCAATGGAGTTTACAAAAACATATTGAAGTTCATCCCTCTACCATTCTATGTTAAGGGCTAACAACATTTAGGAACACTTTTATATTTATTCTTTTTAATATAATAAAATGCTTATAAACTCACAAATTATGGGCACAAAAATCCACTCAAAATGTTTTGGTATCATTGACAAATTTTATCAATTGGTTGCACTAGAATTTTTTTTTTTTTTTTTATTAAATTCATTTTGTCTCTTGAGAGACCATAGTTGGGGTTAAAAGGATATTATCTCTTGAGAGAAAAAATTATATTGTCTCTTGAGAGATTAAAAAATAGTATTTTATATCATCTTTCAAGAAACAAAAAAATACTATTTTATATCATCTTTCAAGAGATAAAAGTGATATTGTCTCTTGAGAGATAAAAATGATATTGTCTCTTGAGAGACAAAATAAGTAGTATTCTAAATCATCTCTAGTGAGATAATTATTTGAGATAATAATTAGAGACACAATATTTGAAATAATACACAATTTATTTTTTGTCTTAATTTTAAATGATTTGTTTAAGTATTATCTTTAATATTGTCTCAAAAAGGCCCTATTTATTGTAATGAATGTTACATAATTGAAGTAATTTTTTAATTTTATTTGAAGTACTTTTTAAATTATTATTTAGTACAAACAAATAATACATACATGGTATGAAATAAATAATATTATATAATTTAATTTAATTTTCATATTAATGTCTATAAGAATGGTCAATGAGTTGAAAAAGATAATAAAAATGAGTGTCAAACACATATTTGAATCAAGATAAACCATCGTTTACTTTCTACAAAATTTGTTTGACCTCATTTTTATCACAACCATCATGCGACTGGTGATCACTGACTAAATTTTCACTCTATGCATATAAATTTAATCCTAACATTTCCATATATAAATACAACTGGTGCACTCTTAAATGTTTAAAATCCAGGATTTACCTACTCAAATATTCTCTTGCATAAAAATCCATAAGTCCTCAAGTGATAATATCTCATCTTTTTGCAACATAGTATTCGATGGGAGGATTCATATTGATGCAGATTTACTTCAAATTTCATGAGATTGATGTTTACCCTGAACAATACCCTTATTCTAATTCACATAAAGAAATGCATGTTGATACCCTGAACAAAATGATGAAGATGAAGTCCTAGGCTGGTGAGAAGAAAAAAGGTAGTAGTAAGGCTCCAAGTATGGTATCATACTTTCCTATAGGATCCAACCTCTCATGCATTTAGTCACACCCAACTCATTCTTTGTACTCATAACTACATTGTTTGGTTCTAAGCATCAGCTATGAACCTGTGACCTAGCACCCAAATGTAACCTAGGTGCCTACCATTGAACCACGTCCCTCAAACAATAATGTCTCAAATGTCGTAGCAATAATTTTGCTTATCACATGTGGATATGGAGCTGTGTTATCATTACCCTTTGAAAGACTCTCCACATGGGTAATGATGTCTTGATAATGGCAGAAAGTCAGATATAGAGGTACTTGTAAGGGTAGCATATTTATTACCACATGCACACAAATTTGTGTGTTTCTTTATTATTTCTTGATTAAATAAATAGACAATTTTAAATATGATTCCCTTATTTTAAAAGATATAATATTTGAGTGACTGAAATATATTAGATTTTTTGACATCTTTGAGGAAATTCATGTTGTAAAGTCATGTGTTTGACCTATATTTTATTTTTCTATGTGTGTTATTTTATTTGTCACAAAATAATGTTATGCTTTGCTCTTTTGACTTCCTACTTTTGTATTTCCAATCACTCTTTAATGTATACACGTATAAATAAAGACTAATCTTCACAATACACAAAATGTATACATAAAATAAAATATATATTTATAAAACAACGTTGCTCAAAATATGTTACATTTGTTTCTTTTTTCCTACTCCAGATTGCCATGTTCTCTTATAGCTAATGGCAAAATGCATATCTTAAATTTTAAAATTTATTCAGTTATGGAATCAACTTTTATAGCTAGAACTCAAAAAATGCATAATTTTAATTTACTTTATTACTTCTTTAACACTCCAAAAACTTTTTAGAAAATTCTATAATATATAAACTAATTTATATGAAGCGGATGAGACCCCCATTTAATGCCATGTATTGAGAGAAGCAGCAGTAAATGCAAGCATGCATAAGTAGATATTCCAATAATTAAATTAAAAATTTAGAACATAATTCACAAATAAATTTTATTAACTTTAATTCAATAAAGTGGAATTAATAATGCTTAAGGGTGTGGCATAGCATGCAACAATCTTCTTCTAAGTATATTCATTTGAATTGGCAAAAATTGAAAGAGAGAAATCAAGCATCAAAAATAGAAAACAAGATGAGATATTAAATACGAGATGAGATATTGAGTCATTTGGAATGACACTACAGTATTGGATTAATGTTGGTAACCCTACAAGTTGTGTTCTTTTCTATATATTTTCATATTAAAAATTTGTATAGTTGGCAATTGATCTGATGTTGTATAATCCCTCTTTGAAGAAATAAAATTATGTAACTATGGTGTTAATTTACATTGTATCATTGTGCATTGCACAATAGAAGGTATCTCTTAATTGAGATCCTTTACTATGGTTTCATCATTTCAGTATCAAATCAAGGAAAACAATTTTGGGGTTGAGATATCAAGGTTTGTGTTTTTCATTATTTGTGAAGGTCGATAGAGAACAAAGGAGTGCATAATAAGTATCTATGTAAGTTTACAAGAGGACAAGTGATATATCTTGAGGTGTGAAATTGGTGTGATATGTGTAGGTTTGTAAGTGGTGCAATAGTAGATCCAGTGTGTTGTGGTCTCCATCTTATTGAGTGGGTAAAGAACTGAAAATTAAAAAAATGAATACCCTGCATAGGGTTGAAAAAGGTGTAGCAATATGATGCAGGAGCATCTACATTCATTTTCTTGGCAAGATATGGTTACGTTGGGATGATTGAATTCAAAACCAATTTATTGTATTTTCCATCTAATATGCTGTTAATAAGAAGTAAGTGTAAAAAAATAAAAGTAAAAAGTAATTGTTGGGGCTATTGAGGAAATAGAGGAGGAGTGGTTGAAATTATTTCAACCTTAGTATATTGTTACAAATTAAATTTTTTTTGTTGTTTTATCTTGAGCCCAAGTTGGGCGTAGAAGTTGGAGAGGCTCTTAAAAAAGAGCAAAAGCAAATTCATTAAAAAAAGAGAGGATGAGAGGGATGTAGAGGAGAGGAAGGATAGAGAGGAAAGGACCTCTCATTCAAGGGAAGAGATGTAAGAAAAGGAGGAGGATCTCCAGGAGGGAGAAGAGGAGTCACGAAGGCCATTTGGCCTGTATTATCCTGTTTTGACTATGGTGACAAAAAACTAAGTTGTGGGTTGCGGAATATTAAGGACACCAAGCCTTGAGAGAGCTGAGATCAAGAGTAATTGATTAGATGAAGTTGCAGATTCGAATCTCAATTATGGCAGGATCATTCACACTATCCCGAATGTGATGAGGCAAAGCGAGGCGTCTATTTGGCGAGCAAAAGTAGGAGTGTGAATGGGAAGGTGTTCAAGAATCTGGACAATGAAGTAAGGGAATCATTTGCAAGTGGGAAGAATGCATCAGCAATTCCACTAGGTGGTAAAGAAAGAATCATTGCAGACATGTTTGATCGTGTTCTTGAGAAGGAATTCACAGAGAAGGAGCACCCTGAAGGTTCTGATGTAAGCAACTTTAATAGCACCATGGCTGATCAACAGGCAGTATTAGAGACCATGGCCAGGGTTACACATGACAAATCGAAGACAAATGACACTCAGGAGGAAAATGGGACGAGATCATTCCAGTCACAGGATGTCTTTAACTTGGACAATGGAAATGGAGCAGATGATATGTCGACTTTAATTGATCAAAAAGATATGTATTCGTGATATCTAATCCAAAATCAAAATATCCAATACTTCAGTTGGACGTGAGGTTTATTTCTGATTTAGTTGTGGTGATTATCTCTACTACAATTAGAGGCATTGCATTTGCTTGTCTGGGTAGCCAATTATTACTGGATACTTACTTACAGTGTCTATTATTGGACTAGGCAGCTTGAGTTTTGTTAGTGATGGACTTCTGTGTAGAGTATAAGATTTTTTGCATGATTGAGAAGATTCCAATTGATTATGTGAACACAACGATGGAGAGATTGGAGAAATGCCTGTGCGTAAGGTCATTGGCCATAGGTTCATAACTATAGACTCTACAAGCTTAATTCTATGGACTCTATAGGCTTGAATCTACAGACTGTGCAGGAAAAGGAAAATCTACGAACTCTGCAGGGTCATTTTTATGATTTTGTATGTCAGTCTAAGGACAGTTTCATCATTTTGGTATCAGAGCTTGAAGCTCTTGGGAATTGGTAATTTGTTGACGGTTATGTTGAATCAAGATTTCTAATGAGTTGTTACAGGATTTGGCAAGGGGATCAACAGGACAAAGTGATAGAAGACCTTGTTGAGGAAAGATATGAGTAACTTTGATATTTGATTTGAGTTTATTGTGTTTGAGAAGTAAACAGGTGAAGAGGAAGGCAGTCAAGCCATTGAGGCTTAAGAGGAGAAGAAGCCAAGGAAGGCTTAGTGAAGAGCCAAGAGAAGCTCTAGAAAAAGAGCAAGTGAATGCTCAAGAGGAAGATCCAAAGCAAGGTAAGCTTGGATTTGTGATTTGTGTTTGTTGAAGTGTTGTATAAAGAGATGCTATAGGATTGAGAAAAGGATCAAAAAACTAGGATGCAAAAGGCCTAGGTGAGATCAAGGAAATTGTCAAAAGACCAGTCAAGGAGAAAGGCTTGGGTGAGACAAGTGGACCAAAATACTAGGGTGTGAAAGAGCTAGGTGAGGACCTGAAGGGATCAAAAGACCAAGGTGGAAAATACTTGGGTGAAGATCTCAGAAATGGAAGTATTGTTGAAGGCATTTCAGAGTAGCAAGGTACATGAGGGCACCAAGAAGAAAGCAAGCATCCGAAAGAAGAGAGGTATGAACCGTATTGAAATTGATAAAGAGATTTCTAGTTTGAAGAGAGAGTTAACTAAGATTAAAGATGAATATGAGTCTTGGATGCAGATGGACGAGCAAGCATGGGTATGGCCAATAAAGAAAAGGTTGAAATGGCCAATTGATCTCCTAGTGAAGAGGAGAAGAAGGCAAAAGGATATTGCCAAGAAGAGAGAAGCCCATAGAGGCAAGAGGATGAGTAGGTTGCCAAGTGAGCAGCAAGAGGAAGAAGTTGTGAAGAAGGTTCTCATTGTAGAAAACAAGAGAAGAGAAGAAAGAAAAGATAAAGTGCCAGGAAGAGCACTTGAAAAGATAAGAGTGTTGATGAAGAGAGCACTCATAGGGACCTTGTGGTCTCTTACTTTTATATCTAATGTTGTCTTTGCATGGGTAATTATAGGTATGAGCAGCCTTATGAAGGTCAAGAGAAGGGCCTTGGAGAGTGAAAATATTGGTGCAAGAGAAGACACCAAGTACACAAGTGCATGTGTAAGAGAAAAGAAAAAGTTTGTTGTTGTAGATAAAGAAGAAGAGATGCATTAGTTAATACATGAAGGAGGTGTTGAAGACCCCATACAAGCAAGAGAAGAGATGGAAGATGAGGATGACTTCCATGATGCTATTGAATGCCAAGAAGAGGAAAGAGAACAGCCAAACACAAAGGAAGAGAAAGATTGCTCCATGGATCAAGCTATCAAAGAGGTAAATGAAGTGTTAAGACCTAATTTTGATTGTTATTGTAAGCATGAAGATGTTAATACATAGGTTAGAAGAGGCAAGAGGAAGATGAAATCCTCACACAAAGTAGTTAACCATGGGTACATAATGCCTAAATGGTGGAAGAAGCAAGCTCCCAAGCAACAGGAAGTGCTAGTACAAAAGCATGGATGTAGGATGCCTACATGGTTTGAGAGGACATATGATAAGAAGGAGAAACAAGTATGGGTGCCTAAGAAGGCTAAGAGTGAAGAGGTGAGTTTTGAGGTAACAACACCAAGAAGTCAATGGAAGAGTAATGAAGGTGAGACGGTGAGTATGGAAGAAGCATTCCATGAAGACAGGACGCTTGAGAGGTATACCAAAGAGGTAAAAGGTAAACAATTTGTTTATGATGCTGTTTTTGAATCCGTTAATGATCTTTTCATGAGAAATGAGGAATGGAAAGTAGCTATGTGGACTAGTATACAGCAAGGAGAGAATTCCAAATGGATGAATGATGAGGAAAGAGGAGAGTATGCAACAAAGCAATGCCTCATTGAAAATAAAGAACAAGCAAGATGGCTTCAAGTAGAGATTGAAAAGAGCAAGGAAACACAAGGTAATAGTGTTCCTATTGTTTTTGATAAGTATATTGTTGTTGATGAAGAAGTTGACTTGTATGAAGAAACCATAAAGTGGATGAATGTATTTATAGAGGATGAAAGACAATTTGGTCCTAAGTTTGATATAGGACATGAAGATTTGGATGATCTTGTGTTGAGTGAAGAGTTGAAGAGGATAGAAGAGTTGTTAAATCCTCCAAAAGAGTTGTGTAGAGGCACATATCAACATGGTGGCACCATTGATTAGATGGGAAATGAATTGAGGCAAGAGCTAAGAAAGGATGAGATGAAGAGTAAAGTTAGTGAAGGACAAGTAATACTTGTGAGTGATGAGCCCAAGTTTGATGAAGTGAATGGGGAGATAGATGAGAGCTCACTAAAGGAAGAAATGAGAATGTTGGAAGAGATCTTTAGTTCTTCAAGAGAGCTACATACAGGTACAAGCCATGGTGAAGACACCATTGAGAAGAGTGAAACAAGACAAGAGCAGAAGAGTGGAGGCAGCCAAGAGACTTTATGGTCTCAAGTTGTTACTTCTAACATTGCCTTGGGTGTTTTGAATTCAGGTGTTATAGTTGTGGAGATGAATGAAGTCCATAGTTCAATGGACAAATTTTTGAACCAAGAAGAACAAGAAGATCTAGAAGAAGCATGGAAGCGGGAGATGGTAGCTAAAAAGGAGATGAGGAGAAGAACATACCAGAAAAGGAAGAAAAGCAAAATGAAGGACAAAGACTATCAAAGACAAATAGCAGCATTGGTATAGGCAACAAGACCTTGGGATCCAGGCATATAATGAAGACTAATGCATGGAGGCAGCAGTTCATTTGAACTAAGGTTCAAATCCTTTCTAGAGGGAGAGTATGATGCAGGAGCATCTACATTCATTTTCTTGGCAAGATATGGTTACGTTGGGATGATTGAATTCAAAACCAATTTATTGTATTTTCCCTCTAATATGCTGTTAATAAGAAGTAAGTGTAAAAAAATAAAAGTAAAAAGTAATTGTTGGGGCTGTTGAGGAAATAGAGGAGGAGTGGTTGAAATTATTTCAACCTTAGTATATTGTTACAAATTAAAAATTGTTTGTTGTTTTATCTTGAGCCCAAGTTGGGCATAGAAGTTAGAGAGGCTCTTAAAAAAGAGCAAAAGCAAATTCATTAAAAAAAAAGAGGATGAGAGGGACGTAGAGGAGAGGAAGGACAGAGAGGAAAGGACCTCTCATTCAAGGGAAGAGATGTAAGAAAAGGAGGAGAATCTCTAGGAGGGAGAAGAGGAGTCACGAAGGCCATTCAGCCTGTATTATCCTGTTTTGACTGTGGTGATAGAAAACTAAGTTGTGGGTTGTAGAATATTAAGGACACCGAGCCTTGAGAGAGCTGAGATCAAGAGTAATTGATCAGATGAAGTTGCAGATTCAAATCTCAATTATGGTAAGATCATTCACACTGTCCCAAATATGGTGAGGCAAAGCGAGGCATCTATTTGGTGAGCAGAAGCAGGAGTGTGAATGGGAAGGCATCCGAGAATCTGGACAATGAAGTAAGGGAATCATTTGCATGTGGGAAGAATGTGTTGGCAATTCCACTGGGTGGTAAAGAAGGAAGCATTGCAGACATGTTTGATCGCGTTCTCAAGAAGGAATTCACAGAGAAGGAGCACCCTGAAGGTTCTGATGTAAACAACTTTAATAGCACCATGGCCGATCAACAGGTAGTATTAGAGACTGTGGCCAGGGTTACACATGACAAACCAAAGAAAAATGACATCAGGAGGGAAATGGGATGAGATCATTCCAGTCACAGGATGTCTTTAACTTGGACAATAGAAATGGAGGAGATGATATGCCAACTTTAATTAATTGAAAAGATATGTATTCGTGATATCTAATCCAAAATCAAAATATCCAATAATTTAGTTGGACGTGAGGTTTATTTCTGATTTAGTTGTGGTGATTGTCTCTGCTGCAATTGGAGGCATTGCATTTGCTTGTCTGGGCAGCCAGTTATTACTAGATACTTACTTGCAGGGTCTATTATTGGACCAGGCAACTTGAGTTTTGTCAGTGATGGACTTCTGTGTAGAGTATAAGATTTTTGCATGATTGATAAGATTCCAATTGATTATGTGAACACAGTGATGGAGAGATTGGATAAATTCCTGTGTGTAAGGTCGTTGGCCATAGGTTCATAACTATGGACTCTACAGGCTTAATTTTATGGACTCTGCAAGCTTAATTCTATGGACTCTGCAGGCTTGAATCTACGGACTGTGCAGGAAAAGGAAAATCTACAGACTCTGTAGGGTCATTTTTATGATTTTGTATGTCAGTCTGAGGATAGTTTCATCACAATAGGTTTGAGTTATGCATAAGGATAGTATGCAAGAGATGGAAGAGGATTGTGTAGCCTTATTATTTGGGTTGAAGATTGTCTTCCAAATTGAGGTACAAGTTGATGTGAAAGAGGAGAGGAAATGTGTGTGGATCACATCGTGTTACAAAAATGAAGAGGATGAAGGTTCCCTGAAACAAGAAAACCTTAGAATGGATTGAGGAAGCTCTAGTGGAAGAGAGAGTAAATACATATCTCTTGAAATACATAGAGGTGGAATTATAAGATGTGTGAGTGAGTGCACATGATATATTTATTGAGGAATGAGATCTTATATTTACATAAGATGAGGTAGATGTGGAAAACACATATGAGGTTTTTGTAATGGTAGTTTATACATATCCCTTGTTCAATTGGGAAGAAGAGTAATTCCATCTTTTATTTGTAGGAGAGATTAAAGTGATTAATTGGATGTTTGAGTTCTTAGATTAAATGGTGGTAAGAGCACATAAGTGATTATATAGAGCGAATAGGTGGATAAAATTTTGAATTTATCATGTAAATTGAAGCAAAAAAATTGGAGGTTGTTACATCAAAAATGTTATACTTATTTCAAGTTGTGATGAGAGAAATAAAATTGAATGACATGAGGATTATTCTAGAATCAAGATATCGAGTATTACTTAGGAAATAAATGTGTATAATCATGGAAGTGTTAGAATGTGTTGTTGAGAGATCCATAGAAGAGTTGGTGTAAAAAAGCATCAAGAGAGAGAGAGAGAAGAAAGAGAAGAGGCATGAATTCATAAGTTCCAATGATGGATTAAAGGAAGATAAAAAGATGTGGTTGTAGGAAGTGGATGTATTTTTAGCATGCAATAAGCAAAAGGTAGATGAACATGAATTAGTATGCCCATAGAAGGCAAGGGATATCCTTGCACAAAAGTAAGGAAGATCACTATGCATCAGAGTGTGGATGAATAATGTGGAGCATAGTATCACAAAGTACTGATATGCAAAAAATGAATAGTGATAGCGTACACCAAATTCATTTGGTCGTGCATAGTATCAAGGAGCACTTGCAGGGGGTATAGGGTGAAAAAATGAAGAATGACACCACATAAAGGAAAGATAGTGGTTATGTGAAGGAAAAGAGTATTATTACATAGAGGAAGGTGAACAAGAGTTTGAGACATAAACATAGGAATGTTTTAGTGGGTAGTGTCGCAACAAAGAAATAAAAGAATAGATTATGTAATATAGATAGAGGAGGTTGACCTAAGTGGAGTAGGAGATTACACAATAGAGAAATGAAGGGATTTTGGAAGATGGTGTTGTTTTTTTACTTGAATAATTATCTAAGTGAACTAGAAGGTGAGAGTTATCTTGCATTGTCAAAAGGCATGCCAAGACCTTTAGACAGGGTCAAAAGAGTGGGTTTCCCACTCAACCTAAGTGGGTGAGCACCATGCTCACACATTTTTTTACCCAAGGTATATGATATAGTAGCATTCAAGTTCATGTGTAATTTTTCATCAACCAAAAACATGAGTAGTTAACTAATAAAAATTACAATGAAGTATTTTGCTATAATGATGGTCTATAGTATGCTTACAAGCATCACAGTTCATATTTAAGTCATCACATGTTTTATTTATTTATACATTGGTTTAGGGGTAAATTACCTTTAGGGGTTTTTCATGATTTATTTTCTTACCGCAAATGCTTTTCAGTAATGTTTTTATAGTGTTAGCTTCAGTTAGTTGTGTGGATTTAATGTACTTATTTTTGGGCATTGGTTCTTGAGATTTTTCTTTAGCACATCATATAACTTAACACTAGTAATTTGCACACTTTGTGATGATAAGTGGTAATATGTCTATTTAGATAAGGCTTCTAATTATCTTGAGGACTGTTGAAGGGGCCCATGATGTCTTATGGTACTTTGAGTAATGTTATGATTCAATGTATTACCATCAAGATTTATCTTCATTTAATTATTATTAGTAGGTTGTTCATCATTAATGTAATTTGGGCAAATCATCATCTATATAAACACATCTTCATTTGAAAAAGCATTTGCTTCCATAATGAAGAGATATTTTTAAGTTTGGTTGTAAGGATTAGTGCAAGTGGATTTGTGCATAGATCTGAGGAGAAATATGGGAATTGAGTCATTTGGAACCAAAATTTTGTGTTTGATTGATACTTGTGATCCTACGGGTTGTGTTATTGTTTATGTTTGAATATTAAAATGTTGTATTATTGGTGATTAGTCTAATGTTGTGTAATATCTCTTAGAAATAATAAAAATTTATTATTATTGTGTGAATTTTTTTGTGTCATTATGGATTGCACGATAGTAGGTATCTCTTAATTGAGACCCCTAATTGTGAATACATCACAATCCTCTAAAATAAACTAATTATATAATACTTATTGAGGATGACAAATATTTAGAGGCTATCATCCTAAATTTAAAATTGAGAAATCTCTCATATAAAAAAATAACATCATACTAGTGTCTCCTATAAAACAAAGGATCTTTACCAATGTCTCATAATATACATAGATCTGACATTACTATGAATTCAAAAACATAAAACAAAGGATTTCTATTTTGTAAGGGTTGCACTACAAATGTGTTGAACAACACATTATTTTAATGGTAAGAGTTGCATTCCAATTAGGTTGAATACCCTCCTACCAAAGAATAGAGGCCTATGATTCTGCAAGTGTCTAATGAGAGAAACCCTCCAAGTCAAATTCCCTTTTTGGGTGGAAAATAGACATTAGCCAAGTAGCTATTGATAAATGCCTTAAAGTCAGCCTCGTAGCCACCATGTTATTTATTCAAGGATAGATAGTGATGAGGGTTATTTGGAGTCCCAAATAAATGTAACATAATATTAATTTGCTTCAATAGACACTACTTCATATAAGTTATTCAATAGCTATTACCCTTTATAATATTCTACGTTTACTTTATTCAACATTACTAGCCCATTTTCCAAGTTTCTTTGAAATTTGTCATCATGTTCAAATGTGTCAAAAAGGGGACAGGCTGAGTTAAAATGTATACATATATACTCTTAAAAAAAAATCTTAGTTTCCATTGTGTCACACCAAAACATCATGTTTAGAAATGCCACATAAGATCCTAATGACATATTAAGATCAATCTGATGCATGCAACAATTAGTTCATTTCACCCAAAGTATTTTTCTTACCATGACCTATGTATATGCCTTTAAAATTTAAAACACTGATGAGTAAATTAAAATAATAAAACTAAGACTATCACTTCTATATCCATCCAGATTAATAACGCATGAATTATTTCATCAATGGTGTAAATGACAAAGTAAGGATTATTTGAGCATATTAAAATTTTTTGTTAGAAAAATAAAAATATAGACTGATGACCATTTGGAAAAACTTAAATATATTCATTTTGAAAATAAAATATACTTTTGTGTGAAATTTTTGAAGCCATTCCTTCATGACAAGTTGAACATCAAACTAAATTAGGAAACTTCACTGTACACATGCCCAAGAATTGCCCCCAGTTTTAAATGGTTATATCAATATTTACCACTAGCTATTAATAAAACATTGTTAGTGGCCAATTTAAGGCAATGTAAATTGAATTATGTATTCTCACATTTTTGTCCTTTGGAGACCAAAAAATAAAAAATGCTCTGATAAGGGTAATACAATTTTTTATTGAAGCTCAATTAAATCATCTTCCATGACCCAACTAGCTTGATTTCATGGTAATATGTTTAACATTATTTCATCTATAACTTTCCAAGAGAACATTTATTATCCACTTGCACATTGAGAGGAATAGTTATGAATCTCCCAAAACATAAACCATTTACAAGGACCAAGATGTAGACATGTTTGAAAGTTTACCATATACGAGGGTTAAAAGTTAGATTACGTTTTGTTTCCATTTATAAGATTATTATTATACACATACACATGGGGAAGAATTATGTTTGGTTTGATTTCCTTACTCAGAGTATTGAATACATAGGCAATGCTCAATCGTTCATTGGGAAGTGGTTTGGGTTAGCTCAACCCATCCCTCTTCCCTATTTTTATAGGTTAACTTAGTTTCATAAGTGGAACTAGGTTTTTAAAGTGAAAAAAATGATTTTATATTCTTCAAACATAATGAGAAAATTATATCACATGAAAAGATGATTTACAAGAAAATGTATCAACTTATGCTAAAATAGTGAGGTAGAGTTGACAAGGACAATCCAACAGAAGGAAGGTAGCTTCATCTGATGCAAGCATCCATATTATTATGGACTCATAAAGTAGATATAGATACTCATTTTCCTAATTTAAGTATCTTTTGATCCATTTCCAGTCCTTTTAATCAACTATATTCAGTCTTAGACATACATAGAACAAAAACAAGCTAAGTATCTTAATCCCTTAAATCATTTCCATTAATAGTAGATTAAAATAGTTCAATTATAATATGGTGTAGCATTCAGATTTGATTTAATTTTTACATATCTAAAACAATTTAAATATTTAATTTTTTTGTTATTAGATATGCACTAATAAAAAAATAAGATAAAATATATTGGTGAACCCAAATCTCATATTAATCATGTAGGTTTCATTTAGGTTTTCATACTTCTTTCTAAGTTTTAGATTTATATATTGAAATCTATTTTTCAGACCTGATTTTTTGTCTCCCCTTCATAAGTGCTTATTTTCTCATAGGGTTTTCAATCCTCAAAATTCTAACATTTGATGCTAGCCTTTATATTAGGAGTAAGCTTTTTGCTTGTGTTTTCTTGCCCTATTAGGATTTAGTATAAAACATAGTGATAGGTCAAGTAATAATAAAGTTAAACATAATAATATTTATATGGCTCTCCCTCCACATTATTTTTTTTGTATGTTCCTCATGATCCATCATTATCCATTCTTATTACATAATCCCTTATGCATATCATCTTATACATGCAGGCTAAGTTGTTGTAGTTAGAGAAAAGTTTTTTTTAATTGTTTCATATAACTATTTTTTTTTCAAAATGTAAAGATAATACTTTGAATAAAGGCATCATTACCTTTGTTAAGGATGACCTTCTACCACAAGCCATAGAATTGAGACAATATGCTTTTGGGCTAAGATAATTATGAAACTTAGGTTACAATGATCAAATATTAGGTAAGCATGGATAATGCATCATTAACCATGTCACCCCATATAAGAAAAAATGTAAACAAGGCCTTGGGTATGAGGATGATTAATAGGTTAATAAATAATCTGAACCAAATACAAATATTTAAACACATTCCCTTAAGGAAAAACAAAAATTTCATATAGACCTTGATTATCGTAATAAGGTTTATCCTCATGAAGATTTATATAATTAACATGAAATGAGACAAAATATTCCATTATATATTCAAGAAAATGTATTTACAAAAGGAGTTAAGCGAGTGTTCATATAAAATGGCTTCTAATAGACATTTGTAACATAAAATTGTTATAATCATTAGGAATTGATATGGATTGTATTCAAAATTCTAATAAGAGCATAATAGAGTGTAATGATATTCCTCACCACATACTTAGAATAATATCAATGGATGTATCAATATAATTTAATGATATTCCTCACCACATTTCAATTTATGTCTAATCATATACATTATACCTTACTCTTGGGTGTACCATGGATCCATGGTATGTATGAAATAACATCCACACTATGCAAATGATGTAAATTTGCACACCAATGGTATTTAAATACACATCTTGTAGATGAAAACCCCTTTACCTATTGTAACATAGAACAACCTAGTATTCAATTTATCGTATCCTCTTCATAAAGGAGGAAATTTTCATGGTTACATGAACCTCCTCATAAGATACTAAAGAAGTTACTTGAGTGAAACATCATATTTCTAACTCCCCAAAAAGAGGTTGATATGAATAGACCTTTTTATAAGGGATATGATAATAATGCATATTATGACTTTCAGAGATGTGTTGGAAATTTTACAAATAAATGATTTATACTAATGCATAAGATGCAAGATTTAGAGGATTACCACACCAGTGAGATCAATAATATTAGTACATTAATTTATGATTTGGTCATATAGCCACTTCCTAAAACTTCATAACTAATTCCACAACACGTAGTTACATTCCTTGACTATACATGACAATTCATAGGCTAGTATAATTGTGGAATTTTCACAATATATATAGGATCAAAGTTGATTCTAATATTTATGATGGATAGTATACAACATTGGAATACTAATCATATCCAAATATAGATACATCTAATAATCCTTGTTTGTGTCAAGTGACACTTTTACCAATCCTATGATGATGCATCCTTTCTAGTGATCTAATTCTAATGCACATTATTTTTCACCATGCTACTTTTTCATCCCTACATATTGTTTATCTATACTTGTTTGGTTTATATTGAGCTTACATGATCACATACACTTATGTTTACATATCATGAGTACATACTTTGATTATTTATCATTAATGGCATGTTTTTCTCCACATAATCTCTAG
Organism: Torreya grandis; assembly: GCA_037957365.1. Lineage (NCBI taxonomy): Eukaryota > Viridiplantae > Streptophyta > Pinopsida > Cupressales > Taxaceae > Torreya > Torreya grandis. The sequence continues at coordinate 1,718,090 of JARHVA010003561.1, read as the reverse complement.
AGAAATGTTATTATGATTCACATATAGAGTGGGGAAATATTTGTTTCCTTCATTCTCTCCACATCATGACACTATTACATGCAATGCACATTGTGGCTTGACATATGCTATCAAATGTTTGGATCCACCATTTCTTCTATTTTTGAAGCTTTTGCCTCTTAGCCTCGATCGATTATGTCCAAAAATATTTTAAAAATGAAATATTTAGAAAAATAAAAAATCAAGGCCTATACATGGCATGCATTAGTAGTTTAAATCAATCACTTATGTTGTGTATCATATCTTGGAAGATTACATATCATTTTTCATAGGCATATGCATTTCATAGTATACATGAGTGAGTGGAGGACATACGTGCATCATATGACATGGATTCACATGTGTGGGAATTCCTACACCCAGTGAGCTACACATATGTATACTAAGGGCATGTTTTTGATACATCTATCTAGGTTACATATTTATATAATTATACCCCTGATCATATCATGCCACTCAGATGGATTATACATGTCTTACCCTTTCTTATACTAATTAAAGTGTTATATGGATATTTTAAATTACAATGTGTGATGATTAGATACATTGATAGTATAGACTAATGTTTCTTATTTTATACATGTTTCTATTGTTTTTTTCTCTTGTGTGTTGCATTATGTCATGTTATGTGTTACATTGTGTGCCTTGTACCTTCATGCATTACTTTTATTTATATTTTTCATACCTCAAGTATGTATTACATTATGTTTGTATCTTGCCTTGTGTGACATTTAATTGTCTATTGTGTGTGGCTCTTGCCTTGTGTGACATTTTTTTCTCATAGGGTGTGTCTCTTTCCTTATGTGAAATTGTGCGTTTATTGAGTGATATTGTGTGTGATTCTTTTGTGTGCATCATGGAGATGACATTTTTTTCATATGTGTGGATAAATCTAGGATTTTGTACTAAGCTTGTGGTGTTGTGATTGATATCATGCACATTTCTTCTTGTGTATGGTTTCATGATATACATCATGCACATCCCTATGTAATTTACTATTTAGTACTTATACATGTAATTATTAGTATTGTGTGCCTATGTTAGTGGAGGTTCTTGGAAAAACCCATCAAAACATGCTAAGGATTTTATTGTGTGAGTTTCAATTACAGATGTAAATAGATGGGGGTGTGGAAATAAGATTCAGTTATTTCATTCATACTTAGTGAATATTCATCAAAACATATATTACTAGAAAATAATAGACATATTATTTTATATTAATTGCACAAATTAAAACAAATTAGAGGAAGAAATATGAAGTGAATGATACATGTAAAGTTTTTAATGAAACCATGAAATGGTTTATACTATCTCACAATGGGAACTCTTTTCCTTTAAAACTTTACATTAATAATATAGCTTCATGAATTCTATGTCACTTCACATTCCTAACCTTTCATTTCTATCCAAAGAGGTATTTTTATCTTAATTTAGACTTTTGATATACAAGCATGGGTCAAATACATACAAAATTATATACATTATATAAAATACTACACATTTCACACTTTTCATTCATGCATACTATATGATTTTATACTTCAAAGTCTAATACCAATACTTCCATAGATTTAAACAATTTTTTCATCTTGAGACAAAGTCATAAGAAGTGTGTCAAAGTTTTGAGCTAATTGAGTTATGTGTGCTACACTAGGGGTTGATCCAAAAGTAATGCTTACGCTTATCACTTGAAGTTGCATTTATCAATTTTCACCTCTTATGCATTAATTACTTACCATTTCATGTTTTTAACTAAATAATATACCATTCTACTTCACTTTGTAGGTTTTTAGTAGATTGGCATAACATAGGAGCCACCATTTATAGGTTTTCAATCTTCCTAGCCTCACTCCTATTTATAGGTTTTCAACCTTCCTAGCCTTGCTCATAAAAATTATGGTCTTATCGACTTTTACATTCTTAAAAATTACAAAATTGATGACCCATAGTACCTATTGAGATGGTAGAGTTATCGACTGCATAATTGGGGTTGAATCAAGTTGTGAAGAAGATAGTGATTTTTAAGTCATTCAAAAATATGGTGTTGTTGAAGAAGATGGTGAAACTAAAGTTGTTGATGAATATGTAGCTACAAATTCAGTTTCTTAAGGCATTTTTTATGGTTGAAGTGTTGGTTGAGCTATTTTTTCACTTTCTTAGTTTTTAAATCTTATATGAATTGGCTTGGTAGAATGAATTGGGGTTCATCAATGATCACTATAATGAAGATATCCAAATGTAATAAATCTTGTTTGAATTACATCTAATCCACTAGGGCATCTTACACCATACTAGTAAATGTGCACAAAGGATATTTATTTGCATAATAGTTTGGATGTCTTCATCATATGTGATAGCAATGATGGATCTATGTTGAGAGACCCTATGCTAAATGTCTTGTGACTTATCCCCCATCCTAATTGCATATCAATGTGATTAAATGTCATAAAATGTGTATAGATCATCTCATTTTTCCATGAATTCATTTTTTCCATGAGATTGTCTCTTGAGGCAAGAGAATCCTTCATTGTAGCATCCATTTGATCTAGTTTGGATGCTTGATTATATATAGCTATTTTGGCTTTACTTTGTTGGATAAATTTGGATTCACTTCATTATAAGTGTCTTACAGTTAATATTTCAAATTGAACATGATGAAAAAAAAATTGGCTTGATTTGCAGCAGTGTCAAGGACTTGCTTGTATTCTTTAAGGAGTTCAAAGATTATTTCTATTTATGCTTTCAAGTGTTGACCTTACAATAGGATTTTTTTAAATTTATGTGCAACCACCTACTCCTTTGTGAGTCAAGAAAGTAGATTTGTGATGTTTTCCTCTAACATCACCCAGTTGCCCAAAACATAACCCACTAGTGATGGACAGGTATCATCTATGATATTATGTGCCTTGGTTAGGCGTGCATACATATCTATGTTTTATTCCATCATCTAGAGGTTATACTACTCCATCTTAGCTACCTTATGAGTAATCTACTCTTGAAATGCATTAAATTCCTCAATATATTTAGCCAATGTAATTTAAGTCACATATAGTGACACCTCTTGACCTATCATGGCTAGTGCTAAGAATGTTGTATCAACTATTATCAACATAAGTTAGTGTCAAATATGAGCAATAGAGAGCGTGATTTTCATTTATCACAAAGGTAGAGCTTGAACATTTTTTAGTGATATATAGTCTCTCTTATTATACTTTTCCCTAGGTTCATCCTGATATTCGAGATGTGCTTAAAGGATATTAGACTTCAGGGATTAGTTGTTTATTCACCTCTTTTGTATGTTATGTAGGTTGGTCTTGTTCATCATATTTATACATTTTTAATACAACTTCCATCTTCTTCATTTCTAATTCTTCTTTTGCTTTAGAAGTTGCCTCTACCTAATATTTGCCTCTTTTTTTCTTTCTCCTTAGTTGCTTACTTGGCTTATTTTGTAACATCCTTCATAACTTGACATTCTTTGACCTTTTCAACTCCTCTTCAACTTTATTTTTCTCCTTAGGTTTCTTATTTGTTGCATTAGCCTCTGATTTCTTCTACTCTTCTTGTATTTGTAGAGTCTCATTATGTTTATTCTCAGCATCCTTGGATACTAGTGCAGCCTCAACTTTCTTCTTCTAATATTATTGCATTCACAGACCCTCATTATGTTTGTTCTCGATATCCTTGGCTACTAGTTCAGCCTCTGCCTTCTTTTTTTTTGGGTATTGTGCCTCATTTTCTTCTTTATCTTTATTATTTTATGAATCTTCCTCTTATTCTTTCCTCTTTTTAACTTCATCTTCCTTGTTGTGTTGTTCCTCATCTTCTTTCTTCTTTTTCTATTCTTCCTCTTTTTGGGCCTTCTCAAACTTATCCTTTTCCTTTTTTTCCTTCACTCTCGTAACTTTTTCTCTGTTAAAAATTTCGTTCACTTGATGTTGTGCAATGTCTATTTGGGGTTGAAACTATTTGGTTTTTGTTGTGATTTAGTTTTTTTCTATGTAGATTCTTACATACACTCACCGATCTCGTGAACATAGGGTAGATGGGTGAATATGGGGGCAATGATGGAGAAGGGGATGAAGGGGGTAGAGAAGGAAGTGAGGAATGTTTTGGGTAAGGAGAAGGTGAAAAATAACCATTATACACATGCTTACCAACATCTTCCCATGAGTAGGTGGGACCTTATTTTCTTATGGAACTTGGATGCATGGGTTTGTTTAGTAGGTTTTTGTTTCATTCCTTGCTCTTCTTCAGATTCTACCTCTATAACATTACGCACCATGGAAAAAATTTCCATGCATTTTATAATTGTTGGAGATGTCTTCACAGTGTAGTGAGTGTATGGTATGTGTGTTAGTGGTTGTTGAGGATTTCATTGTTATGTTAATGATTGCTCCATTGTTATTTATTGGTTGAACATATATTATGTTGTCATCACTACTACTAATGATCCTACACATAATAGCCCTCCTTATAAAATTAATGTCATTTTATGTTTGTTTTCCTCCTCTTATATAATTGTTTCAATAATTATAGGCTCAATAGGTGTAGATATGTTTACCAGCAGTACAAATGAAACATTTTTACATAATTAGTAAGTGAACATTTCCTATCAGAAGAAGAATTCCTTCTCCTCATCTTCCTCATATATGTCCCTTCCAATTTCATCTAATAAAGTCTTGTACACTTTTTCTTCATCAACCCCTAATTTTTGAAGGTTTTATTTTGCTACAATATTCATCATGATCTTATCACTCAGCCATAATTTTATGTTATAAGTTTTCTTCTTTGGTGGTAGTGATTATCTATGAGATGGAGCTTTCTTATTTCTTATTGTTGGCTTTGTTGATGATACATATAGTTTAGGTTGTACCTATTATTGCCCCTGATATTCCCCTTTTTGTTATGATAAAGGTTATTTTGATGCCTCTATGTGTACCATAGATGTCCTTAGTGTTTAATAACACTTCTCATTTTATAATTCTGGGAATTCGAGTAGAAGGTTTTGGCAACTTATGTTACCTATGGTGAAATAGCAGTAAATCAATGTTTATCTATTCCATAAAATTTATATTAATTGATGGTTGGAAACCATCCTGGACCAATTCTTTGCAAATTGTAAGTATCTATTCTAATAGTAGTGAATTATGATCAAAGATTAAACTACAGACTAATCTAAATAGATATTTATAATGAATTCTAAACTAAAGTGATTTAGTTGAAAATGGACAAAAGAGAAAGGTAAGGTAGAAATAAAATATGTGATTGCTTATTATTGACTTAAATATCATAAAAAAGTTTCAATTATAACTGAACCTACATTCAACTAGTATATGATGCAAAATATCATAAGCTCAAATCTCACCATACACTAGGAAAATTTCTAAGGATAATATGAAATTATACAAGTAAGAAATGGATTTTACTTAAATATTTGTTACCAAACTCAAATAGAATTAGCACATATGAATATAGAATAAATGAAATGAAGCAAAATAAATATCCTTCAACTAATCTAGCATAAGCACAAATTAGCAACCCTATATCACAAATGCAAATTCAAAATTCATGAAACCTTTCAAATTAAGCTTTAGAACCAATAATTAAGAGAAAGCCACATTAACAATTGACACATCAAATTTGGACAATCTTCACAAAATTCCTTGATAGTATTAATTGCTCAAAGCATACAAATTTGCTCAAAATTCTATCCCTTTACAAGATGGTAATACTACCTTTTATAGAAAGACTAGGTGGTATACTTATCAGTTACGAGATACAAATGTACAAAAGATAAATATAGCTATCTTTTTTAAGGAAGTTATAGAATATAGTTGCTTTTCTAAACTAGACTGACCTAGAGGCAAATATGATAATAGACTAGCATATGCCTTTACAAAAGAATATTCCTATTTCAAATATTACAATTTTTTTACAAAAAGGAATATTAACTAATTCTTGGGCCTATTATAGAAGGGTTCTATTGTTGCTCTTATAGAAGCTCCATATCTCTTTAATGTTGTTCTTTGACAAGTTCCAAATCTATAGCTAGATTTAAAAGGTAAGCATCTTCTTGGTCAGCTAAGTCCTCAAAATCTCTATCATCCCTTGCCATAACCTCTTTAATACTCTTGGATTTTGTAATCTTTTCTTTAGTAGTGAAGATCATGCCCAAACATTTTTTGTTTTCATTGCATGATTGGCCCTAGATTTTGCCCTTTACTTCCTATATCACCAAATTGACTCTATTATTATATTCTTCATCATCAATAATTCCTAAGGTTGTAGTCTTTATAATATTAGCCAACATGGTACCAAGGAGTTACTTAATCCTTACAATCAGTTCTTTATCATCCTTTAAGAGTTTGTCCAAGCTTGTTAACCAAGCACTTAAGTTTTGGATCTTATCCACCATTATCCCTAATATAGCATTTAGGTGGGCTAGGCTAATGGTTCAAAACTTAGATATTATATTCTTAATCAGTATGTTTATAAGATATCTTATTTTGGCCTATGCATCTTGTCATTCTATTATCAATCCTTTAGCCACCTCACTCTGTTGGCTCAATGCATCTTGTCTTAGCTTCATTAACTTTAAAGAGTCAAACATATCAAAAAAGGATGCTTCAAACATATTTATTAGAGACTTATGCACTGATAAGATACCCTAGATCTCTAAGTTATCCTTTTCCTTCTTTAAATTATGAATCCTCTATTTCATTCCTTTGATGCCATCTCTTACTTGAGATGAATGAGAGTCAGTTAGGCTTTCAATATCTTCTTCATGGATGGGTAGTTTAGCAAGATACTTCCCTCCAACCAAAGTTAAACCTGTAAAGGGTTCAACCTTATGGAATGTGAACTCTTCAGTCCCAACCATGGATTTTCTTGTTGTGACTCTCTCTAATCTAACTATCTCTAGATTGAACTACATAGTGGTAGATGGCTCTGTATATTTTGGAGGTTCTGCGACCTCTATCTTTATGTCAGTTGATGTTCTTGGAGCATCCATTTATTCTCTTTCTAACCCTATAGTGGTCACTATCCTTCTTTCTTCTTCCTCTTTCATCAAAGCCTTTATCCAAGGCTTGATGTCATCATGTACATCAATGTTAATAGTTTGGGTTAAGGCCCAAGAGTTAGAAAAAGTGGGAATATTTTGCATTTTTCCATATATGAACCCATTAGTTATGATTGGTCCATGAATAGGGTATTACTCAATGAATAATTTAATTTCACTTGTGGGATGAGTGAAAGTCAACTTTGGCCTCTTTAATCCAATTGGGACCAAGGCTAATTCTACTTTATTTTTTTGTGGGGGAGCTACTAGAATTAAATCCAAAGAAACCTATTTTCCTTTATCTTTCTCAACCTCCTCCTTAACATGCTCTTCTTCTTCATCAATGCCATATGCCTCAATAAGGACCTTGAGAGCATCCTCCATTATTTCATCAAGTCCCAAGGCAATCATGTCCAAGTATTCCATTGGAGATGCAAGTCTATCAGGACAGCTTGATGGGCCTTCACCAGGTCTCTCTTCCAACTTTTCCTTACTAAGACCCTATGTAATTTATGTTGGGGGTTGTGGCACTTCTAATTGATGTTGCTCTTGAGGTGGCCTAAAAGGTATATGTAATAAGTGGTATTTCAAAAGTCCCATTTTCCATATATCCCCTGGTGGCTTCTCATCTCTAGACAGTTAATGTTCCAATCTAATGTTATCTCCCTTGAGCATAGCCAATATTTATTTAAAAGTGTTTGTTTTGATATAAATGGTGTCATGGACACCGAGTTGGTGCACATATACTAGTTTGGGCAACTGCTTAGATTTCAATTGCATGGAGATTGTGCCTTTTGGGTCCAACATCTTTAGGTTATCAAGATGCAATCTAAAAGAGTCCTTATGCTTGGCCACAGTACTCACTTGATCCTAATTTTATAGTATAGTTTTTCCAATGGTTATAGGAAAGGGATGAAAGAGACCCTTCATCTTATCTTTGCATACTCTGTCTACACCATTAAGAATTTGATATGCAGTCTCCTTCTCTACCAGCTTGATTAGGACATGGATAAACAATATGTAGTGTTGGATCATAATCCCCTCAATCTTGATCACTGTATAATCTAGATATAACCAGATGTCTCCTATGAGCTCCACATATTTCTTGGTTAGAGGGCTTACCCTGAGCGTTTGAATCCCTATAATGGCTTCTACTAAATCTAGGTAGACACAATCATAAATGAATTGTATTTTATGCCTATACTTGAATATTGTAAATCTACCATCAGGTGACCCATTTTTGATATAAAGGATCTGGGTGGAGGCTAGTAAGGCATCCAATAGATAGGACATCATGAAAAATTGGTTGTTGGTCTTCTTTCTAATGGTTATGAATTGCCTTTTTAGGTATATGTTGATCATCTCCCTAATTGGAGGAGTGAACCCTTTTTATACCATAAGGTAAACATAGGATACCCAATTCTTACTAACAAATGTGGTTGAGGGGGCTCCAGAGATTATATTTAACAAGGTCATAATTATCCTAACTCCCTCTCTAAATTAGACACCTGGATGTTGCCAACAGGGTCTCAGATTACATGGATCCCTTATAGTAACCATGTTCTAAGGATGGTGTCAACATCATTCTTTTCAGTCCATTCCTTACTAGTGGGAAAATCCACTTGAGGTTTTGGGAGTTTATAGTACCTTTTAAAGGCTAATGGGGAAATGAATGTTACTCTTTTAAAGTTATTTTCATGGATAATCTAACCCTCCTCAATCCTATAATCCTTGAAAATGGGAGCAAGGATGTTGATACAGTGGATTACCTCTAGTTTGGTGGTTGCATGGTGTAAACTGGCCATTTGGACTATAACTAGGTCATAGTAGTAATCCTCTATTCCTCTTTGGTGATATTTTTCATCTCCTCAATGGTCTAGAAGAGCTTGAAATAATTCTTATTTCTAGTGTTTAATGTAGCAATGTCTAGGTTTGTATCCTTGAAAATCCTACCTTTAATATCCATAGACAAATATAGCTTTATCTCATCCCTATATTGTTGCTTGTGAGCTACCATAGCTTATAAACCTTTCAAATTATTCAAAATTAGATTGTAAATGGTCTCTAATATAGCTATTTCATGCTCAAAACATAATTAAACCCTTAAATTCACTATAATCAATCTAAGTCCACTTAAGGCCTTTTATAAAGTTTGTAAGGTTTCGAAGCCTTAATGGTGGTAGCTCATTTGGAGTTCAAATCATACATGCTTAATATATGATTTAGACCTTTGCCTTTATACATTTTCATTTTTAAGCACTCAAGATCTCCTATTTTATCACTTTGTGCTTACATGGCACTTATTTGTCATTTATTTGGAGCCTTTCACGACATTTTTCATAAATGCCTTTGAAGCACTAGCTGTTAGTATTTAAAAAATGCCTTTTGTTTTACACCATTAGATCAAGATCCTCATATCAATGTGGAATATTGATTATGATCTGAGCTCTTACTTATCATTGGTCCTTTTTGGTACTAAGCCATGTGGTTGTGCCACTTGGCACCTCTATGAGCTTTTTGAGCTCTTACAACTTTGTCAATCACATATTGGATGCGTGTTCGCCATGTATCGATCATGTAGGCTCTCAAGCTCTATTAAAATTAATCGGTGATTTCACATTGTTGGATCATTTGTCATGATGAAGTATAGACCATTATACCCTACAAGGTGTATGGGCTTTAATCATTGCATAGACATAAAAGAACTTAGGCTATAAAATGTTTAAGGCTAAGTCTATTTTATATCAATAAACATGAATGGACTTAGGTTAAATATTTTTATGCTAATTTTTAAATCAAAATGACCTATTGAATGACATAAAAAATTCCCCCTTTGGTATAATTAAAAGGTTAGATGATCTTAATTTTGACGGCCTCACAGACATCAAAGGAAGCCTTTTGGGCGTTCAAATGACATTCTCAAGGATGTCAAATTTAAGCTCATGAAGCCTTTTAAATTTAATGGGATTAAAATTGATGGTCACATGGATGTCAATGATGGCCTCATGGATGTCAAATGATGTTCGTGAGGATGTCAATTTTAAGCTCATCAAGTTCTTGTGTTCTAATATGAGAATGCCACATGGCAACTCCATGAGGCTTTTTGGGATCTCGAAACCAATTCACATCATTTGATCAAAATAAATGATGAAGCGAGAGTCATTTGATTGTGATCCAAGAACTTTATTGTGATTGGTCCCTTCTCTCATGTGGGACCCTTTTCTTTGAATCTTTGAATGCAAGAGTGTCACATGGTAACTCTGTGGACCTCTTGAGGCTTTGACTTTTCAATAATATCTTTGTTCCATCTAATTTTTAGTCTGTGATGAATCATGAGTCATTGATTATGATCTAGATACTTAAACATGATTGGTTTGAAGGAATAAGTACTCAATTTTTTAGGTATTTCCTCACTTTATTAGATCAAAAGGTTTAAGGAAGCATGAATTGTTAGATCCTAGAAGATGCATGAACATTAAGTCAGGGCTTGAGTGGAAATAAAAAATTAGGTTTAGGGATTTAGGCTAAGGTCTCATTTGTGTTGATAAACATGAATGGGTCCTTAGCATTAAAACTTTAGGCTAAGGAAGTAATAAAGTGACCTCGCTAGAAAATATAAAGCGATCTCGCTAGGAAAATGAAAAGGGACCCTTAGCATAAAATTGGACCACATTAGAAAATAAAGAGGACACTTCCAACATAACATTGGACCATGTTAGAGATATAGGAAACAAAGGGGGAAATAAAAGGGACTAAGGCATAATTTTATGCTAAGGTCTAGTTGTGTTAAAAAACATGACCAAGCCTTAACATGAAATTTAGGCTTGAGTCCAAAATAGATTTAAATTGTTCCTACCAATTTGCTCCCACCAAATTCAAATTTAAATTTGAACTGAGGGTTTATGCTAGGGTTTTTAGAATAGGAATCTATCATCAAGGACTCCTTGGAAATTGAAACTATAAGACATATGAAGACCAATTATTAATAACATTAAGCAAGTTCAAAGAAAACCATAAATCAGTAAACCAACTTCATTAAATTGGATGATTTTCAAATTCTAATAATGATCAAAACAGGTCATGCTTTTAGGATTAAGCTTCAAAATATCTCAAGGGTCCCAATTTTTAAAAAAATGGGGGTATGTTGACCTCAACAAATGGTGACTTTTGGGGGAAATATAGTAATGTGTTAGAACTTAGAGACTCTGGTTTAAACCAACAACTAAGTCATCCATCCACTTTGATCAATATCATTATCCAGATCATTTTATGGTTGAAAAAAACCTTGCACTTGCAAAATTGAGATCAAACATCAAGACATAGCCATGTTATGTGTTTGCTTTGATTCCACTTACTATTTTCCATGGGATTCAGGGGGTCAACTTCTAGGTTTCATATCCTTAATCTTAACACTAACTTGGAGCATGTTTAGATATTCATTGAGACCCATGCTTCTAGTTTAGGTAAGGCTTTGGGCATTGCTCTATTGCTATCCAAGCATTTATATCCCCAACAAATATTCCTTTGGCTCCACTCATGGCCTTGCTCCACTTCCAACTAGGCATTCATACCCTCGATGGAGATTCCCAAAATCACTTATGCTTAAAAGCTTTTGATTTTGCATTGAATTCTTATTTTTGTATTTTTTAGATCTTTATGCTTTCAGATAAGGTTGGGAACCAAGATAGCTAGGTTTAAGGATTTGGTCAGGTGATTGATCCTTAGAGAATCACCCATGATTTCAACCATTATCCCAAGTAAGGATGTTTGTTAAGTGCAAGCATGACTGTGCTTTAATAGATTAATATTTCCTCCTATAAGTGCAAATCTCCTTAAAACCAAACTTAGGTCAAGACAATGTTCAAATTTTCATGGAACAATTGGCCTCTTCAATTAGTATTTACCAATTTATTCAAATAATAACATGAGGTTCACCTTTTAGAACCATGGTTAGCATATGTATTAGGTTCATACCCACATTTTATAACTTTGGAATTTCAAATAAGCTAAATAGATTTTGAGCTTCGGTTTGTCAAAAAGGACTTACTAGAAACAAGGAACAAGATAACAGAAACAAACACACAACAAAAGCAATAAAGAAAGAAATAAAATCAAACAAACAAATATATGCATGATTATATAAAAATAAGGGATAGGAAGGAAAGAGTTGAAAGAAATTAACTAGCCTACCTATACTAAATCTAACCATCTTATAGTTTACTTCATAAAGACCCCAGGGGGAGAAGTAGAGAAGTAATGATTGAGGTATTACCCATTAGTGGGCAATGTGAACTCTACCCCTTATAGATCTTTGAGCTTGAAGGTGTTATTTCTCAGTATGTCTACAATCTGATATAGGCCAATCCACAAAAGTGTGAACTTGTCACGCTTGCCCTTAGGCTCAGATGCTTTTTTCCAAAGGAGAACTAGGTCCCCTTGTCTAAACACCTTAATATTTTATCTTTTATCAAACCACCTCTTCACTGTGGTCTAATGTCTGCTAAAATCAAAAAAATCCTTCTCACATTCATCTTCCATCTAAATGATGTCTAATAATCTTGAATTAGCTAGCTCATGGCTTTCTTCAATGTATTTTTGCATGAATTTATATGTAGGTAACTTGAGAGTGATAGGGAAGATACGTTCTTGGCCATACACCAATAGAAAAGGTGATGCCTTTAAGGCTTGCTTGATCCTTATCCTAACTACCCATAGTGTATATTTGAGAAGTTTATGCCAAGTCATGGGCTTTTCTGTAACAAACTTTTTGATTGCCTTCATTAATTTCTTGTTGGTAGACTTAGGGATAATGGTTGGATGAAAATTTCAAACAAATGCCATTATCATATGCCCATTCATTCATCTCTATGGATGTAAATTTAGATATATTGTCACACACTAAAGAAACTAGAGCTCCAAATCTAGTACAAATTTTCTCTTCCAAAAAATTGGTCACTTCCTCAGTCATGCATTGTTTGGTGGATATAGCTTCATCCTACCTTGTGCAATAATCAGTGGTAGTCAGGATGAAGTTGTGACCTTCAAATGAATTAGGGTTTATTACCCCTATAAATTCCAACCCCCATTGTGTAAATGGGTTATCAACCATGACTAGTTGGAAAGGCATTGTTGCCTTAGGCTCTTTAGTGCTAAAATTTTGATAGAAGTGATATTCCCTCATGTGCTTGTGAGCATCCTTGAAAATAGTTAGCCAATAATAGCCAATTCTGAGAATCTTATGGGTTGTAGTCTTCCCAGATGGGTGTCCATTTCCAAACTTCTCATGGTAGGTGCTCATGATTTGGGAAGCTTCCTCTTTTGAAACATACCTTAGGTAAACTCCCTTAAAGTTTTTTCTTTATAAAACCCAATCTTTGATCAAATAATGGGCTACCTTGAGCCTCAAATCCCTCTTTTGCTCCCTTGTCAATCTTACAGTATAGGTACCATTAATTATTAAATCGATAATAGAATCATACAACTCACTATCTTAAAAGATATTCTAATTAACTTGCATAATACTTAACCTAGGGTTGGTAATAGCAATCATTTAGATCAAGTCTTGGCACCTTACCAGTTTTGTCATTTTCATTTCTATGTCATACTCTTGTAAAACTGACATCCATTTACCTCTACATTCCCCAAGTTCATTCTAGCTCAACATAAGCTTTGTGGCAGGATCAGGTAGAATAGCATGCACCTTATTTCTAAGGATATAATACATAAGTTTCTTTATTGTCTTAACTAATGCATATGATTTCTTATTAATCAATGAAAATTTCAATTTGACATTCTTAAAGTTAGTACTCATAAAATTTATTAGATGATCACACACTTCAACCTTTTGAGTTAAAATTGTAGCCATAGTATGGTCAAATGCAAAAGAATAGAGATAAAATTCCTTTAAAAAGTTAGGACTTATCAAGACTAGATCTTGGATAATTGATTCTTTGATGTCACTAAATGCCTTCCTAGATTCATCATTCCATGAGACCTTGGCGTCCTTCTTTAGCATGTCATTCAATGGCTTGACAATCTCTACAAAGCAAGAAATGAAATTTCTAACAAATGTTATCTTACCAAAAAATGATTTTAGCTTTTTCCTACTATTTGGAGGCTCTATTCTAGCTATAGCCTCCACCCTTTTAGGATCGAATGATCCCATATTTAGCTATGACATGACCCAAAAATTTGCCTTCAGTAACATAAAAGATGATTTTATGTGGGTTTAAGGAGATTCCATACGTTCTACATCTCTCAAAGACTTATTGTAAATGCATAAAGTGATCTTCCCTATTTTTAGAAAAAATGGTCAGATCATCCTATTGTTCCCAAAATCTGTCACTCATTTTTGGGACAACATATGAACTATCTTGGTCCTGCAGGCCAAAATTCTCTCTTCCCTTCTGAAAAATTATTTTGAGAATTCAAATTCTTCATTATTAAAGATTTTTTAGCTAAAGGACTCATAGTTTCAATAGGTTCAATGACTTCAACAGGCGAGTTCTCACAAAGAAACAAGTTCTCAACACTTAGGCAATTTCAAGATTGGTTCAACGTCGAGGTTCAACCAAAAGGTTCATCGACAAGCTTCAAACAAATGGAATGAGCCATTGAACCCCACCTCTAAAGGTTCAAAGGTTCAATGGGGTCAAAGGTTCAATGACATTGACAAGCTTAAACAGTTAAGTGCTTTGGCAAAAGTTTAAAGTTCAACCGCTTAAGCAAGTTCAACAGCTTCAAAAGACTTAGAGAAAAGAATAAAGATTTAACCCGTTAAACCATTGAACTTTAAACCAAAATGGTTCAAAGGTTTAAGGTTCAATGAGTTTAATCAAAGTTCAAAGAGTTGTTCCAATCAGTTGGTTCAAATGAATGGTTCAAAGCAGTTGGTTCAACTAGTCAATTGATTGAGTGGAACACAATTTTAAACCATTGAACTATTGAACCGTTGAACCATTATTGGTTCAATCAGTCAGTTCAATCGAAAGGTTCAAAGGAGTCCCCCAAAGACAAAAGGGCAAGTGCCCTTGCAGAGGGCAGTGAACAAAAGGGAACAAAAAGATACCTTTCAGAAAGATTTTTTGTGGCAAAATTTTATAAGTGAAATCCTTCGAATAAATTGTCTGAAGGAATTCCTTTAGACATTTTGTCCGAAGGAATGATCAAAGGCCCAATGGGAAGTGAATAAGGCAAAGAAAAGAAATCCTTCAGTCAAAATGTCTGAAGGAATTCCTTTAGGCATTTTGTCTGAAGGATTTGAAGAAGGCCGCTCGAAGAACCCTGAAGGGCAGGTACCCTTGCGGGGGGCTCTCAGCAACCAGGAAATGGACCTTTATCAAGGCTTGAAGGGACACCTTCCATTTGGGAGGTTCTAAAGACATTTTGTTTAAAGGAATGATCAAAGGCCTATAGGCTTGTTCTTCAAACTCTGTAGGCTTGATTTTATCGACTCTATAGGCTGGTTTCTATGGACTCTGCAGGCTTGTTCTACAAACTCTACAGGCTTGATTCTATAGACTCTATAGGCTGGTTTCTATGGACCCTATATGTTGGTTTCTACAAATTCTACAAGATTTTTCTACAGACTCTATGAGCTTGATTCTATAGACTTTGTAGGTTGGTTTTTATGGACTCTGTAGGCTAGTTTCTATGGACTCCATAGGCTTGTTCTACGGACTCTGCAGGCTTGATTCTAAGGACTCTGCAGGCTAGTTTCTATGGACTCTGCAGGCTTGATTCTATGGACTCTACATGATTTGAAGAAGAAGGCCACTCAAAGGACCCCAAAGGGTAGGTACCCTTGTGGGGGGCTCTCGACAACCAAGAAATGGACCTTTTTCAAGGCTCGAAGGGACACCTTCCCTTTGGGGGGTTCCAAAGATATAAAGCCAAAGGAATTTCAAAGCTTTGAAAGACTTAGAGAAAAAAAAGGCTTCTAAGAAAGAAGATGAACCATTTAACCTTGAACCAAAATGGTTTAAAGGTTCAACGGGTTCAACAGTTCATTGAAATCTCTGAGCAAAGGAAAGAAGTAGAAGTTTCTAGAGACCAGTTCAAAGAGATGGTTCAAACAATGAGCAAAGAAGTGAATGAACCAAAGAAGTGATGGAACCAAGGGGGCAAGAAGGCCACCTGAACCATTGAACTAGTGAACCAATGAACTTTCAAAGCTTCAAAAGTTCATGGTTCAAAATGGTTCAAGCAACCAACGACCAATGACATCCTCATAGATGTCAAATTCAAGGTAATGAAATATTTGTTGATTTTCAAATGTAGCAAGGAACCTGAAAACAAACTCAGTGACCAACTAAAGAGGGAGCCAAAAGAGCCAATAGAAAGGGAAGAGATAGCCTGAGGTCTCAAATCATGAGGAATAAACAAAATACATTAAGGAAAAAGAGAATAATGTAAAAAGACTAGAAATATCTGCACGAGTTATTCTAGTAGGTGAAATAGTCCACCAAGTAGACATAGGAGTGCATAAAAAAATCAAGGACGTGGTCTATTTTTATCCCTTGGAATAAAAGTGAAGGGATAGCCATGTACATATTTGGAGAAAGACTAGATAACCCATGCTAAGAAAAAGATATTTGAGATGAATTGACATGCCACAGCTAAAGCAGATGCCCTGTTCCAACAAGGCCTCTTTGACTGAATTGAAAATGCATTCAAGGCATTGAATGCAGCATGGGCCATTCCATGAAACAAAGTTCCAAGCCTTTCTTGGCTACTATATGTGGTAATCTCCTATTTTATGAAAAAAGAGATCTTTTTGGTTATAGAAGCAAAACTCTACCAAAATTGTGAGGCGATCACTGAGACTTTGAGCTCAAATTGTTAATCATATTTCTTTGTTTGAATGAGAAAGCATATTACTTTTAGAATTTGTGTTGTAATAGATTATGTTATTTAGGAGATTGTTCTTATGTCTATTTCCTGAATGCATTCTTGTCCATTTAATGAAATAAGTAGAATTAGTAGAAGTAATCAGGAAGGTGTCCTGAAGCCAACTGTGGGAAGACTTTGTGCTACCATAATTGTCTTTCATGTGTATGTTTTTAGTTTATTTCTATGTAAAGGATCTTGGGATGACTTTGTGCCCCCATTATCCTTCGTATTTCACTCTTTAGCAGTTGAGGTGGAGACTTTGTGCTGTCTTTTTTTGTTGGTTACTATGCCCCATGTTACTAGTTACTTGTTACCTATCAGGAAGAACTCATGTTGTTTGTTGCAAGACCACTTCTAAAAGAAGAGAAGTAACTTCACTATTTTCACCTAGATTTCTCCTTTGTTTATGAATGTCATCTCTAAAAGAAGAGATATGGATGGTGTTGTCCTACCCCTGAGTGTTATTTTTTGCATATATATATAGTATATAGCTCCTCATAGTTACAGGGAACCTCCCCTTGATGAGAGGAGATATTTGTCCCCTTTTGATGTGGTAAACCTGCACACCTGGCTGACCAATCTCCTTATGCTATGGTTGAAACTACCTATTTTGTTCATCAATTAGCTGGTGACAAAATATTCACCCAACAATTTTTTGGTGACTCCGCTGGGGAAGAGCGCGCAGTTTGAAGCCTCAAGCTTCAAGCTAAAGCAGGGCTAGTTCTTTTCCATTTTTATTCTACAATCTAGCAACTCCATGTTATACAAGAATCTAGAGAGTGCAAGGTGTTGTTGACCCTATTTTTGAGTTGGTGTAGTAGGGCAATTTTGATCTGTTTCCTCCACAACTTCAAGTTAAACAAACTAGGAGTCTTCCTCCTACCAATACCAGGTCACCACTACAAGGCAGAGCTTCTTTTTCTATTGTTAGTAAACCTTTGCCTATACATACTCCACCTAGATTTGTTATCCCCACTTTCCATAATCAAATCATGGCAGTTCAAGGCCCCTGGGGTAACTCTTTTGGCCCACTCAATTTAACTCCACCTCTACATGAGCTACCACGTAGTTCAAGGAAGAATTTCTCCAAATTCTTTGGTGATGGGAGAGTTCATCTTGATGAACATATTATGGCCTTCAACATATCCTGTGGTGTGATAGGCATGGAGTATGAGGACATGGCAGTCAGGATGTTTGTGGAGACATTACAAGGTGCTACTACAAACTAGTTTTATCATCTGTAAGCACAAACTATGACTGACTGGAACACCCTCAAAGCTAAGTTTGAAGCAAGGTTCAAGCCTATAGAAGATGCACATGCCTTACTAGCCCAGCTCACACAAATGAATAAAGACCTTCATGAACCTATGAGGGACTTCCTTTCTAAGTTCAACAAGCTGAGGAACTAAATTCCTACAATTTCTCAACCAACACCTGAGAACCTTAAATGTTTTTTCATCAATTCTCAGCTGCCTGAAGTGAGTTTTCTATTGAGACATGTTGACCACATAGACCTTGATACTATTTAGTGTTTGGCCACTGAGGTGGAAGATGACCTTATCTTGACAAGAAAGTTAAGGAGAGACCCTAACAAAGGTAAGTCTTCTTCATCTTCTAAATATTCACCTATAGGCACCACTGATCCAATGGTGCAGAAGATAGCAAATGAGTTGCTAGCTCTTAGAAAGAAAATGGCACAAGGGATGTCATCTTCTCTTTCATACAGAGATATACCAAGGAGGACATTCCCCAATCAGTTATACCAAGGCAATGCTGCCAAGAATCAAGGGCAGCCAAATCATCTTCCTCCCCCTCAAAGGAAGTTAGCATTGAAGCACAACCAATTCAACAGTTGGATATCTTGAAGCAGAATTAAATTTCTCCTTCTAGCCTAAGTTGAACCTAGAAGATGATGCAAGTCTCTTCACAGAAGGAGAAGAAAAATTAGTTGGCAACTCCAACATTGGTTTCCTAAATTACCAGGATGAACCTAGAAGTGAAGGTAAAATAGTTGATGGATCATACGCTATATTCACCCAGTCTAAGAACCAATTAGCCCAGCAAACTAATAAAGAAAAAATAGAGGAGTGACCTCAACCTACAATTTCAATTGCCAAATGAGGAACCACTCTACTTTTTCAAGCAAAATACCTAATGATCACTAAAAAAGTAAGTACCCCAAATGTTTTTGCACCTTCAACTTTAAATTTGCAGACTAGTACCACCCCTCCTAAAAACCAAAAGGATGAACTACTTTTCCCTATTCCTAATTCATTTCAAATGTTTGACATAGTCGACCATGTCAAGATAACTAAAATTCAAATGTCTAAATTTGAATTACTACAATCCAACCCTGAGCAGTTGTATAAGTTAGTGGAATGTGTGAAGAATAAAACTATCCTTGTAGGACTAGTTGTTCTAATGGTGACTCCCATGTCCACCTAGAATAACCTTGTCATTACTCCTCTTGCTGCTCCCAAAAGGACTGAACCATTTTATGTCTCTCTACTAATAAATGGACACCAGTTGAATAATTATATGAAGACTCAAGTGTGTCTGACAATGTCATGCCCGCCAAAGTGGCAGAATCTCTTGGTCTCACATTGACCAAGACATTTGGGAGATGTTTCTCCATGGAGAAAAAATAAGTGCCACTATTGGGACAAATCAAAGACACCTAATTTGCATTTACAACATTCTCAGACAAGAAAATCAAGATGACAATCTTAGTGGCCAACGTCCTAGCCTCATACGGCATCCTTCTTGGGCAAAATTTTTGCAAAGATGTTGGGGGCAAGTTAAGTATGGACCTATCTGAAGCAAGGATCTTGGTTAAAGGCATCATGCAGAGGCTAATCCCTAAGAAGGAAGCATAATATGTTATCACTAAAACATTATTACCTGAAGCTCAAATTATGTTTGAGTCTTTAGGCATGGGTAATTACTTCTTATCCATGGAAGAGGTTCATGTGGCGAATGATGAAACTTCTAAAAATGATAATCTAAAAATTGGCTTAGATAAAACAACAGAAGGATTGGTAAAATGCAGTATAAGTGAAGAAGAATCCTTCCCTCCAAATGAAGAAGAATCTAAGGTAAAAATAGTTCCTGATAACGTATGGATACTAGAATTTGATGGTAGCTATTCCTCTACCAGTTCAAGAGCTGGGATTATGTTGATATCTCTCCAAAGAGATATTTTTCCTTCTTTATATAAATTATAGTTCAACAATACCAATAATACTACTGAATATGAATCACTGCTAATTGGATTGAAGGCCATTCAAGATAGAGGCATCAAACTCCTTCACGCCAAAGGAGATGCTGAGTTGGTGGTTTGTCAGGTGAGAACCCTGTACCAAACCAAAAATGAGAGATTGCATCATTATCACAATCTAGTTTGGGATCAAATTGAAAGTTTTAATGCTTTTAGCATCTCTATAGTTCCCATGGAATTCAATGACCAAGCTAATGCTTTCATTGTTTCAGTAACTCTTCTAGTTCCTCACCCTGATTTTAAGGGAGACTAGTACACCATCAAACTGGGCTTTCAACCAAGTGTGCCTGACAATGTCAATCATTGGTAGGTATTCAATGGCAAAAAACCAAATCATCGCCTTTCTAAAACAAAAAGATAGCTTTCAATAGCTCCACTTTGAAGGTAGTGAGCCTTAGAATCTTGAACTAGCCCCTGAATCAAGTTCAGACATAGGTGAGAAATTCTTACAACTAAAGGAGAATAAAATTCCCAAAGGATTGGTTTCCCTTGAGAAGTTGTTTTACAAGTATGACGAGCTCATCAAACAACAACAAATGGATTCAAGATCCTCTTAGGATTTTGATCAGATAAATTTGAGTACCAAGGAAAATCCCAAGATGGTGAACATTAGGAAGTGCTACACTCAGGAAGAGAAGTTCAAGTTCACTGCTTTGCTCTGCCAGTACATAGATTTTTTGGCATACTCCTATGATGATCTAAAGTCACTCAAGCTTGAAGAAATTTGCCATGAAATTTCTCTCAAAAGTTATTTAGTGCCTTACAAGAAAAAATCTAGGTAGTACAATTTGAAGATATCAGGTACTATTCTATCTGAAATATAGAAAAAGTTGAATGCTAGAATAATTTTTCCAATCCATCATTCCACATGGATTGCCAACATAGTTCCTATGAGAAAAAAGAATGGAAAAATTCACCTCTGCATGGATTTCAAAAATTTGAACCAATCATCCTTAAAGGATAACTATCCTCTGCCCATCATGGATCAAGTCCTTAAGACGATGACTAGTTCAGAGATGTTATCAATGCTGGACAGCTTCTTGGGGTACAATCAAGTAGAAGTTGGTGAAGCAGACCAACATAAGACTGCCTTCACCATGCCTTGGGGCACCTTTGCATATCGAAGAATGCCATTTGGTCTGATAAATGTTGGCACCACTTTTCAAAGAGCAATGGACCTTAATTTTGAAGATGAAATGGGTAAGTTCATTGTGGTGTACCTTGATGATTTAAAAGTCTTTTCTAAGCATCATCCTTATCATGTGCACTATTTGCAATAAGTGATGGAATAATGTCACCAAAATGGCATTTCTCTAAATCCCAAGAAGTATATTTTTGGAGTAACAGAAGGAAAACTTCTTAGACACATTGTATCTTGAGAAGGCATAAATATTGACTCAGAAAGAGTCAAATCCATCCAAGAACTTACCCTGCCCACAATTAAGACTACAATTCACTCTTTCTTTGGAAAGGTGAATTTTGTATGAAGGTCCATCCCTGAGTTCGCATAGAAGACTCACCATATTGTAAACATGATGAAGGGAAAAGCCACCTTCAGCTGGACTGAAGAAGGAAAATTGGCATTTTGAGACATCAAGACAGCTATAGCCCATGCCACAATTTTGGTTTGTCTAGATTATACCAAGGATTTCACCATATGCAGTTATGCTTCTGAACACACACTTTCAGCAACTCTGGTTCAATAAAACAAAGAAGGTGTGGAATCTCCCATATCCTTCATGAGTTGTCCTCTCAAAGCTCATGAACTGAAGTATTCAAATATGGAGAATCATGCTTATGCAGTGGTAAAGGCAGTAAATCACTTCCATTTTTACATCTTAAATTCACAAGTTACTACCCTAGTTCTTGATACCATAGTTAAATCCATATTAACTCAGCAAGAGTGTGGAACCAAAAGGGGCAATTGGATTGCTAAAATCTAGGAGTTTGATCTCATTATCAAACCAACAAAGCTTGTACGAGGAAGGGGCCTCTACCAATTGATTGCTGACAATAGACTCGAAGAAGTAGGGCATGAATAAATAGAAGTGGAAGACACGCCAATAGTCCTCTTTGTCTCCACCACAAATGAGTGGTATTCAAATATTGCTCATTTCCTTACCTATGGTGAGTGTCTTGATCACTTACCTCATAAATAAAGGAGTACTATTAAATTAAAAGCTATCAATTTTGTCCTCTAGGACAATGACTTGTATAAGAGGAGCCTTGATAGAGTGTTCCTTTACTATGTGGATAAAGAACAACAGAACCAACTTTTAAAGTCCTTCCATAATTTGGCCTATGGAGGACATTTTTTTGCTCCTATAACTACCCATAATATTCTATGATCCAAGTATTACTAGCCTACTCTATTTCAGGATGCATACAAATGGGTACGAAGGTGTGAACTATGCCAACAGTTCATTGGAAGACCCAAGTTAGCTGCTCTACCTCTCAAGGCAATGGTAATAGAAGAGTCATTTCAACAATGGGGAATTGATTTCATTGGTGTTGTAAACCCATCTTCAAGTGTTGAACATGATTATGTCCTCATAGCCATAAATTACTTCACCAAATGGATAGAAGCAATTCCAACCAAGCATGCTACTTGAAAAGTGGTATGCAATTTCCTCAAGGAAAACATCATTTCTAGGTTTGGGGTCCCAACCAAGGTTGTGACAGATAATGCAACCTATTTCTCTTCTCATGAGATCACTCAATTCTATTTTTATTATCAGATTACCCTCTCCCACTCTGATTATTTCCCACAAGAGAATGGCCAAGCTGAATCAAGCAACAAGAACTTGGTGACCATCATCAGGAAGCTGGTGGATGACAACCAACAAACTTGGCATAAAGCATTGGTTGATGCTTTATGGGTGGACATAATTACACCCAAGAGGGCAATAGGTATGTCACCTTTCCAACTTTTGTATGGTCTCAATGCAAAGATACCAATCACCCTAGAATTACCAACACTAAAATTGGTAAAGGCGGTCGAAGATCAAACATATGAAAGCTCCATCGACAAGAGGATGATGTGCTTAATTGAGCTAGATGAGCAACAAACTGTGGTGGTGGACTGAATTGTTGTGCATCAAATTCTGGTGAAGATAATTTTCAACTAGAGAATAAAAACTCATGATCTATAGATTGGAGATCAAGTTCTGTTATGGGACAAGAGAAGAGAACCAAAGGGAATGCATGGGAAATTTGATTCCTTATGGAGAGGCCCATTTACTATCCATTAGCTCAATGGTGAAAATAGTTTCCTATTGAAGTATCAAGATGGCACACCCTTTTCTCTATCTCACAATGGGCAGCATCTAAATCACTTCACTTCTTAAAGAATCATATAAGATCATCTGTACATATGTATATTTGTATAGTCTTTAGTTTTATTTTGTGCTTTTCATTTTCATTTTTGGCACTTTTCTTTTTGGGTAACATGACTCCATAGCCCAATGGCATAATTAAAGGCACTGTAGATTCTAGTTTCTACTCCCCTCAGCTATTTCAAAATTTCAACTGAAGAAAGTTCCCCAAGTGGAGCTAGCTGTTGTTCCCAAAATTTGTCACTCATTTTTGGAACAACATATGAACTATTTTGGTCCTATAGGCAAAAATTCTCTCTTCCCTTCTCAAAAATTGTTTTGAGTATTCAAATTGTTTATTATTCAAGCTTTTTCAGCTAAGGGACTCACAGGTTCAATAGGTTTAATGACTTCAATAGGCGAGTTCTCACAAAGAAACAAGTTCCCAACACTTAGGCAATTTCAAGATTGGTTCAATGCCAAGGTTTAACCAAAAGATTCATCGACAAGCTTCAAACAAATGGAATGAACCATTGAACCTTGCCTCCAAAGGTTCAAAGGTTTAATGGGTTCAAAGGTTAAATGACATCGGCAAGCTTAAAGAGTTAAGCACTTCGGCAAAAGTTCAAAGTTCAACTGCTTCAACAAGTTCAACGGCTTCAAAGACCTAGAGAAAAGAAAAAAGATTTAACCTGTTGAACTGTTGAACTTTGAACCAAAATGATTCAAAGGTTCAAGGTTCAACAAGTTCAATAAAAGTTCAAAGAGTTGTTCCAATCAGTTAGTTCAAAGTGGTTGGTTCAACTGGTCAATTGATTGAGTAGAACATAGTATTAAACCATTGTTGGTTCAATCAGTCAATTCAATTGAAAGGTTCAAAGGAGTCCCCCAAAGACAAAAGGGCAAGTGCCCTTGCAGAGGGCAGTGAACAAAAGGGAATAAAAAGATACCTTTCGAAAAGATTTTTTGCGACAAAATTTCACAACTGAAATCCTTCAGACATTTTGTCTGAAGGAATGATCAAAGGCCCGATGGGAAGTGACTAAGGCAAAGGAAATAAATCCTCCAGACAAAATGTTTGAAGGAATTCCTTTAGACATTTTGTCTGAAGGATAAGCGACTAAGGCAAAGGAAACAAATCCTTTAGACAAAATGTCTGAAGAAATTTGTTTAGACATTTTGTCTAAAAGATTTCTTTCCTTTGCCTTAGTTGCTTCCCATCAGGCCTTTGATCAATCCTTCAGACAAAATGTCCAAAGGAATTGCTTTGAATAATTTTTCCAAAGGATTTGAAGAAGAAGGCCGCTCGAAGGACCCCGAAGGGCAGGTACCCTTATGGGGGGCTCTCATCAACCAAGAAATGGACCTTTCTCAAGGCCTAAATGGACACCTTCCCTTTAGGAGGTTCCAAAGACATTTTGTCTAAAGGAATGATCAAAGGCCTATAGGCTTGTTCTACAAACTCTACAGGGTTGATTCTATGGACTCTACAAGCTAGTTTCTACGGACTCCACAGGCTTTTTCTATGGACTCTACAAGCTTGATTCTACAGACTTTGTAGGCTAGTTTCTATAGACTCTACAGGCTAGTTTCTACGGACTCCGCAGGCTTATTCTACAAACTCTACAGGCTTGATTCTATAGAATCTGCAAGCTGGTTTCTACAAACTCTGTAGGCTGGTTTTTATGGACTCTATAGGCTTATTCTACAGACTCTACAGGCTTGATTCTATGAACTCTACAGGCTGGTTTCTATAGACTCCATAGGCTTGATTCTACAAAATCTGCATGATTTGAATAAGAAGGCCACTCGAAGGACCCCAAAGGGTAGGTACCCTTGTTGGGGGCTCTTAGCAACCAAGAAATGGACTTTCTCAAGGCCCAAAGGGACACCATCCCTTTAGGGGGTTCCAAAGATATAAAGTTGAAGGAATTTCAAAGCTTCGAAAGACTTAGAGAAAATAAAGGCTTCTAAGAAAGAAGATGAATCATTAAACCTTGAAACAAAATGGTTCAAAGGTTTAACGGGTTCAACGATTCAATGAAAGCTCTGAGCAAAGGAAAGAAGCAAAAGTTTCTAGAGACCAGTTCAAAGAGATGGTTCAAACAATGAGCAAAGAAGTGAATGAACCAAAGAAGTGATGGAACCAAGGGGCCAAGAAGGCCACCCGAACCATTGAACTAGTGAACCAATGAACTTTCAAAGATTCAAAAGTTCATGGTTCAAAATGGTTCAAGCAACCAACGACCAATGACATCCTCATAGATGTCAAATTCAAGGTAATGAAATATTTGTTGATTTTCAAATGTAGCAAGGAACCTGAAAACAAACTCAGTGACCAACTAAAGAGGGAGCCAAAAGAGCCAATAGAAAGGGAAGAGATAGCCTGAAGGCTCAAATCATGAGGAAGAGACAAAATATGTTAAGGATAAAGAGAAAAATGCAAAAAGTCCAAAAATATCTGTGTAGGAGTTATTCCAGTAGGTGAAATAGTCCACCAAGTAGGCATAGGAGTACACAAAGAAATCAAGGATGCAACCTATTTTTCTCCCTTGGAATAAAAGTGAAGGGATAGTTGTGTACATATTTGGAGAAATACCAGACAACCCCTACTGAGGAAAATATATTTGAGATGAATTGACACACCACAGTTAAAATAGATGCCCTATTCTAGCATGGCCTCTTTGACTGAACTAAAAATGCATTCAAGTCATTGAATGCAGCATGAGCCATTCCATGAAACAAAGTGCCAAGCCTTTCTTGGCTGCTATATATGGTAATCTCCTATTTTATGAAAAAAGAGATCTTTTTGGTTATAGAAGCAAAACTCTGCCAAAATTTTGAGGCGACCACTGAGACTTTGATCTCAGATTGTTAATCATATTTCTTTGTTTGAATGAAAAAGCAAGTTAATTTTAGACTTTGTGCTATAATAGCTTGTGTCATTTAGGAGATTGTTTTTATGTTTATTTCCTGAATGCTTTCTTGTCCATTTAATGATATAAGAAGAATTGGTAGAAGTTATCAGGAAGGTGTCCTGAAGCCAACTGTGAGAAGACTTTGTGCTGCCATAATTGTCTTTAGTGTGTATGTTTTTCAGTTTATTTTTATGTAAAGAATCTTGGGATGACTTTGTGCCCCCATTATCCTTCATATTTCACTCTTGGGAAGTTGAGGTGGAGATTTTGTGCTACGCCTTTTTCTGCTAGTTACTACGCCCCTATTATCAGTTACTTGTTACCTATCAAGAAGAACTATTTTTTGTTGCAAGACTAATTTTGAAAGAAGAAAAGTGCCTTCAGTGTTTTCACCTAGATTTCTCCTTTGTTTGTGAACATCATTTCTGAAAGAAGAGAGATGGATGGTGTTATCCTACCCTTAAGTGTTATTTTTTTCATATATATATATATATATATATATATGTATGTATATAGCTCCTCATAGTTACAGGGAACCTCCCCTTGATGAGAGGAGAGATTTGTCCCCTTTTGATGTGGTAAACTTGCACACTTGGCTGACCAATCTCCTTATGCTATCATTGAAACTACCTATTTTGTTCATCAGTTAGCTGGTGACAAAATATTCACCCAACACATTCATATATATAATGATACACTTACTAATCAGAACTTAGAAGGCATGGCCCATGACCCTTTAAAAAGTAGCTCCTACATTGAGTAGCCCAAAAGGCATTCTTTTGTAAGAAAAGGTACCCCATTTGGTTGTGAATGTTATTTTCATCTTATCTTCCCTATCAAACAACACCTAGTTGTAACCTAAAAAACCATCAAGGAAAGCATCATAGCTAAACCTAAAACGACTTGTATCACCTAGTCTAGAGAGGGAAGAGAATAGTTATCCTTTTTAGGTGCTTGGTTTAAATTATTAAAGTCAATGCATAACCTAATATCACCATTCTTCTTTCTGATTAGAACCAAATTGGCCACCCAAGTAGAATGCCTAATGGGAAACACAATTCTAGCATCTAGTAATATTTTGACCTCTTTAAAGATCGTTGGTTCTAGATAGGGTTCATAGGTCTTTGATTTTATCTAAAGGGTTCACAAATTTCCTTAAGGTTTATAGTATGGGTGATGACTCTTGGATCAAAGATCTTCAAGTCATCATAAGACCATGCTATGACATCCTTATACTTGGTTAACATCTGCTTAGCCTTCTTATTCTCAATGTTAGTGCAAGCCTTTCCAACATTTACCAATTGGGGTTCATCTTGGGGTTTAAGATCAACAACATTTTAGTATTTCCCACTTACCTTGGGAATATTATAAACCTCAACCAACTTGTCTTGATTAAATAGTATCTCTAAGGCAATCATGTCTTTGGAAATTTTATTGTCATTCATTTGAATAACTTTACCATCAAATTTGTCCTCCCTAAGTGCATTTTCATTAGTTTCATCAATGATATGAGCCTCATATACTCCAAAAATAGTCATGAAATCTAAGATCTATTGATCATCATTGAAGACTTGAAAATGATTTACATTATCAGGGATCGAAGGACAGGGCATCAACTCAATGTTGAAGTTGGGGGAGTCTTGGTTAGGCATGAGATTGGGTATAGCAGATGCCAACTCATCAGTAGTTTGGTTCTCTTCTCTAGGGATGGAGATAGTTTTAAAAGCATCAAAAGACTCAATTACATCCTAGACCTTGAACTTATACCTCTTAAGTTATGAGAGTTTGCATTGATATTTGCTTCTCACTTGGTTGACTACTAGTTCTGAATCACCATAGACCAGTAGTTCTTTGACTTTGTTTTTCACAGCAAATTGTAAACCTAAGATAAGGGCCTCATATTCAACAATAGTATTAGTGCAAAGGAATTGGATCCTATAAAATGCATGATATTTCTTATTGGTAGGGTCAATAAGGATAATACCAACCCCATATATAGCCTTACACCTAGCACCATAAAAATGTAGCTTCCATAACCCAAGCATAACATGAGTTCTCTTAGGATCACATACCTTTATAGTTTCTAACGTTAAAACCCCTAAGTCTGAGTCCATTATGTTGACCATTTTATTCATAGCATTGTATTTAGTTATCATGTGCTTCATCCTCAACTCTCTTTCAACCCTAATCTGGTTTGGACCTCCTTTCTAAGGCAACCACAAGTTTGAATAATTTGTTGACATGTAGCCATTTGGGGATTTGGTCCATTCCCTACTTAGAAAGATCCCATAATCATCAATAATGTCAACAACTTGGATATCAATAAAATGATGCACTCTAGGCTCAAAATCCAATTGCATATGAACATTTAAAAATTCTCTAATTACCTTGATTCTTGATTTGTCTAATTGAGTTACAAATCTATCAGACTTAATAGGAGTCAAGCCAAGTTTTTTACAAATACCTATTGGCATGATATTGGTAGATTCACTAGAATCTAATAAACAATTGTGCAAATTATTACTAAACATCCTGATTGTGAACAGGAAAGGAGGAGATCCTACCTTAACTTTGTATACAGCTATATTAGCATTGTCAGCCCTGAGTGGTTTTTTGGATTTCTTTGAGAATGAATCCTACAAGAGGTCCCTTTTTTTTATAATATGTGTCAATTCATGCAATGTGATGTTATATTTTATATTCTTCATGTCTTCAACAATATTATAACCAATTTTATTTGAATAACTAGGAACATCAACATTATGCTTAGAGGTACTCCCTTTGGGTGGTTCTAGATCATTGCTTAAAGAAGTGTTTGGAGGAGTTCCAAAGTTATTTGGAGGCATTAAGGTATTAAAGGGCTTCCTCTACTCTTTATTCTTCAAAGGATATGTTTTCTTTAGAAATTTTTGGAAGGCTTGGATTTCCTCAGGGACATCATCAGGTTCATTATCCTCTTGAAAGGTAAAATCAAAGGTCTCTACCATGAAAGTTTGATCAGTAGGCTTGGAGCCTGAAGTACTTGCACCACCATCCTTGTTAGGGACCACTTCAAAGGTATCCAAATCTTCTTGGAAAGCTTTAAAAGCATTACAAAACTCCATGAAATCAATTTCACCATGCTTGGTTGTACAATGCACTCTATAATAATTAGGCAATGCTATATTAGTAAGATTAATGTCCATAGTGTTCTTTTCAGAAGATGGTTCATTATTCTTATTATTGTGAAAACTATCATTTTGAAACCTATAATTTGGCCTATTAAACCTTTGGAATGAGAATTTCCTACCAAATATCTCTTTAGTATTTCCAACTTATTTTTGCAGCTGAAGGAAATCAGGGCTTAATTTTTTGACCATTCTAAGTATAGATTCATTCTCATTCTTGGGAGTTTTAGAATTGTGCACTTGGTTATTGTTAGTACCAATAGTTGGTACTAAATCTCTTTGATCATTTGCATTGAAACCATTACTGGTAGGATGATTTAAGAATTCTAGGGTCTAATTGGGAGTAGAATGACTCAAAGGTAATTGATTGAGATTTGGGAGTTGATTCATGGCTGGGACATTCTGGTTGTTGTTGGGGAAGATGTTCAAAATAGGCATATGTGGGTTAATATTTGGGACAAAGTAGGCCATTTGGCCTTGGGGCTACATTTGATCATTGATGATCATTACCTCAGAATAAGCCTTAGATAATGAAGTTATATATGGAATATATCTTTTCAAAAATATAGAATTCATGGGATCCACTACATCCTTGTAGATTTATAGAGCTAAAATGTCATCAGGTTTATAAGGTTCTATGGTCCTACTATACATTTTTTAGAATATATCATTAAAGGACCTTATGGGATCACTTACATCCCTCCTGATGGTGGTGAAATGGTGGTAATAACACATGGGCTAACAATATTACCAAATTAGTCTATGTAAACATTAGTGAAACCATCCCAGCTAGTAATATAATTTTTAGGAAAATTGAGAAACCATTTGTAAGTAACATATTTAAATGTAAAGGGTAATAATCTACATGCTACATCTTCATGCATAATATTTAACAACCTTAAATTAGCTTTAAAATATTTAATGTGCTCTTCAGCAGTTACAATACTAGTTGGACTAAATGTTGGCAAGTATTTTTTAGGGTTACATGGGAGATCATGTACTACACCTAGTAGATTGATTGTAGAGTCTCATAACCATGCCATACCTGGATGAAGTTTGAAGGCAAAGGTATCTTGAAGAGGTGAGGTTGGAAAATATTTGTAACATCTACATTTACCTTTATCTCACCTGGTTCTTCTATGGACCTAAAGCTCAAGCAAAGGCTCTTTTATCTCTGATTGTGATCTTGTTCAAGTCCTTGGTAATTCCATCTTGAAGATTGAAGATCCTATTTGAAATATGATGTATCAAGTTAATCTTTATAAATAACAAGCATTAAACCTACACATTAAGTTTATTTTTCAAAGATTATGTAAAGAATAGTAAAGTACGTAAATATTGGACTAAGCTAGCTCAAAGGTGTGTCTAATTATGCAAATATGGTCTATCTTTATAAGTCTGAGATCAAATAAATTTATATCTATGAAAGATATTCCAACCTTTGATCAAAATAAGCTATTCTAGCCTCAAATACTATGGGTCTTCAAATCTTAAGCTATCTTTACCAAAACTAAGCATCAACCTCAAAGAACTTGATCTTTGTCTGAAAGAAGCACAAAAATATGTCACAAACCACAAATATCAATGATATTTACACTTTTAAGCAAATAATTATGTAAAAGTACAAAGATAACACTAATCTTAGATCAAAACACACTAAGATAAGTAAAGATTCAGCTAATTCAAAAAGAAATGCCCTCCTTCTAGTGCTAGTAGGACTACTTGATGCCTCTATGTGTACCACAAATGTCTTTAGTGTTCAATAATACTTCTCATTTTAGAATTATAGGAATTCAGAGCATGAGTAGTAGGTATTGGCAACTTATGTTACCTATGGTGAAATAGTGACAAAACAATGTTTATTTGTTCCACAAAATTTATATTAATTGATAGTTCCCAACCATCAATTAATATAAATTTTGTGGAACAAATAAACATTGTTTTGTCACTATTTCACCATAGGTAACATAAGTTGCCAATACCTACTACTCATGCTCTGAATCATCATGGACCAATTATTTTCAAATTGTAATTATTAATGCTAATAATAGTGAATTGTGATCAAATATTAAACTATAGACTAATCTAAATGGATATTTATAATGAAGTCTAAACTAAAATGATCTGGTTAAAATTGGGGCAAAAGAGAAAAGTAAGGTTGAAAGAAAATAAGTGATTGTTGATTCTTGACTTAAATATCATAACAAAGTTTTAATTATAATTGAACTTGCATTCAACTAGTATATGATGAAAAATAGCATAAGCTTAGATCTCACCATACACCAAAAAAAAATTTAAGGATAATATGAAATTATATAAGTAAGAACTAGATTTTACTTTAGAGATTTGTTACCAAACTCAACTAGAATTAGCACATCTGAATACAGAATAAATAAAATAAAGCAAAATCAAGATCCTTCAAATAATCTAGCATAAGCACAAATTAGCAACCCTATATCATAAATGTAAATTTAGAATTCATGAAACCATTCAAATTCAAGATTTAGAACCAACAATTGAGAGAAAGTTGCATTAACAATTGACACATCAAATTTAGACAATCTTCATAGAATTCCTTGATAATGTTAATTGTCAAAGTATACAATTTGCTCAAAATTCTCTTCCTTTACAAGATGGTAATATTTCCTTTTATAGAAGGACCAGGTAGCATACCAGTCAATTATGAGATACAAATGTACAAAAGATTAGGAAGTTCTGGAATACACTTGCTTTTCTAAACTAGACTAACATAGAGGCAAATATTCTAACAAACTAGCATATGCCTTTACAAAAGAATATTCCTATTTCAAATATTACAATGTTTTTACAAAAATTAATATTAACTAATTGGTGGGCCCATTACTGAAGGGTTCACCTATTGCTCTTGCAGAAGATCTATAACTCTTTAATGTTGTTCTTTGACAAACTCCAAATCTACACTTGGCTTCAGGAGGCAGACATCTTCTTGGTCAGCTAAGTCCTCAAAATATCTATCATTCTTTGCCATAGCTTATTTAATACTCATAGATTCTATAATATTTCCTTCAATAGTGAAGATCATGCCCGAAATTCTATTATTATCACTGCCTGATTGGCCCTAGATTTTTTACTTTACTTTTTGCATCACCAAAGTGACTCTACACTTATATTATTCATCATACATAATTCTTAGGGATATAGTATTTATAGGATTAGATAACATGGTGCCAAGGAGCTACTTAATCCTAGCAATCAACTCTTTATCATCCATTAGGAGTCTGTCTAAACCTACTAACCAAGCACTTAAGCTTTGGATCTTATCCACCACTATATCTAATATAGCATTTAGGTGGGCTAGGATAATGGTTCTAAACTTAGGAATTCTATCCCTAATCCATATGCTTATAATATCTCTTAATTTTGCCTCTACATCTTGCCATTTTGTTATCAATCCTTTAGCCACCTCACTCTATTGGCTCAATGCATCTTGTCATAGCTTCATTGACATTAAAGAGTCAAACATATCAAAAAGGGATGCTTCAAACATATTTATTATAGCCTCAGGTACTAATAAGATAGCTTGGGTCTCTAAGTTCTCCTTTTCCTTCTTTAAATTATGAATCCTCTATTTCATTCCTCTGATGCCATCCTTGACTTGAGTTGAATGAGCCTTAATTAGGATTTTAATATCTTCTGCATAAATGGATAGTTCACTAGGCTACTGCCCTCCAACTAGAGTTAAAGCTATAAAGGGTTAAAACTTTTGAAATATGAACTCTTCAGTCCCTACCATGGCTTTTCTTATTATGACTCTCTCTAATCCAGTTGTCTCTGGATTAAACTGCACAGTAGTAGATGGATCTATGTATTTTGGAGGTTCTACGACCTCTATCCTTCTGTCACTTAATGTTCTTTGAGAATCATTTTTTTTTTGGTTTTGGCCCTAAAATGGTCACTATCCTTATTTCTTCTTCATCTTTCATCAAATCCTTTATCCAAGGCTTGATGTCATCATGTAAAACAATGTTAATAGTTTGGGTCAAGGCCCAAGAGTGAGACAAAGTGGAAATCTTCTACATTTTTTCATAAATGAACCAATCAGGGATGATTGGTCCATGAATAGGGTATTCCTCACATGTATTCCCATAATATTTCATGAATTTTATCCTCCCATTAATCTCTCTACACATTACATATTTTTGTAAGCATCTTCTCAAGAACTTTGTTTGATGCTTCTGCATGACCATTGGCTTGTGGATGATAAGTCATTCTCTTATGGTATGATATCATGAATTTATTAGTTATATTATTGATGTTTTTAATTAGGAAGTGTGTTGTTATATCTATGAATACCTTCATATGACATCCAAACCTAGTTATGATGTTTTTATACAATAATTTGGTTATCTTTGGCACTGTAATGCGGTGTCGCAACAACTTCTACCCATTTTTTGAAGTAATCCATCATAGTGATTATATATCTAGCATGAATATGATTTATAATCAAATTAATATGCCCTAAAAATAAATTCTCCATTATTCAAATGGTTTCACTACTAGAATTGGGTTTATAGGCATTTCATCCCTTTAGTTTGGTGTCCCCACTCATTGACAAACATTGTACTATTTTGTGAATTTGTGCACATCCTAAAATAGATTAGGCAACCACATACCATTTTTAACTATCTTCCCCATAGTATATATCTTTTTAAGTGTCCTCTTATGTCTCCATAATGTGTTTATTCTAGAAACTACAGTCTCTCATGATCTAAGGCTATTATGTATAACACATCATCCTTATCGGTCTTGTAAACAAGCCCATTTATAATATTGAATGGAAATCCTCTTTTGATCAACTAATTTTTATCTTTCTCCACATAGTGTGTAGTAAAAACCACTTATTCCATAAAAAATTTATTATCTTCCATATTTTATGGGATCATAGATACTCTAAATAAATGAGCATCGAGTGACTCATCCTATAATTCTTTTGGTTATTCACCATTCCTTATGTGGCTGATATGATACGGCCCCACATTTTCCCTTCCTAGTTTGAAATTTATATTAAATTAAAATTATTTTGAATAGCACTAACCACCTTGATATCCATCCTCTTAGCATGGGCTTATTCACCAAATATCATAGAGCTTGGTGGTATATGAAGAATTTGATTGGTGTAGTTAAAAGATAATGCTTAAATTTTTTTAGTGAAAACACCATAACTAGATCTTATCATTTTGTAGTAGTTTAGTTATTATAAACCAATGAAATCTTATTTCTTATGAAGTGAATGAGGTGATCTAAGCCCCCATATCTAGCTTAGGCCAACACAACACCAACTATAGTCCTTGAATCATCCACATGGATATGAAATGGCTTACTCTTGTCTAGAAATACCAATATTGGGGTCATTATTAACCTTTGTTCCAAATATATGAAGGTTGTTTGACATTCATCAATCTATTCAAATTGTCTATATTTGTGCAGTAGTCTCTCCAATGGAGTGGATATAACTACATACTCTTTGATGAACTTGAAATAATAGCCAGTGTGTCTTAGGATCGATCGCACTTCAAAAGAACTAATAGGGGATGAAAATATCACAATGATGTGATTTTGGCTTGGTACATTAGAATACCATCACTATATACTATATATCCTAATAGAAAACTAAAAGGTGTATAAAACAAGCAAAAACTCCAATTCAAAGCTATGTGTAGAAAATGGCATATTTATAATATAAGTCAAAGCTTGGAAAGGTGATCTTTAAATAAGGAAAACACAACCTAATCATCCATATGAACTTTCAAAAATTCATGTATGAAGTCATTGAATGCAATGACTAAAACTCTAAAGAAAATAGCAAGGGAATTTTTTAAAACAAAAGACATTACCTTGTACATAAAAGAAACCCACACTATTTCAAAATAGTCTTATATTATGATTAGAATTTGATGATATCCACTAAAACCATCTATGGATTAATATAATTCATGTCATGTTACCAACTCAAGCTCTTTGTCTAATGAAAGGAATCGGAAATGGGTCATTGATGTAGGAATCATTTAGCACCATGTAATCACCATAGACTCTAGTCTCTCCTAAATTTTCAAGTTGAACCATTATCAAACTTACCCAATATTCTTTCTCTACTAGATAGATGATCCTTGCTTCTTACATTCGAGCAATTTCATTCTTGACTTTGAACTTCATATTGGGATTTATTTTGTATTGGTTCTTCTTGATAGGGCTATCCACTCTTTGAGTTTTGTGTGAATATACTTTAATGAGGGTTATATACCCTTAAATTATTCAAAATTTGTGGGGAATAGATCTTAATATTCTTGTATCAATTGGACACCTTCTAAAATTTGTTATTGTGTTTAGTAGTCACATGTGGTCGCTAGCTTTGGTACCAAGTTAATACCAATGTTTTCCACTAATCTATGCACTGGTTCTTGTTATATATTCTTTTTCCCTTCACTAATATAGTATCTTAGTGTCCTTTCCCTTTCCTAATCTTGAACATTTATATTTCAAATCTGTGTATCTTATATTTTCTTTGTGATGTTGACTTTAAGCACCTCTATCTAATGTTCAGGATCAAAAAATCCCTTTAAATCTAAATCCTCATCATCATCACTATATTCTACATGATTTGTGTTATCCAAAATTATATTACATGATTTCAATAAAAAAATGTCCTTATTGGCCCTATAATTATTGATAGCTTTACTCAAGTCTATGGCTTCCTTCTCCTGATATGTTTGATCATGTGCAATTCTTATGTCTTCCTCCCACCCATAACATAAAAGCATCTTCAATTTTTGAAGATATTTCTATAGTAGGGTATTCTCATCCACAAATACCAAAGTTTTTATTAAATCATGTTAGACTTGTGGCTAATTCTTGGTCTCATCCCTGTACTCTTAGTGCATATACCGTGATCATGGTAAAGGTGTTAGAGTATGCTAAAATACATGTACCCAATATCTTGGTTCTAAAAATGATGGAGATTATATATCAACACACCTATGAATGTGAAATTTAGGGAAACGACATTCTCATAAAAATGTCCAATGATCAAATACTTCAAACACTACTTGGAACCAAAATTGGATTAGTTTTTAGGCTTCTTCCCAGTGTAATTACTTGCAATGATGAACTATCAACCATGTCGTAGCAACACCTTTGAGTGCGTAGTTCAACACACTGACCTCAATATCTACATTATAAACATGGTTATCAAATCTATAAATGAATTTCAATAAATATTCTATTGTAAATTATTTGATTTATTTTTTATTGGTAGAAAAAACCATTCTCATTGGTCTTACCTCATGGTATCCTCTTGCCTAGTTCAAAAAATGTGCATCTAAGTCACCACTAACTGAAGACACAACTTCCAATTATAGAGGACCCTCATGAATGGGTTTTATGTAGTCCATATATTTTAGAGTCACTTGGTATAGTAATTCCACTTTGGATCTCATGTGGAATCACATGAATGGAGACCTACATTCCTCCATGTGGAACTGTGAAACTTGACCCATGGTTTTGAGAGGTCAATACGAGAACTACTCTATATGTTATAACTATGAAATTGATTATGTCTATTGTGTGAACTTAATAAACCCTTTGTTATGTATATATTTTGATTTTGGTTACATACTTGATTTAAACCAAATTGCCTCTCCATAGGCATATGGTGATTCAGGGTCTTTAAGAATGATGTACAGTTTAATTTCAGCTTTGTTCAAGGCTATGATGATTATCTTATCTCCTTTAGGAGCCTTCAACTATTATCTATTGAATTTTTGGTCATCTGACCATCATAGGCCTAATTTTCCCAATTAGCATAGGGTAGTGCATTTCATCAATTTTTATAGCAATAACTTTAGAATCACCTTGTAGACTTAGATTGACAGCTTTAATTTATGGTTTCTACCCTTCTACAATCTATGAGACTTAGCATAACTAGGTTGTACCTAAGAAAAAGTAGTCTAATGGCATCCCATGTAGATTGATGAGCCATTTTAGTTATGTTCCTAAAGTTGAAGATAAAATTGAGGACTTCATATCCTTTAAGTTCAATATCCATTCAAAAAATCAACATCTCATGACTTCTTGGTTTTCACATACTAGACCAATATTTCCATTCTCTATTGACCTCTTTTTGTGTAGTCTATAAAATTATGCAATAAGTTAGATATATTATATAATATATCCTTATTACACATATTACTCACCAATTTTAAAAGATCCATAAAATTTTTAACTACTCTATCTTGTTGTAGTATCTTAATAATATACCCATACATTTTTACATCTAAAACTATAAGATCTCCTTATGAAGTAATCTAATTTTGTATGTTCTATAGTAATTGTGTTATTTCAGACACCATAACCTTCTCTTTCATAGAATTTGGATACTTTTCATGTCATACCTTTATAATTAGAGGCTCATATGGTATATCTAAGGGTGGCATCCTTACTCCTTGTACTAGTTTCAAGTGATATATTATATATACACGAGGTCTTTGGGTTGGACATTTACCAAATTCACATTGTGCATTATTTTTTCCTTTCTTTTCTTCTCTAAGACTAGACAATCCTCTATATGGAGTTGCCTATATACTCTAGAGTAAACACAATAGGTGTATCTATAGGTTTCAGGTAAATTTTCATGTGATGTAATTTTATTCATCACACATATATCAAATAAGAGGTTATTTACCTATTTATTATCTTTCCCATAATTTTGGTTGCGCTTCTCATATCCTCTTCTTTAGCCTCCTTGATACCCTCCTTGTATTTATGGAGAACACCACCCTATTTTTTACATAATATTCTCCTTATTTTCTCTAAGGAAATGGTGGATCCCATCCAGACTATTGTTGTAGAGATATATAATTCCAAGGTTATTGGTACTATGGGGATAGAGGTGTCCATCTAGGTTGGTATTGAGGTACCTATAATGTCCATCCTGTGAGACACTATGTTTGAATTGAGTAGACTATGCCATTGAGTAATATGTATATTGGGGCATCCATTCTGGAGTATCCTACATATTTGAGGTCATATTTACATCTAGACTTGGAACTCCTAGTTTTGTAACTAGAACCTATTACACAACTACTGTGAAGACATTTCTAGTGATATCCTCCTTCAAATCTTGGAGTGCTATGTAATTATTCTCATCATGATTATAGGATATAAAAACTTACAATACATATTATGTATTTTTTGTATGTATTTATATATCAAATGACATTTGGTAGTGAGATGGCCCACTATGCAGAAAAACTTGCAAAACTCCATCATCTTGATTTTTGGAAAATCATCCCTATGATGTCCTTCCTTACCACACCTTACACACCATATAGATAATTTGGTTCTATTTATCTCATGTAATTCCTCAATATTTCATAGAAAAACATCTATCTTATCATTTGTATTCATAGCAGGCTGCATATTTTACCCATGTTCTTTTATTTATTCAACTTAAAACACAACCAATTGAACATCGACCTTATTAGAAAATTATGTTTGCACAATAGTAAACTAGATCAGAGGTCATAGACCTTATTAAAACCATGTATATTTTTATATGTTTGTAATTTATAAACTCACTTGGTTTATAATGTCTAAGAACTTATAGTCATAATCCCAAACTGATTCTCTTATTTTTTATAAATCTCCTTCAGGTCCTGAATTATTTGGCTTGGGCATTTCTACATCTTAAATTATATAATTATTTTATTCTTGACATCTTGAAATTCCATTCCAATTGGTTTTTTATGATATATTAATTCCAAATCTCTATGTTT
Source organism: Torreya grandis (assembly GCA_037957365.1). Taxonomy (NCBI): domain Eukaryota; kingdom Viridiplantae; phylum Streptophyta; class Pinopsida; order Cupressales; family Taxaceae; genus Torreya; species Torreya grandis. The sequence continues at coordinate 1,678,612 of JARHVA010003561.1, read as the reverse complement.
CAAGGTTCCTATGAGCTCGCACTTATATGCATCATCAGTGATGACACCTTTAGCTTGCCATTTCATTTTACAGGTCAACAAAAAATGTTTAAGGTTTCTAGAACCATAATAAGGTGTTAGATTTATAAAAAATTATGGATTGATAACCATGTTTCCTATTATTTCACCTAAAATAACTATCTACTTTGGATTAAAATTTACTAGTGTCTTAAGATTAACAAAAACTAACTTAATAGAACTAATCTTTTGTTTTTCTATCAACTTGTAAGTTTCTACACTTAGCTTTATAATTTTATATGTGAAATGGTAAAACAATTTAGTCTACCTCTTAAATTTTTTAATTTTTAATCATGTTAACAAATTAGGCATGAGGGATGCATCATGTTAGCATGAATGATCCTTATCTAAAGCCCTTTCCTCACTTGAACTTGATCCTAAATTTACTCTATAGCTTTTCATCACTTCTTCTAGAGATTTTCCTTCTTCTTCTCCAAATAATATCCTCCCCTAAAACTTATTCCTAAAATTACCCTCTAAATTCTCTAATTTCTTCTCTATAACCCTTCCACATTCTCTTTATTCTCTTTCTTTCACTTCCTCATCTCACATGTTCCCTTCAATCTCTTTAGTGCCCTTGAATCCTTTGGGTACTTTTATTTCCCCCTCTTCATAGTCTTTGGATTCATTTATAGGTCTATTTGCTCCCATAGTATTTGAAATGTCTATTCTACCTCTACTTGTAGTTACATGATAATTATTCTAATTATTCCATCACTCTTAATGTTTCAGCTCTCTCTCTCAATCCCCAAAAAAATATTTTGTTTTTGTTTTTCTACATCTATTTTCTCAATTTATATTCAATTTCCATCTCTAAATAACTCATCATTCACTCCCTTCATTATGCATCTCCTTAGTGCCCTATATGACTACTCCATCTTGATTGGGATTGGTACCATGGAGCTTTACACAACCAATAGCTTCATAAGTATCAGTAGTCATATAAATTTACATCTATTACCTCTTACAAATAAATCATGTGTAAATTCAAACATAATGTAACCTTGCATAGAAAAATTTGTGATATATCTATCAATAGTGGTTTTTATCCAATGGCATATTGTACACATCCACTCAATGTCCAGGATTATCAGTATCTCCACTTTTTCCTTGGTCCATATAACCTACTTTGTCTCCCTTAGCCTAAAGTAATAATATTCCAACCTTTAAAACTAGGTAGCTAACAACTCGAGTAACTCACACCATAAAAAATCATAGATTTTACATGAATGTGCTTGGTTATAATTTCCTTCATCATGATTACAATTTTTTTGGCCTCTTCTTCCACAAAGTTTGAAATTCTTTCATCTAACCGTCTTTCCAAATATCTTTGTCCCTGTAACCATTTCAACATGTTTAAGAATCCATATTCACTAAACAATTATTAGCAAAGGTTCATACAAATATCAATTAAAACATCCAAAGGATTATATTATGTGAGTTGCAGTTATAGATGTAAGCAAATGGGGATATGGAAATCAGATTCATTCGTTTCATTCATATTTAGTGAATATTCATCAAAACCTAGGTTATTAGGATAAAATAGACATCTTATTTTATATTAATCACATAGATTTGAACATAATAGAGGCAAGAATGTGCATATAATAATACATAAAAATCAATAGAACCATCAATTGATCTCTATTATCTCACAATCAGAATTCTTTTCCTTTACAACTTTATAATATTTATAGAGTTTCATGACTATTTTGTTACTTCACATTCCTAACCTTTCATTTATATCCGAATAGGTCTTTTCATCTATATTCAAACTTTTGATATAAAATCATTTGTTGAATACATATAAAATTATACACATTATACAAAATACTACACATCACACACTTTTCATTCATACATACTCTACAATTTTATACTTTGAAGTCTACTATGAACAACCTATTTACTATATTCATTTTGACATGACACTTATATACCCAAGGATACATCTATAATATATTATTCGACTATCTAATATTAATATTATGACATAGTATTCACATGTTGGCATGTGTTATTCATGCTTGCATATTTTTATATAACATGATACGTGTAACTCTTTTCTTTTGAGATGATAAATTTGTAGGCTACATTCCTTCTCTCAAAGTGCAGTATCTTAGTGGGCTTGTCATAATGATTTAACCCTAAACACATACATATTCTATATTTTAGGCTACATTATAGGATTTAGAGGGTGTGATTATTATTTTTGTTTAGATTATGGAATATAGTCATATGGGTTGACATAGAATTGGGGGCATATACAATGTGTGTGCAGACATTTTTTAAGCATATGAGTGATAGGTTTTTCATATTTATCAAATTTTGGGTAGAATATAATATATATTTATGTAATTATATATCATATTAACACAAATTAGATTATATTGGGGGAATAAAAATTGTTCATGTATAGACTATTACATTTTTTATATTTTTAAGTTGGCATTAATGGTATTGAAGAGAACATTTTGAACATAAATCCATCTACAGCAATTGATTGAATTTGAATATGATCTATTATATTGTATTCACCTTTACATATGAGCATGTTATGAGGATCCACCTTATAATCTTGGGATTCAATAATTATTTTAGTGGGTAGTGTAGTTGAGATTTAATGACACTTAGTGGTCTAACACTCCTCATTTTTATGAGTGTTGGGGCATTTATCTTCTCAACCCATATTTTAACAAGTGTTACTCACCTTGGGTAATGATCACCTCATTCCATTTTCATTGGAATATAATCACCCCAATATCTAATGCTTCAAATGGAAGCATGGTTCTCCTACATATAACTGTATTCCTTCCTTGCTCTTCAAATTACAAATGTCCCATTGAACTATTTTACTAAGGTTTGTTATCATATATGGACATTTATTATATCATGTTTCATTGTAAGTTTTCATGAATAAATTTAGACACTTGGATCCTTCTCAAAAACACATAGTGTGTTTACACACTTAGGTACATAATTTATTTATCCTTTTACTCTAGCATTATTTTTCATTTCAACACTAGAATAAGATGAGGGAATTTTTAGACAATAAATTATAGTATTATAGGATTTATAATGTTATTATTGACATATATTTACCATAAATTACTTGAACATACATTTATGAATCTTTCACACCCTTCTCTCCTAGCAACTTGCATTATATAACCTTGAACTTCCTAATTTTCTATTAGTCACCTAAATAAATTTCATAGTCTATACATAATATATCTATTATCATATTTATATTATCTCCTTATCATAATATCATTGTTCTTGTCTTTTAGAAACATTTATCCATACTTAAATGCTTCTATATTTTCATATTTGTCCACCTCTATTGAACTTGTTTATGCACCAAACAATGAACATTTTCCAAATTTTAATAATTTTTAAGGGTCATCCCACACATTTTTCATTTTTATTGAATGATAATTTGGCTAAAGAGTCAAATATTAATACACAATACATCTAAGGTTATTCCTTATCTATAATTTACTAAGAGCACATTGTTTATCTAGTTACACATTGAGAGCAAAAGTCCTAAATCTCCCAAATCAAAAACTAGTCACAACAAGCATACCCTAACCGATTATTAACTCTTAGCCAAGTTAAGGCTTCTATTTTCAACTATTAAAATAGAGATTATAGGTTGAAACTATTTAGATAATCACTATTGCACACATAGACTTAAAGGAAAAAACTATATGTGATTTAATTTCCATCCTCAAAGTATTATATACATAGGCAACACTTAACCATTTATTGGGGAGTGTTTGGCATCCACTTAACCCATCACTCTTACTTACTTTTATAGGTTAACCTATTATCAAAAGTGTAACTAGGGTTTTAAAGTGGAGGAGACAAGATTCTGGATTTGACAAACACAACAAGTGACTAATATTATATAAAATGATGAATCACAAGTAAAGAAAATGACCTATGCCAAAATGATGAGGCAGAGTTCATAGGGAAAATCCAAAATAAGGAATATTCCTTCATGTGATATAGGCATTTAGATTCTAACAAACTCATCCAAAAGATATAGATACTTAATTTCCTAATCTTAATGGTTCTTAATCTATTGTTAGTCCTTTTAGTCACTTGTATTCAGTCTTAGGCCTACACAAAGCCAAAAGAATCTAAGTATATTAATCCCTTAGGTCATCTCCAATTATAGTAAATTACAATAGTTCAATTATACTCTATTTTATCATTCATATTTTATTTAATGTAAACATATCTTAAACAATTTGATTATTCAAAAAAAATTATTGTTAGATACACATGAATAAAAAAATAAGGTAAAAAAATTGTTGCTACTAAATTATAAATTTTCAATTGAAAAATAAACCTTTCCATCATATCAAATGTTTTTATGTTTCACTTTTATATCTTACACACAATGATAAATTATTGATAAAACAATCCCTAAAAGCCTTAATTGCCATGCCTTTGATTGGTTATATTCCCCATCATTAATTTACATATAAATTCATTAATGTCTTTGATTGATAACTTACTAACTCAATTTTTGATCAATATTAGACAAAAGGTCACATTTTCACAACTTACTCACTTTAAATAAGGACCTAATGAGAATTTTAATGAGTGTGTGCTTAGCTTTAAAACAACTCTTATAAAGATGACTCACCAATTCCATACAATTGAATCACAAGCTATATTCTCTCAAAGTGTACTTCAACCCAATAAGGATAAATTGGTTTGAAACTCATGCTAACATTTTAATATAAATTTTCATGTGGTTAGGAACTATGAGATTAATATTTTAGAGTCCAACATGCTTAAATATGGGACTAATGTTGCTATGTCTAATGGAGCTAAATATCAAGGTAAATGATATTCAATCTAAGGTTAATAATAGTCATTTTCAACCTAATAATAAGATCAATTATATAGTCAATATGGTAGATCAACCATCTAAAAAACTTGTCCTTTCATACTGAAGGGAGTGAAATCAATTCACATAGTTATCAAAGAGTCCTCAAATTTTGTTTAAATTATTTATTGAGTGCAATATTATATCTTTACCTCAATGTTGAGAGTCGAACTCATCTTGACCATTTCTTGAAAACCATTATGTTAATTCATATTTTTATTATAAATTAATTGAAGTTCATTCAATAAATAAATGTATAACATTGAAGTATAAGATACAAGACTTGATTGATAACAACCAAATACATGTAGAAGATCACAATAGTGCTATGAAAGAATCATTGGAGCTTTTGAAAGTCTTCACTAACCCTCTTATAAATTATGCTACTTAAAATAAAAACCAATATTATGTTTGTATGATAGCTCAAAATTAATTTACACCAATTTCTAATGCTCATATTATAGATGGATTTATAGGTGTGGTCAATGAAATATTTGAGCTTCCTCTAATTGTGGTCTATGACAATGAAATCCCAAAGGGAGATTATAATAATGGACCACTATTTATATGAGATTTCATAGATACACATTAAAGGTTAACATAATGCATTATGGCTGATAATAATGAAAGTATAAACATGTGTACAATTTTATTTCTTACTAATAGTGGATACACTCATAATGATTTAGATGGCATAACCACTGTTATTAAAGGATATAAATGTCTTAATCAGACAAAAATTGAGGACATCTATTTTATCAAAATTTGTAAATTAATAATGAATCTAATCTAATTTACATTAACAAGTGAGTAAAATAGATAGTAATTTAATAAGCATTTATACACATATCAATTTTATAAATTTTTATGCGGGTTTTATGCATACCACAATCAAACAAAGTATTCCCTAACATTTTAGGATCTCAATGGAGGTAAAATCCACTCTAGGGCATGAGTTGTAGGTATGCAATCTGTTACAACCTATTGATGAAATAACTATTAGGGCATGCATGTTGTTGACAAGGTTTCTAGGACGGAGGTGTGGTTCCTACAAGGTAGTGAATCTTTATGTGAGTTGGATGGGAAATTGGTTGCTAATATAGAGTGGGTAGGTCTCAAAAACAAACTCAAAAAAAGAGGGAATGGTAAGGTAGAAAAGAAAGCTTTTGTGGTTTTTAGGAATCACTTCCCTTGCTAGTTTCTAAAAAGATAAGTTCTCTCAAAACCTATGCCTATTTCTAGAAACAATTGCACACAAATAGTCAGACACGGATAAGAATGCTAAGGAGATAAAGATGAAATAAATTCATAGCCCTTAGACAAAGTTTTTTTTCCTTTTAGAGTAGTTGTTGCACACCCTTAGGAGATTATGGCTCAAGCTAGTGAAGTATCTGAGGCAATTGTTACACACACAAAAAATTACATCTAAGAAAGCACTCATGCATAATCAAAATTATGAATCAATAAACTTAACTATTTTAACCAATATATTTTGCCAATATTTCAATAGATGGTACACATCCATAGATTATTACATCAATCAAAATAATCAAGAATCCATTCACAACTTTTTCACACTAAAGATTATTGAAACATACAACCAAAGAAAGTAATAAATAATTACATATAAATTGGAAAGAAAATACATAAACACATTTGCTGATGATCCAAATTGATGTATTTCATATATTCAAAATTCTCTAACAAAAATCCAAGTTATATAACAATTATTTATATAGACTTGGGGAAGGGGTCGCCTCATCCTCCAAGGTCATGCAAGGTCATTACATGTGGTAGTTAGAACATGACTTCTAATTGTGGTTCAAAACTGTATAAAAGACTAGTTGCAATTATCAATTTAAAATATCCTTTTCAAAAATCTATGTAACATGTGCATGTGTATGAATACAAAGTCAATTTTTACAATTATAGCTTGAATTTCATGACAATATATCCTTTTATAGGTTGTAGGAACAACCTATTGATCTTTTAGATTAGCTACCTTCAAAATGGAAATCAAACATACATCAAAGACAAGTATTTTTGTATCAATCCTTTAGAAATAGTGATGTTTTTAAACTGTGACTATTCTTAATATGACTGTGTATTACATGTCACTGAATCTTTACTTCTATATTTGCATGTGTGTTCATATTCCTGATCTAGTTTAACTGTGAGACCCAATGGTTGTCGATAAATATAGCTCAAGTGTCAAAAATATTTGCATATTATGTCCATGTCATTTTATTTTATACCTTTCAAAATCTAATTATTGCTTAAATAGGACATACATCCCCACCTCATTGGGTCCATATCTTGTAAAATTCCACTATCAATTCACACCATCAATCTTCTGCATGATGGAATGTGAGCATGCCACTTGGCAGCTCCATGGGGGGCCTCAGTGCTCTTTATAGTCTTAGCTCAAACATTTTTGTGATAAGTGGTAGAATTTCATTAGTTCTGGGACCTTTGAATTTTTTACATTGACCTCACACCATCAATAATTTGTGATTAAGCTAACATAGTACGTAGATCTTAGTGTTTTGACTCATTGACTCCTATGAGCTTGACACTTGTCACATCCTCATTCCTTTGAAAAGTCTCTATCAGTCTCACACCATCAAATCAAATATACAGATCAATGTTGGCCATTGATCTACCTGGGCCCACTAATATTTGACTCTAAACAACTAATTTATGAGCTTAAATTTGATGTCTGCACAATCATTAAAGATATCCTTGCGACCATTGATGACATCCACATGACTATCACAATTTAATCCCCTATTATTTTCTTACTGATCTTAAATTTGACATTCAAAAGATCATCAAAGATGTCCTCACAACTGTCCATGACATTCATGTGACCATCACAATTTCAACCCATGTCCTTTTTTTTACCTTAATTTTGATGTTCACATGACCGTCAAATATGTCCACATGACTATCACATCAGTTTAAATCCTTACAAGCTGGACACTTTCCATTTCCTAGTTTGCTTTGCTTTGTAATCACAAATGAAAAGAGGACTTAGCATAATACTTTGGTAAATATTTCTAAATGACCCTACATGAATATTCTAGCCTAAGGTCTTAGTTGCATGAATAAAATATGATTGGGACCCTTGGCTTAGAATATTCAATCTTGGTGACCTAGCATAGAAAAATTATGATTGGAACCCTTGGCTAAAATCTTGAATCAAACTCAAGACATAATAAAATGCTCTCCAAACAAGGGTTTCACTTGGTAGTATGGTATTTATTTTAGGGTAATTTTTGTGAAGGAAATGTTATGGGATTTCTTTGTGGGGAGAATTCTTTCAGACAAAATGTCTGTAATAATTCTCCAAAAGACTCAAATCTCTTGGACAAAATGTCTGTAACAATTCTCCAAAAGACTCAAATCTCTTGGACAAAATATCCAAAGCAATTATCTCAAAGGGTCACTTTTTTTGGATAAAATATCTGAGACACAAATTCTGAAAGGTCATTTTTGTTGGACAAAATATTTGAGACATAAAGTCCAAAGGAATTGGCTCATAGAGAAAAATGCCCAGGATAAAAGTTCTAAAGGGTAAGGTTTTTTTCTAAAGGGCAAGGGTCATAGTCAAAATTCCCAAAGGGAAAAATCTCTTAGACAAAATTTCTAAAGGAATTGGTTCAAAGGGGTGGTCTTAAAAATTATAAACGGCATGATGTCTCAAACAAAATGTTTGAAGGAATGGTCTCAAAAAGGCTGAAGGGCATGATGTCTCAAACAAAATGTTTGAATGAATGGTTTGAAGGGATGGTCTCAAAAAGGTCAAAGGGCATGATGTCTCAAATAAAATGTCCAAATGGATGGTCTCAAAAAGGCTAAAGGCAATGATGTCTCAGACAAAATAGCCATGATAAAAAGTCTCATAAAAATAATTTTCAGACACAAAGGCCGAAGGAATTCAAATAATGGACAAAATACCTAACAAAGACAAATTGCATAAGTTTGATAAAGATAAGCCCAAATACATAATCCAAATATAAATAATTAGACTATGAACACAATACCAATTCCATTTTTTTAAAGTACAAAAAGGCCAATAATCAGATCCTCTCCCAAATTTTGCATAAACATATAAAAGAGGGGCTCTAGACCAAAACCATAATCTAAAAAAAAGGTGGGTCCCTATTTTTGTAAAGAAAGAGGGGATATTGGGTATAAAAATGGTGACTTATAGGGGGAATACTCTTGAGTATTCAATAACTTAGAACTTTTGTTTGTAATCTTAAATCAATCATGAAGTGTGTCACAGAAGAATACTTAAATCAGAAACATGAAAGAGACTCCTAAGTTTCTTCACACAACATATTTGCCTTATAATTTATTGGATCTGTGTGTGTCAAATGTGTAGTTTATTTCACCACTATTGTGATGAGTTTTCAAAGACTTGATGAAGCTATAGGTTTTATTTTGGCATCACTTAAAGCTTAAAAATAAGGGAAGCGCAGGCATTGTTCTACTGTCAGCAAGACATCCATATCCCCGACAGAGATACCTTGGCCTCCTTCTCCCTCTCATTTCATTATTTTCTTTTGATCATGATGTGTGGTAAATTAACCTCATTTCATCACGTGAGACTTTTGATTTGATTTTCTTTTTTTTTTGCTCTTTTGATCTTATTTGTTTTATTTTCTTCTTTTGTTTTTCTTTCACTCTTCTTTTGTTCTTGAATGGAAAAGAGAAGAGTTGTAACCCCAATGAGCTAGTATAACTATAAAACAAATGATTATTTGAACATCCTTGCCAACTACACCTATATCTATAATTATCACTTCCAATAGGTATATAATGTGATAAGTGTATTTGACCCAATAAAATAAGAAAAACTTTCTAAATTTGTATGAAGTAATCTGTGAGCAACTTCTACATGCCTGGTAAAAGTATTCAATTGTGACACCATATATAATAATCCATGATTACCTACCTTTATCCTAAAGACTCAAAAAACACATAAATACACCTAATCTATAAACTAGTCCCAAAGTTTCAAGATTTTACCTTTCCCCTTTTTTACAAATCATAAGCTCAGTTGGTTTGGATTTTCACTTGATTACAGTCAAAGCAAACACAATTTCAATCATCATATAAATTAAAGAATAACTAATCTAATAAATCAAGGAACTTAAACTAAGAAAACACTAAAATCTAATCTAGAAAGCATGAAATCTAATCTATGAAAGTAAAATACTAAAAGAAGGAAAGATTAATCTAGAAAGTAGGAAAATAGTCTATGAAAGAAAGAAATCTAATCTATGAAATCAAGGAACTAATCTATGAAAGTGGAAAATCTAATATAATTCTACAGCTACATTTATTGATCCTTCATCAATTAGTAATATCCATAGATGACATAGCCTTGAAGCAGTGCTTTAGGAACTGTCCATTGACCAGATATGTAAGTTTGTTGCCTTGGAGGTCCTTTAGATGAAACACATTATTTCCCATGATCTCTAAAATTTGGTATAGTCCAATCCATAGTGGGGAAAACATGTCATGCTATCCTTTCTTCTCATGGGTTTTATCTAAAATCAAGACTAGATCTAAACTCATGAATGCTTTGAACTTTGCTCATTTATCAAACCACCTCTTAACCACATCCTGATGTTTTCTAAATGTTTGTAAGGCCTTAGTCCTTGAATCTTCCATTTTTATTATGTCTATCCATCTTGATTCTACTTTATCACTTGATTCCATGTAGTCTTACATGATCTGATAAGTGGGTAACTTTAGCATAATTAGGAATATAGGCTTATGTCCATACACCAATAGGTAAGGTGAAGCTTTAAGGGCTTACTTATGTCTAGTCTGGTCTACCCAAAGAGCATACTTTAATAAATTATGCTAGTCCTTAGGTTTATCTCTAACTAATTTATTAATTGCATTGATCATATTCTTGTTTGTTGATTCTATTAGTCTATTTCTTTGGGGGTAATAGTTAGAACTTGACTTGATAATAATTTGGTTGTCATGTGCCCACTCAATAAATTTTGTTGATATGAAATCTGGTCCATTGTCATAAACCAAATAAATGGGTATGTAAAATCTGGCTATTATGTGTTCCTCCAAGAATTGGATCACATCTTGTGCTATAAAATTCCAAGTGACTATGGTCATGATCCATCTGGTGCAATAATCAGTAGCAATAAGAATGAATTTATGGCCTAACAAAGGAATTTGGGTTGATGACACCAATGAAGTCTAAACCCCACTAGGCAAATGGCTTCCTTCAAAAACTGGCTATAAAGGCTTTATTGCATGTACTTTTCTCTTGGCTAAATCTTGACATTCATGGCATGTTCTCATGTGAACATGAGCATCCTTAAAGATAGTTGGCCAATAGTAACCCATTATTAAGATCTTATGGGTTGTGGTAGTCTTAGAAGGATGATCACTACCTATTTTTTGATGCAAGTTTTCTAAAATATCTTCATCTATAGATACACACCTGAGATAAATGCCTTCATAATTTCCTCTATAAAGGACTCCCTTATTGATCATGTAATGAGTAGATTTGAGCCTTAAAGATCTTTCTCTCTCTCTATTGAGCTCTGGGGAAGAAGTTCCTATAATTAAATACTATATTATATCAGTATACCATTCTTCTTTAAATATTTGAGCTTTACATACCTCTTCAATGGTCATGCATGGATCTAGTTTAGTCATGATCTAAATAATGCCTTAACCTTTAATGATCTTTGCAAGCTTGATATCTATGTGAATTCTTACATCTTGGCCATCCATTTTGCTCGTCATTTTCCTATCTCATTTTGTGATAGGGTGGGCTTGATCATGAGATCAGGTATAATGGAAATGGTTTTATTCACAATGTAATGCCAAAACTTCTTCATAGCTTTGATAAGGTTAAAAATATATTTATCAATCATAGAGTACCTGAGTTTTGCATATTTTAAATTTGTGCTCATGAAGACAATTGGATGCTCAATCTCATCCTTATTTTTCATGATGATAGAAGCAATCATATGCTCTAAAGTGAATGAGTATAAATAAAAATCTTTCATAAAATCTGGACTAATCAATACTAGAGCCTATGATATTGCATATTTAATGTCTTAGAAGTACTTTAGGGTTTCATCTATCTACTCTATTTTGGCATCCTACTTGAGCATAGTGTTTAGAGGTCTAACAATTTCTATAAATCTTAAGATTAACTTCCTTATGAAGTTAATAGTTTTAAATAATGACTTGAGCTCCTTCTTGTTGTTTGGTGGCTGAATTTTTGAAATCCCCTGGATTCTGTCTAGATCAATGGCGATCCCATCCTTGGTGATTATGTGCCCCAATAGTTTGCCTTTAATCACTCCAAATATATTTTTATTTAGTTTTATTGAAATACCAAACCTTTTTCATCTCTCAAATATGGACTGTAGATGACTTATGTGATCTTTCTTATGCTTAGAAAACACCATAAGATCATCCATGTAGATGATTATGCATTTTCCTATCATTCCTTTGCATGCATAATCCTTGGTGTATTTAAAGGTAGCTCCTACATTTATTAGGATAAATGGCATCCTCTTATATGCATAAGTTGCCTATGTTATAGTGAACATCATTTTCATTTTGTCATCAGATTACACTAGTACCTGATTGTAGCCTAAAAATCCATCTAGGAAGGACATCATTTTAGAGCCACTTATTATTTGTATCACCTCATCCAAAGATGGAAAAGGATAATTTTCCTTTTTAGAAGCCTTATTCAAATTCCTAAAATCAACACATAATCTGATCTCATTGTTATTCTTTCTTACTAGGACCAAATTGGCCATCCATGTATAATATCTTACTGGAAAGATGATTTTTGCACTCAACAGCTTTTCCACTTCATTTGGAATGAGAGGATATAGAATAAAATTGACCAATATTTTCATTTTTTTGAATGTCTTATGATCTATCTTCAAGGGAATTATATGAGTAATGACATATAGGTCATATAATTTCAAATCTTTATATGTCTAAGCAATGACATCTCTATATCAAGCGATTAAATCCTTCACTCATTATCTCTCTTCTAAGGTGTATTTGAGACTGATATTAACATAATGTAGGATATGTTCATCTCTTAGATTTTCCCTTCTAAAATCTGATTCATTGCCCTTGGGTTGCCTGAGCTATTGAGCTTGAGGGTCTATATCGAATGGTATTTCCAAAGACACCAACCCAGATGGAATTCAATTCTCTCTAAGTTGAAGAATGCCCTCTTTGTCTGATTCCTCTTGATAGAGATGATTAATGTCCTTATTATTGATGATTTGGGATTTGAATTCCCCTGAATTAGTTATAAAATGGATAATCTACTAGTCATCATCAAAGATGTAGAAATTTTCTATGTTATCTAGAATGGAAGGACATGGTACCAATTCAATTGAGAAATTTTTACCTTAGATTCTTGTAGTGGTTCCAAATTAGCAATAGTAGTAGCTAGCGAATCAATAATTTGATTTTTCTCTCTGAGAATTGATATGATGTTGAAATCCTTGAAGCTTTCGATCAATTCTCATGCTCTATGCTTGTATCTTCTCAAATAAGATAACTTGCATTGATATTTGTTTCTAACTTGGTTAACCACTCAACTCTAAGTCACCAAATACTAATATTTTCTTCAAATTTTTCTTAAGTGCAAATTGTAGTCTCAACTTCATACTCATCTTTGTTTTTCATGCATGGAAATTACAACCTATAAGCTACCAAGAACATTTTACCTTATGGATCAACTAGCTTGATTCCTACACCTAATCCTTGCTTGGATATAGTTTTGTTAAAGTGTAGAGTATACCATTGATTGGAATCTTCAAGTTATGGATTTTGGAATTTATTTTGAGTGGTAAAAGTATAAATACCAAGGTTGGGCAACTCATACTTTACCTCTTCACTCTTGGCATTGTATAATGTGATGGAATACTTCATTCTCAGCTCTCTATCTATTTTTATTTGATTTGAAACTCCTCTCCATGGTAGCCATAAATGAGAAAAGTATATAGAGAGATATACATTGAGTGCTTTGGAATAGTCTGTACTCAGCAACAGACTGTAGCCTTCAAGTATGTCCACAACTAGAATATCAATGGTCATCTGAATACATGATTCAGAGGCTACTTATATGTGCATGTCCCTTAGTTCACCAACTATAGGGACCACTATCTTGTCCAATTGTGAAATTGTCCTCTTTGAAGAGATTTGCATCAAACCAAGTTTTTGACATATAGAAGTAGGTATAACAATTGTAGAAGCTCTAAAATCAACTAAAAAATTATGAATGTTCTTACTAAAATCCTAGATAGTTAGTAAGAAAGGTGGAAATTATGGCTTGCTCTTGTAAATGATGTTAATTTTATATGATTTCAATTTGTCTATTGGCATCTTCCTAGTAATAGACTTATAGAGTAGCTCCTTTTGTTTGATAACCTAAGCTAACTCATGAAGATTTATATTCACCTTGATCTTATTCATAGCCTCAACAATCTTGTATCCTCCTTTACTTGGTTCTTTCTTGCTCTATTTTTTATCATTCCCCTTTCAAGGGGTGGATTATTATTTACTTTAGGATTAGGAGGAATCATCATGGTATTTGGAGGAGTCAATGTTGTGAGTGGTTGCTTATTCCTTAGATTGTATGCGCCTCTTTAGAACTAATGGAAAGCATAAACTTCATCCATGTTGTCCTCCATCTTATTGTCATATTCACCTATAAATGGAAAATCATGAGTTTTAAAGAACATGGTAGTGCTAGAATATCCAAGATCTGGATGATGCTCAAGTGGATTATGCATTTGATCTTGTTTAACCACCTCTTTTTAAAATATTTCAAATGCTACTTAAAATTCAACATTGTTGAGCTCACCATGCTTAGAAGTATTTTGAATTCAACACCAATTAGGAAGAGTCATTTCTGCTATGTTGATCTATGGGAGCTTATTAGGCTTCTATATATTTTTTGTAGGCTTGTTAAATGGTTGGTTGTATCTCTAAAATCCAACATTCTAATTACTATTTGGGACATTGGTGTTGCCCATCCTCCTTTGAATATTTAAGAAATCATTCCTTAATTGTTGAACCATCTTCTTAATAGAATCTATTTCTCACTTTGTAGAGTCAGTGCCTTCTAGAACAGTAGCAAGAAATGTAGTAGATTATTGATTATATTGGTATCCATTACCTTGCATGTGATTGTTTGACAATCTATAGTTTGGCTTTTTTTTTTACATCATGGGAGGTATAATATATAACAGGTTCTAATTTAATGTTGGGACATTCTACCTTGCATGTGAATCAAAGTCAACATGGGAAATCCATTGTGGATGTTGGACACAGCAGGCACTTGAGGATTGAGTTATATGTCGATATTAATGGATTTTTTAAATGTTTGTGCAAAATTCCTAGCTACATTAGCTCTCTTTAAGAACACCATAGTAATTAGATCCAGCACATTCTTGTACATCTCCAATGCTAATGCTTCTTATGGTTTGTACCGTGGGGTTAACCAATTGTACATATTTTGAAATATTGTGTTGAAATCATAGATAGGTTCATTAGGCTCTCTCTTCATACTATTGAAGAGCTAGTATATTATGTTGAGACTGGTAACCTATCCAAATTATGCAAAAAAAGAAGCTTGACACTCATCCCAAGAAGTGATGGAGTTATCTATTAGATTTAAATAGCAAAGGGAGATTCTAATAATGGGCCACTATTTATATGAGATTTCATAGATACACATTAAAGGTTAACATAATGCATTATGGTTGATAATAGTTAAAGTATAAACATGTGTACAATGTTATTTCTTACTACTAGTGGATACACTCATAATGATTTAGATGGCATAACCACTATTGTTAAAGGATATAAGAGTCTTAATCAGACAATAATTGAGGGCATCTATTTTATTAAAAATTTTAAATTAATAATTAATCTAATCCAATTTACATAAACAACTGAGTAAAATAGATAGTAAGTTAATGATCATTTATACATAAATCAATTTTATAATTGTTGATGTGGATTTTATGCACACCATAGTTGAATGAGGTAGCCTCTAACATTTTAGGATCTCAATAGAAGTAAACTCCACTATGAGGCATGATTTGTAGGTATGTAGTTTGTTATAACGTAGTGATGAAATAATTGGTAAGGTATGCAGGTTGTTGATAAGGTTTTTTGGATGGAGGTGTGGTTCCTAAAAGTTAGTCAATCTCCATGTGATTTGGATGAGCATCTGGTTGCTAATCTAGAGGGGGTAGGTCTCAAAAATAAACTCAAAAAATGAGGGAATGGTAAGGAAAAAAGAAAGCTTTTATGATTTTGAGAAATCACTTCCTTGGTTGGTTTATAAAGGGACAAGTGTTCTTAGAACCTATACATTTTTCAAGAATCAAATGCACACACACAGTCACACATGGCTAAGAATTCTAAGGAAATAAATATGTAATAAATTCATAGGCCTTAGACAAAGGTTTCTCCTTTTAGAGTAGCTATTGCACATCCTTACTTAGGAGATTATGGCTTGGGCTAGAGAAGTATCAAAGGCATCTGTTGCACACACACATAAAACTACATCCAAGAAAGCCCTCATGCATAATAAAAATTATGAATCAATCAACTTAATTATTTTAACCAATATATGAATCTTTCAATAGATGTTTCACATTTATAGATTACTACATCAATTAGAATAATCAAGAACCATTCATAGTTTTTACACACTAAAGATTATTGAAACATACAACCAAAGAAAGTATTAACTAATTACACATAAATTGGAAAGAAAATACACAAACACATTCCCTGATGATCAAAATTGATGTTTGTCTTATATTCAAAATTCTCTGACAAAAATCCAAGTTGGATTATAATTATTCATATAGACTTGGGGAAGGGGTCACCTCATCCTCAAAGTTCATGCAAGGTCACTATATGTAGTAGTTATAACATGAGTTCTAATTATGATAAAAAACCATATAAAATTCTACTTGTAGTTATCAATTTAAAATAGCCTTTGAAAAAATTTATGCAGTATGTCTATGTGTATGAATATGAAGGTAATTTTTATAATTATAGCTCAAACTACATGACAATATCTCTTTTTATAGGTTTTATAAACAACCTATTGATCTTTCAGATTATCAACCTTCAAAATGGAAATCAGACATACATCAAAGATAAGTATCATTGTATCAATCCTTTAGAACTAGTGATGTTGTTTAACTATGACTATTCTTAATATAACTATGCATTACATTGTTGATTGAATATTTTGTCAATCAGCATACTGATAAACAAAATAGGTCTGATTAGCCAAAGTAGGAAGATTGGTCATCCAAATGTGTAGGTTTACCACATCAAAAGGGGACTAATCTCTCCTCTCATCAAGGGGAGGTTCCCTATATATATATATATATATATATATATATATATATATATATATAAACAGAAATTAATACTCAAGGGTAGGACAAACCATCCATCTCTCTTTTTTCAGAGATGATGCGTGTAGATCAAAGGAGAAATCTCAAGGGAAATGACAGAAAGCACTCCTCTTCTTTCAGAAGTACTATTCAACAAACCACAAGAATACTCTTGGTAGTAATTGCAAAATATAAACAAGGACATAATAACCAACAAATCGAGATGCAGCACAAAGTCTCCACCTGAATTGCTCAAGAGTAAGATACGAAGGACAATGAGGGCACAAAGTCATCCCAAGGTCCTTTACACAGAAATGAAAAGAAAACACACTAAAGGCAATTATGGGGGCACAAAGTCTCTCCACAGTTGACTCTTTAAGACACCTTCCTGACTACTTTCACTAATTCTATTTGTTGAATTAAAGGAACAAAAAATATATCAAGGAAAAAGACATAAGAATAGTTTCCCCAATAACAAAGATATCACGGCACAAAGTCTGAAAAGTCACTTGCTTTCTTATTCCAATAACAAAATATGATTAACAGTCTAAGCTCAAAGTCTTAGTAATGCCTTTCAATTTGGGTAGAGTTTAATTTTTGATTGTCAAAAAGAGATGAATTTACAATAAAAGATAGTCCTTTATATAGCCTCTTCAAGAAGGATTTAAGAACAGTAACACATCATGTTGTGTTGAAAACTGTTAGAAAGATAGGCTGGAAACTAGGGGCATCTACCTATTTATTTTTCTCAATGCAAAGAAATAAGTCACACTATTGAAAGTTTGCAACATTCAATGTCCACCTGGTGATTTGATCCTTCTTCATCATTCTTCCTTTTTTGGTTAAGTTAATCGGGTCCTAGATTTAATTTGCTATTCTGTTCCTTCCTCGCTTCCTGCTGGTCTTAGCCTTAAAGCTTGTGAATGCATTTAGTTCTATAGATTACAAGGATCAACGGCTATTTTATGAGCTTTGAAATTGACGTTCATTCACCCATCACTACGTTTTCAATGGTTAGTTCATAGTCTTGAATTTGACATCTTCAAGCACGTCACCCCTTGGTCTTTCTTTGGATTTTCTGTTTGGCATTTTCTTGGAAAGAATTTGCCCTTTCAGGCCTTAAGAAATGATCCACTTTGGGTCGGGAAGAGCCCCCCACAAGGGTATCTGCCCTTCAGGTGGTCTTTGGATGGCCTTCGGGCTTCGGCATTCTCTCGTAGACAATTCCCACTGGCATTTTCCCCAGGATTTTCTACGAGCTTTCTCCGTGGGTATTTTCCCCATAGACAAAAAGTCCATGGAAATTATTTTGATCGATTTGTCTTTGCCTTTGGAATTTTCTTCTGGCTTTCTTCCCACAGCCTGTTTCTTGAATTCTTTCAGACTTTTTCTCCGAAGGAATTCCTTTGATAAAATTCCAAAGGAATTGCTTCTTTCCTTAGTCTTTTTTGAATTCCTTAAACAAAAATCTAAAATAATTACCTTTGCAGCCTTCTTTGAAAATGACCCTTCTGAAGGATATTTTTGTCGACCATGTGCCCTCCGCAAGGGCACTTGTCCTTCAGGAGGATTCTTTGAACTTTTGCATTTGAACCACTCCTTTGAACCATCTGAGTGAACTTCTTGGTTGAACCAAGCTGTTGAACCGTTTGATTGAACCAAATGTTGAACCGTTCCATTGAACCAAGTTGATGAACCGTTCCATTGAACCACTTCGTTAAACCAAGGCAATGAATTGCTTGATTGAACCAAATGTTGAACCAAGCCGATGAACCAAGCTTTGAACCAAAATGGTTCAAGTTGATGGTTCAAGTTGATTAACCAATTGAATGAACTAAGCTTTTGAACCATTTGTTTGAACCAACCATTGAACTAAATTTTGGTTTAATGGTTCAAACAAAGCCTTAAATTGATTGATGAACCATTTAATTGAACCAAAGGATGAACCAAAGCATTGAAACAAAGCGGATGAACCACCTGAATGAAACAAAGCATTGAACCTTTTGAACTTTGAACTCGCTGAACCTTTGAACCAAAGTGGTTCAATGGTTCAATGGTTTAAGCCTTCTTTGCTTAGATGCTTGCTGATGGAGATTTTTGATTGAACCAAGGCACTGAACCAATCTTGAAAATGACCAAGTGGTAGAAATTGATTCTTTTGGTTGAACCCACCTGCAGAACTTGTGAAGCCCATTGAACTTGGCCTGCAAAGTCTATAGATTCTAGCCTTCAGAGTTTGTAGATTTTTGAGAAGCTTGAAAACTGAGGAATTTGAATGCCCAGGATAAATTTTAGAAAGGGAAGAGACAATTTTGGTTTGTAAGACCAAAATAGTTCAAATTTTGTCCCAAAAATGAGTGATATTTTTGGGGGACAACAGCTGGCTCTAGTTGGGGAACTTCTATCAATTGCAAAAAGAATTGAAGGGAGTAGAATCTAGAATCTCCAGTGTCTTCATGTGTACCATTGGGCTATGGAGTCATGCTACCCAGAAATGAAAGGCATAAAAAAAAAAAAAAAAGAATTAAAAACTATACAAATATACATATGTACAGATGAAATGATCTGATACTTCAAGAGTTGAAGTGTTTCAGATGTTGCTTCTTGAGAGACAGTGAAAATAGTGTGCCATCTTGGTAAACTAGCAGGAGAACATTTTTCCCCCAGAAACGGTGATGGGTGAATGGAGCTCTCCACCAGGAAACCAATTTTTTGTGTCTTCCTATTGACTCTTTCTTCTTCTTGCCCCATGGTAGGATGTGGTCTTTAATTTGAAAGCCATAACTCCTTGCTTTCTTGGCAAAGGGTTCTTTTGCCTAATTTTGATTTGCAGTTGATTTTGATTTGTAGTAACATGGTCTATTACCATAATTGGTTGTTCTTCTGGTTCAATCTAGCATATCATTGGATTATCCATATTAAACTCTTGACAAATTATTATCTTAGCATCTCCTTTGATGTGAAGGAGTTTGATTTCTTCATTTTGAGCAATGTTCAATCTAAGCAACAGAGATTCACATCTAGCTATGTTGTTGGTGTTGCTGACTTGCAAATTGCATGAAGGAATAATATCTCCTTGAGGAGATATCAACACAATCCCAACTCCATCATTGGTGGAAAAATTGCTGCCATTGGATTTCAGGATCGAAGCATCATTAGAAGCTGATCTCCTATCAGAATTCTCTTCATTAGAGATGGAAGATCCTTTCTTACTTGTATTGTGCCTTACCAATTCTCCTGAAGTCTTGTTTGGATCAATTCCTAGATTGTCAGCTATAGGACTTCCGTCTATAGAAATATGAACATCCCTTGTGGTAAATAAATAATTACCCCTGCCTGAAGACTCAAATAGAATTTGGTTTATGTTTGAGTAACCACATATTTTGCCTCCTTTTTAGGGAGCAACCTCTTCATTATGCCTTGTATAGGGATCCTTTCCTTAGATAGATCCATTCTTAGTTCTCCTCCCATGTCCTTACAAAAATTTCATCCAAGAAAAATGCCATAGGATGCTAGGACGTCAGCCACCAAGACAATCATCTTGATTCTCTTGTCTAGAAAGGCTGCCAGTGCAAATTGGGCATCTTTGATTTGCCCCAGCAATGGTACTTGCTTGTTCTCCATAGAGAAACATCTCCCAAATGTCTTGGTCAGTGTGAGACCCATAGACTTAGCTACTTTAGTAGTCATGACATTGTCAGATGCCCCAGAATCAATGATGTAATTGTTGAGTTGATAACCATTTATTAACAGGGAAACATAGAAAGATTCTATTTTCCCAGGGGCAGTTGGAGGAGTAAAGACAAGATTATTCAAAATAGGCATCTTCTTTAGAGAATCAAGGTTACCTTTTTATCCTTTTTTCTTGCAGGGATGATTTGGTTCTTGACATATTGGACCAACTTATCCAATTGATCAGGATTAACTTACAAATATTCAAATTCAAACATTTATATTTTTATCTTTTTGACATGATCGATTATGTCAAATGGCTGAATTGAGCTAGGTATAGAGAAAGGTACTTCAACTTTCTAAGTTTTAGGAGGGATGGGAGGAGGGCTGGTTTGTGAGATTGAAGTAGAAGGTGAAGGTGAAATTGATGTACTTACATTTTGGGTGATCACCAGATCCTTTGACTGAAAAGATAGAGTGGTTCCACACTTAGCAAATGTAATTGTTGGTTGAGGTTGCTCCTCTGTCTTCCCTTTATTAGCTTGCTAGACTGATTGGTTCTTGGACCTGGTAAAGATTACATATGATCCATCAAAAACTTATTCTTTGCTTTTAGGTTCATCCTGGTAGTTCAAGAAACTAATGTGGGAGTCACCAGTTGATTCTTCTTAATTGTCTTTAAGGAGACCAGCATCATTTTCTTGATTCAATTCAGGCTGGAAAGAGAACTCTGATTCTACTTCAAGATATCCCATTGCTAAATTGGTTGGAGGAGCTTCTAGGGCAAGTTTCCCTTATGGGGGAGGAAGGTGATTCTGCTGCCCTTGATTCCTGGCATCATTGCCCTGATATGACTGATTTGGGAATGTCCTTTTGTATGAAGGAGTAGAAGACATTCCTTGAGCCATTTGCTTTTTGAGAGCAAGCAACTCATTTGCCAATTTCTGCACCATTGGATCTGTGGTGCTTGTAAATGAATATTTAGAAGATGATGAAGCTTTATTTCTATTTGGATCTCTTCTTATCTTCCTTGCTAAGATGAGATCATCTTCTACCTCAGTGGCCAAATGTTGAGCTATAGCAAGATCTATTTGACCAGCACGTCTCAAGAGAAAACTTACTTCAGGTAACTGAAAATTAATGAAGAAGCATTTGAGATTCTCAGTTGTAGGTCGAACAATTATAGAAATTTTGTTTCTCAGCTTGTAAAATTTGGCTATGAAGTCTCTCATAGGTTCATAAGGCTATGTCTTCATCTACGTAAGTTGAGCCAAAAGTGCATGTGCATCTTCTACAGGTTTGAATTTGGTTTCAAACTTATCTTTGAGAGTATTCTAATTAGTCACTGACCGAGCCTGTAGATGATAAAAGCAATCTACAGTAGCACCTTGTAGTGTCTCCACAAAAATCCTGACTACTACATCTTCAAATTCTACTCTGATTACTCCACAAGCTATGCTGAAGGCTGCAATGTGTTCATCAGGATGAACTTTCCTATCACCATAGAATTTGGTGAAATTCTTCTTTGAACTACGTGGAAGTTCATGTAGAGGTGAAGTAAGATTGACAGGACCAAAAACATTACCCCAGGGGCCTTGAACTACCATTATAGGATTATGAAAAGAAGGAATAACAAATCTTAGAGGGGTAATTATTGGCAAAGCTTTATCAATAGTAGAAATAGATACTTCATTTGGCAATGGAGATCTGACTTTAGTAGGAGGAAAGCTCTTGGTTTGTTGGAGATGAGATGGTGAAGGAAATAGATCAAAATCACTTTGTTGTACCAACTTGAATATAGGGTCAATGATACCTTTAGCCCTTTGGCTTCGTGTATACCTTGAATCTGCCAGATTATGAAAAAAAAATGGGAAAAGAATTGACTTTGCTTCAGTTTGTAGCTTGAGGCTTTAAATTGTGCATTCTTTCTCAGTTAGTGTGGAGGTGAATGGATAGATTATAAATGGATAATGGATATTATATCCCCAGCGGAATTGCCAAAAACTATTGTGCGAGGCTAGGAGGAAAATTTTAAAAATGGGAAACTGGAGCAGTTCACTCTTCCATAGCGGAGTACAATAGATAGGTTATAACAATAATGGGTTATATTCCCTAGCGAAGTCACCAAAAATTGTTAGTTGAATATTTTGTCGATCAGCGTATTGATAAACAAAATAAGTTTGATCAGCCAAAGTAGGAAAATTGGTCGTCTAAATGTGTAGGTTTACCACATAAAAAGGGGACTAATCTCTCCTCTCATCAAGGGGAGGTTCCCTATAGATATGTTATATATATATATATATATATATATATATATATAGAAAATAATACTCAAGGGTAGGACAAACCATCCATCTCTCTTTTTTTAGAGAAGATGCGTGCAGATCAAAGGAGAAATCTTAAGGAAAATGATAGAGAACACTCCTCTTCTTTCAGAAGTACTATTCAACAAACCACAAAAATACTCCTGGTAGTAATTGCAAAATGTAAACAAGGACGTAGTAACTAGCAAATTGAGATTTTGCACAAAGTCTCCACCTAAATTGCTCAAGAGTAAGATATGAAGGACAATGAGGGCACAAAGTTATCCCAAGGTCCTTTACACAAAAATGAAAAGAAAACACACTAAAGGCAATTATGTGGGTACAAAGTCTCTCCACAATTGACTCTTCAGGACACCTTCCTGACTACTTTCACTAATTTTGTTTGTTGAATTAAAGGAATAGAAAATATATCAAGGAAAAAGACATAAGAACAATTTTCCCAACAACAAAGATATCACAGCATAAAGTCTGAAAAGTCACTTGCTTTCTTATTCCAATAACAAAATATGATCAATAGTCTGAGCTCAAAGTCTCAGTAATGCCTTTCAATTTGGGTAGAGTTTCATTTTTGATTGTCAAAAAGAGATGAATTTACAATAAAAGATAATCCTTTATATAGCCTCTTCAAGGACTTGGGAACAGTAACACATCATGTTGCATTGAAAATTGTTAGGAAGATAGGCTAGAAATTAGGGGCATCTACCCATTTGTTTTTCTTAATGCAGAGAAACAAGTCACACTATCAAAATTTTGTAACTTTCAATGTCCACCTAGCGATTTGATCCTTCTTCATCATTCCTCCTTTTCTGGTTAAGTGAACCAAGTCATGGATTCAATTTGTTGTTCTATTCCTTCCTTGCTTCCTACTGGTCTTGGCCTTAAAGCCTATGAATGCATTTGGGTCTATAGATTACAAGGATCAATAGCTATTTTATGAGCTTTGAAATTGATGTTTGCATGCCCGTCACTACGTTTTCAATGGCTAATTTGTAGTCTTGAATTTGACGCCTTCGGGTGCGTCACCCCTTGGTCCTTCTTTGGCTTTTCTATTTAGCACTTTCCTAGAAATAATCTACCCTTTTGGGCCTTAAGAAATGATCTACTTTAGGTTGGGAAGAGCCCCCTACAAGGGTATATGCCCTTTGGGCAGTCTTTGGATGGCCTTCGGGCTTCGGCATTCTCTCGCGGACAATTCCCGCAGTCATTTTCCTTGGGATTTTCCACGGGCTTTCTCTGTGGGTATTTTCCCCGTGAACAACTTCCTACAGATATTTCCCTCGAATAAAAAGTCCACATAAATTATTCTGATCGATTTGTCTTTGCCTTTGGAATTTTCTTCATGTTTTCTTCCTGCAGTCTGTTTCTTGAATTCTTTTGGACTTTTTGTCTGAAGGAATTGCTTCTTTCCTTAGTATTTTTTGAATTCCTTAAACAAAAATCTGAAAGAATTACCTTTACGGCCTTCTTTGAAAATGACCCTTTTAAAGGGTATTTTTGTCGACTAAGTGCCCTCCATAAGGGCACTTGTCCTTCGAGAGGCTTCTTTGAAGTTTTGCATTTGAACCGTTCCTTTGAACCATCTGAGTGAACCGCTTGGTTGAACCAAGCCGTTAAACCGTTTGATTGAACCAAACGTTGAACCACTCCATTGAACCAAGTTGATGAACTCCTCCATTGAACCACTTCGTTGAACCAAGGCAATGAACCGCTTGGTTGAACCAAGCTGATGAACCAAGCTTTAAACTAAAAAGGTTCAAGCCAATGGTTCAAGCTGATGAACCAATTGAATGAACCAAGCTTTTGAACCATTTGTTTAAACCAACTGTTAAACCAAGTTTTGGTTCAACAGTTCAAATGAAGCCTTAAACTGACTGACAAATCATTTGATTGAACCAAAGGATGAACCAAAGCATTGAAACAAAGCAAATGAACCACCTAAGTGAAACAAAGTGTTGAACCTTTTAAACTTTGAACTCGTTGAACCTTTGAACCAAAGTGGTTCAATGGTTCAATGGTTTAAGCCTTCTTTGCTTAGATGCTTGCCGATGGAGATTTTTTATTGAACCAAGGCACTGAACCAATCTTGAAAATGACCAAGTGTTAGAAACTAATTCTTTTGGTTGAACCCACCTGCAGAACCTATGAAGCTTATTAAACTTGGCCTGCAAAGTCTGTAGAATCTAACTTGCAGAGTTTGTATATTTTTGAGAAGCTTGAAAACTGAGGATTTTGAATGCCCAGGAAAAATTTTGGAAAGGGAAGAGACAATTTTGGTCTGTAAGACCAAAATAGTTCAAATGTTGTCCCAAAAAGTAGTGATATTTTTGGGGGACAACATACATGTCACCCAATATTTACTTCTATATTTGCATGCATGTTCATATTCATGATCTAGTTTAACTATGAGACCTAATGGATGTCAATAAATATATCTCAAGTGTCAAAATATTTACATATTATGTCCATGTCATTTGATTTACTATCTTTTGAAATATGACTTTTGCTTTTAAGACACATGTCCCCACCTCATTGGCAATAAATCTTGGAAAATTCCACAATCAATTCACACTATCAATCTAGTGCATGATGAAACATGATCATGCCACTTGAAATCTCTATGGGGGGCCTCATTTCTCTTTATAGTCTTACCTCTAATGTTTTTTTGCCAAGTGGTAGTCTTTCACTAATTATGGGACCTTTGAATTTTCTACATTAACATCACACATTGATCATCTGTGCTCAAGCTAAAATAGTTAATATATCTTCGTACTTTGACTCATTGACTCATATGAGCTTGACACTTATCATGTCCTCATTCCTTTGAAAAGTCTCCATTGGTGTCACACCATCAGATCAACTATACAAATCAACATTGGTCATTGATCTACTTGGGGCCACTAATCTTTGATTCTAAATAGCTAATTTATGAGCTTAAATTTGATGTACATGTGATCATCAAAGATGTCTTTATTACTATCGATGACGTCCATGTAATCATCACAATTTAATCCCCTATTATTTTCCTGCTGATCTTGAATTTGACATTCATGCAACTGTCAAAGATGTCCTCAAGACCATTCATGATGTCCATGTGATTGCCACAATTTGAACCTATGTCCTTTTATTTTTGAACTTAATTTTAACATTTACATGACCATCAAATACATCCGTGTGACCATCACATCAGTTTAACTCCCTGCAAGCTAAAAACTTATCATTTCCTAGTTCACTCTACTCTGTAATCATAAATAAAAAAAGTAATTAGAATAATACTTTGGTAAATATGTATAAAGGACCTTGCATGAATATTCTATCCTAAGTTCTTAGTTGCATGAATAAAATATGATTAGGACGTCTGGCTTAGAATATTCAATCTCGATGACCTAGTATAGAAAAAATATGATTGGGACCCTTGGCTAAAATCTTAAATCAAGATCAAGATATAATAAAATTCTCTCCAAGAAAGGGTGCCACTTGGCAGTATGGTATTTTTTGGGGGGTAATTATTGCATAGGAAATGTTACAAAATTTTATGCGGGGGGAATTATTTTGAAAAAAAATGTCTGCAATAATTCTCTTGAAGACCCAATTATCTTAGACAAAATGTCCAAAGAAATTATCCTAAAGGGTCACTTTCATTGAATAAAATGTTTGAGACACAAAGAATGAAAGGTCATTTTCATCAAACAAAATGTCTAAGACATTAAGTCTAAAGGAATTGGCTCATAAGGAAAAATGCTTGGGATAAAAGTCCTAAAGGGTAAGGGTTGTTTCTAAAGGGAAAGGACCTAAAACAAAGGTCCTGAAGGGAAAAATCTCTTGGATAAAATGTCTGAAGGAATTGGTTTGAATGGACGGTCTCAAAAAATTTTAAGGGCATGATGTCTTAGATAAAATGTTCAAAGGAATGGTTTGAAGGGATGGTCTCAAAAAGTCTGAAGGGCATGATGTCTTGGATGAAATGTTTGAAGGAATGATTTGAAGGGATGGTCTCAAAAAGGTTTATATGCATGATGTCTTAGAAAAAATGTCTGAAGGAATGGTTCGAAGGGATGGTCTCAAAAATATCGAAAGGCATGATGTCTCAGAGAAAATGGTTACAACAAAAAGTCCTAAAATAATAAGTCTAAAACATAAAGGCTAAAGGAATTTAAATAATGGATAAAATACCCAATAAAGAAAAATTGAATAAGTTTGATAAATATAAGCCCAATATAAAGAATTAAACTATGAACACAATATCAATACCATTTTGTAAAAGTATGAAAAGGCCAATAATTAAATCCTCTCCTAGATTCTACATAAACATATAAAAGAGAGGCTCTAGTTCAAGACCATAGTCTAAAAAAAAGGTGGGTCCCCATTTCCATAAATAAAGAGGGGATGTTGGGTACAATAATAATCATGTAGAATAATTAGGGTTTTTTTTTAAAGACATGAAAATTAATGAACACTTATCTATAACTCGGATACACTTTCAAGTATATGATTATGGTTGACTATGACATTGAATTAGATACCCTTAGATTTACAAGGATGAATATTTGATTAATTTGGATGTGATCAAAATATTTATACAACTATCCTTACACCCTTATCTTGATAGCATGGTATTTTTTACATTGACTATGGAATGAATCTACAAATTATAAAAGTGTGTGATACTAATTGTAAATGATTTTTATCCCATTGGATATATTTAGTCACATGTTGTGACCTATATTTTACTTTCTATTCCTTTCAAAATCCCTAGCAATATCATACACATAAACTAAATAGAATTTAAATATAAAGGGGGAGGGGGTTTTTATGTTTAAAGGAATAATCAAGCTTATAACGAAGCACTACTTATATAGCCCTAAAAGGGACCTCAAGTTGATGTAGTTCTCTCCTACTGTGTGTGTGATTGGATCACATGCACTATGAATATAAATGATCTTTCACCTAGTTACTCCTTTGTTATAAGATTTCAATTTATATGTAACTATATATACTTTGATATATATAAATACATGTATTGAGCTTGTTGTGGTGTGCTTTTATTTTAATATGTTTACTAGGTAGATAAGTGTTAGGTGTAACATGAATTTGAGGGATCTACATACATAATACTCTTAATTATAATTTTATAAACTTATTTGTGTGCCAACCTGACCAAATTAGGATAAAATAATCATAAAAAGAAACCCAAATAAAATGTGCCCCAAAACAATGACTAAAAAAGACATTAAGAAAAGAATAAAGTGTTTAGACAATCACTCAATTAATGTTTGTCTATATAGAGTGGTTTTGTTTAAGAATAATAAAAAATAATATAAAAAAGGGAAAAAGAATAGGGATCCATGTGACTCACATAGAATATTGAATATAATAATAACATTTATCAAAATCCAAAATGAAAACATCAATTTAAAAGACTAAAGGAGGTGTAGGATTAATACAAGCCTAGTTGATAGAGTCTTATTTGATATTATAATCTTATACAAGTAAAGTCACAAAAAGACATGGTACTCGTGTTTTCTTGACCAAATTTGAGTGTTTACATTTATCCCCCTTTTATTCTAGTAATGCAATAAAATTAAAATACTAAAGTAAAAGTAATAAAAGTGTTTCACGTGCTTGCTTGTGATTGGACATAGCATGGGTCCAATATAATCAACCCAGGTAGATAGAATATGATCTATAATATTACTCTCTTTTGAACCAAATAATTGAACAAGACTTTGAGTGATGCTTGTGAAGATGAACTATAATATGGACTCCATGTGTAGAATCTGAGTAAGTCATTATGGTATAAAGAGCCAAGTTGAGCTTTCCCCCAATATTCAATACTTAAATATGTTCCTACAAGTTGAAAAAATGTTTAAATGGAGCCCCACATAACTCAATATACATAGCATTGGTGAAAAACCAACCATTACAGTTGACTACAAGATTCATTTTGGTGTAAAACTAGTGAAATGCTTGGTGTAAAATTGGTGAAAATATAATTCAATTGAGACTAGTGTAAAAAACATAGAGAATGACATGAAATTTCCATTCCTTTTGAATAATTTGGTAAAAAAATTGAGACATAAGACCATATGCCATACACATGGACCCAACCTAGTAACAAATCATACTAATTCATTCAATCTAAGTAAGGAATCTAAATTATGAGCAATAACTATGTAGTTATGTGGACATGTGTTGTGCACATGCCCCCATTGTCATAATAAACATAAAAATTGAAGTAAATTATGCCAAATGTGAACATATGTTATGCATATGCCCTTATTCATTGTGAATTATATAAATATTTTCCAAATCTAAAAAATGTCTAGATTCCCTAAGACAAAACGTGATGGCAATTATGATAATCTACAACTATCTAAAATAACCATTTCTATATAAATCTAGATGATATTGCATTATTTTAAATAATGACACATGGCATTAATTTATTTAGGGTGTGAGCCTTTTTTAATACAAAACTTGGGTAAAATCTCCACTAAGCATATTCTAAGTAACTATGTCAATTTATATATACCATGTGTCATACTTTGTATAAGTTGAATATAATCTTTATCAATTTTGTTCATAACCTGAGTGAAAATACAATGTACTATGAAAAATATGTATGAACTAAAGCATAGCTAAAGTAAAACTTAAATATATATTATGTGTACTGATTAATCTAAAGTGTAATATGAGGTATCATCTAATGTGTAGTGAGTATATGTTGAGTAAATTGCCCCCTATGTACTAAGATTTATATAAATAGTGCCTATGTATGCCCCCATTTTGGTAAGAGGGTTGAAACTAGTGTAAATAAATAAAACCAAAAGATAAATGTGGTGTATCTATGATTGATGATTTCATTTATGATTTTATAATGATTATTACCATTTTTTGTTATTAGTAGAATATTTTATAGACTTTGAAACTAGTGTGAGTAACCATAGCAATGAAGTAAATTACTCTGGGGAAACTAAGTATGAGTTAATGGTTTATCTAAAAATTCATATCAATATTGAAACATAGGAAATATAGAATATTACATGATTTTCTTCCGCATGAAATAAATGGGATTTGAGAAGAAGCTATAGTTAGTTGGACACAAGTCGTTTAGTATAGGAAGACATGAATTTTTACAAGGTTGAATTTATACAAAAGTAGTATGGAATTTTAAAATATATATATATTTTTGAAATTAAAAATTACTTTTCATTAGAAAATTAAAAATGTTTATTTTTTTAGCTTTGAGTTAGAAAAATCCTAAAAAGCTAGTGATTACCTGTAATCAATAAGAGGAGTTTGAGGCCCTAATTTAGGTTGAGTAAGATGTCAAATTGAATTTTTGAGATATCCCTATCTTGATGGTATGGTATTGTCAAAACCCTATGCATATTTTTGAAAAATCCCATTAAATTGTCCAACACTATCATTTTGTACATAGCATTAGTGTCTATTTTGGCTAAGAGCTCAAAATAAATTACTATATGTTAGATAATATTACTTTGAGACTTATATTTCATTGTTTATAATTTAATTTTTTTATGTGCCATAATAGGACATTTAGTTCATGGAGACCCAACATGATTGGATCATAGAGATAATGAGTGCATTGCCTCTTTTAAATGCTAAAATGATCATGATCAAGAGGGTGGGCCTGAGTTATGTGGGGTGGTTAGATTTGATATCCTATTATGTGAACATGATGTATGTGTTGGTAGAGAGGTGGGATGTAGACATGTAATTTTTGGTTACCCACTAGAGATATGATACTAGAGGATGTGTGGCAGATACTCATTACTAGTGACAAGGATGAGGTTAGTACTATATGGTGTTATAAGGTTGAGACCCAAGGATATTCCCCTTAGGTAAATTACTAGGAGATCCTTTGGGAATCATTATAAAGTTGGTGATGTTGATGTATTAATGTAATATGTTGTTTTTCCTTCCATTTCATGTGTGCAAAAAATTATACTTGTATTATCATCATATTTTATAGTAGTGAATGGTGGTGGAGTGTCTATTTCTTATAGGATGTATATGATTATTCAGGATATTGAGTAGCATATCAACATGTACTCAAGGGGTTTTACTATGTTAATGCATTTATACCATTATTTTTACATATTTACTTATGAGGATTTTAGTGTTGGGATTGGATTGATGCGTTTCTTCATTATTAGGTGTACGATCACATTATTGTGACACGACCTATTGGGATGTGTTGTGTTGAGTGGTCACACCCTTATATATATGCATAGAGATGGGTTAGTAGAGGTCAATTATGGAACTGAAGAACCATGATATGTAGGAGGTTATTAGATGATTTTAATTCATATTCTATCATATGAAGGCCCTATAGAGGTTTTTTTGGGTGGCTAGAGGATGACACACAATTATAGAATATTTGGGTTAGTGTTTGGTTCCATGATAGGTAGCCCAATGTGTATTAGAGGTTTTAGTATGAGTGTGTCACATGATAGTTTAGGATACATCAAGATGTGCCACCATCATCATGGGTATGGGTAGAGAGTGTTAAAGCTACAGTAAGGTTGAGAGATAGAGGTATACCATATAAGGAAAATCTTACTCCCATACATATAGATGAGATGGATCCAATGATAGGTATCATTGACATGGATGATGCAAGTTTTACAAATGCTTAAATTTTGTGGTGGGAAAAGAACTGATGGTGAATATTTTTTCCATCTGGAGGACATGGTGATGTGGATGTTGCAATATACGCATCACCTCAGGTGGATTTTGGTGGAAGTATAAAGTGTTTAATGTATTTTCAATATTATTTGAATTTTAAATTTTTGAAGCTAATGTTTGTAATGATTTATTTATATAGTGGATGAGGATTATTAGACAATGACCTTTGATTTGACATTATGGGATTTGACTTGACATATTCCTAATGATGTTGTGGAGTCTAGATTGATTGAGTGTGTGATATCAATTGTGGAATTACATCCTCCACTATTTAATCATTCTTTTTTTATTGTTGTTACTTATGTTCAGTCCACCAAAGAGTGGGATGACCTAAGATCATATTTGGTGAGAGCACAAATGCCCCATCCTAATATGGTTGTTGCCTTAGGTTTGATATTATGAGACAAGTACATTTAATTTCAGATAGAGCATGCAGACTTCAAGGCAAGACTAGATATTTATGAGGACAATGAGTAGATAAAGATATCAAGATCACGGACATAAGGATATCCTAGGGATTATGTTGATGACAACATACCTCCATTTATTAAAATGGGGACCCTTGTGTCAAATCATGCAAATGTGTACCTTAAAATTGAAAATTCACTTAATTAGAGTGTCACTATCATGTTTGCACATCATTTTTATTTAAAGATTATCCACATATGGTATAGTTATCCCTGTGTGCATAATTCTAGTTTGGATTTATCTAATTTAACTAACATTAGATCTATGTGTTTTAGATTTTAGGTTTAAGGGAACCCCCTTAAATGGACCACGTCTGGATTTTATGATTTTATCTCAAATGGGTTTTTTTACTAACCTTTGGTTGGTCAAAAAAAATAAGTTGAATTCATCTTGAAACCCTTGGGCAAGAAACCCTAGCTCAGACCCCTTCATTAAAAAACACATTTTGTGGGAACAATTACATAGGAACACTTTAAAAATTTGATAGACTTAGTTCAATTTGTATACTAAGGTTTATCCATGTTTTTCAACATGACCAAACCTTAGTCTAAAAATTATATGCTTGGTCCCCTTTATGTCCTGAGTCCCCATTGTTCCCTTTTATCTTAAACATGGTATAACCTTATTATATTCATGGTCCCTTTGTTACAAACTTAGGCTAAAATCTAGATCCCAAATTCTTATTCATGTTTATTAACATAAATAATACCTTGGTATTAAGATTTTATCCTAGGTTCCATATGTCCCCAAGTCCTGACTTAAGGATTGTGCTTATTTGTAGGATCAATGACCTATGTTTACTTGGGAAAATTTAATTGGATGATGTGAGATGGACTTGAAAAGTCAAATACTTTGATCTAAAAAACTAATCTCATTTGACCCCATGGATTGAGATCAATGAAATGCATTTGAGTGGGTGCCAAAGATCCAACAACATGAGAATGATGGGACCCATTTATTACAACATAGTCCTAGCCTAAGTCCTTACCCTAAGGTTTTAATTGTATTCATTAATATAATAAAACCTTAGGCTAAAAACTTATGTTATGACTTATAATATTAAAGGGTCCTTTTCATATGTTGCAAGCTTTATTTAATGACCTTAACCCAAAGTTCTATTTGAATAAAAACATTATTCTATAACTTTGGTCTAATTTATATATACTCCTAAGCTTATTTTTTATGATTATAGAGTAGAGCAAACTAAGAAGTGACAAGTGTCAAGCTTGCAAGGAGTTAAGTTAATTTGATGGTTGTATGAATGGTTTTTGATAATTGTATAAATGTCAAAATTAGGCTCAGCAAGGAAATGAAATGGGATTAAATTGTGATGGTCATACAGATGCCATTGATGATCATGAGAACATCATTGATGATCATGCAAATGTAAAAAATAGGCTCAATAAAAAATTCATGTGGGATTAAATTATGATATTTGCATGGACACCATTGACATTCCTAAGGACATCATTGATGATCATGTGAATGTCAAATTTAACCTCATAAAATAATTTTTAAAAGTTTGATCACCTTTTGATGATCAATGGCCTACATTGATTCATACTCACTAGATCTGATGGTGTGTTATTAACAAAAACTTTTCAATAGAGTTCAGAAGGCCCATGGGAATGCTAGGTGGTGTGACATCAGGACCAAGTACAAATAGTGGCCAAAGGTGTTTAACTCTTAGGATTGAGATCAATGAACCACATTGATCCAAGCAAAGAAATCTGATAGTGTGAGATAAAATAAAGATTGTAAAAGGCCAATGGTTAGTTTTTCAAACATTAATGAGAAATTTTGCCATCAAAATGCCATAGAGATGCCATGATGATGCCACATAGATAGAAAGTGACAAAACTAAAGATTTTATGAGCTCAGAAAGGTAAAAGCATAAATACAAGGATATGAATGAAATATAAGGCACAAGCTCACTTAAGTGCAAATAGATGTCACCATTAAATCTCTAAAAAGACTTATATAAGAACCCTAGTGTCTAAAAAATCCCTAATTTGATCCAAAATTTGTCACAATTTAGTATGAGAGATCAAATCATCATCTGAGCAAGTATAATTGAGTTTAAGATTTAAATATAGACCACCAGTGAGAAATTTGAACAAAATCATAGCCATGATAGCTAGAAAACAAGATAGAGAAGGTGTAAAGCTCTACTTGACCTTAGACACAGAGGGGAGAATCTTTAAGGACACAAAATTTGATGCAATATCTTTAAACATGGGAGACAATAATTGATCTAAGCTTTTCTAGATGATTGAGGAGTTACTTGCCATCACCAAGGAAGATGAGAAAAATGCATCAGTCAAGAGGAGGTACTAAGACCTGGTTACCTTTCAAATGACAACCCTTTATTACACTATGAAAAAACTAGAGGTACTTCATTGCATAGATGTTCTCTCCCTTATTTTCAAAGATTGCAAGATTGAAAAGGGCATGTTGGTCAATGAACATACTCATAAAATTATAGCTTATATTTCTCCCATTACTTTTGAAAACTACTATAAGTTTCCTAAGACCCAAGTATATGTACCCACAATCAATAAATGGGCCAAACATAATGATCTAAAGGCCATCCTAATCCCATAGTTAAATTCTAGAAATCAAGTATTCTCAAACTTTAGTGGAAATATCCTAATTAGCCAATTTAGACTTGGGATCAGGATAATTATGACTTTATGAATAGGTTGTGTAATAATCCCACCACCACCTATGTTAATAGAATTTGGGTACCCTTGGTATATTTTATGGTTAAGAAGGAACTCACCCCTCCCATTAGTGAGGTTGTTAGCACATGTTTTTGTAGGTAGATTTACATAGTTAGGAAATAGACTAAGAGCCAATTCTACATGATTTCCTACTTATTAGATGCCCTCTTTACCACTACCAAGATCCCTAACTTTAGAGGATGGTCACCTGAGGAGACATAGATAGTATCCCAATTCTACTCAAAGTTATACATATTCAAGTACAAGGACCATATTCATTTCATATGTAACTATATTTATCCATCCTTTACTAAGACCATAAATACAAACCCAATGTCATGAGTTAGTCCTTTGGTAAACATTTTAATTTAATCCATCGATGACATATGGGTTTACCTGGATTACACAATCATCAAGATTGAGGAGACCCAATGCACTCCACTTAGGCTACCAATTCATGTGCCAAAAAAAATAGTTGAGTAAGAGGTAGCATAATATATATGCAATGGTATAGATGGTGTGTGTAAAATCAAGATGAAGGGACTATTGCATACCCTACCCATGACCACTACTAGAATTGCATTTCAATAATGGGATAATATTGAGGTTGTTTCTAGACATATAGCCTCTTTCACACTATAACATGATGAACTAAGATAGTGGGATCCCCAAGGAAGGGTACTGGGGAACTTGAAAAAAAAAATTATAAGTGTGACATATGAACATCTACCTAGTGTTTATGACTCAATGTACACAAAGGCATCATTCCTCATCAAATTCTTGGCAAGATTAAAAATCACAACATCAACCTAGAGGCCAGATTGATGAGAGATCATAAAGGGAATGATGATATATGGTAACTTAGTCAAAGGTAGTACCATTTTATAGGGGGTAAATACTCTATACCTCCTCCATCTTAGCCACAAATAGAGAAATAAAAAGCCTAAAGCACAGATTGAATAGAGACCTAAAGAAAGGAGACCTGGTGAGGTGGCATCATCTTTAGCCTAACCTAAAGAACTAGGATCACCAATTGAATTCCTTGACATAGTGGAATTGAATCCTAGTCAAATATTAGAAGATGCACTACAAATTTTATCTAGTGTTTATCCATCATGTGAGAAAGATATCCAAGTAAAGGAATCTCAGGTTGAGGAAGTGAAAAAAGAAAATGGGAAAGAAGTGACAATGGATTTGGTCCCTGTTACCACACCTACCCCAAAAAGGAAAGTTGAGTTAGCTTTGGTTCCAGTAGGAAAGAAGAAACCAAAACTTACCTTCACTCATCCTTTAAGTGAGGTTAACATATTTAGTGAAAATAATGTGTTACAATGCCTAACCATCCCTGAATGGTTTATCTATGGCAAATTGTAAAAGATTTCTACTCTGCACCATCTTTGGGCCCTAATAAATTATATCAATATAATTGTGTGTGATGAGATTAATCCATGGATTATGGCTTTACAAAAGGAAGAAGAATAAATTATTTCAGCTCCAGGAGAGTCAAGTGGGACACAAGTGGAAACCCCATCCCTAAAGATATCTCAATCATTGATAGGGGTTCAATTCAATCCAAAGACTACCAGTTTTGAAAGGGTGATTGAAAATAAATCCATGGTTGGTGGGGAAGAATTCACTCTCTAAAAGAAAGCCACTCATAGGTCTGACCCTTTTTTAATATTGAAAGCAAGGATAAGATATGATATTAAAGAAAATATCCTTGATGTAGCCCAGGCCCAATCTCAGCAGTTGTAAACCATGATCAAGGGCCTCTTACAATAAAAGAGGAATTTAAAGGAAGTTATTATGTTATCAATCCATGAAGAGAGATTCACAAAGTTTGAGGATGCCATGACTGACCTTTTCAACTTTTTGAAGGAAATTAAAACTAGGCAAGGAATAATGGAGAAGCAAATCACTAAGGCTACAGGCCAAGTTGGCTAATGGTAGGCTTCAAGCTATTAAGTGCAAGACTTAATCAAGGCCTTGACCAAGAACCTAGTCCCTAAATTTAGGGCTACCATCTTATCACACTTGAATATGTCCATGGTGTCAGGAACCTAGAACAATAAACATGCTCTGATACCAATTGTCAGGAACCTAGAACAATAAACATGCTCTGATACCACTTGTCAGGATCTTGCTCCACCAATAGAGCACATATGATTACTCCTTGTATTAGCAAATAAACATGGAATTTAACCAGAAACAATAAGTAACTAGAAATATGAAACAACATAGGAATATGAGAGATAATACACAATTGTACTAATAATCACTCAGAAGAATATACAATAAGGAAGATGCCACTTCTTCCTCCACCTCAAAGGTTCACCACACCTCAAGACCTTCTTCCCTCTCTCTCTCTCAGTCCCAACAATCAACTCCAATATAGAATTGATGTTCACCTCTCCAACTAGTCAGTAACACGCTGCCAGTACACCAAGTACACAACCATACTCCAAGTAGATCTCCTACTCTCTGTTGCTACCTGCAAATCACTAGACCTTACTCACCATTGTAGATCTCCAAAAGAAGCCATGCTAACCTACTGACTAAGATCATACAAATATGAAGAACCCTGCTGATTCTCCAAACCAGTACCCACCTTGGTACTGTGGCACTAGGAGGAACACACCATTGCTCTCTTCTCTCTGAAGGAGCTTATTGCTCTCTTACTCTCTAGCTACAAGTTTACAATACATCCCATGAGTCCATATATAGATCTCATGCTTACAATAATTAGACTATCTTAATTACAATAATTAGACATGAAACTCAAGCCTATGACTGGCCTTTGACATGCAAACAAACAGTCTAAAAATAGACTCTCCGGAATCAACATGCAAACTACATGTTCACGTACAGGCTACCGATGTCGACTCCTCCATGACCGATGTCGGCCGACTGGAAACCAACTCCGGTTGGTTCTTTGTTGCTATCTGACTGATGTCAGTTGATCAGACCGATGTCGGTTGCCTTGCAACTGATTCTGCAACTCTCTGAAACCTCTGCAAGCTCTGTGACTTCTCCTGTTTACATCTTGGTGAAGCTTTTAGCTCCACAACCTAAAAATCTCCCACTTGGAGATAAATAGCTACACCTGTACCTGCACCTATACACCATCTAAATTATTCCCTAGCTTGTATTCCTCTTCAAGATCAATCCTGAAGACCAACCACCACACAACCTGTGATGCCTTCCCTGTCATTCAAGTAACCTGCCACATTCGAACCTACATATCCATGTAGTGAAGACCTTGACCCTGCATAACAAGAATCCCTACTATTGATCCCTCTCAAATACCTGAGAATCTACTGAACTGCCCTCCAGTACTCCTTCCCTGAATTGGTTCCATACTTTCTAACAACTCCCACTGCTTGGGAAAATACAGGTCTACTCTAGACCTCATGTGATTTCAAACCCTGTTCTAAACTAAGTTTGAACTGTCCAGCCCTTGGTGTGCTTTCCGATTTTGCATCCTGCTTCTTAAACCCCACCAACACCATTTTCACATCAACTCCCACTGGAGATCAAATCTCCATGACTCTTATGCCAAAGAATTTTGCTGCTCTAGATTCTTCATGACACACCTCTGAACTAACCTTACCTTTAGCTCAACAAAACCCTATATGTACAAACCTGCTAGCAAATCACCCAC
The DNA here is from genome assembly GCA_037957365.1 of Torreya grandis. Classification (NCBI taxonomy): domain Eukaryota; kingdom Viridiplantae; phylum Streptophyta; class Pinopsida; order Cupressales; family Taxaceae; genus Torreya; species Torreya grandis. The sequence goes on along the minus strand of JARHVA010003561.1, from coordinate 1,639,634 downwards.
ATACAGTAACAGAATAATGTTGCAATCATTATCCACCTGGTAAGATAAACACAATAGTTACACTGACGTTGACTAAAGCCATGCTTAGTCATCTACCTGTCAAACCTATACCACTGTCCTGCAGCTTCCTCAAGACCATATACCTTGGCCTTTCATCTCACGTATCCATCCACTCTCTTCTTTAACTTGGGAATCCATTCCGTTTCTCTGTGCTTTCTTCCAGTTGACAACTCTACCAATGAACACCTACTTGGTTCTTCTCCAAGGACTCACACTCCTCATCCATGCCAAGCTCCCACTGTATCTAGATTCTACCTACATTGCCTCTTCGCATCTTCCTGGTTCTTAACCATCAATAAGCAATATAAAGAAGGTGAATAACGAATATGAGGTTCACTTACCCTTTCTAACCTCCATATGAGCATTTAAGACTTGTTGATAGCTTGTTGTCCACCCAATATCCATTCTAGTGATCGATCTCGGCCATCTCACAGTCTGCTCCCGACCGATGTCAGTTCCCTGCACTGACCCTAACTATCGACATCATTTCCTTGGCTGACACCGGTATCCTTTTTATCGACGTCGGTTCCTTCATGACCGATGTTAGTTCCTTCATGACCGATGTCAGTCTTCCTTCTACCAATGTCGATTACTGTCTGATCAACGCCAGTACATGTGTTCGCCTGTGAGTGATAAATTTTTACCCACGAGCTCTCCATGGATCAAAATCCTGTTCAAATCAACATAGCCTTGCTCAAAATAATTCAATCTCCTCACTTGATCTCTGTCCATCATCTCCTCCATGAACACCAAGGCTTTCCAGTTCTTTAGCTTGTCAAAAACATCTGTCTTCCGCTTAAGAACATGCATTCCCCTCCTACATATGTGACCAAGCCTACAAAGCCACATCTCTGTAACAAAAGGTGAATCAGTAATATAAGTAGATAGATAAAGGATACCTACTTTCTTACCACCATCTAATTTAAGTGTATCCGTTGTGAGAGTTACAGTGCATCTCTCATCACCCAAATTTATTGAAGAAATTAGACTAATCTCCAAGATTGGTACCTGCATGACTTCCTTTAACCATTGTGTGTCATCTGTCTACAATTTCAGCTTCACTTCCCCTTCGTCAATCATCTGACAAGGCTCTCCAACCCCTAAATAAATCTCTCCAAAGACATACCCATGAAAAGATGCTCTATTTTGGGCTACATGGAAAGAGGCAAAAGAATCTATAAACCAAGATTCTACTTTATCCAGAACATCCTGTGCAACATCACCTGCAACATATGCTTCTACGCGCTGATCTTCTGCCAACCAACAATCTCCTTTTACCTGCTCTTTCTTTCCATCAATCAGACCATTCATGCTATTCAGTTTCTCCATTTGTAGCTTAGTTTCTTCTGCCATTGCTATACTCCCACTCAATCTGAAACCCCTACAAGTGACCTGTAATCAAAAACACTACCAGATTTGAAACCACCTATTAGTCAACCCAACCAAAAGCTCTGATACCAATTGTCAGGAACCTAGAACAATAAACATGCTCTAATACCAATTGTCAGGAACCTAGAAAAATAAACATGCTCTGATACCACTTGTCAGGATCTTGCTCCACCAATAGAGCACATATGATTACTCCTTGTATTAGCAACTAAACACAGAATTTAACCAGAATCAATAAGTAACTAGAAATATGAAACAACACAGGAATATGAGAGACAATACACAATTGTATTAATAATCACTCAGAAGAATATACAATAAGGAAGATGCCACTTCTTCCTCCACCTCAAAGGTTCACCACACCTCAAGACCTTCTTCCCTCTCTCTCTCTCGGTCCCAACAATCAACTCCAATACAGAATTGATGCTCACCTCTCCAACCAGTCAGTGACACGCTGCCAGTACACCAAGTACACAACCATACTCCAAGTAGATCTCTTGCTCTCTGCTACTACCTGCAAATCACTAGACCTCACTCACCATTGTAGATCTCCAAAAGAAGCCATGCTAACCTGCTGACTAAGATCATACAAATATGAAGAACCCTGCTGATTCTCCAAACCAGTACCACCTTGGTACTGTGGCACTAGGAGGAACACACCATTGCTCTCTTCTCTCTGAAGGAGCTTATTGCTCTCTTACTCTCTAGCTACAAGTTTACAATACATCCCATGAGTCCATATATAGATCTCATGCTTACAATAATTAGACTATCTTAATTACAATAATTAGACACGCAACTCAAGACTATGACTAGCCTTTGACATGCAAACAAACAGTCCAAAAATAGACTCTCTGGAATCAACATGTAAACTGCATGTTCACGTACAGGCTGCCGACGTCGGCTCCTCCATGACCGATGTCGGCTGACTGGTAATCGACGCTGATTGGTTCTTCACTGCTATCTGACTGACGTCGATTGATTAGACTGACATCGGTTGCCCTGTAACTGATTTTGCAACTCTCTGCAACCTCCGCAAGCTTTGTGACTTCTCCTGTTTACATCTTGGTGAAGCTTTTAGCTCCACAACCTAACACATGGTCATATTGGTAGATAAAATCCAAGCCCTAAGCAACTAGTCTAAGTAGATGGAAGACCTGGCCAAGGACTTCAAACAATAGGAAGAGGGAATGTTGCACATCCTGGATAGTTTTATCAAAGAACCCACTTCACTTAGCTCATTAGTTCTTATAATTGATGAATATTATAAGTATAAGACCTTTCAATTTATGTAGGAAGTGAGAAACCAAGGGTAAGGCCAAATAACATATGACAACAAGAAGATCATGGGCCTACTTCTATCATCTAAAGAAAAATGGGAGATGTCAAGGGCATCAAGAAATCAATATAGAAGCTTGAAAAGAACCTCAAGGACTTGGATGATCATGGAAAATATGTCTTCCTAAATACAGTTTTTGACCTCCAGTTAATTAATGAAAAACACTATAGGATGAATATTCTTCAAAAAAAATAAGGAGCTATATCGACATAAGGTCCTCAAACTAGTTAGGAATATTTTTCTGTAGAAACTATATAATATTTGAAAATAGAATATTATTTTTTGTAAAGGCATGTGAAACTTGTAAGCACATTGCCTATAGGTCAGTCTACTTGGAAAAGTTTAATGTATTCTAGAAATTTTGTAGAAAGGACAATTATCCTTATACCTGTACACTTGTAATTGGATATGACTGACCAACATACTTCCTTGAATTCTATAAAAGAAGTATTGTAATTTTTAAAAAGAGGAGGGAGTTTTTGAGCCAAAACTAGTGTAAACTTTTGATTAATTAATGCAAGTGAGGAATTATGCAAAGATTGTCCATATTTGTTTGTGTCATTTGTTATTATGCTTTTTAGCTTACTTGCTTATTCTCATTTCTAGATTTGAATGGTTCTTATGAAATATTAGTATGCAACTTCTAATTATAGAGTTTTTAACTTGTGCCAATGCTATGTGGTCTAAAAGTTCTTAAGTTCATTTTGTTTCCTTTACTTTTATTGCATTTGGGTTAATGTTGTTTGCTTGTAGGGGTAGATATTTAAAGTGAACTAAGTTCTTATTTTCATTACTTTTCATCCCTTGGATGTTTACCTGATGTGTAGTAAGATTTGAGATCATGCTACTTCATATTATATATTGGTTAATTGCATGCTTGGAGGACATTTGAACTTTGTCATGATGTTTGGGATGACTATTAGAAATATTTCTTTTTTGCCTTACCCTTCTTTTTGCTTCTTTTTTAATTAGATCACTCTAACTTAATTTTCATTGTAAATATTCAATCTAGATTAAGCATTAGATTAGAATTTGATCATATAATTCACTAATATTATCTCAAATTACTTTACTCTTTGTAAAGATATCTAATTGGCCATGGTGGCTCCCAACCACCAAACTTTATAAATATTGTGAAATAATCCACTAGCTTTATTTCATCAATAGATAACACGATTATCGCAACCTTCAACTCATGCATAGAATTATTTGAATTATAAAATGAAAAGTTTTATTTAAACATTTTGAGCACCTATGATACACATTTAAGCATCAATAGGTGGAGCTTCACTATTTTTATAATGAGGGCCCGTTAGATATTTGTATATTTAAAGTATCTTTGCTCATTTTTGTGAATTGTGTTCAAATATTGGTGTAATCTTTGTACAATTATGGCATTATTTGCTCAAATTGTATAAAGATCATAGATCTTTGTGGTCTTTGACCCATATTTTTGCTTCCTTTAGATAAATATTTATTTAGAGGTATACCCCTAATTATGGTAAATATGGATTAAGCTTTGTCAATTCAATAGGTTTGAGGTTAGTAATAGTTGTTTTGATCAAAGATTGACATATCATTTGCTAATTTGAGTTTATTTGAGATTAAGTTTTAAATAGCAGTCATACATATTTGGATACATCTTTGAGATAACTTAGTTAAATATTTCTATCCTTTGTTTTCCTTTAGATAAATATTTGTAAAAGTTGCTTAATGTGTAAGTCTAATTGTTGTTCTCTAAAAAGATAAGACTGACACATTGTATTTCAAACAAGATCTAAATCCCATAAGCTGGAATTACCCAGAATCAAGAAAAGTCACATTCAGAGACTAGAGAACCTTTGATTTCATTGAAAGTTCATAAGAGAACTAGGTGGGACAAATGTAAATGTAGATTTTCAAAGTCTCTACCAACTTCACCAATTCAAGTTACTCCTGTGTTTAATCCTTATCAAGGTATGGCTTAGATAAGTGGTTCTTCGATCAATATGCCATGTGTGGTACATGACCTTCCTTAGAATCCTAAAAAGTGTTTTCCAACATTTATTCCTAATGGCATTATAACTACAAAGGAACACATTAAAAGTTTCAAAGTTTTACTAAGATTGTTGAATGTAGTCCATGAAGATGTAGCATGTAGATTGTTTCCATTCAATTTTAAATATGCTACATATGAATGGTTTCTAAACCTCCCTAAAAACTACATTATTAGTTGTGTTAATTTTAATAATGTTTTCATTGGCCAATTTGGTAAAGTCATTAGTCCATGTATCTTGTACCAACAATTCACCATAGTGAAAAAAGATGCAAATGAGCCCATAAGAGCCTTCAATGCTAGGTTCCAAAAATGTTTAGCAAGACCATATCACCTTATAGACCTGATGAGGCTTTAGCCTTGGAAATATATAAATATGCCTTAGATCCTATGACTTATGTATTTGTAAATAGAGTTATTAGGCCCATGAACACATTATTAGCTTTAATTTATGTTGAGGTTATGATAATTAATGACTAGATGCAACTTAAAGGACAATTGGCATACTCTATTCCTAATGATAATCCACATTTACCCATTATGAATGTTATTCCCAATGTTAACCAAAATGTGTCTGCCCTAAACCAACTTCAAGTCTTGAACCAACTACCCTTGAGACATGTTCATCCTACTTAAAACCTATGATTTCTAAATAATGTTGCTATTGGATCTCATCTACGAGATCAAAAATATTTAATGCCTAAAACTAATGTTAATACTCAAGTCCATAATTCTAAGGCCCCAAAGAATGAGAGTGACTCTATCTTCAAGATGGTTTAAAATCTTAGCACTGACTTCATTCAGTTGCAAAATCAAGTGAGCAATACTAGAGAGAGCTCTGGTAGGAATTTCTCTTTTTAAAGGTTCAATAAGCCCACTAATAGAGTTTAGAATGATAGTTATCATAATAATAAGTATAATGAACTATCTACTTGTAAGAATGTGCCTAATAAAAATCTTATTGATGTTGATTTACCTTACTATTATAAAGTTTATTACACTTCTAAGCATGGGTGAATTGATTGTGTTGAGTTTTATAACACTTTTGAAGCCTTACAAGAAGAATTAGATACTTTTGAAGTTATCCCTAATAAGGATTGTGATGCAGGTACATCTAGTTCCTCAAGCTCATCTATATCCACTGATCCAACTCTCATTATGGAGACATTGAGTTCCCTTTCCAATAAGAAAATGAGACTTAGGATATTGTTGAAGAGTTTCAATCTTTTCATCAATTTTTTAAGAAAACTTATTCTCTGAGAAAATGAGAGCAGAAAAAACAATTGAAAATTTCCACTCCTCTAAATAACTTTGACACTCCTCCTAATACTACATTAGATAACAATCTAGAGTCTCCAAATGGAATTAATTCTAACCCCACTATTGATACATATAATTCTTTCAATGGGACTAGGTATAACATAGTAGAGGACATAAATAAGATCAAGGCTAACATTACCTTACATGAGCTAACATAGATTACTAAATAAAGAGACTTATTGCTACAATCTTTGTCAAAAAATCTTGGTCAGCCTCAAAAAATTTCACATGCTAATATTAAAATACAAAAATAAAGACAGGTGTTCCTCCTTTCTTACTTATAGTTAAGATATTTCTTAAGAATATGCATAATTATTTATTAGATTCTAGTGCATCTACAAATATTATGCCTAAGGTATTGTTATCACTTAGATTTTCACCCTTTGATAATATGTCTCATCTCTCCTCATCCAAGTGGAATAATTGAAACACCTATAGGTTGTGGATAGCCTAAGAATGAGGTGAATCTCTACATAGGGCTAGCTCCCTTAATGTACCACTTATAGATCACTACCAAACCTATGCTTGTGAGGGAAAAGGGAGAGAAAATTGAAATTAAACTATCTTAAATAAGGTGATACACCAAATTAGTTGATGACTACCAACCAGCGGCATGTTACACATGAGAACAAAGGACTAACCAAACATACACTTCTCCAATCTGCATCTTCTCACATCAATATTTCATTATGAGGTTGTGATAAATGTTTAGGCTAGCAAGACTAGATAAGATGCCTAGAATGAAACTATTTGAATAGACTAACTCACTCAACCTTGACACATCATAAAAAACTTCACATCACCTACAAGAATCTTTCCAACTGTAAATATGTGAGATAATGAAACAACAATGCTAAGGAAACAACAGTCATCACATAAGCAAGATCAATCATTCAAGTGAACACACTATAAATAGTCATGAAAGAGGTCAAAATTAGTATTATTTATTGATCTATGATATATAAATAAGTAGAAATTTACCATGCTTAGGTGGAGCATAATTTTCAAAGGCCAAAATGGCTAGTTCTTATAGATCGAGAGAGAGAGAAAGAGAGAGAGAGAGAGAATTTAAAAGGTCACAAGGACACTTTTAAAGATGATAAAATGAGTTAATTTTGCATGATAAGGGAATGTGAAATTTATCATGTAAATTCAAGAAGCATAAGTGTCAACCCAAGGCGTGAAACTCTTGAAATGTGGCATAAAATTCCCTTTACTGGCTCAAAAAAATTCCTCCATGATCTAACCTTTTTTTAACATCCCAAAACTAATTAGGGATAGGTATAATTATTTTACTAAGAGGGAATGATTCAAACACATTTCTCCATGCATTGGTTATATTTCTAGTCATCTAGAAACTTTTGGAAGTGAGCCATCACTGCCTACAATCAAAGAAACTCCTTTTTCCCACACCTTGCACACTTGGATTCAAAAAAGGCATCAATTTTATATGAAAATTTTCAAAAGGTAGTGTATGACACATTTCAAGACCCTTCATGACCTTAGAGTCATTATGAATACCTTAAAATCACTTCCACTTAAATTTTTCACACTTCTCACCACTATGTTCACTATGCCAATTTTGACTGACTGAGATGAGAGCTATTTTAGGAACACTTATTATTTTTTATAAATCATTAAATGGACATGGGGAGTTATCTTAATACGTATTGCTCCTCCTAAAAATTATTTCATCTCTTGAAACCTCCTAGAACCTACACAATGCCTAAAACTACTAAAAATACCCTATTTTGTACCCCATCTATATAATTCCATATAGTCTAAAAGCATAGGTTGTATCCTGAGAGATTCCCCTAAAACATCTAATCATCATTATATGAAAACTATTCCATTAGAGTATCTTTCCATCTTCATTTCTTTCATTGGGTCTTTTCAAGGGCTTAACAAGGGTTTAGGCATATTTTACCCTCTTAGCCATTATTCATAGAGATTTCACATTCAAATTTCAATTAAGTTCCATAAAATAGTTTATTATGAGCCTATCTAACTCCTCCTATCCCTGTAAGTCTCCATTCAAGGTGTCAAAGTAGATATGAGCAAAACCTCTCCTATTGAGCTTGTTTCTCTACTTTGCATAGGTTTGAGTTGTATTTAAGCCCAAAAATGGATTATCATGGCTTATCTTTCAATATAAATTCTTTAAAAACACCTAATTTTACCCTAGGAACATGGTTCAATCTATTGGATTTCTCACTTAAGGTTAGAAATAAATTTGATCCTCGATTTGGCTTTGGCCTAGAACCTTGTCTAATATGCCTAACTATAACTTTTATGGTCTAAACTATCTTATTAGGATTATTCCTCTATTATATATTTACATGATTTAACTAGGATTTTTTCAACTTTATATACCTTATTTCAAAGTCTAAATAGGTCCTAACTCATCCTTTTGTTTCCATTCTCCAAAACTACCAATTTGTGCATAAAGGGAAGTACCCTCTATTTGAGATAAAATAGAGGGTACTTACCCTATTTAATTAGATAGTTCTAATGTTTTATATGGTTATCCAAGTGATTGATACCCATTTCACCAATTTTTATCCTTTTATCAAGCCATTTGAACCCCAAACTCCTTAAATCTCCAAGGCAGACTATTTGAAGGCAAACTGTGTAGTGTTCAACCATATGGACTGTGTCTTACTTATTTAGATCTCTTCCCCTATGCTTGATTTATATTTATAAAAACCTACATATATTTTTATGCTCGTTATTTGGATGTTCCAATCTCTATTCACCACTTTGACCTTTCATGTACCCTTCATACTCTTTGCTTAGTTAGGATTGAGTGCTTCCTCTGACTGTGTTTTACTTGTTGTACTACACCTATAGGTGTTCTTACCTATTTGAGATTTGAAAAACATTGAATGAGTTTCATTGAATCCCTTAGGACCATTTTATCTTGTTTTATAACCATTAATTTTATTTTTAAGCACTACATACTCTTAGGTATTACTCCTTTATGTTCACTGCCTGTAACAGTCATCTACAGTTGGTTATAGGTGAATATTTTCAAATAAAGGGACACCTATATATATATATATATATATATGATAAAAATTCAACATAATAATCTCTCCTTTTTGGTCTTCATGTTCAAAAAATTTCACATCATGATCTAGGTCCATAAGAAAGAAACACTTTCAAACTTGCACCTTAGGTTGGTTGTGGGTGAGCATTTGGTGTGATGGAACACCTGTAGGTGAATATTAAACCTAAAACATAGTATAGTATCTCCTTATAATGATCATTTAGGTCATATATGATACCTTAAACTATTTGGAAACATTAAACTACGGTGTCATAGTCTAGTTTTCAAATTTGGGTAAAAAAGGTCTTTTTTGGAGATCAAAGCCTATAGATTTCACTATAAAAATTTAGTGGTGATAGGTGAATGTTTGAGATTATATAGCAAGAAAAAAAAAAGATTAATACACATTATTCATTTTTAAATTTTAACCCCTATGTGAGATATACAATGTATGCTCGCTTGGGTACATCAAAAGTCCTTGTAACCCTGTTGTAAGCTCTCAACAAAAAGCTCAAGTGCTTTGTTTTGCACTTTTTGGGATTTGATCCTTGAATCAGTCATCTCATGTTCAAGGTGATATATACTTCCATTTTATAATTTTACACTCAAAAATGTCTTCCATGGTAAAAAAATATTATACTAATACTCCCAAGGATGTTCTACTATACTCCAACTTCTCCATACAAGTACTCTCAGTCTTCTGTTACTGCCACCTGAAGGTGAATATCTTCATGTACAGGCAGTAATATAGGATTTTAGGAAGTCTATAAGATGTGAGATCTTGTGATAAATTTTATGCCCTTAACAGGTTTTCAAATACACTCCTAACACTATAAAATATTAAACCACTTATCAAAACTCACATTCCACCATGAAGTCATCTCAAGAGGCTCTTGTAGATGAAGATTGAGTTGTCTCCAGGAAGATAGTCAGTTGGAACCATGTATGGTCTATAAGCCTTGAATAACCATTGTAACTCCTTCAAATTTTAACATGGATCTCCTCCAACTTGTGAATCTTTAGATCAAGTCAAGATAGCTCCATTTCAACATGACACTCTCTCTCCATTGCACTTGTATGTGTATGTTCATGGCAAACTGTGTGTATGTGCATCATTGATTATCATTAGGGTATTTTTATGATAATTTGGGTTTCCAATATATATTTTCATATAAAAATAGCATGACAAACACCTTTAGAGTCTCCATTTATCATTTATAAGTGTGATCAAAGCTCAAAAATGATGACTGTAACTGAGAGCAGGCAAAAAGTTGACTATGAGTATGACAAGACTGGGTGTTTGATCAAGGTATGGAGTTATGAGACCAAACATAAAATTAGGTATCCCTTATGCAATTTAAACATGTAAAACACCATTTCCCATTCATATAAATCCCTTGCAGAGAATACAACATTCCATAAGTAGTGAACTTGACTGTCATCCACCTATAACCTCAACTTATAAACTGAACTAATTATGCTAATTTGGGTTTCCAATATATATTTTCATATAAAAATAGCATGAAAAATACCTTTAGAGTCTCTATTTATCATCTATAAGTGTGATCAAAGCTCAAAAATGATGACTGTAACTGAGAGCAGGCAAAAAGTTGACTATGAGTATGACAAGACTGGGTGTTTGATCAAGGTATGGAGTTATGAGACCAAACATAAAATTAGGTATCCCTTATGTAATTTAAACATGTAAAACACCATTTCCCATTCATATAAATCCCTTTCAGAGAATACAACCTTCTATAAGTAGTGAACTTGACTATCATCCACCTATAACCTCAACTTATAAACTGAACTAATTAGCCCATGAGATCTTTGCCAAACATGAAAATAACCATGAAAATAATGAGATGATGGATTCAACATCAACTATAACCAATAGTAATAGTTTTATTATATGTAATTTTCCAAACCAAAGCAAAACCTATAGGGTACATAGATTAGCAAGAAAATTAGATAGTCTATCTTCTTAGGAATGGTTCATAAAACACAGACCACCATTCCTACACAACCAAACATCAAATGGACGATGATTGAGTTTAAAATACATCCCCAATAATTTTTTTCCTGAAACCTCTCTTACTAACTATATTAAGCACAAAATTGAAGACTATTTTTGCTTGTCAAGCCTAGTGGAAGGAGAGAGAAGCATTTTTCTTCATTTATTGAAGCTTATGATCAAATTGATCACTGGATTGGGTATATGGAATACCAATGGACACTCATAAAATTTTCTTAGCTACAATAGTTTGTATAATTTTGTATACCTCATTAAATACTCATTTTTTAAAGAAAAATACCCTTTCTTCTAAAGAACCTACCACTTATTAGTTACATATAGTTACTAAGACATATGAGGACACATGTGGAATGACATAATCCTTTTAAACCTTCACATCTCCCAAATAGGTTGTACAAGTCATTTAATGTTATTTTAATGACCTTTAAATGACTCAAAATGATATATTGACTAATTAAACTAATAACAAGGCTAAAATGACATTAAAATAGATCAAATAGATTATCATATGCCCTATGACAAAATATTAGACCCCCTATAAACTTTTAAAGATCAAGTTTTTACTTATAGGGGTCCTAATTTGACCTATTTGGTCAAATTTGGTCAACAAATTGGTGACTCAAAGGGGTAATATGCCTGTTATACTCAAGATCAATATCCTTATCAATCCATTAGACTTAGGGATTCATCTAAAGTCTGAAACACAAGAGAAATTTTACCATTGACAAAAGATTTTATCAAGACAATACCAATTGACTACCTCAACCACATAAAATAAAGGACACAAAATAACAAAACACACACACATGTGCTCAAAGCACTTAGGGAAAACAAAAAAATAAACCACTACGTACAACTCACAATTAAACATACCTCCCTTTCTAGGATCAAAAATAAAGTTCTTTGCATCTCCTTCTTCATGAGATGAATCATAGTGCCAAAAATATTGCTTTTTGAATTAGATGCTTGATAAATAAGACCTATTTCTTGGCACTTCACTTGCTATGCTCTCAAGTAGACCATCTTCAAATAGTTATCCAATGTAAATTTATTCCTCTTGGACTTGTACACATACCTCATATTTTTTCCCACTTTTCATCTCATGATTAAATTGCATCTTCTTTGTAGGCATGATTTTAATAGGAGTGGTTTCTTTTTCCTTGGAAGATTGAGACTAGTAGAAGCTTGTTTTAACCTCTAAAGGCTGAGGTGAACTTTGCTTTGGCTCTTCTATGACATTTTGAAAATTTTCATCTTGCTTACCATCACTTATAATCAGCTCTAAGGAAGTTGCAGACCCATTGAGGGATTCAAACTCATTGAAAATGTTTTCAAATTATCGCCACAAGTCCTCATATTATTTTTTATCAACATCATGAAGGGAAAAAATAAGATAAGCTCCTTCATTCTTTTCTTTAGAATCCAAAAGGACTTCATCCAAGATTTTTTCTTTGAGATAAGGCATTCCTCATTATCAACACAACAAGAAGAATCAACACAAGGACTCACCTCTTCCTCAGCAATTAGGACCTATTGAGGGCTCTCAATTTGTATCTCAATTGTCATAACCTAAATTTGCTTCTCAAGGGCTGAAATATATTCAATCTCCTTCTCCTTCTTGGTGATGCCAAGATTAGGCATCTTATAATCATGTGACTTAGCCCAATGAGGTTTCCAAGGAGCTACATTTTCTCCAAGCAAGAGTCCTAAATTTTCTTCAACCAAATTCTCCTCTTTAGGTTCCCATACCATAGGTTCATCAAGGTAGAGGATGATGGGGTGACGACAAGATGAACTAGTTGGTGGAGGTTGAACATAGGACTCAAAATTATATTGAGAATGAATTTTAGGGGGGAATTTTGAGAGTTTTTTAAGAAGGGGTGGCAGACCTTGGGTTCAAATAACTTGGTTTTCTTCCTTCCATTTTACAATCACTTTATTTAAATTTGATTAATCTTGAGCACTATTTTGGGGAGGGTTAGATGGGGTGTGTTTAGGCATAGGATCTTCTTTTGCATCTAAATCTTCCATCACACCTTGACTCAACAATTTCATTCTCAACTCTAACTCTTCAATTTGATTGGATAATTTCTCTTGAAAAAGTCTCTCTTGAAGTTTTAGGCAACATCATGAGGATAAGGAGTACAAGTGGGTTGACATGGAAAATAAGGAGTCTCTTAAGAAAGGATGGGAGGGGCTTGCATAGGATCAAGCTCTTTCTCAACTTCACAACCTTTATCAAGGATTATATCCTTTTTCTTCCCCCATGATTCCACTATGTTATTCTATCTTAGGATGTTAGGATTAGGAGTTTCTTCTTGAGGTAGATATGTAATTTGAGGAGTGGATGAAGTGTTTAAGAAACTTGTTATCTCTTTAGGATTAGATTCTCCACCTTGTCTCCAACTTGGGATTCCATATCTAGAGGTCTCTTCTTCAGGTGGGGATGTAATGGGAGTGGGAAATGAGGGATTAAATTCCAATTCCTTTGCTAATGATATGCACTATAGCATCTTCTTATTGGATAAATCAATCTACCTATCAATATTTTCCTCAAAAATAAGGTTTGTCTTTCCAACTCTCTCTTCCATCTGATTGGGAAAAAGATGACTTTGATAAGCTTGATTAGGCTCATGATTAGGGGTCAAATAGGACTGATATAAATCTTGGGGAGGTGGATATGAGGGCTGATAGGTTAGGTGAGGCTACTTATTATGAATTCTTAGCCTATCTTCTAAAGATGTAATTAAACCACCCACATCTAGCATCTCACTTGGGAGCATTTACCAATCTACTCTCTTAATAGGTTCCCACTCTCTTTTAACTAGATCTAATGCATATTTCACATTAATAAAATTACAAGGAACATATGGACCATATCCCCTTAGTGTATCAATATCTATCATGTACTTCTCATAACCCAAGAGAATTTGCTTGAAAGTGGAAATGGATTGATTAGATAAGTGACTAGGTTGATTAGGACAAGCAAGATATTGGGAAGGCTAGTTATAGGACTGATACAACTCATGGCAAGGATGGTAAGGATCATATTAGAGCTGGTAAAGATCATATTGTAGATATTAAGGATCATGATAAGGCAAATAGGGAATTCCATAATCTTGATAAACCTCACTAACTTGTGCAAAACAATACTCAACACCAAAGTTAGCCTTGTAACTTCATTAAGAAGTAAGAACACAAGGAATGATTATCAAAAATATTCAAAAGGAGTACCTGGGCTGATTGACTAGCTAATGTAACTTAAGAGTCACCATTGATGTTTAGATAAATGCCTCCAAAGGTTGATGTGTTGAAAGACAACACCAAAAATCTTTTAACTTCTTAGACTAACTATCCCACTAGGCATGCCAAAAACTATTGTCACTTGGATTTTCACCCTTTGAAGAGATGTCTCATATCTCCTCATCTAAGTGGCACAATTGACAGACCTCTAGGTTGTGGGTAGCCTAAGAATGAGGTGAATCTCTAAATAGGGCTAGATACCTTGATGTACCACTTGTAGATCACTACTACACCTATGTTTGTGAGGGAAAACGGAGGGAAAATTGAAAGTAAACTATATTAAAGGAGGTGATACACCAAATTATTTGATGACTACCAACTAGTTACATGTTACACATGATAACAAAGGACTAACCAAACATACACTTGTCCAATTTGCATCTTCTCACATCAATATTTCATTATGAGGTTGTGATGAATGTTTAGGATAGGAGGACTAGACAAGAGGCCTATAATGGCACTATTTTAATATACTAACTCACTCAACCTTGACACATTATTAAACACTTCACATGACCTACAAGAAGAATCTTTCCAACTATAAATAGGTGAGAGAATGAGACAACAATGCTAAGGAACCAAAAGTCATCACATAAGCAAGATCAATAATTCAAGTGAAAACACTATGAATAGTCATGGAAGATGTAAAAATCACTAGTATTTATTGATCCATGGTATGAAAATGAGCAAGGCTTATCCATACTTAGGTGGAGCATAATTTACAAAGGCTAAAATGGCTAGTTCTTATAGAACTTGAGAGAGAGAGAAGAAGAAAGAAGTCCAACGGTCACAAGGACACTTTTCAAGCTAATAAAATGAGTTAATTGTCAATTATAATGAAATGTTAAATTGATCATGTAAATTTAAGAAGAACAAGTGTCAATCCAAGTCACGAAACTCTTGAAATGTCATGAAAATCCCTTTGCTGGCTCAAAAAAAAACCTCCATGATTTAGCCCTATTTGAAAATCCCAAAATTGATTAGGGATAGGTATAATGACTGGAATAATAGGTAAGTCTTTTACACTTTATTCTCCATGCATTGGTTGTATTTATAGTCATCTATAATTTCTATAAGTGAGCCATCACTGCCTTTAGTCAAAGAAAATCCTCTTTCCCACACCTTGCACACTTGGCTTCCAAAAAGGCATCAATTTTTCATTAAATTTTATAAAAGGGAGTGTATGACACTTTTAAATACCCTCCATGGCCTTAGAGTCATTATTCACACCTTAAAATCACTTCCACTTGAATTTTTCACACTTCTCACCACTATGTTCACTATGCTAGTTTTGACTGGTTGAGATGAGATTTATTTAGGGAACAATTAATAGTTTTTATAAATAATTAAATGTACATGGGGATTTATCTTAATTCATAATATTCCTCTCAAATTTGATTTAATCTCTTGAAACCTCCTAGAACCTGTACAATATCAAAAACTATCAAAAATACCCTATTTAGTACACCATTCATACAATGTTGTACAATATAAAAGCATGTAGACTATCCTGAGAGAGTCCCATAAAACATCCAATCATCATTCTAGGAAAACTATTTCATTATGGTAGCTTTCCATCTTCATTTCCTTCATCAGGTCCTTTCAAGGGTTTAGCAAGGATTTTGGCCTATTTTACCCTCTTAGTCATTGTTCATAGGGATTTCATGTTAAAATTTCAACTAAATTCCAAAAAATAGTTGATTAGGACCCTATCTAACTCCATTTATTCCTGTGAGTCTCCATGTAAGGTGTCAAAGTATATATGAGCAATTAAATCTCTCCTATCGAGCTTGTTTCTCTACTTTACATAGGTCTGAGTTGTCTTAAATCCCAAAAATGGATTCTTATGGATTCCCATACAATATGGATTATTTAAACACACATAATTTTACCCAATGAATATGTTTCAATCCTT
Source organism: Torreya grandis (assembly GCA_037957365.1). Lineage (NCBI taxonomy): Eukaryota > Viridiplantae > Streptophyta > Pinopsida > Cupressales > Taxaceae > Torreya > Torreya grandis. The sequence continues at coordinate 1,623,189 of JARHVA010003561.1, read as the reverse complement.
TTGAGTGCTTAGTTAAGGTTATAAATAAATCTGACCCTCCATTTGGCTTTGGCCTAGAACCTTGTCTAATAGGCCTGATTGTAACTTTTATTGTCCAAACTACCCTATTGGGATTCCTCCCTCTGTGATATATTTCTATGGTTTCCATAGGTGTTTTTAAACTTTATACACCTTCTTTCCAAGTCTAAACAGGTCCTAATTCATCCTTTTATCTCCATTCTCCAAAACCACCAATTTGTGCATAAAGGGAAGTACCCTCTGTCTGAGACAAAATAGAAGGTTATTCCCCTATTAATCAGATATTTCAAATGTTTTAGATGGTTATAAAATTTATTGATACCCTCTAAACCAGTTTTTATCCTTTTATAATTCCATTTGACCCCCAAACTCCTTAGATCTCTAAAGCAGACTATTTGAAGGTAGACTACGCAAGTTTCAACCAAATAGACTATGCCTTACTTGTTTAGAGATCCTCCTCTATGATTTATTTATATTTTAAAAAACTTATAGATATTTTTATTCTCATGATGGGTATTTTCCAATCTCTATTCACCACTCTAACCTTTCATGTAACCTTCATACTCTCTGCTTAGTTAGGACTGAGTGTTTCCTCTGATTGTGTTTTGCTTGTTGTACTACACCTATAGGTGTTATTTCATGTTTGATATTTGAAAAATATTTAATAAGTTTACTTGAATGAATTAATATAATTTTATCTTGGTTTTTACCCATTAATTTGACTCTTAAGCACTGCCAACACTTAAGCATTATCCATTTATGCTCACTTCCTATAACAATCATCTATAGTTGGTTGTAGGTGAATATTTTCAAATGAAGAGACACCTATAGGTGTCTATATGACAAAAATTAAACATAATAATCTCTCATTTTTGGTCTTCATGTTCAAAAAAATTCACATCATGCTCTAGGTCCACAATAAATAAACACTTTCAAACTTGTACCTCAAGTTAGTTGTAGGTGAGCATTTGGCATGATAGGACACATATAGGTGAATATTAGACCTAAAAAATATTTTATTATATCCCTATGATGATCCTTTAGGTAATACATTATACCTTAAGCTATTTTTAAACATTAAACTATGGTGGCATAGTCTAGTTTACAACTTTGGGTGAAAAAGGTCTTTTTTGGATCTCAAAACCTGTAGATTTCATTGTCAAAATTTAGTGGCCATAGGCTAGAAAGAAAACCAAAGGACTAAGACACCCTATTAATTTATATATTTGAACCCATATGTGATATATACAAGGTATGCTCACTTGAGTACATCAAAACTCCTTGTAACCCTATTGTAAGATCTCAACAAAAAACTCAGGTGTTCATTTTTGTACTTTTGGGGATTTGATCCCTAAATAAGTCATCTCATGTTCAAGGTGATCTATACTTCCATTTGATAATTTTAAACTCAAAAAGGTATGACATGGTCATAATATTATATTAAGACTCCCAAGGAATTTTTTTCATTCTCCAACTTCTCCATACAAGTACTCTCAGTCTTCTGTTAATGCCACTTATAGGTGAATATCTTTATGTACAGGCAATAATATAGGATTGTAGGCAGTCTACAAGATGTGAGCTCTTGTGATAATTTTTAGACCCTTACCAAGTTTTCAAATACACTCCTATAACTCTAAAATATTGAACCACTTATCAAAACTTCCGTTCCACCATGAAGTCATCTCAAGAGGCTCCTGTAGATGAAGATTGAGTTGTCTGCATGTAGACAATGAGTTGGAGCCATGTACAGTGTGTGAGCCTTAAACAAAAATTATACCTCCTTATAATGTTAACATGGATCTCTTATTAATTTTTAATCTTTATATCAATTCAAGATAGCTCCATTTCAATGTGACACTTTTTCTCCATGGCACCTGTATGTGTATGTTCATGGTAGATTGTGTGTATGTGCATCATTGATTATCATTAAGTTATTTTTGCACTACTTCAGGTGTCTAATATGACTTATAATACCACAATAATGTGAAAAACACCTTTTAGAGTCTATATTACTCCTATATAAGCATGATCAGAGCTTAAAAAATATGATTATAAAGGAGAGTAGGTAGAAAGTTGACTGTGAGTATGACAAGACTAGTGTTCGATCAAGGTATGGAATTATGAGACCAAACATGGAATGAAGTGGCTGATATGGCATTTAAACATCAAAAACACCATTTCCAATTCATATGAATCCCTTTTAGATAATACAAACTTTTGTAAGTAGTGAACTTGACTGTCATTCCACTTAGAACATCAACTTGCAAACTAAACTAACTAGCCCTTGAGATCTTTTCCAAACATGAAAATTAGCATGTAAATCATGAGAGGAGGGATTAAAAATCATCTATAACCAATATTAATGGCTATATTGTATATACTTGTCCAAACCAAAGTAAAACCTATAGGGTGCATAAATTAGAAAGAAAATTAGATAGTTTAACTTCTATGGAATGGTTCATAAAACACAGACCACCATTCCTCTACAACTAAACATCAAGTTGAATCTAATTGAGTTTATAAGACACCCTCAATATCATTTTTCCTGAAACCTCTCTTACTGACCATAATAAGCACAAATTTGAAGACCATTTTCACTTGCCAAGCCTAGTAGAAGGAGAGAGAAGCAATTTTATTCATTTATTGAAGCTTCTAATCAAAATGATCAATGGAGTAGGTTTATTGAAGACAAAGGGACACTCAAATTTTATCAACTGTAGGAGTTCATAAAATTTTGTACACCTCATTAAATGCTCATTTTTTCAAGAAAACTACCCTTTATTTTGACGAACCTACCACTTTTTAGTTTAAAATAGTTAATAAGACATATAAGGACATATGAGGTGTGACATCATCCTTTTAAACCTTCAAATCTCTCAAGGAGGTCATACAAGTCATTTAATACTCTTTTTATGACCTTCAAAATGAATCAAAATGATATATTGACTAATTAGACTAAGACCAAGGATAAAATGACATTAAAATAGATCAAATAGATTAGGATATGCCCTATGAAAAAATATTAGACCCCATATAAGCCTATAAAGATCAATTTTTTACCTATAGGGGTCCCAATCTGACTTGTAAGGTCAAATTTGGTCAACAGGTATTTGTGAAGAATTAGGTTTGACTCCTATTAAATATGATAGAGTTGTAACTCAATTAGATAAATCAATATTCAAAGTGACTAGTGAATTATTTAATGTTCACATGCATATTTCATCAAAGCCAAGGATCTAACTATTCATTGATATCCAAGTGGTGGACATCCCTAATGCTTATGGGATGATATTGAGCAAAGACTGGACTAGAAGCTTGAATGGTTATAGGTCAACATATTTTTCACATATGTGGTTACCTTGGAAGGGATTCCCAAACCAAATCAAGATTGAAATGGAGCCTAAAATGAAACATATGATCATAGAGTACAATGCGATCATCGAGTACAATGCAATCAATGAGAAGGTTAAAATGGTTAGCTTAGATCTTGATGTTTACACTCTTGACACCACAAAGGTATGTAACTCTAAAACTTCTCATGCTTTGCCTAGAATATGGAAACTTTATTTTGATAGTTATAGATTAAAATTAGGTTCTTTAATAGGAGTGGTATTGATCAATCCCATTGGGAAAGAATATAATGCCTCTTACAAACTCTAGTTCCCAAGCACCAATAATTTAGTTGAGTATGAAGAACTTATTCTTGGATTACAATTTACAATCAAACATGAGGCCAAGGAACTATTAGTTTTTAGTGATTTTGGACCACTGGTCAATTAGGTCAAGAGTAAATATCAATGCAAGTTGTCATATCTCAAGAAATATAAATGTAGAGTATGGGACTTAATTGAATGTTTTGATGCTTTTAACATTGTGTCAATCCCTAGCGAAGAAAAAAAAGCTACTGATGAACTTAATTCAACTATAGCCAACCTAATACCTCATCAAATTTCCAAGTTACAAAGCCTTATAATTGAGTTAGTCCCATGTCCCTCAGTACTAGATAACATCAACCACTTACAGGTATTTAGCAATGATCAGCTAATCATAGACTTCTTGACTACTTCAAGAGTGTTTGAAGGTCATATTATTGATGAAGATATTCTCCTTAAGCGTAGGAACCTTGAAAGAAAACTTGATGACATGCTTATTTAGTTGAATGGTAATAATATCCCTAAAGGCATGATAGCCCTAGAGAGACTCTTTGATTCTTATAAACTAGTTGAGCCTACCAAGGTTCTCAAAGTTAGTAGGAAGGATTATAGTGAAATTGATCTTGGATTTTGAGATCAACCTCAGATGGTTAATATTGGTAAAAAAAGAGCAAAATAAATGTTTACCAAATATAAAGATATCATAGCATGGTCCTATGATGACCTATAAATATTTGATTCTAATGTCATAACTCTTACCCTACCTTTATAAGAAAACTTCAAACCTTTCAAATAAAAATAGAGGCATGTCAACCTGATCATGAGAACCACTAATATACAGAGATATCAAGAAGCTCTTAGATGCAAATATTTATTTCCCATTAGGCATTCCACTTGGGTTGCTAGTTTAGTCCCTGTTTAAAATTAAAATGGTGAAATCAGAATATGCATTAATTTTAGAAACCTAAATAGAGCATCTAAGAAAGATAATTACCCCTACCTTCTCTTGACCATGTAATACAAGTAGTTTTTGGTTCTACCATGATGTCCTTTCTTGATTTATTTTTAGGGTATAACTGGTGCTGAGAATCAAGAAGACAAGATGAAGACTACTTTTAATACCAAGTGGGGCACGTTTGCCTACAAGATAATGCCTTTAGATTGATAAATGCAAGATCCACTTTCCAAAGGGATATGAATCATGATTTTCAAGTTCTTGTAGGTAAATGCATTATCATATACATGGATGATCTTACTGTCTTTTCTAAAAATAGGGAAGATCATATTATGCACCTACAATAGGTGTTTAAAAGATGCAGAAAAGAAAATTATTTTCTGTTACTGAGGAAAAACTATTAGGACATGTTATTACTAAGGATGAAATCTCTATAGACCCTGATAGAGTAAATGCAATGTCTAATATAGATCCCCCTAATAGTAGGAAGGAATTTAAGTTATTCTTTGGTAAGATAAATTTTGTAAGAAAGTTTTTTTCTATTTTTGTATAAATAGTGAAACCTTTGAATGACATGTTGAAGAAAGAGGATAAGATCACTTGAAATGTTGAGATAAATAAGGATTTCAAGGACATCAAGGAGTCCATTAGACAAGCCCTTGTACTGATAAGTCTAGACTTCACCAAATATTTTTATCTTTACTCCTTTGCTTCAGATCATATAATGGCTATAGTTCTAAACAGAGAATAGATGGGTGTGGAAATCTAGTTGCTTTCATGAGTACAAATTTTTAAAATGCTAAGCTAAACTACTCTTTAATTGACTAACAAGCATATGATTTGGTCAAGGCAATAAAAATGTTAAGGCATTATATCATTAGGAATAAGGTGCATGCCATTCTGCCAGACCCTTCCACCAAGCTTATGCTAAGTCAAAATGAACTAGGAGAAAGGAGAGGTAAGTGGATATATGTGCTTCAAAAATATGACATTGAAATGAAGATAGCTAAACCGATAAGGTTCTAATTTTTAATTCAGTTGATTGCCAATACTAACCCTAAGCTAAATGTCATACAGGTTTAATAGTAAAGTTTTTAATCCAATGATTGGTATTATCATATTGTCCATTTAATAATCAATGGTTATTGTCCTTCAAGGTTGACTAGGGAGCAAAGAAGAGGTTTAAGACTCAAGGCAACCCATTTCTTGATTAAATATGGAGTATTGTATAGAAAAAACTTTGAAGACATTTATCTTAGATGTGTTTCCAAGGAGAAAGCTACTAAGATCATGAGCACTTTTCATGAGAAGTTAGGAAGTAGACATCCACCTAGAAGAACCACAACCCAAAAAATATTGAGGGATAGCTACTATTGGCCCACCATCTTCAAGGATGCTCACAAGAATGTGAGAGAGTGCCATTATTTTCAAATATTTATCACCAAAGAGCCAAAGGTATCCATACCACTATAGCCAATTATGGTAGATATACCTTTTGCTTAGTGGGGACTAGATTTCATGGGTGTAATCAACCCCAATTCATCAAAAGGTCATAAATATGTTCTAACTAATACTGACTATTGCACAAGATGGACTAAAGTAGTGGTGACCAAGTAGTGCAAAATCAAAGAAATGATAAATTTTTTAGAGGAAAACATATGCACCAGATTTGGGACACTCATTTCTTTGGTTTGTGATAATGGATCAACTTTTATATCCATTGAGATGACCAAATGGGCATATGATGACAATATCATTCTCAAGCTCTCATCTAACCATTATCCTCAAGATAATGGAGTATCTGAATTGTCTAATAAGAACTTCATGAAGGCAATAAAAAAGTTTGCAACAGATAAGCTTAGGACATGGCATAAACTATTTAAGTATTCCCTTTGGGCAAATAGAATTAGAATCAAGCATACTCTCAAGGCATCTCTATTCTTGTTGGTGTATGGCCAAGAGCCCATATTTCCCATCACCCTTGAGTTACTAACATACAATTTCATGCAAGAATACATAGAGGAGGATCAAGAATTGACAAGCTCAAGGTAGCTTGATATTATTCAGATGGAGGATGCCAGAGAAGAGGCTTTTGCCAATTTTAACAAACACCAAACCACAGTAAAAAGATGTTTTGATAAATGTTTAGAAATAAAGGTGTTCAGACAAGGAGTCATAGTTTTTCTTTAGGAAAAAACATCTGAGCCTAAAGGTAAACATAGTAAATTCACACCTTTGTGGATAGGTCCTTATCAAATTGCCAAGATAATTGGAGATAACATCTTCAAGATAAAAGACCTATAAGAAGTAGAGTTCACACTGCCCACCAATGGGGAGTACCTTAAGCACTACTTTTATACTTCTCCCCTGGGGTCTTCATGGAGTAAACTATAATGATAGTTAGAGATAGTGTAGGTAGGATAAGTTAGTTTCTTTCTATTTTTTCCTTCTTGTCCCTTATTTGTACATAAGTTTGTATATATTTGTTTGTTTTTCCTTTGCTTGCTATTTTATCACTTTGTGTTTGTGTGTTTTCTTTCTCTACCTTGTTCCTTGCTTCTAATAAGTCCTTTTGGATAGCCTTTAGCTCAAAGTTCACTTAAATACTTAAGAAATCCATATTTCAAAAATATAGGTATAAATCTTAAATATATGTTGACCCTCAGTTTAAAATATGATTTTGATGTTGTGATTTAGAGAAACTAGTAAGGACTAATGGATAGGTTGGTTGTTTCATAAGGTTTTAAACCTTGTTTTGATCTAAACTTGGTTTTAAGAAGGACTACACATATGGGATAAAACATTGAATTATTAGAACATAGTCATGCTTGCACTTAATAAACATCCTTACCTATAATAAAGATTGTAACCATAGGTGATTGTCTTAAGATCAAACACTTGGCCAAATATTTAAATCTGGCTAACCTAGTTCCCAACCTTTGCTAAAAAGATAAAATGATTTATAAATACAAAAATAAGAGCTTATTTCAAAATAAAAAGATTTTCAAGCAAAGGTGATTATGGTAATCTCCACCAAAGCTATAGACACCTAGTTGGCAATGGAATAAGACCTTGAGTAGAGCCAAAGGCATCTCTATCGGGGATATGGATACCTAGCTTGCAGCAGAGCAATGCCCAAGCCTCCCCTGAGCTAAAACATGGTTCTTAATGGATATATAAACATGTCGTAAGTTAATGTTAATGATTAAAGACATCAAATCTGAAAGTTATTCCCTAAATCACATGGAAAACATTGAGTAGAATCAAGGCACATGCACAGCATGACTAGGTTTTGATGTTTGATCCCAATAATGTAGGTGCAAGACTTGTTTTAACCATGAACTGATCTTGATAATGGTATTGATAAAGTGGAATGGTTAATTTGGTTACTTGTCTGAACTAGAGTCTCTGAATTCTAACATATTGGTATGTTTCCCCTAGAAGTCACCATTTAATGAGGTCAACATACCCCCATTTATGAAAATGGGGACCCTTTTGTCAAATCATGCAAATTTTTACCTTAAAATTGAAAGTTTACTTGATCAGAGTGTCAATAACATATTTCCACATCATTTTTATTTGAATATCATCCACGCATGGTATGGTTATCCCTTTGTGCATAATTCTGGTTTGCCCTTGTCTAAGTTGACTAACATTAGATCTCTATGTTTCATATTGTAGGTTTGTGGGAGTCCCCTTGAATGGACCTTTTCTAGATTTTATGATTTTATCTCAATTAGGTGTTTTTACTAACCTTTGGTTGGTCAAAAAAACTAAGTTGAATTCATCTTGAAACCCTTGGGGAAGAAACCCTAGCTCATACCCCTTCATTCAAAAATAAATTTGGTGGGAACAATTATGTGGAAACATTTTAAAATGCCATAGACTTAGTTCAATTTTTATACTAAGGCTTAACCATTTTTTTCAACATGACCAAACCTTAGTCTAAAAATTATATGTTTGGTGCCCTTTATGTCTTGAGTCCCCATCATTCCTTTTTATCTTAAGCATGATGTAACTTTATTATATGCATGGTCCCTTTGTTATAAACTTAGGCTAAAATCTACATCCCAAAGCCTTATTTATGTTTATTAACATAAATAATACCTTGGTCTTAAGATTCTATCCTAAGTTCCATATCTCCCCAAGTTCTAACTTAAGCATTGTGCTTGTTTACAAGATCAAAAACCCATGTTTACTTGAGTGAATTTAATTAGACGATGCGAGATGGACTTGAAAAGTCAAAGACTTTGATTTACAGAACCAATCTCACTCAACCCCATAGATCGACATCAATGGCATACATTTGAGTGGGGAAGATCCAATGGTATGAGAATGATGGGTCCCATTTATTATGACATAGTCCTAACCTAATTCTTTACCCTAATTTTTTAATTGTATTTATTAATATAGTAAAACCTTAGGCTAAAAACTTATGTTATGACTTCTATTATTTAAAGGGTCCTTTTCATATGTTGCAATATGTGCTTAGTGACCTTAACCCAAAGTAATATATGAATAAAAACATTAGTCTATAACTTTAGTCTAATTTCTATATATTCTTGAGCTTATTGTTTTATGATTGTAGAGTAGAGCAAACTAGGAAGTGACAAGTGTCAAGTTTATAAGAAGTTAAGTTGATTTGATGGTTGTATAGATGATTTTTGATGGTCAGATGAACATTAAAATTAGGCTCAACAAGGAAATGACATGGGATTAAATTATGACGGTCACGTGGATGCCATTGATGGTCTTAAGAATTTCATTTACAATCATGTGAACGTCAAAATTAGGCTCAATAAAAGAAGTCATGTGGGATTGACTTGTGATGGTCACATGGACATCATTAAAATTCATGAGGATGTTATTGATAGTCATGTGAATGTCAAATTAAACCTCATAAAATAGTTGTTTAAACTCTGAGCACCTTTTGACAATCAACGACCTGCATTGATTTGTACTCACCATATTTGATAGTGTAAGATTAACAAAGGCTTTTCAACAGAGCTCAAAATACATGCAAGACTACCAAGTGTCACAACCTTAGGGTCAACAACAAATAGTAGGCAATAGTGTTCAACTCTTAGGATTGAGATAAATGGACTGTGTTGATCCAAGTAAAGAAAATCTGATGGTGTGAGATAAAAGAAAGATTTTAAAAGTGCAATGATCAATTTTTCAAACATTAATAAGAAATTTTACTGTGAAAAAACCACATATATGCCAAAATGATGTTACATAGATATAAAATGACAAAACTAAATATTTTATGGGCTCAAAAAGGCAAAAGTAGAAATCCAAGGATCTAAATGAAATCTAAGGCACAAGCTCACTTAAGTGCAAATAGCCACCATAATTTAAGCTCTAAAAGGACCTATAAAATAACCCTAACATTTACAAAATCCTTAATTCAATCCATAATTTGTCACAATTGAGACTGGGATATCAAATCATCATCTGAGCAAGTGTAATTAAGTTCAGGATTGAACTGTAGACCACCAGTGAGCAATTTGAACAAACTCAATGCCATGGTAGCTAGAAAACAAGCCAAAGAAGGTACAGAGCTCCACTTAACGTCAGACATAGAAGGGAGAATCTTCAAGGACACAAAATTTTATGTAGTATCTTTAAACATGGGAGACAACCATTGGTCCAAGATTTTTTGAATGATTGAGTAGCTACCTACCATCACCATGGAAGATGAGAAAAATGCATCGGTTAAGAAGAGGTACTATGACCTGGTTGTGATTTAAATGAAAAGTCTTCATTACACTATGGAAAAGCCATAGGTACTTCACTTCATAGATGTTCTCTCTCCTATTTTTAGAGATTGCATGACTGAAAAAGGCATGCTGGTCAATGAACATACTCATAAAAGTATAACTTATATTTCTCCCATTACTTTTGAAAACTACTATAGGTTGCCCAAGTTCCAAGTAGATGTAGCCACAATCAACTATTGGGCCAAGAATAATGACCTAAATACCATATTTACCCCATGGTTATATTCTAGAAACTAAGTATTCTCATACTTCAATGGAAATATCCTAATTAACCAATCCAAATCTCAGATTAGGGTAATTATGACTTTGATTATTAAGCTATGTGGGAATCCCACCACCACTTATGCTAATATAATCTGGTTTCCCTTGGTATATTTTATGGTTAAGAATGAACTCAACCCTCCCATTAGAGAGGTTGTTAGCACATATTTTTGTAGCAGATTTTTGCAGTCAAGAAAAGGACTAGGAACTAATTCTACATGTTGTCCTACCTATTAGATGCCTTCCTTGCGACTACAAAGATCCCTAACTTTAGAGGATGGTCACCTGAGGGGAGATATATATTATCCCAATTATAATCAAAGTTACACATATTCAAGTATAAGGACCACATTCATTTCATCTGCAATTGTGTCAATCCAGCTTTGACTAAGGCCATAACTAGAAACCCAATGGTAAGAGTTAGTCCTTTGGTCAAAAATTCAATTGAATTCATAAATGACATATGGTTTTACCTAGACTACACAATCATTAGGATTGAGGGGACCCAATGCACCACATTTAGGCTACCAACCATGTGTCAAATAAGCTAGTTGAGCAAGAGGTAGCATACTAGATATGCAATGATATAGATGGTGTATGAAAAATAAAGAAGGGGTTGTTGCATACCCTACCCATGACCATTAGCAGAACTATATTTCAGTAATAGGACAATATTGAGGCTACTTCTAGACATAGATCCACTTTCAAACTACAAAATGATGAACTAAGATAATGGAATCCCTAATAAAGGGTAGTGGGGCACTTGAAAACAAAAATGATAAGTTTGAAATATGAACATTTGCCTAGTTTCTATGACTTAATGTACACAAAGGAATCATCCTTCACCAAAGTCTTGGTAAGATTAAAAAAGCACAACATAAACCTAGAGGCTAGATTGATGAGAGATCATGAAGGTAATGATGATATATGGCAACTCAGTCCAAGGCAGTACCATTTGTTGGGGGGTCAATCCTCTAGACCTCTTCCATCTTAGCCATAAATAAAGACATAAAGGCATGAACCATAGATTGAATAGAGACTTGAAGAAAGGTGACCTAGTGAGGTGGCATCATCTTTAGCCCAACATAAAGAACTAGGGTCACCAATTGAATTCCTTGACATAGTGGCATTGGATCCTTGTGAAATAGTAGAAGATGCACTACAAATGTTATCCAATGTTTATCAATCAGATGAGGAATATGTCCATGTAAATGAAGCTCAGGATGAGGAAGCAAAAGAAGAGAAGGGGAAAGAAATGATAATGGATTTGGTCCCTATTACCACACCTACCCCAAAGAGGAAAGCTAAGTTAGCTTTGGTTTTAGTAGGAAAGAAGAAACCCAGATTAACCTTCACTCATCCTTTAAATGAGGTGAATATTTTAGTGAAGAGAATGTGTTACAAGGCCCAACCATCCCTAAAAATTTTATCTATGGAAAATTTCAAAAGATTCCTACCTTGCACCATCCTTGGGCCCTAACAAAGTCTATCAATATAATTTTGCATGATGATCTTAAGCCATGGATTGTGGATTTGTAAAAGGAATAAGAATAAAGGATGTCATCTCTAGGGGAGTCAAGTGGGACAAAAGTGGAAACCCTAACCCTAAAGATAACTTAATCATTAGTAGGGTTTCAATTCAATCTAAAGACTATCAATTTGGAAAGGGTGATTAAAAATAAAGCCATGGTTGGTGGGGAAGAATTCACCCTTTAAAAGATAGATCCATTCATAGGTTTGACCCCTATTAAAGGCCAAAATATATAAGAATACAAGATATTCAAAGAAAAGATCCTTGATGCAGCCCAAGCATAATATTAGTAGTTGCAAGCAATGATCAAGGTCCTTTTACAATTAAACAAGAATTTAAATGAAGCTACTATCTTATCAATCCATGAAGATAGATTCATGAAGTTTGAGAACACCATGACTACCCTTTTCAACTCTTTGAAGGCAATCAAAACCAGGTAGGGAATAATGGAGAATCAAATCACTAAGGCTACAGGCCAAGCTGGCCAATGGTAGGATTCAAGCTATCAAGTTAAAGACTTAATCAAGGCCTTGACCAAGAACCTAGTCCCTAAATTTAGGAATATCAGCTTAGTACACTTGAATATGGCCATGGCCATATTGGTGGACAAGATCCAAGCCCTAAATAGCTAGTCCAAGTAAATGGAAGACCTGGCCAAGGACTTCAAATAGTAGGAAGATGGAATGTTACACATCCTAAATAGTTTGATCAAAGAACCCACTTCACTTAGCTCATTAGGTCTTATAACTGATGAATATTTCAAGCATAGAACCTTTTAGTTTATGCAAGAAGTGAGAAACCAAGGGCAAGGTCAAACAACAGAAGACAATAAGAAGATCATGGGCATACTTTTGTCATTTGAATAAAAATGGGAGATGTTAAGGGCATTAAGCAAGCAATAGAGAAGCTTGAGAAGAACCTCAAGGACCTAGAGGATCCTGGAAAAGAGCTCTTTCTAAATCTTTTTTTTTACCTCTAGTTCATCAATGAGCAACACTATAGGATAAATATTCTTCAATAAAAATAGGGAGCTACATCAACATAGGGTCCTAAAAGTTAGTTAGGAATATTATTTTTTGTAGAAACTCTATAATATTTGAAAATGGAATATTCTTTTTTGTAAAGGCATGTGCAAATTGTAAGCACATTTCCTATAGGTCAATCCACTTGGAAAATTTTAATTTATTCTATAACTTTTGTAGAAAGGACAGTTGTCCTTACACATGTACACTAGTAATTGGATATGACTGACCAATATACTTCATTGCATTCTATAAAAGGAGTATTTTCATTTGTAAAAAGAGGAGGGAGTTTTTGAACCAAAATTGGTGTAAACTTTTAAATAATCAATGCAAGCAAGGAATTCTACAAAGATTATCCATATTCATTTGTGTCATTTGTTATTATGGTTTTTCTCTCACTTGTTTGTTCTCATTTATAGATTTGAATGGTTTTTGTGAAATCTTAGTGTGCATATTCTAATTTTCAAGTTGTTAACTTGTGTTAATGCTAGGTTGGTTGAAAGTTGTCAAGTTCATTTTGTTTCTTTTACTCTTCTTGCATTTAGGCTAATGTCATTTACTTGTAGGGATAGATTTTTAAAGTGAACTAGGTTTTTATTTGCATTAATTTCCATCCCTTGGATGTTTTATTGATGTGTAATAAGATTTGAGATCATGATATTTCATATTATAGATTGGTTAAGTGCATGCTTGGAGGACATTTGAGCTTTGTCATGATGTTTGGGATGAAGATTAGCAACATCTCTTTTTTTCCTTTCCCTTCCTTTTGATTCTTTTTTAACTAGATCACTCAAGCTTAATTTCCATTGTAAATATTCATTCTATATTAGTCCTTAGATTAGAATTTGATCATAATTCACTAATATTAGCTTAGATTACTTTACTCTTTGAAAAGATAGCTAATTGGCCATGATGGATCCCAACCACCAAACTTTATAAATATTGTGAAACAATCCACTTTCTTTTCTTCTATTTCATCAACAGATAATAGGATTATCATAACCTTAAATTCATGCACATAATTATTTGAATTCTAAAATGAGAAGTGTTCTTTAAACACTATGAGCACCTGTGATACATATTTAAGAATCAACATGTTTTATGGCTAGGGATCCATTAATATTAGATATAGAAGGTGTTGAGATGGAGACGAAGGGTCATGTTGATCGTGATTTTACTATAAAGTGATTATAAATTGTTATATTGTGTAAAATTTCATTGTATTACATGTAGTTGGACAATTTTATATGCATACATGCATACATAGACACACACACACATACACAATCATATATATATATATATATATATATATATATATATATATATATATATATATTGATGATTAATTATTTTAATGTATCCTTATCTTATGGATTTTGCACATGGTAATTTTTAAATGTATGTTTTACTTTTATTGCATATGATAAGTTTTAGTATTTTTAAAATATAATTATAATGTATAGCTGAGAACTGTGTAAATAATTATTTGTATCATATATAATCATATGACCAACTTGAAGGGAATAATAACTTTGAACCATATTGATCATCCTACATATCTAAATCATTGCATTCTAGATGTGGCACTGCCCTATTTTGAATAGATGCAGTATGAATCTGAGTAACATCTATCAAAAAAAATTATCAGTTATTGTATTGTCAGTGTTAATTGATTCTTATTTCATTGTATTACAACACTACTATATTTTAGTTTAGCTTTTTATATTGGCTTCCATTTTTTTGAACTAGTGATACCACTAATCTCTCATAACGTTGTTCTCTATATGAATTTCTAGAAACATGATGAGTGACTATTGGTTCCTTAGCAGGAATAGCCTAGGATAACTCAATCATGGTAGAACATGATATAGTGGAATGAAGAGAGGGAGATCTGGATGTCCCCTTAGCAAACATGAGAATATTTCTAACAACATATTACTCAATCCTACTTATAATTGCACAACAATCATATCCCAATGACCATTAATGTGATGATGGTGGAAATAAGTTATATTTCTATTTTTTTCCAATCAATGTGGTGGATGATAATGATTGGGAGGAAGTATAATCTTCATCTTATCCAATAATGTATTAATAATTTTATGAGCTTATCTTTGAATGAATCAAACTAAATGGCCTAATTTTATTATATAATATGTTTTATTTACTATAAGAGATGATCTAAAAATTGATTCTTTCCCTTTATTTATTACCTTAACCTATGGTTTTTGTTGAATCCTTGATTTAGGAAGAGGTGGATTATGTTCCTCAATTTTTTTAGGTGACTCTAGTGGTAATAACTCAATATTAAAATCTACCTCTTTATTTATTTGTACCAGTCCTAATTTCTCCCCTAATGTAATAATCTCAAAGAAAAGATTTTGAAATAACTTAGATGTTTGAGATAACAGTTTTCATTAATAAGTGAGATAAGAACCCTAAAAAGATGTATTGTGTCTCCAAATCTTTTGATTGATAAATTTAACTATTATATACATGTCTTAAATTATAATATATAATCAAAAACTAGATCTAGCTTTCCCTAATGTAAGGATGGTAATCTCTCATATGTAATATTGGGTCCCTTGTTCTGAATAAGTGTGTAATAAATACTTTTTCTAACTCAAAATATGTATTTAAAGACCCACTAGGAAGATAATGATGAAACAAATTCAATGCATCATCCTCTAAGATATTTGGAAATAAGTATAAAAAAATCCTAATTCCATTACAATCATTCATAGATATTTTTTAATTTCTAAGATTTAAATAAGGATCCCCACTTCTATTGAACTTAGAAAATGTTGGTATCTTAAAATCACATGGAAATGGAGTATATAAGATATTGCGTAATATAGGGTTACCATATATAACATTCAAATCAACCCAAGAGTGATATGACTTACTTTGTAAGATGAGTTGATGTACTTTACGTTGTAAAGCACCAACAACATGCATTAGAGAAAGAACCTCTTGTGAAGGCATATTAATATAGTTATAGGGATTATTTAGTAATTGAATTTTTATTATTAATTTTAACCATTGGTATGTTATTTCAAATAGGATAATAAGGCATAGGAATATATTAGTCTTAGTGAATGGTAGGCTTGGGTGATTCATTAGTATTTAATATATGATTAATTTGCAAAGGAATATTACATTTTACTAAAATAGAAGAACTAACATTATTATTTTTGTCACTATAATCAATGTTCATATATTTTATCTTCCAAAATAGAACTAGGAACATCATGATGATATTCAAGAACATTATCATTAAGCAAACTATCATTTGATTTATCATGTGAAATGAAATAATCATCCACATGAGGGGAGGGTAAATAAGAAGCTATACTAGGAATAGTAGAAATATTCTCCTCATCACTATACACATAATAATCATTATCATTCTAATATTAATTATGATTATTTTTATTTTCACTTTTAAAGTCAACATATGAAATATCAACATTTAAATTTTCACAAGAAGAGGGGATAGGATATTACACTTTCTAATTTATTCAAAGCATTAATAATATGTGAAATAACAACATTAATTTAACTAAGATGTAACTTGTGAGATGCACAATTTTCATTTTCATTATACAATGGAGTTATAATTTTATTTGATTTATATTATGAAATGTGAAAAAGAGACATAGCAAAAGCTTTTGATGGTGTGAGAATATCATCAAATAATGCATCACCAATAAGGATTTTTTTTGGAATTATATTGTTAGTTTATTTCACATGAATTTTAAGAGAAATAATAGAATAGGTAGGAGAAAAACATTCATCTACATTAATATATTTAGCATATTGATCATCACTTCAATAATATTATTCTTTAGAATCATTATTATCATTATAAATGTAGTCATGTTTTGCATTATCATCTAATACACAATCTTAGTAGTTAGTCCATTCTTTATTATAATTATAAGGATTGCCTAAGAAAGCATCAATGGGATAAGGAGGAAAATATTCTTTGTCATCCATTATAAATTTTCCAATAACTAAAATGAGAAAAAGAGGAGAGAGACACATGAATGATAACAAACACTCAAACATGAGAAGGAAATAAAAATTATATTTAGACCCTAGGAACAAGTTTTTAGAATCAAAACCTAAGGAAAACTAGGTCTTACATTATTTAACAAATAAATCAAGTTCACCAATATTTTTTAATCAAAATTGGAGATTAAAAAAGTGTTAATCTAATTATGAAAAATTTTCGAGTAAAATTATAATATGTAAGATATGCAATAAACACACATGATTGATTGTAACTATTTTTAGAAATATGCTAAAAGGAAAAAATAGTAAAGATAAATAACTTAGTTGGAATTCATATCTTAAGGACTACAATAGAGACTATGTAATTAACTATGGGCTTGTGTAGGTCACTCTAAATCAAGAATAGAGATCCACTTTATTCTAGGATAAGGCCACACTACTTAGACAAGGCCAACATGTGTTAGTGTCCATAGGGTGTGTCAGCATTTATTAGGGATTTTTTCCTCTATAAAAGTTATAATGGGTGTGCCATACTTGTAGATCATGTGTGTTTTTAGATGTCTTTGATTTGTCATGAGAGTCATTATGTACCTTCTTATTTGCTTAAAACCCTAGCTTAATGATAATTAGGAAAAAATGCAATGAAATGAGGAAAAGGGGGTTAGGGTCTGAAATTTGCTTAACTTCAAAACACCCCGTGTGTTGAGTGTTGCATACTTAAAAAATTCTAAAGAGGGATGAAACCCCATGTAACTCTCCCATGTTATGGTGGTGTATTTAAATACTAGTGAAATGTTATATTTTAGTATAATCATGTTTTGATTAGGTGATTGAATAATGAATGTGACATTGATGGTGTAATCAAATCTAGCTTTGGGATACCTTGGCTATATTTACTCAAAATTGGAAAGAATAGGTAATTTTATCTCACTATGCAGTTAGATAATTATATAAATTTGTAAAATAGAATCCTATTCCAAAAAAATTAATATAAAGTGTGTTTATATAGTGATCCTTTTGTGAATTATTTGAATGGGATTTTGAAATGTGCAATATGACTCATTAGGGTAAATTTTAATTTTACAAACTAGCCATTATTTTATGGGAGGATGAAACTAGTGAATTTAGACACTACCAACTAATGGGATTATCTTGAAAGTGTGATTTCACTTAATGATTAAAGACAATAAAAAGAAGAATAAATCAATCAAGGGATGAGCTTATGCTATTTTGTAATGAGGAATAAGAATAATTAATATTATAGTTGCTTTAAGGTAGAGGGTCATCTTCATTATTTTAGAAAAAATAGTTTAAAATTATGGGATTGAGCATATGTCAATATTGAAACGTGAGATATGACCCATTAGGTTAAATTTTAATTTTATAAACTAGTCATTATTTTATGGGAGAATGAAATTAGTGAATTTAAGCACTACCAACCAGTAGGATTATTCTGAAAGTGTGAATTCATATAATGATTAAAGACAATAAAATTAGAAGCATAAATTATTCAAGGGATGAGCTTAGGCTATTTTTTAATGAGGAATAAGAATAATTAATATCATACTTGCTTTAAGGTAGAGGGCCATCTGCATAAAATTAGAAAAAAATAGTTTAAAATTGTGGGATTAAGCATAGGTTAAGTGTGCATAGATGATGGTCACAAGTGTATTGTTTTAGCATTAAATGTTAATTTTAGTGACTAAATTTTTCCCTTTTAATTCTATTAATGTAACAAAGTGAAATTACTAGAGTAAAAAAAACTATACCTGAACTTACATGTGTTGAGTAGGCTTGGATGTAGATCACATGTTGAACTGTGATTCATGCAAACCTACAGTGAAACATGCATAAATTAGTCATTACTTAGGATGAAAATCTGAAAGTAAATACAAGAAACTAATATATAAAATAATAAGGAATGAATACACCTTTTTATGTATGTGAACCATTATGTTTTATGGTGCAAAATTGATGACTAGAGAGGGTAGAACCCTTGGAGATTTATTTTCACTAAAACACTTGGATTATACTGTGCATGCCCCAATCCTCGTTGATAATAGAATGTGCTTAAGAACTCAAGATGCACTTAAATCTATCATTTTATAACTAAATGTATTATAGTAGTTTAAAATCCATGTATAAATTCTAATAGATCATTCTAGTGCAAAAATTAGTGTAAACATATGAATTAACCACTGTAGATGAAATATTCATTATGGTGAAAAAAATAGTATGATATCATTATGGTGTAAAATGACATGAATTTCCATTCCTTTTATGTAAATTGGTGTAAAACTAAGAAAAAAAGTGGTCATGTGTTGTGCACATTTCCCTAACATGATTTTTTAGTATATTTGATTATAATAATTGAGTAATGTCAATTAAATATTTGAGAAATAACATGGAACACATGGCATGTATGATACCCCTAGTTTGAGCAAAATATATGATAATCTTGTGTATAAATCCAAAAATTATTTCTATGTAGCATTAAAAGCTATTTTGTAGAGTATAATTTTAGGAATTTTGAAGAAAACATTGTTTTTGATTCATGGGATGAAAGTGCATTGTTTTGGAAAACCATGACCTATGTTGTTATCCAAACAACACAGTGTTGTATGAATGAGCTTTCTAGGCAAAAATAAGTATGCATTATGATTAACTAAACAATTACTATTATTTTCTATCTATGTAGTGGATTGTTGCAGCTTAGTCTCTAAGATAAGCCACTATGTATACCACCTCTTTTGAGGTGAGTTTTGAATCCTACACAAAAACTTAGCTCAAAATTAAAAAAATTATGCAAATGATGTTATGGAAATATTAAAATATGGATTAAAATTGATAACATTGGTTATCATGTCATCATATTTATAATACAAACATAATAGCAATGTATGATAAATATATAACCAAGAATACATAGTGTCATGTATAGATAGATGATAAAAATTAGGCACACAGTGAATAAATGATAAATATAAGTACTTGAAACTGATATAAAACTCCTCAAAGAAGATGCATGATATTGATCATGGCATCAAAAAATTGGGGAGATGCATGATATATATCATCGCATCACAAACTGATGAAATAATAACAAACAAGAGTCATGGTCATGATGCATACACAAGAAGCACACATAAAAGCACACAAAACATGAAAGAAGGCCAATGGAGCACATACAAGGGACACATTCAAATGTAAATCACAAACATAGAAGCATAAAATAAGGCTTAGATTTAAAAATAAGGACATGTTAAAATGTCCAAAATCTAGATAAATGAATACACACAAATCATGAAGTAATGGAGAAAACATGATAAGCATGCATGAATAAGTGAAATTGATTTGCATAAATAATTTGTAATATTATTTTATTTAGAAATCATGTATCCAATAAGATATCAATGTGAAAATAAGTGATAAAATATGAAAAGATGTGTGTAATGAACTATATTATAATAGGAACAAAATAGATAGTCACAAAGGGATCAAACCTGAGTAAAATATGCCCCTAGTGAACTTTTTGCACAAAAGCTATAAAATTCCTATGATTATTTTGGATATGATAAATTAGATCATGTGTTCACTATGATAAGTTTGTTGGAATTGGACAAAAATACAATGTGTGACTATCTGGAAAAGAACATTTTTGACAATGTAAATTTTATGGGATCAAGACAGTATCACCACTTATAACTCCATCTAAAATTGATAACCTGTATGTTTTGTGACTCATTAAAGTACACTTGTGAATCATATTTGATATAAAAATAGATATAGAGAAGTAATGCATCTACTAAAGCACAAATCAACTAATGTAAATAAAATACACATGTCATGCATAGGTCCTAATTTTTATAATTATATATATATATATATATATATGATAGTCTAAAAACAAAAAAAACATCTAAAGGATGTGGATAATTGAATGGTGGATCTAGTGGAAGATTTCCATTTCTAGATAGTATATTTATCAAATTCCCATATATCAAGGATTAACGTAAAATATAACTAGAGGACTAATAACATTGAATATTTAGGGTTTGAAGATATTCATTTGAATCTATGCCTCCAAGGGTTCCTACATAGCTAGGGCACGGTGTTAGAAGTCTATTGTTACACAGATAGAGCACTCAAGCACAGCTATAGGTTAAGCACATGTATGGCACTAGATCTATTTACGACTAGTGGCATGCAGAAATAGGGGTTTGTTTCTTATTATAGAGATGTTGTTTACCCTATATCCTCTCTAACTTTGGCCTCACCTATAATTTTTCCCAACCCATATATTGGGGACCAATTGGATGTTATCCCAATAGTGGAGATCAATCTTTCAAAGGTAAATAAGTTAATTTCTTCTTTTGAAGATTTTATAGTTATTTTTAGGTTCAATGGATTCTAGCCTTGGTCATAAGAGTTGCATCAATGGGTTGATGCTACCTAGACCAAAAAATATATGATTCATTTATGTTCTAAAGGGTTTTTCATGGTCCATTTTATGGATCTTAAGGATTATCAGAGAGTTCTTAAGGGTTCTAGTTTTGGGGAAGAGTTGGGCTTTTTGTTACCGCATGATTTTTTTTATTTTGATCCTTTAACAATGGTGGTTTCAAAAATACCAATTTGGGTTCATTCCCCAAATCTCCCTCTACCTTTTTGGCACCCCTAAATATGTGAAGCTATTGTTAATACGCTTCAAAGATTCATCAAGATGGATTTTGAGAAGTCTATGCAAGGGTTGCTTACCTATGCCCATATTTGTGTTGAGATTAACCTTAGCAAAGGTCTTCTAGATTAAATCTAGCTGAAACATGATAATTCCCATTGGCTTCAGATGTTGGATTATGAAAACACTACTTTTAGATGTCATCTCTACCACCAAATTAGGCATCTCTAGGGGGTTTGTCCACATGTAGGCAAGCCAAAAAATAAAAAAGACTTGTCTCATCCTAAAGGTTGATAACTGTATAAGCATAGTCTTCCAACCAAGATCATAAAAGAATCTACATATGGCACAAGGAAGAAAGAAGGTTCAGATTTTTATTTCCAAATGATATTTGTATAAAATGTTATAGGAGGTGGTATCAAGAGATCACTTGAATTTGAAACTTTAAAATATGGCAAGGATCAACCCTTGTTTGATCCTTAGCATTATCATGAGCTTCTAATGGTTATTGCTAGTCTGATGGATCTTAGTCATCTAGAGTGTTGAAATGAGATTCAAAAGAAAAATGGAAAAAAAATTCATATTATGGATATGATCTTTGGCCATTATTGATTTTTATCTTTTGTTTTTCTCTTGATATCCTTTTGGTCTATTTTACCCAGTGTGGCTTGTTTCTACGGTGTGACTTCTCCACCCATCTTTCTTGTATGATCAGTGTTATACTATACATTTTTCATATGTATAAAGAGTATGTTTTTCAATCAAAATTTCCCATATATCATCATCATTTTGATCATCGTACCACTCATGCTTTATAAATCTATATTTTATTTTTTATTGTTTTTAATCTTATCTATACCTAGAACATGTTGCTTCAATGTGTAGGAAGCCTCATATGTTAGTTTAGGAAAAATCAACTTTGAGCTTTGTTTATCATTTTAATATTTATGATTATCATCAATACCATCATGAATAATATTAATTTTACTATCCTCAAATTTTAGTGTAAGACAATGAGAAAATTTATCGATTGTAGCTTCCATTTCATTCAACCCTTGTTGGCCCAATTTATCACTTACCTGACTTCATGTGTGCATAATAATAAATAATGTGTCCACAACTTTGGGACCATGTGTGACTAGTATTTTAATATGAACTATTGAATCTTGGCAATATATAGCTTTTTATAACTCATATTTATCATGACCTATGTGTTGAATTAATGTAAGTGTACATAAATTTGGCTTTGAATCCTCATTTATTTCCACATGATGTCTATATTCATTCTGAATAAAAACTTATACAGTCAAATGGTTCCTTATTAGATGTTTATAATTTATCCATATTTGACCCTTATTATGAATGCTAGTATATGGTAGCAGGGGTTGTGTAATTTGAATAGTGCCTTTATCTTTGTATTTATAAGTTTTATATTGTAATGTTGAACAATTATCAATGGCATGCCTTATGAATTTTTGAAAATGATAAAAGGGTTTTCCATCTTGATTATAAAATATATTTTTATATCTATGCCTTAATATTGGCAAAATAATTAATTCCATGTCAAGTAACATCTGTAACATAACATGTATTTTATTTTGTGTATTGTTAGCTTGTATTTTAATAACTAGTTTGATATCCATGGTCTCCACATTATTTACTAAATATTTTAGAGGTAACTTGTTCATACATGTAATGTAGTGGTCTATGTATTGTGCCTCTTGCTCACTATTAATGTTATATTTTACAAAGATTTTATTCCATGATATACATGATAAAGTAGCATTTTGTGTTCTATCTATATTGCAACAAGTATCCTTTCCTTTATCAATATCTGAAATCAATGTTTTTGCTTTATATGTGTTCATGTGAATTATTTCCTTTGAATCATCACTATATTCACCTGGGCCAACTAGTTTAAAACTCAAGCCACATAAATAGTCAGCATATTCATATGTATTTTACTTGTATCATCATCAGAACTAGTATAAGAATCATCGTCAATGTCTTTTATAGATACAAAATTTGGATATTCTAAATTTACTAATAAATTTAATTCCTTTACATCCTCCTCTTATTCTACCTTTTTAGGTGAATTTTGTGGGTCTAAAACATTTATAGACTGCAACTTTTGACTATGTACTCTATTCAACAATCTTGCAGGTATGCATTTTTTTCAATATGTATAGTCTTTGGTGGTAGCACTATAGTAGATTGATATGCTTCTAGTTGTGATTTATTCTTAGTAGTAAATTTTGTAATATTACAACATTTGAAAGGTTTATTATCAACAAGGCATGTATATAAATATATATCATGTAAAAATTTGACACATTGATGTAAATTAGAAGGTATAACTTCCATTGCATGTATCCATGGCTACCCAATAGTAAATTATAGTGAAAGTTATTATACATTACTTACAACTAAGTAGATAATATTTTGGGCCCTACCTTGATATCCAGAGTGATAGAACCCATATCTTGGCAAGGCACATCATAAAATCCTTTTATATTTTTATGTATTTTGAATAGAATCAATATTGATACCCATTTTTTGTAAAAATGTAAGATTTTAAATATTCAAGCCTAAACCACTATTGATCAAATCCATTTTTATTGCTAATTTTTTTATTTAAACTTGTATAAGCAGGTGAATATTTTGATTAATAGTAGACTGAGTAGGTAAATCATCATTTCTAAAAGATATAACATCCTCAATATCTTTCAAAGTATTTACAATAGATGTAAAATAAGACGGCTCTATGTCATGTGGCATACATGTATGATTCAATGCTTGGTAAAAATTGTTTTTGAAAATAGTAGGTTTATGAAGTAATTCTAACATATAAATCTTCGTTGGTGTATTTCTTAACTGATCAATAATATCATACCCTTTATATTGATTAATTGGCCATGTTGGATTTGGTTGGGGACACTGAGGATTGCTTGAGTTTATTCCTTGTTGTCCTTTCAAAATCCCTAGCAAGATCCTGCACATAACATAGATAGAAGTCAAATATAAATGGGGGGATTGAGGGAATAGTCGAGCTAGCCTCATAAGTCCCCTATAACTGAGCATTGCCTACATAGTTCTACAAATGGTGACACATCAATGTAGTTCTCCCATATTGTGTGTGTGTGTGTAGATCATATGCACTATGAATCTAAATACTTTTTCGACTAGGTCCTCCTTTGTTTTAATCATATACTTTAGATATAACTATGTAAAATTTAGATATATATAAAATGCCTATATTGAGTTTGTTGTGGTGTGATTTTATTTTATTTAAGATTTCTAGGTATGTATGTGTTAGATGTAGAATGCCTTTGATGGATATATGTATAGAAGAATCCTAATTTGAATTTTATAAAATTATTGAAACTGACTCAATTTGGATAAAATGGTCATAAAAAGAAACCCAAAGAAAACATGCCTTAAAACAAGGACTGAAAGAGATGATAGGGCAAGTCTATAGTGTTTGAACAATCATGCATGGCCTATTTATCCATATAGAGTGGTTTTGTTTAAGAATAATAAAAACAACAAGATAAAAAAGGGAAAAGGACCAAGGATCCTTGTGACTCATATAGAAGTTTGAATATAAGAATAATACTTGTCAAAATCAAAAAAGAAAACATCAATGTAAAATACCAAAGAAAAAAGCTTTAGGACTTATACAACATGCAACAATAGATTATTATTCCATATTAGAAGATTCTACAAGTAAAGTCAAAAATATACATAGTACTTGTGTTTGCTTGACCAAATTTGGGTTCTATAGTATCACATTCTTGACCATTATAGGTCTTAAAACCATTTTAATTTGGTTTCCTATATTACCAGATATAATGGCATATGATGTATTACTTGGACACCAACAGATTAATCAAAATAAAGTTATCCCATCAACATTACATTAGTGCTTTAATTTTGTGCTTGATAATAAAGTGATCATTTTTCAAGGCATTGCTTATGAGTCACAATACAAGTTAAACATGAGGTATTACATAAAGAGTTACCCAAGTAACAAATCATATGACCTAAAATAATAACATTTAAATTAAAACCAACTACTCATCCACATCATAAGGTAATCTTATCACAACCTCTTGTTCATATTCAATACAAAACACCTATCAAGGATCAAATCATACAAAATACCATCCAGACTAAAAAAAGTGTTCCTTTGCAAGAGGATATTATAACTATCACAATTACTCATAATAATGATGATTATAATGATGATTATAATGATAGTGGCAATGATTCTAGTTACTTCAACCCATGATTATATTGATTATAATACATTGATATTATTATATTCATGGTTCCAAGACATCTAGATCTTGATCATGAATATAAGATAATGGAATTGTATGTGCATTATGGTGATATAGATGGTTGTATTTATTATCTTTACTTGATAACCCCATGTTTGATAACTAAATAATCTACATTACATAGCCACTTTCTTAAATTTTATTCTATTGGTTTGTCTTCATTTTTTTATTTCACTCTTGTTTCTTGTATGGATTTTGGTTTCATCATGCCTCTAGTCTCCTATCTTATTTTTCCCTCTTGGGTCTTTCATTATCTCAAGTTTCTTCTAATTTTGGCAGTTATCTTGATTAAATTTTGAATTTATTGTCTTCTTATATATATTTATGTGTTTAATGATTATCTTCTCCAATTTTATATATCATTTGTCTAGCCATTTAATTTATGTTGATTGTGTTGTTTACTCACCTTGAGCCCTTGCTTTTGAGTGTTGTTACCCATATAGAAAGATTGCATGAGCTTCTCCATGATGATAAAACATAAATATTTAGGCCTTCCACCCTAGTGCATATGCATATCTAAGGAAAGATTTGGTTTTTATGGATATCTCTCTTCTTGATTCTTCTCATTTTTATCGTTTGTCTTATTGTCATGCTTGATTGATTTCATGTGGTTTTTTCCTCAATTATTCTAAAACTTATAAATAAAAACAATTTATTTTCCTTAATATTTGTCATTTATTTAGTTACACGGGTAAGTGCACACATTTGGAGGACAAAAAAGGGCCTACCCGTGGACATGATTTTTTTGAAATTTCATAAATTTGAAATTTTGTAGATAATTTGAGATGGCCACACTCAAATTTTGAAGATGGTATACAAACATGAATTGTAGAGTTTTGAGTCTAGTTCTCAAAAAACTATTTTTTTTTTTAAATGGTTAAGTATAAATAGGTCAAACATCTAAAATTTGAAGAGGGCTTCCTTTTTTTTAAAGAAAACATAGTAGATAGATGGTCATGTGGCCCACCATTTTTTGAGCATCATTAAATATTTTTTGAAACCTTTTGGTGAATAATTATATAAGATCTTCTAGTGTGTTACAATTTTTTATTTTTTTCAATGAATATTTTTTATTAATTTTGTAATTAAGTATATCCTAAAAACTGATTAAAAAATGGATAGCCAGTTGTGCAGCCCCCCATAAATACCTCAAAAAAAAGAAAATTGAGTTTTTTTAATGTGTGTAGAATTAGGCCTAGTTTGTTACCATATATATCTATATATATATATATTGCACTTAGATCAACTAAAAAAATTACATAAACATGAATAGGCATGTATATGTGTATCATGTAGTGGCCTAAAAAAGGTGTAGTTAGAAATAAATATAGTTTCAACCCTTAAAATAGCCTAAAAATTATTAAAATAATATATTTAAAAAGAGGACAGTGTGCTCGTCATGATGTAATAATTTTTTGAATTTTGATGTTGAAATCCATAGCATATTTGGCAATTGAATTTAAAATTTGTTGGTTTCTATCATAACTCTTGTTCTCGACTATAGATGCACAATCACAAGCCTTTGGCTCGAAAATGCAAGCCATTTCTGAGACTAGAGGCTCAGTTTTGAATTCAAATTCAAATAATGCATATGCATTATGTAATGAATTATATAATATGTATATGTTATATAATGCATACGCATTACTTTATAATAACACCAAAAAGCTAAATTTGGTCTTTGGGTACGCATTTTTCTTATATTTTGGTCTTTGGGTATGCATTTTGTGTTTGTATAAGATGTGGTTTTGAGCTCAATAAACTTGAAATGGTCACATGTATTCATTAGTGATGATGTGGCTTTAAGATGTTTTAAGATGTTATGCTTGTAGCGATGAATGTATAGCTTATAAAATATCTAAATGCACTAGGGACCTTTTTTGAAACCATTAAGGGATGGCTATGCTTTAAAAATATAGGGTGGCATAGACTTGGCATTGACCAAGTATGACATATGTATAAGTTACCCTAGCTTAGCTCTATTGAGTTTATTCAAGATACATTAAAGGTGACAATGTCCCCTAAATCTAAGACCTACTTCCCCTCAAGGATGATGTTGAGTAGAACGACCCAATAATTGTTCATCTGGATGATGTTACTCACCTCATATAGATCATTGATTAGAATTGAATACCAGTGTGCACCCCTAACCAAAGGTTTCAAGATTATATATTTTGTACATCTTCAATCATCTTGTTCATATTTTATTATAATGAGCTTAAACCTTACGATGTGGACTGCAAGAAAGTAGTATCTCATAATTATTGCTCTAGCTTGGGATTTGAGGTTGAGGATTCCATTGTTGAATTATGTTCTCTTTTGCATGAAGTAATTAATATGAATGTACTTTAGGATATAAATGTAATTCAAGGTAAAAGGATATAAATAATTTGAATACATACATATAAAACTAATAACATTCAGTGCTCACTCAATTTGGATGGGAACTTAAAGGGCTCTCCATGACAATTTTTGTACAATAATGACAAGTTAAAGGCTCATGTCATGTGAATTATTTACTAGACATGAGTTGATAGGATTAATGTCAATATTTAAACATTTTTGGCTTATATGTATGTATGATATTTTTGAATAGGCCTTAATTGGATTGGTTTGAGGTGATGGGACATGTCTAGGTATCAAATATCATGAGTTCCACTCATGTGAGCTTATAAATATAGAGAGTACAGTGTGTACATGCATAGATTTGGCCCTCATGGCATATAAGATGTGTTCATATTTTCCAAGTGTTTCTTATTGTTGATAAGATCATTGAATATTTTTGATGACTTGACACAATAGGACTAAGCCAAACCTATTAGTCTTATTTGTTTGAATTAGCCACTTGGTGTACAAAAGTACATGTGGCCATTTTTGATTGGATCAAGACTCTCAGAGCACTAACATCTCTGATCCTTTTGGGATATAAATTGTATGTATATTTGATAACTCTAACACTTCTCTAGGTCTAATAGACCTACATGTGGAAATATTTGATTGGATTGGGTGTCTTGAGGCTCTAATAAATATGATCCTTCTAGGACTTGATAGTTAGATCTCTAAAACTTATATGTGTGTACAAGATACATGTGGTGACATATGATTAGATTGGGCCCCACAGGGATCTAATAGCTCTTTAACACTTCTAGGACTTGACACCTCTAACAGTGTTAACACTTTCGATCACATATGAGGTACATGTGGTGATATGTAACTAGATTTGGCCTCTCGGGGTATTGTCAACTCTAAAACTTTTAGGACCTGATGTATCTCTGATAGCTTTAATACTTTCAATTTTATGAGGTACACATGTGGCACAAAAATGTTTAATTATGGTGGCAATTAGGGTCAAAATAAGCCATGTATGAACCTATTTTAAATTATATACATGATGTGATTTGGAGTTAAATTAACCCTAGAATGTCATCATGTATATATACAATGAACCAAAGAGTTGATTCATTCAATCAAGGAGGCATGAGAGGCCAAATTTAACCCCTTCTTAATGTAACTATAAGATCAATTACGATTCTATGCTGAATTAAACCAATTAGTTAATTGGGGCAATTAGGGATGTGATTTGGGCAAAATTGAGCCCCTAAACTCAATGTATGGCCCAATCGATTATATAATCTATAAAATATGTATGGTTTAACTGAACCTAATTTAATTTAAAATGTAAATACAAACACAAATTTGGCCAATTTGAACCCATTGAACTTAAATTTGAGTCTATGATGTGATTAAAGGGGCTAAATTATCTCATTTTTTTGTGACATGTTGACTATAAACCCTAATTTTATCACTTGAACATGTACATTTCCCCTAAACCCTAGTTTCATGACATGTACACATATACAAACCTATTACACTAAACCCCTAACCCTAAATCCTAATTTTATAACAAACACAACCCCTAAGTTCCCTGATTTCATCACAAATGCATAAATTCATGAATGTGATTAGTGTTAATTTTTGAACCCGTTGTTCACCTAGTTTTTCAAGGACCTATGATGGGATTTGGGGTTAAATTAGCTCGTTTATCCTTACATATTGATCCTTATTGCATCATATGATAGTCTTATTGCTTCATAGTTTTATCAAGAGTCTTATTGCATCATATTAGAGATTTATGCATCATATTGGGGATTTATGCATCATATTGAGCCTTATTTCATCATATTGATCCTTATTGCATCATATGATAAGCTTATTACATCATATGATAATATTAATACATCATATTAGGGATTTATTGCACGATATAATAGTCTTATTATATCATATGATAGTCTTATTGCATCATATTGAGCCTTATTGCATCATATGATAGCCTTATTGTAACATATAATAGTCTTATTGCATCATATTAGGGATTTATGCATCATATTATAGTTTTAATGAGTCTTATTACATCATATTAGGGATTTATGCATTGAATATTAGCATTTTTTCTTATTTTTATAGTATATTCCTATACTTCAAGGAATGTGTACGTGTTCTTTGAAGTATAGACAAAACTTACTTTTCAACTTATATTTTTGTCCCAAATCAAGATTGTTGTCCCCAAAAACATTTCCTATGTGCACTCTGCATATTCTCTGCATATATTTTGAATTACTTTTTTAGACCCCACATTTTGAAGTACTTTCTTGGTTGCATTTATCAAAATAGGCTTTGGCTTACGTTTAAGGAAGAGGAAGAAGTTGAAGAACAAAACACCAGATCAATTAAAAGAGTTGAGATAAAAAACAAGGTATGAATGTAAGCATTTCATTTTAGACAAGGTACAAACACTAATCCTGATGAGCCAAATGCCTTAGATAATGAGGTAATTGACTATAATGAATTGATAATGATGAAACTGACAATAATGAATTGAATTATGATGAAATTGACAATAATGAATTGAATTCTAATGAAATTAACAATAATAAATTAGATAATGTTGGAAGTTCACATTCAAAGTTTAAAGTTTTTTTATTTTTTTAATGAAGAGCCTATGCATGATACTTTACCCACTAACAATGAACAAAATTTAATGGACACAAATAATGATGAAATTAACAATGAAGAAAATTTAATGGAAACAGATAATGATTTTGAAACACCCTCTAAATGGATTCCACCAATAACAACACCTCCAAGAATTGTGCATAGAAAAGACAAGTACCTAGTTGAAGTCGATGAAAATATTTTTAAAATAATGCATGAAAAAATATCTAACTGCCTTTCAAGAAGATTGCCTCAAAAAATTTGGGATAGTTTCTTTCATAGATTAGATTATGATAGTCAAAGATGTCAATTATTTATTTCATTGATGAAACTGGTTGAGATAAGACCTACAATGTACACATTAGGACTAAGAACATCTAACATGGATGATTAAAATGATGAAATTATTTAAAATTTACATGATGCATATCATACTATAGGCCCAAGATCATGCAACAAATATTATAATATTGCCAGACATATAATGACAACTTATGTAGTAAGTGTTGAAACAGGGGAAAATGATTGATTTCAAAAATAAGCCGAACACTTGATGTAAATAGAAAAACATTAATGAAATAAATTGCAAGACATGAAAGACTCAATGAACCCAATACCAAAGAGCTCTGGGCATTTTTTGGTAGACTTCCATGAAAGGACAAGGCAATAGCTAATGCTTTAAAAGACTTACTTGTACAATTTTATAAAAACAATACAAGAGTTTTGTCCAATGCAAGAGATGTAGTGAAAAGAAGAGTTGGTTCTCGTAATTGAAAACCACATCTAAAACATTTCTTGGATATGAATCAAACATAATTGTACTCTAAGTTCTTAGAAAAACATCCACAAATTATATTAGTCAAATATTTTTTGAGATGGCCAAATAAATAAAAATAAATCACACATGCACCACTTGTTGTAGGCAACATGTTGAATTTTGAATGCATTATGATGTTCTTCACCATATTCATTGTACTTTGCATACTAACAACATTTTTTAGGAGTGTGGTGTACAAGTTCCACCAAAATCAACCAAGAAATTTATTCCAAATATTTTTTTGTGAAAGACCAGATAGACAATTTTTTTATAAGAAAGCATGTTTAGATGGAAATTGTATCATTTGCAATGGATTTCATAAATTTAAAAAAATGTATCCATGAGGAGTTTACAAGTGAAATTAGAGAGAAATTAGTTGGCTTGAGCAAATATAAATTTGTGACTTATCAACTAAAATATGGAAAATAATCTAAAAGGTGTGAGCTTGTTATGAAAGAGATACCTGTTTCATAATTTATGGTCAAATTTATGGAGAAAATTGTTTATGAGTATGCAAGGTACACATATAAGGCTAAATGGTTGGATGAACATTTAAATCTAAGCAAGGACACATTCCCACTTGATTATATTATTTTAGTAGTCGACTTTGCTAAAAATTACATATTCAAATCACAAATGGAAGTTCAATAGCAGTATTAAAACTCAACACAAGTTATCATATTTGTAGATATAGCATTCATGCATGCACCTGATAGTATAGAAGAAGATCCAAAAATATTAAGGGAGTACCATTTATATATCAATGATGACTGATCACATTATATAGAGTATGTGCAAGGTTCTTTTGAGAAATTCTCTGAATAGTTGACTCAAAGGAACATTAATTTTAATTAGCATTACATTTGGTCAAAAAATTGCACATCATAATTCAAGAATGCATGGATGTTTTATTATTTGATTAGGATGCATGTTACCATTGGTGTAGAACATATTTGGAGTTTCACTAAGATTGGCCATATAAAATAGGAGCATGATGGTGTTGGAGCATGTGTAAAAAGATCCATTACAAGGGAAGAGTTAAAAATCTAGCCATGTTGTTAATTTGAATGATGAAAAAACTATGGTTGAATGGTTTAATGAGAACATATGTCATAGTTCTAAAGTAATTTCTACTATTCATAGATATTTTTAGTTAATAGAGGAAAAAGACTTGGAAAACTATGAGGATTATATGAATCTAACGGTTCAAGTGAGCTCCACTCATTTTATAGCTCAAATGCAAGTTATTGGAATATTCATACACAACACTTAGCATGATTTTGTTCTACATGCATGGACTCTATTTGGGATGAGTGTGAGTCACAAGAGTGGGTGGATGACTAGAGTTCTAAACCTCTAATTCTAATCAACACATATTAGGTTCCACTAACATTGTGACTTATAGATAT
This sequence comes from Torreya grandis, assembly GCA_037957365.1. Classification (NCBI taxonomy): domain Eukaryota; kingdom Viridiplantae; phylum Streptophyta; class Pinopsida; order Cupressales; family Taxaceae; genus Torreya; species Torreya grandis. Next base: position 1,589,704 of record JARHVA010003561.1, on the reverse strand, counting down.
GACATCATCACACGACTTTGACCATATATATGATCTAGTGTAGCCAAGTAGAAGATTAATCTTTATGTACTATTTATTTTCATTATCTATCTTCATAGTGTCATTAAAAATTGTTTTTTGTGATGCAGGCCATGTTTTTGCAGTTATTGTAGACAAGGACGATGAAGAGGGAATAAATTACTACTTACATCAGTGTGTACATTCAAAGAAAAAATTTACTTCCTTGATCACAAAATAAAGAAAACATTTATTATCCCACTGGGTCTGTGGTATTCACTGGAACTTAGCTTTGATGATATCCTATAAAAATTCAAATGTATGGTTGTTTGAAGACTTTCAAATGCACTGGAAGATACTACACTATTCAAATTTGGTTCTTGAAATGAATATTCAATTGCAAAAATATCATGGGAGGCCAAGAAATAGAAATCTATGGAAAGTTCACAAGTTAGACCATGAATATTTTCTTGATAATATCAAGATTAGAGCAGATCCTAGTGGTTTGTTGGATTGAAATGCATAGGCATGTTAACTTTTAAAATGTAGATGTAATCAATTTTACCAAAATGTTTTTGATTTTATAAGTAATATGTGCATAAATTTCATCTTTAATTACTTACTAACATTTTTTTGTAGGTTAGTCATGCCAAATAAGCTTCCACCTTTGTGTGGTTGGCACCGTTAGTAAATAATTTCATATTCTTGAAGCTAAGAGAAGCTTCCTAAAAGTACTTAGTGTTTTCATGCTCCTGAACAATTGCTCATGATAATTTTCTTTCTCCTTGTAGCCTTCCAAACACACAAACATCCTTGTTTATAATGATCTACATGGATTCTATCTCAACCAAATGCATTAAAATTGCCTCAAATGGCATTACATACCAATGTTACACACAAAATAAACACACTTTTCATTGATTTACATATTTTCATTAGCATGGCATTCCTAACAGTAGTGAAAATGCATTTATGGGTGGAATTGGATGTCATGGTCATTGAAGCACATGTAATTTACCTATATATATGTGCTTGAAGTGATGGATTCACACCTATAGGTCTTGGAGGCAAAAATGCTAGTTGGAGGTCAAAAAGTTGTCTCTTGACTACCAAAAAGTTACATTTTAGGACCCATTACTACAAATTTTGCCATGATTTGCTCTTAGAGATGATTCGAACTAGATATGGGGTACAAAAATATGGATTTCCCATTCATATAATGGATCTTATAGTTCATCTATATGACTTATAGTTTTGGTTTCATGCATGCCTGAAGTTAGGCTAAAGATCAACTTCTTTCTTGTATTGGGAAGGCCATTCTTGAGCCCATAATGGGTGGTGGGTTTGTTTATTGAGTTAGATGGGAGGCCAAGAAATTTTTCCTCGATGTTATCCTCCCCTCTGTACTTTTTGGTAGTGCCAATTTTCATCCAACAAGCATCGAAAATGGAGTTCTCGAATTATAGCTTCAACATTGACAACATTTATTGTCAGTGTTTTTGTGCTCCTAAATAGTAGTGAAAATGTACTTTCAGGTGAAATTTCATGTCATATTAATTGGATCATGTGTAATTTTCCTATATATATATGATAGAAGTTATGGAATTGCACTTGTGGGTCTTAGATGAAAAAATGCTAGTTGGAGGTTAATAAGTTATCTCTTCACTGCCAAAAAGTTGCATTTTAGGACCCATTACTGTAACTTCTACCACAGATTGATGTTAGAGTTTATTTATAATATATATATGGTGAAATTAGATGGATTTACCATGAATAGTATGTATCTTATGGTTCATTCATATGACTTATAATTTTGGTTTTATGCATGCCTAAAGTTAGGCTAAAATCAGCATCTTTCTTGTATTAGGAAGGGCATTCTTGAGCCCAAAATAGATGGTGGGTTTATCGACTAGGCTAGATGGCAAACCAAGAACCTATTCCTAGACACTATCCACCCATCCATATATGTTGGTAGTGCAATTTTTCATCCAAAAATGGAGTTTTTGGAATGTAGCTTCAACTTTGACAACATTTATTGTTAGTGTTTTCATATTCCTAAATAGTAGTGAGAATGTACTTGCGAGTGAAAATAGATGTCAAAATTATTAGAACACATGTAATTTGACTATATAGACTTGATCAAAGTGATGGACTTGAACCTACGGGTCCTACAGGTAAAAATGCTAGTTGAAGGTCAACAAGTTGTCTCTTCACTACCAAAAAGTTGCATTTTAGGACCCATTATAGCAACTTCTACCATATATTTCTCTTAGAGGTGATTCAAAATATATCCAAGGTGAAATTATAGGGATCTATAATTCACAAAATGGATCTTATGTTTAATCTATATGACAATAGTTTTGGTTTTATGCATGCCTGAAGTTAGGCCTAAAATCAACATCTTTCTTATATTAGGAAGGGCTGAAATAGGTGGTCGTTTTGTCAACCAAGAAAAATGGGAGGCTAAAAACATAGTATTGAACATTATCCACCTTATGAACATGATATAAGTGTCAATTTTTAGCCAAAAAGCACTGGAAATGGAGTTCTTAGACTGTAGCTTCAACTTTGACAACATTTATTGTCAGTGTTTTAGTGTTCCTGAACAATAGTGAAAATGAATTTGTGGGTAGAATTGGATGTCATGATCATTGGATAACATTTAATTTTTCTATATATATGTTCTCAAAGTGATGTAATTTCACCTGTGGGTCTTGGAGGTAAAACTGCTAGTTGGAGGTCAACAAGTTGTCTCTTCACTACCAAAATGTTACATTTTAGGACCCATTATTACAACTTCTACCATGGATTTATCTTAGATTTGATTTATAATAGATCTATGGTGAAATTATATGGATTTCCTATGCATAATATGGATCTTATGGTTCATCCATATGACTTACATTTTTGGTCTTATGCATGCCTAAAGTTAGGCTAAAAATCAACATCTTTCTTATATTGGGAAGGGCGTTCTTGAGCCCATAATGGGTGATGGGTTTATTGACAGAGCCATATGGGAGGCCAAAAACATAGTAGTGAATGTTATCTACCCATTTGTATGTGTTGGTAGTGCCAATTTTTTTCTAACAAGAACTGGAAATGAAGTTCTCAGACTATAACTTCAACTTTGATAACATTTATTATCAGTGTTTTTGTGCTCCTAAATAGTAGTGAAAATGCACTTGCAAGTGGAAGTGGATTTCATGATCATTGGATCATGTGTAATTTGTGTGTGTGTGTGTGTGTGTGTGTGTGTGTGTGTGTGTGTGTGTGTGTGTGTGTGTGTGTGTCTATGTGTGTGTGTGTGTGTGTGTGTGTGTGTGTGTGTGTGTGTGTGTGTGTGTGTGTGTGTGTGTGTGTGTGTGTGTGTGTGTTTGAAATGATGTATTTTCACCTGTAGATCTCAGAGTCAAAAATTCTATTTGGAGGTCAACAAGTTGTCTCTTCAATGCCAAAAAGTTACATTTTAGGACTTGTTACTACAACTTATACGATAGATTGATCTCAAAGTTGATATATACTAGATATGAGGTAAAATTAGAGAGATTTTCCATGCATATTATGGATCTTATGGTTCATCCATATGACTTATAATTTTGGTTTTATGCATGCCTAAAGTTAGGCTAAAAATCAGCATCTTTCTTGTATTGGGAAGGGCATTCTTGAGCCCAAAATGGGTGGTGGATTTATCGATCGGGATAGATGGGAGGCCAATAACCTAGTCTAATATGTTATTCACCCCTTTGAACATGTTTTTAGTTCCATTTTTAATCCAAAAATCACTATAAATGGAGTTCTTGGAATGTAGCTTCAACTTTGACAACATTTGTTGTCAGTGTTTTCATGCTCCTGAACAGTGGTGAAAATGCACTTGTAGGTAGAATTGGATGTCACAGTCATTGGAGCACATATAATTTTCCTATATAAATATGTTAAAAGTGATGTATTTTTACATTTGGATCCTAGAGGCAGAAATTCTAGTTGGAGGTCATTAAGAAGCCTAAAAGGCCTAATAGTCCAAGTGAACCATATACACATGGCTAGAAGCTAGTGGCATTGGAATTGGGTTTCAAGACCTTTGAAAGGTTTGTTTGAATCTTTACAAAGTTTTTAAAGGGTAAAAAATCCTTCAGGGGGCTACTAATCAGTTAAGGAATCTATTAGGCCTTCTAGGCCTAATTAGGCTAAATTGTATACCTGTAGGTAATGGAAGGATCTTGATAGTAGCAAGGGAGAAGTTTGTGGTTCATGAGAGATGAGAAATTTTGGAGGTTTAAAAAATAGTACAATAGACTTAGATGGCCATTTAGGTCTAATTAGGCCTAAATGGCCACCTGCAGTGGTCAAAGTGGCTTCAAAGCTTGGCCAAGGGGTATCATGAACCAAATGGAGCCAAGTGTTTAAAACTATTGATGCAAGAGAATCCTTTGTATAAATTAGTATGGTGTCCATGTGAGATTTTTAAAGTGTTAAGTAGAGTCATTAATCTTCATTATTCCTTTAGAGTCTTCCTACATGTTAGAAAGGTCATACTTATCTTATATGTTTAAAGTGTCTATTGTATGATTTTCTAAACTGATACAGGTCTTGAGAGAGAGTTTTGGAGCCAAAAATGGACACTCATTTCTTAGAGGAATGAACCAAAAGGATAAGCACAAGTATAAATATGAAATAAGCTTCCTTAAGAACAAATATCAAGCAAGAATCTTTGAATCATACCTACAGGGGTGTAAATGTGTGTGTTTTCTATTGTGATTATGAGTAATGTATGGTGCTTTCAAATCCTTTATTGAAATTTACTTGAAATTGAATAATAAAAATATAGTGAATTCAAGACTTTTAAAGTCCTTTTATATTAGCACAAACCAATTTGGTTGAAAATCATTGTTTTCAAAGCTTGTTTGTACGATAAAACTTGTGTATGGTTTAAAATTAAGGATTGGATGAGTTACACAGGTGAGTGAGGAGTCCTATATAGTTTTTATATTTCAAATAACCTCTTTCATCTTTATGAAACAAGGTTAATTAGCTCTCAAGTCCTTAAAGTGTAGGAAAACCCTAGTTACAGGGCTTTAATTGAACAATGGTCATAAATCCATTTTTGAACCCATAGAATTTGATGAAAATCTATGGAGACCTAGTTAAAAAGGTTAATAAATTATTTCAAGTGTTTTAGAGTCAAAATAAGGTGTATGAAGGATGTAATGAGTATTTATCCATATTAATACTTAGAATTTTGAGTTCCTTTAGATGATAAATATGAAAATTGACCTATCTTACTTAGTTTTGAGCTAAAAGATGCCGAGTAAAAGTTGATTCTCATCTAAAAACATCATTCAGACCTGAATAAGGTGTTAGTTTAGGTAAATAATCCATCATCTAATTTTTCACCTACTAGTGGAAGAATTAGATCTCTTAACAAAAATAGGGTTGAGTCACTATTTAATAAAAAGGAACTCTAAACCAATAAGAAATTGGTTTATCTAAAGTAGAAAACCTCTGAGACATGTGAAAGACCTATTGACAATTCATAAAATTAGTCTTTAGCCCAAATACAACACTAAAAAGGTCTTTTGTATCCATTCAATCAAGAAGGTCTTGAAAGGGAAAAGGGAGTGAATAGGTCCTAAAGGGGTTAAAATAAGAGTTTGAAGTTTGAAGAGAGTGAAGTGATACATTCAAGTGTATCAACTATCAGGAAACCTTAAGACCAATCAAAGACTTCATGCTCTCTCCCAAGGTTTATTTTCCTACTCTCTTGATTTCAAAGATGGAGTTTGAGGATGTTTCAGAGGGAATGGAGATAGGATATGGTCTTCCCCATGCAATGAAGAAGTCTTGGGTAGTTTATAAGATAATTTAATTCCTAAAGAATAGATTCAAGAGCTTCTTGATTATCTTATAGATGATGTTAGCTTTCCTTGACTGATATGTGCTTATTCACTAGTGTAAAACACTTCCCATTAGAAGGAGAGACTTCATCACCTATTAAGAGGTCTCTTATTTGCAATGTATTGACTCTTCATAATCTATTGAATCTCTCACCAATGCTCTTAAACCATCTCCCTATAAACCCTTGTTCTCACACTCTTAGAATCCCATTAGGCCTCCATTAGTCCTATGACAAAGCTCAATATTGAAATCCATACTTTTCCTATTTGTACCATTCTAAATCTTCTTGATTATTTTAAACCTTGTGAAAACACATCCTATTACAACTTTCCAAGAACTTTCAATGGTTAGGTTTCAATATATGCACACTTTTAGGTCAAAACCCTAGGTCTAATTTTATGAGTATGTGTATAGGCTGATAGGGTTTAAAATTGTGTAGTTGAATTTTTAGAAACCTTCTTCAGTTAATTCTTCTTGTATAGACTCTATCCATTAAAAAAATCACATGCTCAAAACAATATTCTACCTTGACTCTACCTTATAAGGCTTCTCCCACTAAGAACTCAAAGTTTTAGACCTACAAGAAACTATAGATGACCATGAGAATACAAACATAATTCAAATGCAATCACTGATATTCTTTGTTTCTTATAAGGTTTTGTTTCTCTTAATCCCACTCCATGCACAATAATTAGAACCGAGATAAGTGACTAGGTGTCTAACATCTACCAATCTAAGACTAATTCAATCACCAGTATAGGTTTCAATCAATGAAAAGATAGGTTCAACACCCCTTTATAGAAACAAAGCTTCTTAAGAACAAGTAATGTCAATATTTATAACTGTAGACTCTATCATACTCATCTGATTTGAAACATTATCCTATCAATTTATTCTTAATCTCATAACATTTGTAATCCTTAAAAATAATTTGAAACAAATCATTCATAATACTTTGAACACAAGTACAATGTTTACAACTTTCATGAACTTGTTTCTAGGTTAAAATCACTAGTATAGTATTCAATTAACAAAAATATAGGTTCAACACCCCTTAATTATTATTTCATTTGCATTCTTATATAAATAAAGCTTCTTAAGAACAAGAAATGTCAATATTTCTAACTGTAGGCTCTATCATACCAATATGATTTACAACATTATCTTAACAAGTTATTCTCAATATCATAACATCTATAATCCTTAAGAATACTTCAAAACCAATCATTCATAATACTCTTAACATAAGTGATTCAAATAAGACTTGTTTCATTGGCTTTTTTAAATATTTATCTATAAAATAAGTCATGTATGAATGCCATATATAGGCATACAATGTCAATAATAGATGCATTGCCATATAGGCATATAATAAATTACTTTATGTCTAAAAACATAGTATCTAATGTCAGGTACATCATATACACATTTACAATGCCAAAAATGCGTACATTGCCATATAAGCATATAAAAATTACATCATATATAAGATCTTAATCATTAAATAGTATCCCTCTCTTTTCCTTCCTCGAAGAAGACTCTCCTTAGGATGCCCTAATTGTAGATGGAGATATCTCGAATGCCTTGGATTTCTCCAAGGTTCGACTATGGGTACTACAGTCATAGCTCACTTGCAACCAAACCTATTCAAATACAAAAATTATTATAAAATTAATAAGTATACATGAAACCAAGTTAATAAACTTGTTTTAAACTATAATAAAAAATAATTTAAACATGTACTTACTGTAAGCTCATGATTCTTCTCAATTTTTTGTTGATGCTTGATTGGGTTAGTGCCAAGTTTAGTTGCATGAATAGGAATGTAAAATGATGAAGAAACATGAGGAGCTACCATAGTAGTCATCTGAATCAAACTATCAAATGTCATATGACATCCCTACATACACAATACAATCATGTATATATAAGTTATATTTGCCCAAGTATATAGTAAAATTATTAGAACAAAAGTATTAAATTACAATTCAAAATTACAAGTGAATATACATACCTCAGTGAGTGCCTATGTAGATAACATTGTAGCAGAAATGATCGAGTCTATCTTGACTTGCAATAATAGAGAAGTGTCCACCCTAGTCATCAGCTGAACAAACAACCTAATAATTAATAACTTGGGAAATTCATTGATTAAGCAATTTTCTAACAAACTTAGTCTTGCATAAGATATGAAAATATTTAATGAGCTCATGAGAAGCATGAATGTGATAATTAGATATGTGAAATGTGACTTGTAACACCACACTGAAGGCAAGAAATGTCAGTTTCATGAGGGAGAATGACAAGACATCCAAGGCAATGATGCATCTCCTACACCTCTTGATGCAGAAGCATCCTACAAACTTGTATATATGGTCCTATAATTAGTCATAGAAGGGTCGATAGGTGTTAATAAGCCTTGAATGAGGCATTTAGTATGTGTCTTGGGTCATTTAGAGGTCTAGGAGTGTTTTCCCTCCAATACTTGTTATTTGAATTTTCAAATGTATTTGAGTGAATATTTTCTTAAATTTTAATAATTAATGTGTCTAATAGGTTCTAGAAGGTATGATACATGGATAAGAGTCTCTTAGGGTTTAGTTAAGGTCATATCTATCTTTCTTCATCTTTTAAAGGTCTTAAATGATTTGATAAGTCTTCAAAGATCATTTTTTCTAATTTGAGATAGGTATGTTATAGGAATAGGGACTAAATTAACACATCCCAAACTTGAAGAAGTCTTCAACAACATGACCGATTCAAATCTATCATTTTATGGATGCACAAGATGAAGGAACATGTATAAAATACCAAATTTACATCATTGGAGGACTATAACTTCTATTTGAATCCTTGAAATTTCACAAAAACTTGGGAATAGTTAGAAAAATAAGCCTAGAAGATGAATCCAAAGGTTTTGGATCTAATAAAGCTTTACAATCACATCTATTGAAATATGAGCTTCATGTAAATCTATAACATTATATCTCTAAAACAACAAGGGAGGATTTATGAGTGAATTTTGTGAAATTGAGTCATTGATTGCAAGTTAGGTGTTGAAACATTCTTGATACACCTATATACACTAGTTTGGATACTTGTATAGCTTTGTTGAGGTGTATTTCAGATTTTGACCTGATTAAAGTCATTAGGCATAATTGTATTAAGGCAATGACTTGGTAGATTTGAGGATAGTCATATGAGATATGGTGTCTAAGTTGATTTATTTTGAAATGTTGATCATGTTAACACCTGAATACTTTGCTTACAGACATTCATTAATTTTTAGTCCATCTAAGTATTGGTGTGATTATAGACACTAGAAAACCACACACAATGGTTCTAGATGTCAAACTAACCCCTAGATCACTTTGGGACCCCCTATGGACTATCCCATAACCTATTGACCCCAAACCTAACTCACCCTAGCTAACCTTTGACCAATTTAATCTTTACCCTCGACCATTAATGATCAGCCTAACCATTGACAGTTAGGCTCAACCTTTGATGGTCAGGTTTTAACCACCTGAATAGTTAAATTCTAGTTTAACTATAACTTGCTTTTTTATTTTTAGCTATCTATTTTGTGTGTAGGATCAATGCATGTTGATGCTAAAAATAAACTACTTATTGAACCTTTTATTGAATCAATTGTTTCACCTCTTCTTTCTTCTTATAAAAAGAGAGGAGGAGGAGGTGAAAAATGATCCATCATTAATCCACATCCAAAATTAGAGCTTCTTTTGTAGGTATTCTCCCAACAAATCAACAACCAAGCCAAAGATTCAAAGTGTTGCGAAAACTCATCGATAACAACCAAGTACTATTACTCTACCAAAATTGCTCCAAACTCCATCAATGAGTTATCAGCCACACATCTCAACCCCTCTTCATATTAGAAAACTAAGTATCTATTTTCAGTAATTAGTTTACTTTGTTTCTAGTTCGTAACCAACCCAGCCCAAGCCCACCTTCCAGAATCTCATTTTATAACCTCATCAACCAATTTCTTAAACCAACCCAAAAAAACATAGTAACCACTTATGATCACCCGAATCGTTAATGGTTACCCAACCTCCAACGGTCACCCTAATCACTGATGGTCACTATGTGACAAATAGATAGTAAGTTATTTTCACCCATTAGACCTCAACCAAATTCCACTTTATGCCTCCTTGCTTGATCACAGAGCATTACCCTATTTTTTTAACCATACATGAATCATTTAACATTAATACCAATTTGTTTATTTTTATAATTAGTCAAATTCACCTATTCATTTATCAAGCACTTCTTGTATTTGATTTCAGTACCTTTTGTTATATATGCAAGCAATTTATCTCTCAATTTTAGAAATTGATTATTTAAAAGTGTGGATTGACAGCCTCTAAGGAAGCTTGTGCTTCTTATATCTAGCTTGCTATGAAATCCACCTTACTATCTAACTAATCAACCATTTCTTTAGTTATTTCTTATCTGCAAGTCATTCCTCCTAAACCAAAGAGGAGTATCTACAACTGTCTAGATCATGGAGTGCAAACTAAATCCAAGTTATACCAACCTCACCCTTCTTTCAAGTTTTACAACTTTCTTCTTAAGGAAATAAAGCAAAATTTACATGAAACATTTTGGCACACCTGGTGGGACCCTTGAGTCTTTTCTTAGGTTCATAGTTGCATTTAGGTGCTTCTTCTTCTTGTCTTTCTACTCATATAATGAAATCAAAATTTTATTTTGGGCTTAAAATTAACTGCATCCATTATTTGCTTACTTATTTTATCTCACATAGCTTAATTAATCAAGTGAATTAATCATAGCTTCACTTTCATCACACATACAAGACCAAACCACTTACACTTAATCAAGCATAAAAACATTAACATAAGGCCCAACTAGGATTTCATCACCTAGAGGTCACCTTTCCCAACTATATTGCTTGGATTTCACCACTAAGAAGAGAACCAACTCAGTTCTTTGGTTGAATATAATATCTAGTAATTGATATATCTTGATACCCTTATCACTATGGTGTGTGAAGTGAAGGGGTAGGCCCCAATATCAATCCATGTATTGATTTCCAATACATATCCCTTTGGGAGCCTAAACACAAATTGAAACCAACCATAGACTTTTTTTCTAGTACCCACTATACAAGCCAAGTTAAGTCACATAATTCTTAAATATTAAGGCATAAGCCACACGAGAGACTAAAAATAACCTTAGGATTTCACATGCTTTAGTGTGTGTTTTGTTTCCTTGACTTTTTCTTGTCTTCTCTTTGTTTGAGTTGTGAGATTTCTTGTATCCTCTTCTTTTCCTTATCTACATGGTTCTAACTAGACAACAACTAAGAAACCAAGCAAACTAGGATCCACCTCCTAATCATCCATCTTCCTCATCTCCTTCATCCATTGAGTACATCTCAGATGTAAATAATTATTCTCATCCTTTTGGAAGTCCTAACCTCCCTCAGATGGTTGGCCAAGGTGATGCATATTTTGCCACCTTCCTAGATAACAACCCCATATCCCTCCATCATTACCTTCACACCATATCTCATTGTACCCTTACTTTAGTTTCACCTATTGAACCACCCTATGGCATGCCAGACCACCTTATGGGTAACACTTCTGTTGTCACCATCTCTACCCAAATTTTAGTCACCTAAGCATCATCCTCTACCAATAACCCCACCGATACCGCCATCCAAAACCAACCCCCTCAACCAAGCAATACCCAATCACCTTCTTCCCCAACTAATAACCCTCCTAGTATAGGAGCAACCCAACCTTTAGGCACTACTACTTCTCTTACCATAGGTGTACCCCATACTAGTGTCACCACCATTCCTCTTATTCCCAATCCACCTACCTCCACTCCATTTTAAATATTTGTTGTTCCCATACCTTCTACCCTTCCACCTATTAGTACCAAAGTTACCACTTATTCTCTATCTACTAACCCAATCATACCTCCTACCTAACCTATGTTAACCTCTCAACAGGTGCCCATTGCATAAAACTCGAGTTGTGTCCTTAACCCACAAGGGTATGTACCTCTACCTTCCATCCAACCACCTATCTCCACGTATTCATATGTGGCATCATCCCAACCACCCATGTCCACATACCAATATATGGCATCTTTTTAACCCCCTACAAGTTATCTATATGTTGCATCTACCCAAATCTAACATAATCTACCCTACAACTACGAGGGTGTATAACCCAAACTAACCTTGTCAAAATGTTAATAGACCAAATGACTAATTTGAATTCATCTATTTTTTGGATCTCATAATATTTTATCATATGACTAGATCAATAACAAACCAATTCATCCATATGTCCCCATTCGACTTTATCCTCCTCAATGGGAACTTCCCAAATTCTCCAAATTTTAGATCAAGGAAGACCCTCAACAACATTTGAGAGCATTTAGGCATTCTTTTTATTTGATCACCTACAATGATGCTCTCCTTCTCTATACCTTTCCCATGTCTCTATCAATTCTAGTACTAAATTGGTACAGTGTTATTATAAATCACTCCCTCTTTTATTTTGCCCAACTAGATCAAACTTTCTTAGATCACTTTTCCCTGATCTCTACTCCAATCAACAATTGATGATGATTCGATATCCAACTTTGTATCCCATTGGATAAGCTTAATAAACCAACTCTCTTTCTCTTTTCCCCAACCTAAACTGATTTAACTCTTTGTTCAGGCTTATGCAAAACACATTTCCTTTACTTTATGAGTTCAAATCTTCAAGAATTTTGATGAAGCTTTCACCATGGAATGGAAATTAGAGAATAGATCCATTTATGAGGGGAGGTTGAAATTCAGAAACAAGAATTCCACATTCAAATCAAATTATACTCCCTCCTACAAACCTAATAATCAAACCAACACTAACTCCAAAAATAAGGGAACCGTGAATGTGGTTGTCCTTAAAACCATCCCTCCATCTGTTGTTAATCAACCTAAATCTTCCAATTCCTCCAATCAAAACACTAGGAATCAAAACTGTAATAACCAAAATAAATTTAATCCACCAGGGGAGTCATATGCTTCAGTCTTAGATAAATTGTTAAAATAAAATATCATACAACTATTGCCAATTAAACCTCCATAGCAACTTGATTCTTCTCATCCTATACTTGGTTGGTATAAGGAGAAAAAATTGTTCACCTTATACCACATCATTAAAGATGATGTTATTAGTTGTAATACCTTCAATAACGCCATCCAAAACCTCATAAACAAGGGGGAACTCATGTTGGATAACCTAATGCAACCCCAAATCAATAACTTGACATCTTTAGATAACCATTTCCCAACTATGCCCCTTCTAAAAAGAATGAAACCAATAGATTGGAATCACATCAAAACCATGAATTCCATACCATTAATGTGGTCCTTAGTCAACTCATTATTGAGTAAGCCATATATGAAACCACCTTTCCTGTCCCTCCATTTAGTGAGGTAGTGGAGTAACTCTCCTTTCCTTTAGAAAACAAAATTAAATAAGCATTTTTTTCCCTTTCTCCACTTATCTAGGTAGTGGAATCTCCTACCTCTCTTTTTGAATACATACCAGAAGAGGCATCCATTACCACTATGTCCTTCTCCTTCATCATTTAGAAAGCATCCTTAAGGAAGTGGTCACTCAACCTACTTCTCCCATAGGGGACCCATATTCCCAAACCTTAGATCCTTTGATTTAGGAAAAGGATGAGGTAACCACTTCTCTCTCTCCACCCATGGGTTTGACCTTTGAGCTTAGTATCAAAGGGATCAAATCCATCTATAAGCCCTTCTCTAGACTCATTCAAAACTTGGAGTACTTATCCCAACCCATCACAAATCATGCCACATTTTAGCACTGTCTTGGGCTTCCTCACCAAACCAAGAAAGAACCTCCAACCACACCACTATCATCCAAAGATTCCATTCCCACTATCAAACTAACCTTCACTAAACAAATCCATTAAAAACCTCTACCAACCAAACCATACCTAAACTATCCAAACTAACTCTACCTAAAATAACCAAGTCACCTTCTACCATTCCAACCAAACCCACCAAAAACCTTGGCATATTCCCTATTCAGGACCTTACTCACCCCTCATTGAAATTGGAATTGACTTCACCAAACCTACCAAATAAACCCTAAACCAAGCCAACGAAGAAGGTAAAAACACCTGAGATTCCATAAACCAAAACTATGCCTCCCCTTTCCACTTTGCCTTCTATTTTGGGACCTCACCCTTCTACCTCATAAGGAAACCAACCATCCTAAACAAGACCCAAATCCAACCACCATTTTTGGTTATACCATCACTCCTACTTTCATCCTCACCTATTTTCACCAAACCTTATATAACCAAACCACCTACTTCTCAGGCATCCGCCCCAAAACCTTTTACCTCTAATCTATCCATACCAAAACCATCCACCAAGAATGTTCCTCACCTAAATCTCTAACCATTAAACCCACTATTAAAAGGGATTCCACTTTAAATACCAAACCTAATACCTACATGCCTTTGCTACCTTTACCCAAGTCTTAATCATTCATCCTACAAAGGTTGTTGCAAGCATATTGCTTAACCTTGCCACCTATCAACCCATTTGACCCACATAGTCCTAAACCATCTTGGTATAATGACAAATTAGTATGCTAATATCATAGAACACCTAGGCATGACACCAAACTATAAGGATCTCTGAGTGTTATCCCATCAGCTATATCATGAGTATGAATTATTATCAGATGAGCCTCCCATGAGCCCAACATTAATCCAAAAGCCAGGAGCCATCAACTAGCACTTACCTATTCCCCCACTCTCATCTCAGAGTGAAGAGGAATTGGAGAAGCCCTCTAGCATAACTCCTCCCTAAATTCATACCATCCATGTGGTCACATGATCATAGGCTCAACCAAAGAAAAAGGGAAAAGAAAAGGTGTCAATTCCATAGACAAATCCCTCTTCCACCACCCAACCACCTCACCAACACTAAGCACCTTTACCTTCAACCAAACCCAAAGTGTCCATCTTGGGAACCTCTCAATCTAATACATCTAAATCAATCTAAAGAGTAGTTATGAAATAGCTTTACCAAACATCGGTGAAGATGAGTTTGTATGAACTAATCAATACCTCACCCCCTCACTGCCAAATGATGATAGAGACTTTGCAATCTATAGAGATCCAGCTAAAAGACCCATAACCTCTATAAACCTTTGTCAGAGCTCTTCAACTTTATAATATTGTTACCTTAAATGATTCATACATACCCTCCATCTATCCAGATGACCTAGATCCTCCCCTCTTCATTAATGCATACATCAACCAAACCCACATCAAGAGGGTTATGATTGATGGAGGAGCTAGCATTAACATAATCTCCTCCCATGCGTACAAATAACTTAAATTACTTGAGCACATTATGTTGGAAACCTCAGTAATACTATGATCATTTAATGACACCTTGGCCATGACTCTATAAATTGTTATCCTTCACATTCATATAGGACCCTACACACTTCTTGAGCTCTTCTATGTAGTCAAAGGTGAGTTCTAGTACAATGTTTTAATATGATGCCTTTGGATCCATTCCATGGGCTATGTGCCATCTACCCTACACCAATATATTAAATTAGAACATGAAGTTCAAGTTGTTACCATACAAGCTAACCTGAGCCCTTTTACATCATGCAACATGACGTACCAACCCAATGAAGTTCTCCTTCTCCCATCCAACAAACCTCAACCAATAAAAGATGAAGCCCCATATTATCATAACAATGAAGCATCTACCATTTCATCCATCCCTTCCATCCAAATTCCCACAATAGATCCTTTGAAATCAACCTTCCAATGTTTGTCATTGGGGGAGTATCACCTTTTGACACTGGACACTTTTCCCACTCCTTAAGAGTATGCGAACCTTGACCATAAACCTAGTTATAACCCCAATATTATAATAATTTTTCCTTTTAGGACCTCAACTTATCAAACCAATTTTGTTTATGGGGGACTTGATAAACCCCTTAACACCTCCGCGACATCTTTTTTTTCTCGACCATTCACCTCTAGTTTCTTCTATCTAGATATACCAAAGTTTGCCAAAATATACCTTTATAGGTGTGCTTGGAAGGGATTCAGCTTAGGTCAATATGAACATGGGCTGCATGAGTTGATTCCAATCAAAACCCAAAAACCTCATGAAAAGTATGGCCTCAATTTTATGCCACCTAAACAATAAACCAACATGCCTCCCATTACCATCATTGATGAGGAAATCCCATCCACTCCATCATCGATAACTGAGGATTTTGACATCATCCCCCTAGCTTTTTTTTCATCAACATGATCAGCCTTGGATCCCTAACTTATCAAAAGGATGGGGTGATCATAACCATTCCTCTAACCCATCCTTAGATGATAAAAGATGACTCCCCTACCATTAATACCATTTGGTGTCAGGATGATGATTTTATTCTTGCCTATTTAGGTGCAAAATATTACTCTATCCACAAGTCTCTTCCTCCTAAGACTTCAACCATGTTAAACAAATCCACCATGGATATCAACTTGGGAACTTTAGATAACATGTGCATTTTTAAAATTGATCAATCTCTAAATTTAGAGGAGCTTGGGAAATTCCCCTTCTTGCAAGATCACAACACAGCATTTGCTTAGTCCTATAGTGACATACTAGGAATCAACCCATCCATCAATACCCATAACATAGTCATCACATGTGATGTCAAGCCAGTTAGGCAAAAACTTTAATGAATGCATACTGACATAACCCTTTTTTTCAAAGAAGAACTTCAACATCTCCTATCAGTCAATTTCATTCAACTTATTGACTATCCACAATGGGTCTTGAACTTCATACCTATCACCAAAGCCACAGGGGGACTTCACATTTGTGTGGACTTTCATGACCTTAACCTTACTTACCCAAAGGATGACTTTCTTTTACCAAGCATTGACAAAGTTATTGATCTTACAGTCAGCCATGAGATTTTATCTCTTATGGATGGATTCTCAGGTAACAATAAAACCATAATTTCCCCAAAATATCAACAAAAAACCACCTTTATCACCCCATGGGGAAGCTTCTATTATAGTGTCATGCCCTTTGGACTAAATAATGTTGGTACAACCTACCAAAGCACTATGACCTACATCTTCCATGACCTTATTCACAAAATCATTGAAAACTATGTTGATCTTCTTCAGAAATCCAAATGTTGTAAAGATCATTTGGCCATTCTTAATATTATCTTTGAGTGACTCATCCATTACCATGTATTCTTTAATCCCAAGAAGTGTATCTTTGGGGTCTTGCTAAAAAACCTCTTAGACTTTATCATCTCCCTTTAGGGAATTGATGTTGATTCTAAAAAAATCAAAGTAATCCTTGACATGCCTCCTCACACCCACCTCAAGTAACTCCATAGTCTATAGGGTAAGCTCCAATCCATTCATCACTTTATCTCTCAACTCTTAGACTGATGCCAACCCTTCCATTACCTTCTAAAGAAGGATGTATCTTTCAAGTGAAATGATGACTATCAAAAGGCCTTTGATTCACTTAAAAGGTACCTTCTCTCTCCACCTATCCTCATTCCTCGTAAGGAAGATCAACCTTTTTACCTTTATATTTATGCCACTAACCACTCCCTAGGGGAAATGCTAGCTCATCAAGATGAGCAACATAAAGAGCAAGCTATCTATTACATTAGCCATATGCTTGTAGAGTATGAGACTCGATCTATCCATACCAAAAAAATTGCCTATAATGGCCACCAAACTTCACCACTACCTTCTCAACCACAAGACCTATGTCATAACCAATATTGACCCACTTAAGTATATGCACTCTAAACCATACCAAAACTAGTGTATGGCTAAGTGACTCATGTTTATGGCTAAGTTTGACCTTGATTTTCTTCAATGAAAATTAATTAAAGGTAAATTCATTACTAAAAATTTGGCTAAAGCACCATTAGCAGACACTCGACCTCCTCTTGAGTTTTCAGATGAATCCATCATAACCCTCTCTTGAGAAGACTTCACCTATCAAGTGACCATGTTATTTGATGGATCAAAGTGTCAACATGGTGGGGGAGTTGTAATCATCCTTACCCCCTTTATAGTGAACCTCTTATTTTATCCTTTAAGCTATATTTTGAATGTACCAACAATATGGTTAAGTACAAAGCCCTAATGATAGGTCTCCAAACTACATTAGCCTTGGGAGTCAAAATGATCAATATTTTTGATGACTCTCAACTCATGGTCAATCAAATCAATGTCTCTTACTAATGAAAGAATGATGTTTTTCAATAGTACAAATAATTATCTAATTTACTCTTAGCATAATTTAAACACTACCATATCCAAACCACTCTATAATCTATGAATAAATTTGTCAATACGATGGCTTCCCTCGCTTCCCATATCTCATTTTCACCCTCTGACTCTAAGATATATGTCATTATCCATTGACTTACCTAGCCCTCTTATGTCAAATCAGAAACTCTCACCATCTTCAATGTGGAGGAGACCCAATCTGACCTTTGGTATCAATAAAACTTTGACTATCTTAACTTTGCCACCATTCCTTCTAGTATTTTCAGGAATGCTCGAAGAGAATTTATTCAGAGCACCTCATGTTATACCATATTGGGGAAATTCTTTATAAATGTGGCTTTGATGGTCTCCTCTTTTATTGCCTAAATAGTCATGAAGCCTCTCATGCTAGTAAGGAAACACATGATGGGATCTATGGGGGACACTTTAGTGGTCTAGATGTTTTTAAACACATCCTTCACCTTGGCTATTATTATCCCACCCTTAACCAAGATTGTTATGATTATGTGAAAAAAATCCTCAAATGTCAACAACATGCTAGTTTACATCATGCACCTATTCATAGTCTTCAGGTAACCAAAGATTTTTGGTCCTTCTCATAATGGGGTCTGGATCTCATTGGAGAAATGAACCCCCATTCTTCACAGTGACATCATTATATCATCACTATAACAGAATATTTTATGAAATGGGTAGAGGCTATTCCTCTCATCTCAACCAAAGATAAAAATATTATTGACTTTATCAATCATCACATTATCTATCATTTCAATGTTTCTCATAAAATTATCATCGACAATGGCAAATCCTTAAAAAAAAACAAGTATAAACTCTTTGTGATGTGTTCAATATCAAGTTACGTTTCTCATCGCCCTATCATCCATAAGCTAATGGATAAGTAAAAGCCTCTAACAAAACTCCCAATAATGTGCTACCTAAAATGGTTAATGCATCAGATCAGGATTGGCATTTACACATCCCCTTCACCTTATGAGCCTATCATACTAACATTTGAACCCCTATGGGTGCTACCCCTTTCTCTCTAGTTTTTGGAGTAGAGGCTATCTTCCCTTCCTTCGCATATCCCTACAAGATATCATCTCTAAGAGCGATCACTATCAATAATGTTTATCCTAACTTGAGCTACTTGATGAGTGTCATTTAGCCACGCTTACCCACCTTCATGTCTATCAAGAAAGAATCAGGCATGATTATAACAAACACCTTAAAGTGCAAGAATTCAATATCAGATACCTCATCCTAAAGTAAACTCAACATGTCACCAATATGGAAAAAGGTAAATGAGGTAAGTTTGATTTCAATTCGCTTGGACCTTATGTCATAACGCACAAGTATGTATCAGGAGCTTATCAGTTATCCTCTTTTGAAGGTAACCCATAATCTAAGCCCCTCAATACTTCACATTTGCATCCTTTTTTTTGTTAAAATATGATCACACTAACCTTTTTGTCTAACTTAAGCTCATCCCTTATCTTCAACCACATTCATCTCCTTATTTTAGAGATAATTTATTAAAACTAAATCACGTGATCATACATCACAATTATCACCTAATATTGAACCCTGGGTACCATAGCTCTACCCATAGCATGATTCTCATGGTACTTTCCACCCCTTTTATAGATGGATTCCCATGATCGATGTCACTTAAACCTCTTTTACACCTCATCAACCTTTTTATGCTTTAGTTTTTCCTTCATAAAAGGTGAACCTTAAAGCTTATATAATCAAGTCCATGACATCAAAAAGGTAAATCAAAAGAACTCATATGATTCATTCTCTAGTATTTGCAGACTGCTCCCTTAAAGGATAGCTGCCAAAAACATATCAA
Organism: Torreya grandis; assembly: GCA_037957365.1. Lineage (NCBI taxonomy): Eukaryota > Viridiplantae > Streptophyta > Pinopsida > Cupressales > Taxaceae > Torreya > Torreya grandis. The sequence goes on along the minus strand of JARHVA010003561.1, from coordinate 1,569,567 downwards.
AGTTGCTCAGTATAAGGTAGACTAATCCTTTAAAGGACAACAATCAATAGCCTTAAATAATGCACACAAACTTAGACCACTCCCTTGAAGGATGGTAGAGTAACGCATTTGTAAAAATCATAGTAATTTCTTGGAATCTTCCCACATCAATCAGCTTCCCCAACCTCTCCAAGCAATAAAAAAATATCAAACAACCCATTATCAACATTCGATAATACAAATATAATTTGGAATCCACAATCAAATTTCATAAGTAGACTTCCCACATTGATCATTCTAAACATTATATGACATGGACTTATTTATCTTGGGTCTTTGATGACCTACAGAAGAGGCAAGCTAGTCTCCTAAGGAGGTTCCATTTTCATCTCCCTCTCCTTTATTCACTCTATAGTCAAGGTATTTTTAGCTTACTTAACGTTATGTGATCAATACACCTTTTAAACCAACTAACGAATCCTCTTGCGAAGCATTCAAAGGGCTTATGTTCCTTAAGTCGATCTAACTTTAGTTTATTTTCATCTTTGCCAAAGAAGAAGCATCAGGTCTTCTTAGTTTCTTATACTAGTTGATATTATCGTTAAGGCATTTGTCTTTTGATTATCTTATATTTCTTTTCTCACATTTAAATTCATTATCCAACCTATTATGTGTGTAACACCTTCATCAGAATAAATGCATTTGACCATGTGTTTTTACCTTATTGATTTAAATGTTTTTAATTATACAAACATGTTGATCAATTAAGTATCTCCTACATCCAACATCATCTAAATGGTCAATCACATCCTCTAATCCATCTATCACACCTAACCATCTAATCATACATCAAAAATAAATAAGTGATTCACACACATTATCCATCACATGTCTAAATCTAAATGAGGAAGCATATACTCATTAAAATTAAGCATGAACATAATCATCACTATCATTATAGTCATTCATAAACCACAAAAATAATCATATCATAAACGTGCCCACCCACACATAACCAATAACCATAACCATCATCATATTAATATCATAAACATGATCATCGCATACATAAATTAAATGATCCTGATCAACAATAAACATCATCATCACCATCCTACTATTTATCACATCCATATAACTATGATCCATCAAACAGAACTATAATAACAATCATAAAACATCTTAAACATCATCATCACCATCTTACTATTTATCACATCCATATAGCTATGATCCATCAAATAGAACTATAACAACAATCAAAAAAGATCATAAGCATCATCATACCATAAACAAAATCCAACAAATATCTAGCCATCACATCACATGCCTAGCTAAGTAAGTCCACATTTCACCATCACCTCATAAATCACATAAAAAACATCAATCCATAATCATCATGAACATAAATCCAAAATTCATATCATCACATGCCTACCTAGGTGAGTACACATGAACATCATCATGGGCATAAGCATATTAACATAATATCATAAATAAGTAACGCAAACATCATAACCATGAACCAAAAACCATAAACAAGGTTCACATCTATATCTCATTAATAATCATCATCGTGTATACAAACATATACATATGTCTCAAAAATATACATCTCATTGCATCAGCTCATAGGTCAGTATCAAAATCATAAAATACATCAAAAATATAATGTCTCATAATCCATCTACAATCTTGAGGCACCACTACCTCTTGGAGCCTACCCTCCTGCACCCGCCTATCCTCTCATAAATACAATTCACTGTCAGGGATGCGAAACACCGGAAGCATACAATTGATTACCAAATACCAAGCAACTATAATATGCAAAAATAACCAGATTCACCAAGTAACTAGAATTCAGAATAACATAGCATATGAGAGACAATACACAACTTGTATTAACACTTTATACAGAAAAGAATACAATAGAGAATATCCCACATCTTCTCCACCACCTTACAGAGGTTTCCCACACCTCAAGTGAACAGTAAATCTTCTCCTCAAAGCTCTCCCTCTCACAGGTCCCAACACACAACTCAAATACAGAGTTGGTGTTCACCTCCCGTGCTCCACACACACCACAAGTGCTCCACGCACTCCACAAGCACTCCACGTGCTCCACAAGTACTCAAGGTACTTCAAGTAGATCTCCCATGAATCTGCAACAACCTACAGTTCAACAGACCATACTTATGGAAGGAACTCCCTTGCCTTCCTCTTTGCTCTATCCGAGTACACACCTGTACTCCAAGTAGATCCTGCCTGATACTGCTCCCTGTTGTGTTGCTGTCTATATGATCTTGCACACCTGCAAATCAAACAACGGTTCTGCTCACCTGTGAACCTTGACCTTGCACACACATACACCTGCAGATCAATGATCTTACTTACCATGTAGATCTCCTATATAGGCCATGCAACTGTGACCAAGATCCTACACTCCTGAAGAATCCAGCTGACTCTCCAAACCAGCACCAACACGCCTGGTACTGCTGTGGAACTAGGAGGAACCCACTTGCTCACCTCACACACAGAAGGAACAAACTTTGCTCAACTCAAACTAGCCCACTTTTCCAATACAACCATGAGTCTATTATATAGATCTCATCCAAACAATAATTAGACATCTAATTACAATAATTAGATCCGCAGCTCTCAGTCTAAAAATAGATCTCTTCATGCAAACACTTGGTTCGTTAGCTAACTGCCCGTAATAGACGCAGTCTGAACCACACAGGCGACTGACGTCGGTCCCTGTCCGCCTGGAGGTGACCGACGTCGGCCGATATATGACCGACGTCGGTTGCTTCTCTCTGCTATCCTGCCGACGTCGGCTGATCAGACCGACCCCAGCTTCTCTGTAACTCAGCAACCTTCAGCAACCTCCTCTCCTATTTGCATCAGTGAAGCTTTTAGCTCCACAATCCTAACAATCTCCCACTTGGAGATAAACAGCTGCACTGTACCTGTACCTGTACCCTGTCTAATCTATTTCTTGGTTTGTATCCCTCTTCAAGCTCCCACCTGAAGACAACCCACCACACATCCCATGGTGTACCACCTGTCATCCGAGTACCCTGCCACATCCGAACCTACAACACCTGTGGTGAAGTCCTGACCCTGCATAGCAACACCTGCTGCCGGTCCCTCTCAAAAACCTGAGAACCCACTTCCCCGAATTGGCTCCTAACTCTGACAGCTCCCACTGCATGGGAATACTCAGGTCTATACCAGACCTCATGTGATTTCGAACACTGTACCTGTCCAGCCCTTAGTGTGCTCTGGCTCTGCATCCTGAACCTCGCCAACCCCTGATTCACATCAGCTCCCACTGGAGACAAAATCAACCTGTGATCTCCATGCCTCCCATGTCAAAGAATTTCGCTGCTCCAAACTCCTCATGACATGACACTGAACTAATCTTACCCTTAGCTCAGCAAAAACCCTGTATGTACACCCCTACTAGCTAGCATACTATCCACATACAGCAACAGAATGATGTTGCAATCATCATCCCCCTGGTAAGTCAAACCACAGTAGTTACCATGACATTGACTGAAGCCATGCTTCATCCTCCACCTGTCAAAACCTGTACCACTGTCCTGCAGCTCCACAAGACCATATACCTGGTCTTCCATCTCACGTATCCGTTCTCTCTATTCTTCTACTAAGGCATCCATTCATCTCTGTGCTTTCATCCAGCTGGCAAACCTACCAAAACTCCCGTTTGGTTCTACATCATAATCCTGCCTAGCTCCCACCTGTTTCCTGGATCCTTCCTGCTCTACAATCAGCAACAAGTATGAAGAAGAGGAACACGAATTTGAGGGCCTACTTACGCCTTCAGTCCTCCGTATGGGTGTTTGAGACTCCTTGACAGCATGCTGTCCACCCAAAATCTGTTACAGTGACCGACCTCAGTCACTCCACAGTCTGCATCCGACCGACGTCAGTTCCATGCATCTGTACCTGACTACCAACTTGCCAGCGCTAGTGTCCCTGCTGTCGACGTCGGTCCTCCTGACCGACATCGGTCTTACATACTGCCGACGTCGGTCCCATGACCGATGTCGGTCTTATCCTGCCCGACATCGCCGGCTTCGGTCTGCACATGACCGACATCGGCACCTATCTGTTCGACGCCGAATCCTCTTGACCGACGCCGGTACCTGTGTTCGCCTGTGAGTGATGACTTTTTACCCGCGAGCTCCTTTGGATCAAAACACATGTCCAAACTACTCTGCTCAGATGTATCCAGCCTCATCCACTGAACTCTGTCTGCCATCTCCTCCAAGAACACCAAGGCTTTCCAGTTCTTAAGCCTGTCAAATATATCTGTCTTCCACTTAAGAACATGCATCTCCTTCCTGCTCATGTGACCAAGCCTACGAAGCCACGTCTCCGCAACAGAAGAAGAATCAGTAATATAAACAAGTAGATAAAGTATACCTATTTTCTTACCACCAGCTAATTCAAGTGTTACCGCTGTGAGAGTTCTTGTGCATCTCTCATCACCCAATCTTTTTGAAGAAATTAGCCAAATCTCCAAACCTGGGACCTGCATGACCTTCATCAACACCTGTGTGTTGGCCGCCTGCAATTTTAGCTTCACTTCCCCTTTGCCAATCTTTTGGCAAGGCTCACCAGCTCCTCTACCTGGGGTTGCATGGAAAGAGGCAACCGAATCTTTTATCCAAGATTCAACTTTATCCAAAAAACCTGCAAACACATCCTGTGCAACAACACCTGCAACATCTGTATCTTCAGTTTCTTCATGCTGATCTGCTACCAATCAACAATCTTCTTTTACCTGCTCTTTCTTTCCATAGGACCGTGAGTAACCATCTGTGCTTTTCAACTCCTCCATTCTTAGCTTACTTTCATCTGCCATTGCTCTACTCCCACTCGATCAGAAATCCCTGAGAGTGACCTGTAACCAAACACAACCCTGCTTCCTGCAACCTTAGCTCTGATACCACTTGTCAGGGATGCGAAACACCGAAAGCATACAATTGATTACCAAATACCAAGCAATTATAATATGCAAAAATAACCAGATTCACCAAGTAACTAGAATTCAGAATAACATAGCATATGAGAGACAATACACAACTTGTATTAACACTTTATACAGAAAAGAATATAATAGAGAATATCCCACATCTTCTCCACCACCTTACAGAGGTTTCCCACACCTCAAGTGAACAGTAAATCTTCTCCTCAAAGCTCTCCCTCTCACAAGTCCCAACACACAACTCAAATACAGAGTTGGTGTTCACCTCCCGTGCTCCACGCACTCCACAAGCACTCCACGTGCTCCACAAGTACTCAAGGTACTTCAAGTAGATCTCCCATGAATCTACAACAACCTGCAATTCAATAGACCATACTTATGGAAGGAACTCCCTTGCCTTCCTCTTTGCTCTATCTGAGTACACACCTATACTCCAAGTAGATCCTGCCTGATACTGCTCCCTGTTGTGTTGCTGTATATATGATCTTGCACACCTGCAAATCAAACAACGGTTCTGCTCACCTGTGAACCTTGACCTTGCACACACATACACCTGCAGATCAATGATCTTACTTACCATGTAGATCTCCTATATAGGCCATGCAACTGTGACCAAGATCCTACACTCCTGAAGAATCCAGCTGACTCTCCAAACCAGCACCAACATGCCTGGTACTGCTGTGGAACTAGGAGGAACCCACTTACTCACCTCACACACAGAAGGAACAAACTTTGCTCAACTCAAACTAGCCCACTTTTCCAATACAACCATGAGTCTATTATATAGATCTCATCCAAACAATAATTAGACATCTAATTACAATAATTAGATCCGCAGCTCTCAGTCTAAAAATAGATCTCTTCATGCAAACACTTGGTTCGTTAGCTAACTGCCCGTAATAGACGCAGTCTGAACCACACAGGCGACCGACGTCGGTCCCTGTCCACCTGGAGGTGACCGACGTCGGCCGATATATGACCGACGTCAGTTGCTTCTCTCTGCTATCCTACTGACGTCGGCTGATCAGACCGACCCCAGCTTCTCTGCAACTCAGCAACCTTCAGCAACCTCCTCTCCTGTTTGCATCAGTGAAGCTTTTAGCTCCACAATCCTAACATTCACTAACTTTACGTCATTGAACCAACACCTCCTACAATCCTAGCTCTATACTCACCCCACTGGGGCTCATCTAGTAGACACCTAAAGACTAAGGCCTCATAATACCATAGCTCCTCCATACTTGCTACATATCTTTGCATCAAGACAGTCCCTACTAGTCCCATGGCTACTATTACTCTTCCTACGTTCTGGAGAGAATCTCTCTCCTATTTCATCATGGCTAGCTAAGTTCTAGCCTAATCTCTCTCCCCTATGAGAGTGGCCACCTGACCCTGTGCTACTACCAAGGATGCATGTGTTGCCTTTAAGGATGTTTGTGCCATGACTAGAGATGCTCATGCCTGGTCCTTCTTAGCAATCACTGCCTATACATCTAAGGCAACCCCCTACATCTGAGCCTGATAATTGTCTCCCCTTACATTGAAATCCATGTCCTACCGACCACCATCATCACCTCTAAAGTCAACTCCAATATAGTGTGTTTGGTACCATGTAGGATAGCCATTTGTAACACATGCATCATCCATATCTATCCTCACAGGCAACTTCATATGGTTAATAAAATCATGAACTGGCTATGGAGTGGGTAGTGTAAACTTTGCATCCTCCATCTTATACCTTGGGAATGCCCTAGGTATACCCTGAACAAGGCCAAACTGCCTCTATACCTTATCAAATGAAATCATTTCTATCTCATGGTCTCATCTACCATAGACCCATCTGTAGCTCCAAAGAGATAGAGTATGCCTCCTATAGTGTGCCCATCCTAGAAACCTAACATATGGTCTCCAAATCACATCTCCAAAAACCAAGGCATCTAGTCAGTCCCTATACTAGTCAATGTCATGTACCTATCCTCTTGTTCCTAAGAGGGCATAATCTCCTCTCCACCTCATGAATCCAACCCTAAAATCCATCTACACAAAACCCTCCCAAGATAGCCCCATAGGTCTTAGCACCCTGATGTCCTCATAAGCCTAGCAATGGATAATAAACTTGACACTAATCCCATATCTCTTATGGATATAGAAGCCCCACAACTCTCAATAAATATGAACTAATAGCATAGGTACCCATGAAAACACTATGTAACCCAACCACGTCTCAATAATCACCCTCGGTAACAAGTAAGGGAATCTCCTATTACTAGAATTTGGTAATGCATAACACGTGACCCCTATCATCATCATAGTGAATAGTCACTCGCATCACTATCCTTCTAGTAAAATGGCATGTAGTGGAAGCCTCTTGAGTGCCACCTCACCAAATTGAGGTCCTCTCCATACAAGATCTCCATTTTCCCATCTCGCTAATCAATCTTAATATGGTAGATCGATTCACCTCATATGGGTAACCACACTATCCTGTGGATATCCTCAAATAAGATAGTCAGCTTTCCTATAGGAAGTAAGTAGGTGTTAGTGGTAGGGTCCTATCTCTTGATGAGTGCCACTAACATCATCACATCTTGAGGTACATGCTAGTAATACATCATGCCTCTAAGGCCAACATCCTCCATATACCCTAGTTTATATCCATCATGCCTCACTGAATCTCATCTAGTATCCAAGGTACCCAGTCCCTCATATGTATCTTCTCTCATGCCTCTAGGGTTCGATAGTAAAAACCTTAGTTCACTGACATATTTTTCCTATAAACTTTACCTATTACCCCTACCTCTTATTTAACCTACTTACCTTAATAATACTAGCCACACCTAAGTCTGACCCATTACCATGACTCACAATAAAATCTAACTATTCCACCTTGTCACATATACATCACTACCCTTAACCTATCTTATCTTAACCATTACCTACACCCTTACAACTTTTCCCAAGTACACAACCATTTACTGTGAACCCTTAACCTGTACACACACCTTTCACCCTATAACATTCAACCAAACATAACTCCTACCCTTAACATCTAACCAAAACATCCAACCATAATTTTAAACCATAACCTTTAACCTATAACATTCACCTATTTACCTAAACCATGACCTATTAACCTTAACCTTCATAAAAAATTAACTATTTCTTAACCATTCACCAAAACATTCAACTCATCCATTGACCACTACCGATTGACTATTTCTATAGTCAACTATCGACAATTATGAGACCAATCATCGATGATCACCATATAGTGACCTATCGGTGGTCACTTATCAACTATCGATGCTCAGTAGTGATCAGTGATGGTCAAAAATGACTGTTGATAATCACTATGAAGTGATTGTCAATGATCAAACCAAACCCTACCCTCCTAATCTACCTACCCAAAACCATAACCAACTAAAATAAACTTGCCTACTCTTAACCCTACCCTCCCCTATCTAGCCTACCTTTTCCAATTTAAATCTAACCTACCAAATTAGACCCCAAAATCATAACAAAAAACTATCAAAACCCAAACCTAGGTCAAATAAACCCACAACCCACTCAGCAACAAACAATTCAAACTAACATTCAATTACACAAATTGAAACTCAACTATCAATTCAACAACATTACCTACCTCCTTCCTCGACCACCATCAAGGAAGAACCCTAGGAAACACTGGTTGAACCCATGCTCTCCTACATCCCCTCTGCATCCTAATCAGATCAAACCTCTAACAATGCTTGGTCAACTCAGTCCACATCACTCACTCGATCAATCACTAGTGACACCATCACCACTTTCTCCCAAAATGCTAAGAGCTAATTGTCAAAGGTCAATATTCTCAAATGATCAAATAAAACCCTTGACAGTTTTTTATCTTCAACATTTTAGGGCTGACATATGACCATCGATGGTTAGGGTGACCATCGACGGTTAAGGTGACCTTTGATGGTTGACCCCCAGTGTCAACCATGACCGTTGATGATCAGCATTTTAGGAAATTTTCCCTCCCAACCACAAATTTTCAAAAAAAAATCACCCAAACCCAATCCAACTACCCACCAACAAAGATTCCTTTCTCTATTAACCTTGACCACCAATGATTTTAACTTCACCACTAGTTATTTTGTTCTGACTATCATATGTTTTACAATGACCTTACCTTGGTCATTTTTATCGCACTAACTAAATTGCCATGTTGAAAATTTTGAACTTGCACTATCTTGCATGTACCTAACCAATTTGTGTCTTCCCAAGATCACTTTCTACCTTGGATACCAATGAAAACACTGACCTTATCTAGGAAACTTGTGTTTACAAGTGTAGATCAGCCATCACATACGGTCACATGGTCTACTTGTCACTTGTCCTTCTAGTAATAACCTCATTTTTACCAGCCATGACAACCTAGTCATTATGCATTTTAGCTATCACACTTAATCATACTTTATGCACATGTTTATGCTTCAGTGCCAAACCTACCACCCACTTTATCACCAACCTACCCACTTATCAAACCTGCACTCAATTCTATTCACCTCATCAATTCTTAGTTTGAGGGGAACACCTCCTCCCATGCTTGGGGCAACCTAACCTTTGACCCATAATTCATGTTTATTTTGTATCTTGTTGATAAAAATTACATAATAAAAAATGTCAAAATGTAGACACTAAAATATCACACACAAAGGTTCTAGATGTCAAACTAAGCCCTGGACCACCTAGAGACCCCCTAGGGACTATCCCATAATCTATTGACCCCAAACCTAACTCACCTTGCTACCCTTTGACTAACTTAACCTTTACCCTAGACCATCAATGGTTACCCTAACCATCGACAGTTAGGCTCAATCATCAATGGTCAGGTTTTAACCACATGAATAGTTAAACTCTAGCCTAACTATAGCTTGCTTTTTTATTTGTAGTTATCTCTTTTATATATGAGATTAATGCATGTTGATGCTAAAAATAAACTGCTTGTTGAACTGATTATTTCACCTCTCCTTTCTTCCTATAAAATTAGAGGAGGTGAAAAAATATCCATCATAAATCTATATCTAGAATTAGAGCTTCTTGCATTAGAGCTTCTTTTGTAAGGATTCTCCCAGTGAACCAATAACCAAGCCAGAGATCCAAAGTGTTGTGACAACTCATCAGTCAAAAACCAAATATTGTTACTCTATCAAAATTGATCCGGACTCCATCAATGAGTTATCAACCACACATCTCAACTCCTCTTTACATCAGCAATCTAAGTATCTATTTTCATTAATTATTTTACTTTATTTTTGGTTCACAACCAACCCAGCCCAAACCCCCTTCCAAAATCTCATTCTGAAACCTCATCAACCAATTTCTTAAACCAACCCAAAACCCATAGTGACCACTGATGGATTGTCCTAACCATCGATGGTTACCCAACTACCGATGGTCACTGTAACTATTGGTGTTCATTTTGTGACAACAAGCTATTTTTATCCATCAGACCTCAACCAAATTCCACTTTCTACCTCTCAACCTGATCATAGAGCATCACCTTATTTTTTGAGCCACACCTGAATCATTTAACATCAATATCAATCTATTTATTTCTATAATTAGTCAAATTCACCTATTCATTTATTAAGCACTTCTTGTATTTGATTTCAGTACCTTTTATTATTTATGCAAGCAATTTGTCTCTTATTTTCAAAACTTGATTATTTAAAAGTGTGGATTGATAGCCTCCAAGGAAGCTCATATTTTTTGGATCTAGCTTGTTAGGCAATCCACCCTACTATCTAGCTAATCAACCATTTCTTTAGTGCTTTCTTATTTGTAAGTCATTCCTCCTAATCCAAAGAGGAGTATCTACAACCGTTTGGATCATAGAGCACAAACCAAATCCAAGTTCTACTAACCTCACCCTTATTTCAAGTTTTACAACTTTACTCTTAAAGAAATAAATCAAAATTTATGTGAAATGGTGATCAAAAAGCCCTTAGAAATAGTCATTATGATAAGACAAGTAACTTGTATAGGTGTTTGTTGAGAAGTTTGTAAACTGAGTTTTAATCAAGTTAAGATACCTAGAGTGATAGGTTGATTTTATGGGGCACATCTATACAAGCCTTTTAAGAGTGTCTAGAACCTTATAAAATAGGTCTTGTCAAAATCTAAATAAACATACAAAAAATAGACATGAATATTATAGAGATAAGAGTAAGTGGACAGTCTTCTTTACAAGTGCATGATTTTGGTTATTGAAAACATAGTTTGAAACTTGAAATAAAAGAAAAAAAATTGGGATGGAGGATGATTTTATAGCACTATGCCAATCAATATTAATACATCAAACAATAAAAATTCCAACAAAATTATATTAGGTATTTTATATTTTCTTACACAAAATCTACCAATGATGCAATTAAGGTGTATGAATGTACATATAGAGTATATAAGATTCATTTAAAATTTTACCTCTATAAATATATATGGTATCATATTGACATGGATATATGTAGTAATGGTTGGCCCACTACCTAGCTCGGTAAATTAAAATTATGATGTCGAAGGCAACATCTCCTCCAAAAACACAAAAAAATGCATATATATATTATTCAATTTAAATGTGTAAATTAATTTTTAACCTTTTAATTTTCAAATATTAATTTGCAAATATAACTTAAAAATTTAACATGAAATTTATATAAAATATAGTTGCATGTGTGTAGAGAGTCTCAAAGTATCCAAACTAAATGTGTGTGCCAACAACTCATCAGTCAAGACATATCCTCCAAGCCCCTTGAAATGTTACTATCATCATTTGAAGGTCCAGTGCATATATCACCATAAGATCTCCATGGGTGGGGCTGGGTACGGCCACTATGTGGAGTATCTCGAGTATCTATCTCTGAAAGCCTACTCGTATGATGAATGAGTGTATCAGTAAGTACATGCAAAATGTCTATCTCCACAACCTCCTTCACCACAGAGGGAATCTCCAGATGAAGTGGCTTTTGGGTAGGGATCCTTGTAGGTTGATTAGGTGTATGATGTGAACCTGATCGATCCTACACATATCCTTCCTTTCAACCCTTAAACTCACCATAGTCAAAATAATTTGGAATTTCATTGAGGAAAAACTCACAGTAGAGTTTCCTCAAAAAATACAAAGGGACCTCATAGTTATTACAAGGTGGATAATCAAACGCCATCCACCATCACTCCCAAAAATTGGCTTTAATCAAATTGTGTTGGAATCGATGGATTGGGAAATGTTTAGTCATTATGGGAAATGGTGCATTGGTGGTTGGGTCAATAAATAAGGCACAAATTTGTTCTTTTATTATTTTTTTCTTCTTCACCTCATATTTTGATAATTTGTCAACATAGTAAGCCTTATAGTGATCCATATATGAGATCCATCTATCAATTTGACTTGATATCAAGTAAACTTGACCTAATATTAATTCTAGGATATTGGCCAAATAGGTACGGTGGGTGTTCATGGAAGTGGGTTCCCTCATTCCCCTAATTATCTACTCCATTTCAAAAAAAATCTTCACTATGTGTGCAGCTATATCCTACTGACTGTTTGGGTGATATAGTGGAACTATAGGAGGATTAGGTGGAGGGTTAGGAGGGTTAGACGGAGGGTTAGGAGGGTTGGGCAGAGGGTTAGGTGAAGCATGCCAACTTGTTGGATAAAAAATATAAATTAAACTATGCAAAACATTCACAAAAATTGATTTAATTCACAAAAATTACCTCTTCTTCATGGTGGCATCATCAATCTCATGAATGTGGGAGCAAAACTAATGATTTCTACTATCGATGGGACCAAAACCAATGATTTCCATGCTGAGGGAGAAAAATGCGAATGAGAGGGCAAAATGCAAATGAGAGGAGAAAAATAGGAGTTGGAAAATGAAAAAATGAATTGGGGTTTCACTTTTTCTTTTTTCTTTTTATGTTTAAGGAACACATTCACATTCCTTATAATTATAGGAATGCACACGCGGTCCTATTGGTAAAAGAATGTGTACGTTCCTTTTACCAAAAATATGTATGCATTATGGACGAGGTGTCCCAAGCCATAATGCATATGCATACGTATTATGGGTAATGTCTAAGGAATTATCCCCCAATGCCATGCACATACCCACACATCTTAGTATATCATGATTATCTTCCTATATCTATATGTTTTAGATATGCATGGGTTACACATGTGCTCTTGACATTATTCTTGAGTGTTAGATGTAAGATATATATTTTTCTACATATGATTATGATTCACATTTACTTGGGGGTAGTTTCATGCCTACATTGAGGGCATCCACTTGCCAATTATGGGGGCATTATTATCAGTGCTTCAGGTTATATCTTTCCTTAATTCTTAGTCATGTCAAACTCTATACTTTATTATAGATATCCTAGTTTAGTATATATATTACATGTTTTCCTTCAATATTACTCTATGATTTTTTAGATGAGTGTTTGGTTGTAAGCAATGAATGCTTGATATTTATTCAGCAGGGGGATATAGAATTCATACAAAATCAAAGTGGTTAGAATGTAACTATCCTCAACTGAAAACAGTTAGCCAAACTACAAAACTATAGCACTAATAAATAACTGAACACTAAGCAATGTAAAAACATATATTTATGCTAACATTCCCCCCTTTATTACATTGTTTTTACAAATATACCCCTGAAATAGATCAAATTTCACCTTGTCGAGTGATTTGATGAGTGTATCTGCTACTTGTTATTCTGTTGGGTAGTACTAGAGCTGAATGTGGTGGTTTCAAACTTGTTCTCAAATATAGTGGCACTAGACCTCAATGTGTTTGGTGCTTTCATGAAATACTATATCCTTGACAAGCTTTAACTCACCTTGATTGTCACAAAAAAGGACTGGTGGTTGATCTTTAAATGTCAAACAGAATGCAACATATCCAAATTACTTCACACACAACTCTTCATGTGGCATGGTATTCTACTTATGTGGATGAGAGAGAAACTATAGATTTATTCTTACTAATCCATAAATTTGGTCCAAATGCAAGATGAAAAATATACCCTGAGGTTGATTTATTGTCATCAACAGATCCAACATAGTTCGAATCTATGTAACCCTATAAGAATAAATTTGAGTTCTTGAATTCTAGACCATAATCAACTATACCTAAGACATATCTCAAAATGTTCTTTGTTGGAACCCAATGATATTTCTTTATCTCTTGCATGAATCTTGAAAGATAACTGACAATAAAACATATGTCTAGTCTAGTATATGTCAAGTAAATGGGACTCCTAACAAGTTATTTGTAGTGAGTTTCATCTACTTGAGGTGAATCCTAAAATTAGGATAGTTTCAAACCTTTCTCCATCAAAGTTGACATTAGTTTACAATCTATTAGCCCATATTTTTCAAAGATCATCTTGGCATATTTCATCTATGAGACAAAATATGATTCTTCTTTTACCATATCTCCAAGCCAAGACAATAATGAAGTAGCCCCAAGTTTGTCATGTCGAAGGATTTTTTCAAGTCATTCTTTACTTCTTCAACCAAATCATATGAACTTCTTGTGATCACAAGATCATCCACATATAAAACTAGAATGATAGCCTATGTGCCTACCTTCTTGATATACAAATTTAAATATAAGGGGATATGAATGAATCTATGTTGCAATAGATGATCATTAATCTTAATGTATTATACCTTTGGTGCTTGATTAAGTCCATAAAGTGACTTAATTAGATGGCATACCTTATGTGGATGTTGTTCATCAAAAAATCCTTCTGGCTAGGTCATGTACACTTCTCCTTTGAGTTCACCATTCAAGAATGCACTTTTAACATCACTCTGTTGAAGCTTCTATCCCTTTTGTGCTACAAACTTGTGCAAACAAATTTTATGGTCTTGATTTTATCAATGGGTGCAAAAGTTTCATCATAATCAATTCTTTCTTGCTAATCATATCCCTTTGCAACAAGTTGTGCTTTGTATTTATCGATAGATCCATATACCTTGTACTTTATCTTGAAAATCCACTTGCAGCCAATGGATTTATTTTCTATAGGTAGATCAACAAGTTCCCACATCCCATTTTTGATGAGGGCATCATATTCAGCATCCATGGCCTTACCACTGAGGTTGACATAAAGCCTCTTGAATTGTCTCTAGTTCAATGCTATCAACTACTGAACTCATCAGTGCGAGATTAACTTCATTTATCACCTATCTTCTAGTATGAATTCTTGATGAAGTATATGGATCAGAGTTCAGGTGTGAGTCCTTGATGGTGCTTTCTACCCATTTTGGATGTCTATGTTATTATTGATTCAATGAAGAATTTTCTTCCAGATTTCTAAGATCAAATAAAAATTCTCCTTACATCTCACCTTATTTGTGAGAAGATTCTTCATTCTCATCATCTAACTGTGGGAATAGTCTATGAGAGGTGTTATATTTTGACTCCTTCTATGGCAATAAGTTGAATGATGACTCACCACAAACCACATGATGACTTTCATAAATCTTCTTTGTCTCAAGATCCATGAGATGATATGCTTTTGAGGTAGTACTATACCCTAATCAAAGGCACTAGAGTGTCTTCAGTTCGATCTTCTTATTTTTAGCAGGGACATACATATAAGATGTACAACCAAATACTCTAAGATGAGAGATTGAAGGTTTATGACCACTCTATACCTCTTATGGCATCTTGTCTTCCAATATATTTGTAGGTCCACTGTTAAGAAGATATACGGTTGTCTGAATGACTTATGCCAAGAATGGTGCATCCAACTTCACAGTGCAAAGCATGTAATGAGCCATCCCCATGATTGAACGATTACATCACTCTATTATTCCATTCTATTGGGGCATATAGGGAGTAGTCAGGTGTTTTTTGATGTTGTGTTACTTCAAGAATGCTAAGAATTCTTTTGATGTGAATTCCTCCCTTGATCTGAGTGGAGTCGAAGATGCCTCCTTGATTAGGTGAAAATAAACTGGTAAAAGACCTTAAAATGTGTAAAGGCTTCACTCTTCTTCTTGAGAAAGAACACCCATGTCTTAAGAGAGAAATCATTAACAAATAAATGAAAGTACTTGAATCCTTGGAAAGAAGTAGGCAAGGGTCCGCACATAGTAGTATGTACCAAATAGAGATTATCCTTGGCTTGTGAGGAAATCGGCTCGAATATAACCCTATGTTGTTTGTCAGTAAGGCATCTAGGGCATATGGGAAAATAATGGGACAACTAAGGAAGTCCATGGACCATGGCCTTAGAGTTGAACTAGTACAAAGAACTAGCAGAAAGGTGCCTATATTGATAATGCCATAGTGCAGTATATTTTGTTGTATAAGTAGAGAGAGAAGCAACATTGGATGAAACTGCATCTAAGGCAAATAATCCATCCTTCAAGAAAGCTCTAGCAATGACCTAACCTTTTTGTGAAAGGAGATAGGATTTTGTGTCATTATTGATCATGAATTGTACCTTAACCTTATGATTCAAGAGTTGATTTATAAACAAGAGATTTGTTGTTAAGCCAAGGAAATACAATACCCTTGTGAGAGTATAGGTTCATATCCCAAGAAGAATGGTGATTGTTCAATTCCTTTTACAACATACTCTTTATCGTATGCAATTTGAATTTGATCTCCGGTGGGTTGAGTTGTTAGTGAATCAAATAGCTCCTTGCATCCTGTCATATGTTTGCTAGCGCCAGAATGGATCAACCAAACTTTACTCATGTGTTATGAGGTTTGGGAGACAATAACTACGTCCTTCTATGCATTGTTACATTCTACTTTTATGGGTACCTCTTTTGATTCATCATCTTGTTGATGTTGTGCTACTACATGTTCGTGCTACCTCTATCACCGAGGATGTATTTTGGATTTATATGAATCAACTCTACTAGATGTGCCCTCTTGACTGGATGAGCCTTGCATCAAGGCATTATACCAAAATCTGTGTCATGTGTATTGGTGCAGTATATATGACACCATCTTTTTGACTTTTCAAATTTTTGTTGTTTTTGTGACAACTTTAGTGGTCATTTCGATAATTTTGGACCATGTTTCT
This sequence comes from Torreya grandis, assembly GCA_037957365.1. Classification (NCBI taxonomy): domain Eukaryota; kingdom Viridiplantae; phylum Streptophyta; class Pinopsida; order Cupressales; family Taxaceae; genus Torreya; species Torreya grandis. The sequence goes on along the minus strand of JARHVA010003561.1, from coordinate 1,552,467 downwards.
AGGAAATCAGGGCTTTATCCTTGAACTCTTCTTGCACTAAACAAATGGCTTCTTCTTGTTGAAGCAAATTCACCAGTTCTTTAAAAGACAATGCTTGTTTTGTGATGTTTAGTGTCATGATGAATGTGCAAAATTGAGAGGGGAGAGATTTCAATGTGATTGGAACCAATAGCTTGTCCTCAATTGTTTCTCCAAGCACAATTAATTTTGCTCATAGTTATGCTACTCGGTATAAGAATTCCTCAACTTTCTTGCCATCTTTCATATAAAGAGTATGAAGCTTGGACTGGAGATGGAGTATCTTCGTCTAATTCTTCACCTCATATATGGTGGACAAAATGTCCCAAGGCTCTTTCGATGTTGACACGTCTCGAATATGAGGTTGAACCTCATCGATGACATTGAGTGTGATCAATATCAAGTCTTTTACATTTGACTTATCGTATTTAGTTTACTCATCAACTCCAGCGAGATGGGTCACTACATCAGCAACGATGCCCCATAATTCTTTGAATTGAGGAATCATTCGCATTTTCATATTCCATGTGGCAAAATTTGGCCCTTTGAAGAGTTGGGCATCGGACAAGAGGAGTTTAGGTGCAGACATATTTTTTTTTAATTTATTTGTATAAGATTTCACAATCAAAAACAATATTTATTGCTTCAAAATTGTTTTATGGACAAACAAGTGTGCCTTTTTCAAGGATGAAAAGTAGCATGCAAGTGGGCTCGGTATGATTGTGTAGTCAAACGCAGATGCTTGTGTGGGTGTTTCTCTTCGTTTTCATCATCTGCATCGTAGCCTTTGTCGAGCTTTATGCTAATTTTTTGTGCCTAGCACTTCACATCGAACAGAAAATAGTCGAGCAAGCCTTGGTGAACCAATTCGTCCGGTTGAAGATTTTCATTATTCTGGAGGGCATCTTGCAGAGCATAATAAAATCCGGTGCAATTGGTGGAACTCATTCAAACACACCACTTCTGCTTTGTCGCTTCAGATTTCCTTCTCTACTTCTTTGTTCGTTTCTCTTGTCCGCTTCTCTGCTGTCATGATTCCCACGACTTGTGAAGAGCATCGATCAGCTTTCCAAATACTTCTTGACTGGTCTGCGCTTTGCTTTACCGACTTCAGATTCAGCAAATGCTTCCGGACGTCTCAGGCAATGCTTCTGTTGTGCGTCGAGTCTTCTACAGCACTCGATTCATTCAAGCTTTCACTCTGAATTCGCTTCACACTACTACTGCGTCTGGCATTGATCACTTCTACACAAGTGGTCGACTGTGTTAATCCGGCAGGCGTTGATGAAAGCTTCACTTATTGCGGAACCTGCGTGACTCTCGTCAGGTTCTAACGCTCTGTCACAGGCATCGATTCTTCCATAGCTCGCGCTTTGAAAGTTTGCTGCGTCTCTTGCTTCGTACACTCTTCAGGCTTCGTTGTCACTTCCGCCAGGCGTCGTGGTACTGCTCTGATACCAGATTGTAGGAAAGCTAAATACTTTGATGTCTTATTGATCAAGAGTCAGGAGATTATATACAAGAGAGAAAACAATTATACAGTTGTACCGACCTGCGGTAACTACCAACTGTAACTTAACTAAAAACTAATAATGTAATAGCTACCATAACAGCACTAACAGCTATGCTAACATTGATACTAGCTGAGACCGATCCATATGGATTATTTGTGTGTTCCTCTTGTTTTCCTTCTTATTGCTTTGATTTTTTATGTTGTGTGTTTGTGCTTGTTTGGCATGTCTCTCTTATTTTTTGGTATAAAGGATATTATAGTTGTATACTATTTCTCACTTTTTGTGATTGATTCCTTGGTTTTATTTGATTATGTTTCTTTACTTGTTTACTTTGATTATTAGATGTTTGCTACTCGATTATGTGTGCTCACAATGTCTAATTTGTGCACATAAGAGCATTGATGCTTGTTCATGGACCTTCAGTAGTAGTGAAAACATTTATGAAAATAACAATAAAATGATGTTTTTATTTATTTACAAGTTTTAAGAGATGGATTCTGTGAGAAGATAATCAATATCTTTCTTTTTAATTTTATATTATTATTATATATGGAATTAATTTTGAGTATTAATTATAGTTTTCGGTAATAAATTAATCATCAAACTATTTTAGATTTATTTGTTTATTTTAATTTAATGTATATATGCACAAACATACATTAAAGTGAGGTATTATGTAGATATCTAATTATAGTACAAACTTAGGATTTGTTGTTTTTATGTATATTGATCATTCATTTAGATAATGATATTATTAGTGCATTTTCCTTCATATTTTGGTCCCATACATCTTTCTTTTTCATTTACAAATTTAATTATAGTCATCTAGGATCAATAATTATGTTAACAATCATTCTAGAATACTTGACAGCTTTTAAATAATTTATTTGTTTTTCTCGAGATGCTCATAGATGCTCATGCAATCTCCTTATCTTTTTTTAAGGTCTATTATCAATTGAGCTAGTTGTATATTGGTCTAATCACTATCAAATTAGTACAATAGTATGCATGTTAGTTGTGGGTCATTTTGGCCCTTTTCTCTAGTTTTGTATTTTTTTGTACCCTAATTGTCAGCGTTCTTGCTTCCACAATGTCGGATTGTGCACTAGAAAGGTATAAAATTGAATTCAATAATTCTATATATACATAAGCACCTTAAGGCATTTAAGGACGTCAAGCAATTATTATATTATTGGTTTATTACATCTAAGAATCTTACACTCTACATTTTACTACATTTTCTATCTATTGAAGTGTTATAGATGCATAATTTTACCAAAAGAATGATTAGCGAAAGAGGATATAGAATTGAATACTTGTTTGCATCTCTTACATAGGGATAAGTGTTGAGATCTTCACATGCACTGGATTGATTTTTAGACTACAAGAGTGTTGATTGTAAAACTATCTAAAAACAAGGGTCTTATTAAGGCAAGCCCCTCATAACTACCCCATATGTTGATGTTCTTGCAAGGCCTCTTGAGTGAATTAGGGTTTGGAGTAAGGAGAATAAATTCTCAGAGTCTCACAACTCAAATCAATAATCTAAGAGATATTTTTGGAAAGAAAGTTTTGATGAATACATCTATAAATATTTAGACTGATCTAAAATCATCTACCAATATTGAACCAGATTTTTGGTATCTAACTATAAGCTTGTCTCAAACTAGTTTGATATTGGTCTGACCAAGATATCAACTCACTATAATAACGGTCATTTTATACGTGTAATCATATCTCTACTTTTTTGTGTTGACTTTTACACTACTTTTTAACCAGGTTTTCATCATTTCCAATCACTATCAGTACATATGTTAGTAAGAAATCATATATTCATATACGAACCTCCATTATTAATTCCAAACATCTTAAAATCCTATTTAGACATAAGTTATATATTTATTTATTATACTTTTTTATTATATTTACATCATATTTGATTCATGTCCCATTTTATAATTTAATATAGTGTCTCTTTACCAAAAACTTTTTTACCATAAAATAATATTATAGATTAATTAACTAATTTAATAATTTAAAATAAAAATAAAATAATTATAACATATTATAAAAATATTTAATTTATTAAAAAATATTAAATATAAAATTAATTAACTACTTTACACTTTAAAAATATTTAACCATTAAAAAAACCTTACCTTTTCCTTCATTGAAAATAACATCTCACTCTTTAGTTCTCTCACTTTTTTTTTCTCTTGCTCTTTTTAGAAATCACTTAAATAATGAAAATTACTTTCCAATAAATATGTGTATGGTAGTGGATTTATGTCACATGTAGAAAATGTCAACACAAACCTAACTAATAATAGGTTTTTAAAAATAGTGAATTGGCCCTGCTAAAATGTTGAATTTGCCTCTGTATACCAAAAATCTTAGAGTATTCAAAACATATAAAATTTAATTCCTTCACTTGAAAAAGACACACCATGTTGGAATAAAAATTATTGAGAGGGGGGTGAATTAGTCTTCAAAAACTTTCTTAACATTCTCACTTAAGTAATCATGAAACATTCAAACAAACATATAGATCTTGCAAGCATAAACACCTATCCACATAATCATGAAACACAAAAACACATCACATATGTGGAAACCATAAAATGGAAGAAACCCCATTAATATATGAAAATGGACTATAGTCCTATAATAAAAAAACCAAATTTAATGAAGCACCCACTTCACATGGAGCACCAACTCAGTTAGGCTTTAACAAGCACCAACTTGAAAGGAGACACCAACACCCTAGATGAATAAACACAAACCAATCCACTTTATTTCTTTTATCACCTTTAGGACACCTTTTTTTTCAACCAACTTATGATGACCACCTCTTTAGCTCTTCATGTTCTTAGCCCTTTCAAACTGCCTTCTAGGTCTCTTCGCTCAATTAGGTCTCTTCAAGTTGCTTAGGTCATATGACCTTGATCCTCATACATATAACCTATATAAAATATTCATCATATATCCTATATATTTATTTTATGTTATAAAAGGTCTCCTTCTACTCTACAATATGTTATTTTATTCTCTTGTTCTCTACACACATAAATAGGCTTAAAATGCCTTATATTTATACAAGTATCTTGCTCATATCCTTCTTGGTTAGAAAATCACCCTTACTGTTAGGTTGTGGAGCTAAAAGCTTCACTGATGCAAACAGGGTAAGAGGTTGCTGAGTGTCATAGTCGCTGACATCGGTCAGGCCAACCGACGTCGGTCAGGTGGAGACAGGAAGCTGTCGACGTCAGTCATGGATCGATCGACGTCGGTCACCCCCAAGTAGACAGGGACCGATGTCGGTCGCCTGTGCGGTTCCAGAACTGCTAGTTCACAGAAAGTTAGTTAACGAACTGATTGTTTACATGTAAGAAGGCTAATTTTAGTCTTGAGCTGTGGATCTAGTTATTGTAATTAGGTGTCTAATTATTGTTTGCATGAGATCTATATAATAGACTCATGGGTTGTATTTTAATTAGTGCTAGAGAGTAAGAGAGCAAAATTAGCTCCTTTAGAGTGAAGAGAGCATGGTGTGTTCCTCCTAGTGCCACAGTGCCAAGTATGGGTGTTGGTTTGGAGAATCAGATGGATTCGTCATGTATGTAGGATCTTGGTCAGTAGGTGTGCAAGGCCACGTTTGGAGATCTACATGGTAAGTAAGATCATTGATCTGCAAGTGTATGTGTGTGCAAGGTCTAGGTTTGCAGGTGTACAGAACCAAGTTGATCTGCAGGTGGTAGCAGGATCAAGGTGACAGCAACACAATAGGTAGCAGTATCAGGTGGGATCTACTTGGAGTACGGTGTGTACTCAGTTGGAGAGCAAAGAGGAAGGCAAGGTAGTTCCTTCCAAAGTAAGATCATTTGAGTTGTAGGTTGTTGCAAATTCATGGGAGATCTAATTGGAGTGCATGGAGTACTCAGATTTGGAGTGCATGGAGCACTTGTGTACTGGTAGTAGTGATACTGACTAGTGGTACTGGCAGTAGTGGATACTGACTGGTTGGAGGTGAACACCAACTCTATGTTTGAGTTGTGTGTTGGGACTGTAAGAGAGAGAGTGAGCTCTTGAAGAGATTTATTGTTTATGCCCTAGAGGTGTGGGAGCCCTAGAGGTGTGTAAGGAAGAAGAACTGTGGCAATCTTCTTTGTTGTATTTCCTTCTGGAAGAGTATTAATACAATTGGGTATTGTCTCTCATATTCTATGTTATTTCTAAATTCTAGTTACTTGTACTTCTGGTTATTTCTGCATGTTTAGTTGCTTGGTAATCAATGGTGCTTCCTTGGGTTCCTAACAGTTGGTATCAGAGCATGTTTATTGTTTTAGATTCCTGACAGTTGGTATCAGAGCTAAGGTTGCAGGGAGCAGGTTTTGTGTTTGGTTACAGGTCACTCTCAGGGGTTTTTGATTGAGTGGGAGTATAGCAATGGCAAAAGAAAGTACACTAAGAATGGAGGAATTGAAAAGCATGAATGTTCAATTACGGTGTTATGGAAAGAAAGAGCAAGAAAAGAAAGATTGTTGGTTGGTAGCAGATCAGCATGAAGGAACTGAAGAAGCAGATGTTGCAGGTGTTGTTGCACAGGATGCTCTGGGATGTTCTTTGGATAAAGTAGAATCTTGTTTTATAGATTATGTTGCCTCTTTCCATGCAGCTCGAAATAGAGTATTTTTCCATGTTAAGGTCTTTGGAGACTTTGGAAAGATTTATTTAGGGGCTGGTGTGCCTTGCCAAAGAATTGGCAAAGGGGAAGTGAAGCTAAAATTACAGGCGGCCAACACATGGGTGTTGAAGAAGGTCATGCAGGCCCGGTCTTGAAGATGTGGCTAATTTCTTCAGGAAAGTTGGGTGATGAGAGATGCACAAGAACTCTCATAGCGAATGCACTTGAATTAGCTGGTGGTAAAAAAGTAGGTATCTTTTATCTATCTACTTATATTACTGATTCTTCTTCTGTTGCAAAGACGTGGCTTTGTAGGCTTGGTCACATGAGCAAGAAGGAGATGCATGTTCTTAAGAGGAAGACAGATGTGTTTGACAGACTTAAGAACTGGAAAGCCTTGGTGTTCTTGGAGGAGATGACGGATAGAGATCAGTGGATGGGACTGAATATCTCTGATCAGGGCAGTTTAGACAAGGTTTTGATTCAAAGTAAGCTCACGGGTAAAAAGTTATCACTCACAGGCGAACACAATTACCGGCGTTGGTCAAGGAGAACCCATGTCAAATAGACAGGTGCCGATGTCGGTCATGTGCAGACCGAAGCCGGTGGTGTCAGGCAGGGTGGCTGCCAACGTCAGTCAGGGAATCGACATCGGTGACCAAGTAAGATCGATGTCGGTTAGGAAACTGACATCGGCAGAAAGGATAGTCGCATGGGAACTGACATCGATCGGATGCAAATTGTGTGGTGATCGAGGTCGGTCACTGTAACGAATTTTGGGTAGACAGCAAGCTGTCAAGGAGTCTCAAACGCCCATATGGAGGACTGAAAGGGTAAGTAAGCCTCAAATTTGTTATTCCTCTTCTTTATACTCGTTGCTTACTGTAGAGTAAGAAGGATCCAGAAAATAGTGGGAGCATGGCATGATGAGGATGCAGAACCAAATGAGAGATTTGGTAGGGTTACCAGCTGGGATAAAAGCACTGAGAAATGAATGGATACCTTAGTTAAAGAATAGAGAGAATGGATACGTGAGACGGAAGGCCAGGTCATATGGTCTTGAGGAAGCTGCAGGACAGTGGTACAGGTTTTGACAGGTGGATGACAAATCAGGGCTTTAGTCAATGTCAGTGTAACCATTGTGTTTGTCTTACCAGGTGGATGATGGTCGCGACATTATCCTGTTATTGTATGTGGATGGCATGCTAGCTAGCAGGTTAAGACATATAGGGTTTTGCTGAGCTAAAGGTAAGGTTAGTTCAGTGGCATGTCATGAGGAATTTGGAGCAACAAAATTATTTGGCATGAGAGACATGGAAGATCACAGGTTGATTTTGTCTCCAGTGGGAGCTGATGTGAATCAGGTGTTAGCAAGGTTCAATACACAGGATGCAGAATCGGAGCACACTAAGGGCTGGACAGTTTAGTGTCCAAAATCACATGAGGTCTGATATAGACCTAAGTTTTTCCTAGTAGTGGGAGATGTCAAAGAGTTAGGAGCCAATTCGGGGAAGTGGGTTCTCAGGTATTTGAGAGGGACCAGCAGTAGGTATACATGCTATGCAGGGTCAGGACTTCACTACATGGGTTTGTAGGTTCGAATGTGGCAGGTTACTTGGATGACAGGAGGTGCACCATAGGGTGTGTGGTGGGTGGTCTTCAGGATTGATCTTGAAGAGGGATACAAGCCAGGAAATAGATTAGACGGTGTACAGGTATAGGTACAATGTAGTTGTTTATCTCTAAGTGGGAGATTGTTAGGTTATGGAGCTAAAAGCTTTACTGATGCAAACAAGGTAAGAAGTTGCTAAGTGTCACAGTCATCGACGTCGATCACCTCTAGGTAGATAGGGACCGACGTCAGTCACCTGTGTAGTTCCAGAACTACTAGTTCACCGACAGTTAGTTAACAAACTGATTGTTTGCATGTAAGAAGGCTAATTTTAGTCTTGAGCTACGGATCTAATTATTGTAATTAGGTGTCTAATTCTTGTTTGCATGAGATCTATATAATAGACTCATGGGTTGTATTGTAATTAGTGCTAGAGAGTAAGAGAGCAAAATTAGCTCCTTCAGAGTGAAGAGAGCATGGTGTGTTCCTCCTAGTGCCACAGTGCCAAGTATGGGTGTTGGTTTGGAGAATCAGATGGATTCGTCATGTATGTAGGATCTTGGTCAGCAGGTGTGCAAGGCCACGTTTGGAGATCTACATGGTAAGTAAGATCATTGATTTGCAGGTGTATGTGTGTGCAAGGTCTAGGTTTGCATGTGTGCAAAACCAGGTTGATCTGCAAGTGGCAATAGGATCAAGGTGACAGCAACACAACAGGTAGCAGTATCAGGTGGGATCTACTTAGAGTATGATGTGTACTCAGTGGGAGAGAAAAGAGGAAGGCAAGGTAGTTCCTTCCAAAGTAAGATCATTTGAGTTGCAGGTTGTTTCAATTTCATGGTAGATCTACTTGGAGTGCGTGGAGTACTCAGACTTGGAGTGTGTGGAGCACTTGTGTACTGGCAGTAGTGATACTGACTAGTGGTACTGGCAGTAGTGGATACTGACTGGTTGGAGGTGAACACCAACTCTGTGTTTGAGTTATGTGTTGGGACCATAAGAGAGAGAGTGAGCTCTTGAAGAGATTTACTGTTTATGCCCTAGAGGTGTGGGAGCCCTAGAGGTGTGTAAGGAAGAAGAATTGTGGCAATCTTCTTTGTTGTATTTCCTTCTGGAAGAGTACTAATACAATTGGGTATTGTCTCTCATATTTTGTGTTATTTTTGAATTCTAGTTACTTGTACTTCTGGTTATTTCTGCATGTTTAGTTGTTTGGTAATCAATGGTGCTTCCTTGGGTTTCTAACAGTTGGTATCAGAGCATGTTTGTTGTTCTAGATTCCTGACTCTTAGTTTGGCCATGTAATATATCTTAGGACATCTTATAAACATGAATCAAATATGCTTTTAGTCCCTTAAGGTCTGGCATACTTCAATTAGGCCTTTTTTCATCTTTAGGTCTCATGGAGACCTGATCCCATTAGGTTTGCTTTATGACACTTTACACTTTGCCTTCCTTGAAACACATTAAAACACCTCACATGGAAGTAAAATATCATATTCCACTCAAATATACCTCTTCTAATCTCATCTAGGATCCATAATACATTTTATTTACAACCACTACGTGAAGCACACCATTTGTATTGATCACGATTAGGCCTTCTCATATACAAAAAGTCTATCTTGAACAAATGAAACATAAACACCTTTTTCATAAAAAAACCATGGAAAAAAATATAATATAAAGAATTTATATGATCTCATGGTCATCACCATATGATTTATACTTCACAACTTACAGTAAAATAACTCAAATCCTTTTTTATAAGTAGCCCACTCAGAATTTCCAACTAGCCTCAAAATACAGTCATGGAAACATGAACTTATAACACCTAAAAGAACACAATAAATGACTTAAAATTCATGAAAATTATCCTAAAATATATTTATAACAACCTCCAACAAAAATATCATAATATCTAATGGCAATTATTAGTCTTGCAGACCAATTTGTTGACCTTCTCTCTTATAGACCTCACTCAACTAGCCAAGCCATTTTGGATTCAACATTTCAACCACTTTCACTAACTTAAAATATTTCCAAAAACATGTGAACTACTTTTAAGTCACAAAAAACAACACCATATGCATTAGATACTTCAATTCAGAGCATAGAACCTCATACTCATCATTACAACATGCTTACCCAGAACTACCAGTTTGCCTTAAAGCACAGTCATGGTGATAATGACCTTCAATCACCTGTATGACCATTTGTATAAAATACTAATGAATTTGGATGATATTATGAGATAATTAGACAATTATTAGATAGAATTATAATATGGTCAAATATAAATACTAGTCTTGTAGACCAATCTCATAATCTTATACCTCATTATCTCATCTAAACTAGATAGGTCAACTTATGAGCAACATTTTCATCATATCCAATTACATATAAAAATTATATCCAACATGAACATGTATTAAAATTCTTGAAAAATGTCTCCATTCACTTGGATTTGTCTCTATTACATGATAACACATCCATAAATATCTTCTCACTGCTGCTTGGATTTCTCATTGTTTTCATCATTAGGTCTGTTAGCGAGTCAATTTGGATGACCGATTTATCACCCATGAAGGATATAACTTGTCCATAAACCACCATGGACACAAATTAAAAGTATAAAACTTTTTCCTCCATCCATTTAGTAACATTGACTTGGTCAACTCTAATTGTTATAACAAATCTCTAAAAAACTAACACTTTCTTTTAGGGTCTACTCACACACCTGATAAACCAATCACATCTATAGGTGCTTGAGAGAGTTTAATATGGCCTTAGATCACTTAAATATCCATACCAATCCATTTTTATCACTTTAGAACAAAAATTTTCATATTGGGTCACTGTTAGGGTTCTTTGAGGGTTTAAACCATCTTCCACTATTAGTAATCATTCATAAATCATAGCCCCTCATTCCAAAAATTAATGCCTAAAAGTTTGATATAGAACCCTATCCAATATACCATGAATATATTAGGTTCCCATGTAGAGGTTACATGTGCCAATGAACAATTGAAAGTCCTCGAGTTGAGAACCCTTCATTTTGTGCATTCAAGAGACCTTACAAAAAAATTCAAGCCTAAACCTTAAAATTTTAACCTAAAAATTGGTCAATACATATGAAAAAAATATCACACCATTAATAATTCTCACATTCTCATTATTATCTTGAAATCTGAATCTCATACCTCATTTGGCCACTATCTCTCTCTCTTTGCTTGCTTAGACCTTAACCTACAAGTCACATTAAGCCTTGAAACTACCCTTCATTCCTCTTTCCATGTTCTATACACCTAAATCACATAATTAATAAACCTCTCTCATTCTCAAACACTAACTTAAATCCTTCATCATCCTTATAAATAGATCATGATGCCATATTAGGCCAAGCATGGTCTAGAAGTGGTATAGTTGCATACTAGGTCTATGGGTCCTACCCCTATAGACTCACCATAAGACTCACATTACTGATCCATTACTTAATATACATGATCATTCAGCATCATACATCCATTCATGCCTATGTGCACTCATCTTACGAAACCATCATACACATACCTTCTCACAAGGTCTTTTCATGTTATGACTAGTGTCATGACTAGGCTTCTCAAGCATTTGAAACTTAAAAACTGACATTGAAACACTTATTGATCCTATTATACCTTTCTCACATGCCTTACATTCTCCTAAAATAACTTCATACCTATGAACATGCCTCTTCATGCTCATCATGCACATGCTCATGATATTATTATCCTTGTTATAACTAGGCTTCTCAAGACACCTTATACTCAAGGACTAGTACTCAAACTTGCTTACCTCAATGATGATATCAACCAATAAGATTCATCATACATCACTCTTAAACTAACTAAAAAAACCTCTTTATAGTAAACATGCTCTCAAGACCTCATCCAGACCTAGAGCCTTTTTGTGACAACATTGATAACATTAAGCTGACCTAAACCATGATATTGACCTTGATAACAATGAATAGAAGAATGATTAGGTTTCCTTCAAATTATCTCTTGTCACATGGATTCCTTGTCACATCAAGCACACAAGCTCATAGTTTAAATACCACTCACCATGCATCTTCATCAAATGCACCTTGAGATCAATGACATCAACCTTGACATCAATGACAACTCTTCTCAACAAACTCTCCCTTTGTCATTATTGGCAAAACATTCTTCAATTTGATCACTCTTATCTCCCCTAGTTTAGTCAATCTCCCTTCTTAGAATTTATCCCCATTTTACATTAATGACAAAGGGTCATACCTACAATAACTTCTTGAACTACACCTTCTTGAAACAAGAGGTCAACATAGAGAGTATGAAACATGCTTCATGCATACCTCCTTCAAATGAAATTAGAACTCAAGAACACTCACCTTGTTATTTTCATGATTGATATGACACAAATATTTTGATCACACACTAGGTCACCATATTCTTGGCATTAGTTGAAGAATTAGGGACTCCCCCCTTTGTCTTCATAGCTTGAGCTCTTCTATGCTTGTCAACAACTTGAATAGATCCCCCTTAAACCAAGCATCCATCATGCTTATGTTGACTAAATAGTGTCTCCATGAAGCCTAATGGAGTCACCTCTTTCCATAGAGAATTAAAATTTCACAATTTTAGGAGATTCCCACATCTCCATGCTCTCACAAGACTGAATATCCTTCAGTATCCTTTTAGGCTTGATAGGCATTATGGGCTTGACCTCTTCATCAACTATTTGATTATCAATATGAGATGACAATAAACATTCTTGACTTTATTTCTCATCTAAAGTATGCTCTACCATGGTAAACATTCCATTTGATATCATAAATTGATTATGACTAACCTTTATTGTCTTTGGTTTCCACACACTCATTTGCCTTCTCTATTACACTCTAAGGGCTTCAAACCTATTATTTTGACTTGAATTATAATTAATATTATAGTTTCATTCATCATGGATTAATCATTAAATAAGTGGGTTTCTAAGGATAGCTTGACCATTCCTACTTCCTCAAAATTTCCCACCTTTTACATTTGATCTACTTTTGGGTGCTTGTGCATGACTAGGTATTTAATTTTTTTGGTCTTTCACACATCTATTTAGTCTCTTCACATATTCAATAAACCCTTAAAAATAGTCACATGAATTCCAATTTAAAAATCATTTTTACAGTCAAGAGGGAAAACATAGCAAAAATACAACATATCCACATTATAAAGCTCTCCTCCTAGTGTGCTCATGTCCCTCTACCCCATAAAATTTTGATTTCAATGACGACATACATCAAAAACTAGTTTGATTAATTATAAGTCATTGAGCAGTTTGTATATTTAAAAACAAATATATTTCAATTTAATTACATATTTACCTTTTTTAATTCAGTATTTATAACTTACTTCAACATTTGGTTTACATCGGGTTTATGTCAAGTTTATGTCACCATTGGAACTCATGGAAATAAAATATTTTGTGAGTGATGTAATTCCAAACCTAATGGGTTGTGCTTATTGCACAATATGTAGTAGGGTGTTATTTTATTTTATTTTGGTTTCATCCACCGTTTTGACTATGTCACTGTGGTCTAATTTTGAGTTTACTTAGTTACCCTTCTCATGGAACCGTTCACCCCATTACCAAGCTTACTCAACATTGCACATAAACCAAATTGGATCACAATCTCTCTATGATATGGCATGGCATTACAAATATCAACATGTGTCATAGTCAAATAAGTTAAATTATCATATACAATAGAAAATAAGAAAGATATGTTCAACAAAAAAATTCATATTAATATAAAATGCTTCACTTACATAAATGTGAAATATTATATAATTTCAAAATGATACACATATGATTATATAGATTTATATAATTAAAACATGTCATGTATTTGAAAGAGTATCGAAATTCATTATATAATCTAATATAGTTAAAATATCATAGTAACTTTAAAAAATAAAATAATAATTTCCTTAATATGAAATTCCTCACTTACAAAAATGTGAAATATTAAATAATTTCAAAATGATACACATATTATTACATAAAATCATATAGTTAAAAATGTCATGCATCTTGGAGAGTATCGAAATTTATTATTTTATCCAATATAACCAAAACGTCATAGTAGCTTTAGGAAATAAAATAAATAACAATTTCATGATTTGTAGATGTTTTTATATATGCTTGTAGGATTGGTGTCACATAAAGGGGCACTACATAATTGTGATGATTGTCATATTCTTTCTTTCCATTACTTTTCTTTGTTTATATATTGAAGTAACTTGGGGAAGATATCTTTTTGTATGTGTTCCTAAAATGTTATGATTTAGAATGATAGGTTATTTGATGATACACTTTTTATATTTCAACATTTTATATAATTTATTTTAAGTCGTTAGCCTCATAAACTTACTCCAAATCTCAAAATAGGACATATTATACTCATTTGTTTTATAAAATGTATATTATTTGACAGTGTAATGTACCTAAATGACTTCTATCATATAATAGGGATAGTGGGGCATGTGATTCAAGACATTTTCCATGGTATGACCAGCCAAGGCTACTTACAAGGGACAAAGGGGGATGTGACCCATTACAATTAGTGACTAAAATTCATTTTTTAGGTATGTGGACCTTTCTCTTAACAATACATGGGTTTCAAATCCACTCCACCTTCTACCTCATTTGCCAATATGAAAGTCCCATTAGATTCTATTGTAAAATGGGTAAAAACGAGGTATCTCACTAACAACTAAATTTGTAACATTTACTTTTTCCACTCACCCATGTATGTGTAAGAAAAGTAAATATGGCTTTATAAGTTCTAAGATTTGGCATCCTAATATTTAAAGATTTGTATTTGTAACAATATTTGTATCCTTCCTTTATATGTTCTAATTTAAAGTGTGTTCCCATACCTCCTAATTTGTAGTTAAACATGTACATAAAATTCCAGGGAAACTTTTAGACACTCAAAAGAGGGCCTTTGTCATTTATTTCATATTATTTTACATGTTTTATGCACATTTGTCTATGTATGGGTGAATGGTCCAAATTTAGTATTTTCATATCATTATGATGACATTAAAGGCTTGAAATAACCTTTGTACATCTCCATACAACTTAAAAATCCAACTTATCTGCATATTTATCTGTGATATGAAACATTCCTACAATCTTAGTACAATTACCTATAAATTTTGAAAATTAGGTCGACCCATTTACCTTTTCAACCTTTATCATTTATAACAATTGGAGGTTGGTCATGCATGCCAAATTTGAAAAGGTTTGATTTTTATCTATAAATAGGTACACTTGATTGAGTATATTTATCATCTAACACATTGTACATCAAATATCTATGTAGGATATTCTTTTTCTAAGTTGCATTGATATTCCACACTTATATGAACACTTTATAGGGTAAAAAATTAGAAGTGAAAGTACTAATCCTAGCACGCACATACCCCAAAAGAAACTCTCTTCCAATTTCATTTTTACAAGACTTTCCCAAGGTGACCCTAATTTACAAGCTTTAGATTTAAGTACATGAATTAGAGATACGAGGTGACATATCAGAAGAAAACAAACATGTATAAAGGTTCATTCTTGGATTGTAAAGCTTGACCAAGACTATTTATACATTACTGTCATTTCCCCATTTCAATCACATATTCAATTGATGTCAAGTTAACCAATGGTAGATTTGTGCAAATGGTTTCAGATTGTAACAAGTTTAGAAACAACTCAAAAACACTTTTTCACTACAATTATGTCATTTTTCAAAAGTTAAACACTTCCCATCTCTTCCTATGTTTGATTGTAAAATTAATTAGGCATTACACAAATAATAAAGGGTCCTTTGTTATATTTTACATATTTTTATAATGCTTAATCTCATGTAGACATAATTTTATGCATGTAAAATGTAGGACATTTTAATGCTCTATTTATTTTAATATATTTTCAAATAATTACGAACTTTGTAGATATTAATAAATTTTCTTTGAACTCCTCTATTATATATCTTTAAAAAAAAATGTGTGTTTATTCTTTTATCTATACTAAAATATATATAATAAAAATTAAAGGGAGAGATTTTACCTAGAAGCATTCTCAAACACACTCAAGCTAATCATGTCGATACCTAATGTCCATTTTCAACATAGTTATATTAGGTATATTTTTATTGAGCTTAAGATCGGAGTTTATTCTAGGGTCCCATGGTGGAAATATATCCATTGACCCATCACTACTCCTTTCTTTTAACACAAACCCTAAATTGTGTATCATCTTCTTGCCCCTTGATATATTCACAGTTTAACTCTCAATCACTGGTGGAATTTAAGGTCATTGGATGTCATTTAGGCTAGAAGGTTTGCCAATCATTTGAAAGCCCATATTGAGCCCCAAAAATCTCACTTTATTAGGTATATTCTCTACCACAGCCTACTAATTTGGGATCGGCTCAATCACATGGGGGTTTCAAATCCTATTTTCCCTACTTGTCATCAGACTGAGATTTTTGAATGCCCTTTTTGGTTATGCACCCATGCTTAATTGCCTAGAAATGGATTCATATACTTCTCTAGCCTTTTCCTCCTGAGTTCTTTACCTGAAAAATGGTTCTTTTTGGGGACTTGTCCATGTTACCTACAATATACAACATTTTTTAGAAAATATTTCATGCTCATAAACTTTTTCATATATAGAAAGTTAAAAAAATATTGTATTTTTAATAATCAAGCTATCAAAAGATAATTTTCGATGACCAATAAAGTTTTTTTCATCTCCATTGTTTTGCTTTAGATCCAAGGCCAAGCAAAAAAATTATTCTTGGAGGTGGAGCACCTCTAGACTCTCTTAGACTACTAAGGGAACATTTCATGTGTTGTCAATCTTGTGACTCTAGATCCTCTTCTCCAGCATTCTCCCTCTCAAGGTCAAGGCTAAGTTTTTATTCATTACTCATCTAGGATAAATTAGAGTTCCTCTACAGATTCCCAATTACCTTTTCCTCCCCATGGGGGTGGCATGTTTAACCATCTCAAGCATAGTGGTGGTAGTGGTTGGGTGGCTTCTCCCCAAGACAAGTTTCCTTACCTAGGTCTTGTCATTTCCCCCACTTGATAGGTAAAGGATTCTGAAGAAAAGTAATAGAATAATGGTTGGGAGCTTGTACCTGACATTGCAGACCCTCCAGGCACTAGCGGTTGGGGTGGAAATCCTAATAATACCCCTCCCCCACCTCCTTCAGCCACCATGTTTGTCACTATTGCCTTATGGCCTTGGTGTTTGTGTTTGTTAGTTCTTTTTTATCATTATTTTATTAAACTATGCTTTAATTATTTATTTAATTATTGTACAACCTTAATTTTTGGGTTGTGATGTAAATTTGTTTTCTCAAGGCTTCTTTTAGCTCGATGTGATGTGCATTCAAGGGTGTAATTTCTTCCACCCATTTTTTGTACGATCGGCGTCATATGATTATTTTATTATTATTAAAATTATGTTTTTTAATAATAATAATAACAATAATTTTTCCTAAAAAAGTGTTTATTGCACTTTCAAGTGTTCAGGAAAAAGTGTTTATTGCACTTTCAAGTGTTATGAACAACATGCCACGTGTGTGTGTGTGTGTGTGTGTGTGTGTGTGTGTGTGTGTGTGTGTGTGTGTGTGTGAGAGAGAGAGAGAGAGAGAGAGAGAGAGAGAGAGAGAGAGATGGGGGGTAGGGGGAGAGGGAGAGGGAGAGGGAAATAGTAAAAGTGTGTGAGTGTGCATATGTGTGTTCGTAACAATTACTTATTTGCAAAATCAAAGAAGTAGATGCAGTTTTGAAATATGATATTCTAACATTGCATGTTACACAAAAATTAGTGACAGTGTTAAAAATTATAGCTCATGACTTGTATTTTGAAATTTAATGTTTATATATGTATATGTATATGTATATGTATATGTATATGTATAAGTATATGTATGTATGTATGTATGTACCAATTTTAAATTTTAAAGATTCAAAATAATAAAAAAAAAATGTAAATTTAATTTTTTAATGAAATATAAAATTGTAAAACTAAATGGATAGTTATAACTCAAGTTAAATTGATCATTTTAAATATACTCTTTTGTAAGAAAATTTATATGAATTTCTTGATTGAAAAGTGTATTCATATGCAACGCTTATAATTATTATAAAAGAGATCATTTTTTTAAAAAAAATCAATTTTATACTCTATTTTATAAATATGTTAATAAGTTAAACAAATATTTATTTATTTATCTTGTGTTAAAGTGGGTCCCCTTGCCTTGTATTTATTATTAACATTTATTAATTTCCTTGACTTGTACTAAAGGGAGTCCCCTTATATTGTTATTATTACCAAAATTTTATGAAGAAAATTTGTTATTAGTCTCAAAAGGAGATTTATGGATCCATTTAACTTTAACTTAAAATTAGTCTTGAATATGTTGGCCAATCATATTACATTTATTAGCACGCCAAAAAGAAAAAAGCCTTTTACAAAGTAAAATAGCAAGTTTTTTAACAGAGTACATAAAATAATGTTATTTGGTGCAAGTTGATTGGCTGAAATTTTTTTATGTTATTGCCCACTTCACTTGGATCAAGGTTGGGCATTTACTTTACCGTAGACACAAGGTAGGTTTGTACAATGTGGATTTGATTTGGCATTGAATGTTGTATTTGTTCATGCAGTGTGGGTTGCCTAGTTTAATGGTTTTGCATTGATTGTCCAATTAATCAAATAAACACAAATCAATATTAATTGTGATTTGGAGTTCCTTATAATTTATTAGTTTATTGTTCAAGTTATTTTATATAATTTTTTCATGGTTCTGATAGACATTAAAAAGCATTGATAATGTTACTAGATGCTTTAGTAGGAAGTTTAATATCTTTTTCTATGAAATCTATAGCAAACATGGCATAACTCATTTATTTTCTATAATGGAAACTTGAGGGTATTCAAAAATGACCCTCGACAATAGATCATTTATAGATTAACTCCACAAGATCTCTTTCATAGGTGCTTGCCTCGCAAATGTTCAAGTGTGATCATGGTTCTCCATAGGCTGTAGCTATTAATATTAATTATGTTACTTTGGGTATGCCCAAGGGTTATGTTTGTGGATATTTTTTGGATTTGACTTTTGCAATACTGAGATGCAATATTCTATCTTTTCAGACATTTACTCTAGCTTCTCTAGTTGAAAAATCTCAACCAACCATCATGTTAGTGTGTTTTAATCCAAAAAGAGACCTCTTCCTTATAGGCTATGGCAATGGTATTCTCATGCTTTAGAATTTACAAAAGGAAAACAACAGCAAAAGTAATTACAAGGGAACACTCTTCACCAATTATGCACACATTATTTCTGGTGTAAGATCTACAAAATGCACATCAATTCAAAGCCATAAGTGGTGATTCCAAAGGACTTGTTCTTCTACATACCTTTGGTGTACTTCCTATACTACACCAATTTTCTATGACAACACAGGTAGAACAGATTATGTGAACATATATAGTATGAAAACATTCAAACTTGGATAAATCAATCCAAAATAGGCTTTCAATCTTTTGTAGCACTTATTCTGTCATTTTCATAAAATATTCCATTTTTTTTAATATCTAGTTGATTTAAGCAATATCAAGAAGTTGTATTTTTAATTGTTTGATTGTATTGCCTTTTTGATGGTCAACGAATTAGGATAATTTTTCCATGTCTGCACTTATAGTTGATGAATCTCAAACTAATGTTTCCAATGCTACTCATGGTGGCCCTTCACTTTCTCTTAGTAGTTTGGGTAGCATGATGAGAGGTGTTTTTCGGTGAGTTATAAGCTGAGAGACGAGCAAGAAATGTTTCAATGATGGTCCTACATCAAAATAAGATGGGGTCTAGTTATATTTTTCATGAAGCAAACAACTCTAGTGGTATGAATTTTAGAGGGATGTGCCAACTGCATTTTTATGTGAAGTGATATCAACATTCATTTGAATTTTAATGTTAGCATTTATTTCAAATTTTAATTTAGTTTCATTAGGGTACAATAATCCATTGCAAATGCAATTATTTCTTGAATGTAATTTATCCACAATTATTTCTCTTTAAGTTTCATTGGGCATAATAATTCATTGCAAATGCAGATGTTTCCTATATCTAATTTATCCATAATTATTTCTCTTTTAGTTTCATTAGGGCCTAATAATTCATTGCAAATGCAAATGTTTCTTATATCTAATTTATCCATAATTATTTCTCTTTATGTTAAGCAAAATGCATTCTTTGCAGGTACACTTGACTCCCTCTCTCTATAGGTCTATGCAGAGTTCTCAAAACCTAATGGTATCCATGAGGATGCATGCCTTATACAACATGGAGGCGTATTGCCAATCAACATGGGTTTTCTAGCCATAAAGTCAATAGTAATAACACTTCAAAGGGAAATACAAATTCAAATACCTCTAGGTTGACACCAATGCAACAAGGTGCCTTAATAAACGTTTCCCATGATACCGAAGACTTGAGTAATAAATTGTCATTGCTTACAATTGCATGGGACTAAAAATTCCAAGTGGCTCAGTTAGTGAAGTCAAAATTATAGGTACGAAGAGTGTGGAATCTTGATAGGGGAAAGGTCCTAGTAGCCATGCACCCTAACGTTGGATAGTGAATTAAGGTGCCATAACATCACATTAGATTTCAAAAAAAATTAATATATCATCTTAGCTACTTATAACTAAGGTTTCAAGGTCTAACACATTATACATTTTATGATATAATCGATTTTATCATAAGAGATCATAAAATGCATTTTTTAAACCTATGACCAAAACTTAACTTTTGGAGTACCAATAGTTGTGCATTAGAGTATCAATACTTGAGTCATACTTCTCAAGATGTGATTGGTTACTTTTAATTTTATCGAATAAATGTTGAACAAGTATTACATACTACATCTTTAGCTTCTGGTGCACTTTAATATTTTTACACACCAATATGTTTCATCAATAAAACACATGTTAATAAAAGACATGCTCAGTAATTAGAATAAGCGCAACTATTAGAACCTTTCCCCTAGTGCAGCACTATGAGTAGCATGGTTGGAGGAGCAAGTTATACAGGGTTTTTTTTCGCTACACATAGCACTAATCATCTTACAAAAAGAGGAAGCTTCAAACAATTATCAAATTAAATAGTGATTCTTTCTTGTGAATTAGATGTTGCATCTAAATAGTCATTTATTTTTTGTAGATCTCTTATAGATATTAGATATTCTCTCTTCAAAAGCTCGATTGTATTTCTTTTAAAAAGAAGGAATGGAACCAGACCAATCTAGACTACCCATTGAGGATAGTGGTTTAGATTTTACTATTATATATCAAACATACTTTGTCAATTCATTTAGGAACCTTGAGAAATCTTATCATCATTCTATTGCAATCAGAGGAACAACTATATATTTATTGGGACCTTTATAGCTTTTTGGATATCGCTTGTTACCTTGGAAGGAATGAATTCAGAATATTGCCTTCAGTTTGATAACAATCATTTGGTTAAATAATGTTTATTGTGATTTTTCGCTAAACTTTTATTTTTGTTAGGGTTTTTATTCATGTGTCAAACAAACTAAATTCGTTTGTAAAATTTTGTCTTATTTTTTATTAGATCTTTTTAGGACAACACATAGATTATAGGCTTTAAAAAACTCTGTCTAGATTCAACATGTTAACAATCATTTGCTAAAATTTAGCTTTATTGTTGTTGTTTACTCATTTTTAGCTTGTTTAGGATCTTTTCATGCTTCAAACAAATTATGCTAATGTCACCTGAAATATTTTGGCTTACTCCCATAAAATCAAGGTTTTAGTGTTTTTTTTTAATAAGTATATGGAACTACATACAGGGAAGAGATACTGCATGGTCACATGATCCTTGCTTGTGCGGTGGAATATTTTATTTTACTTCATTTTGTTATATATGACATTAAATGTAATTCTTATTGTGTAGATGACTGAATTTCAGTAGTCTATGATTTTCTTGAATGGCAACTCTTAAGTCAAGTTTGGTTGAAGATTTAACTTGGCTATGATTATTTGTCTTTGCCATTTTCCTTAATTTAGTTAAATTTAAAATTAATTTTGATAAAAATTAAAATTGTAATGAAATTCATTTTAGGTTGTACTTTGATTAGAGTTATTTTTCTTTGTTAAAAAAGATAATAATTTTTTTTTCAATTTATATGAAAAGCATTTGTTTTATCTACTATATAGATACATATTATATTACATTTCTTAAACAATAAATTATTACTTTTTTCAATTTGTATTTATACATGCAAAAATTTGGAGTCTTTTCCTATTATCATGGATGGAACTCAGCTATTCTACATAATGCTTTTCCATGTTGGATTCTTCGCTAGATAGTATCAATCTTACAAAAACATCTATACTACCACCACTACATCTGAGCCTCGGTAGGTAAGTGTAGTTGTATCCTTAGTATGATCAAGCCCAAAACATTATTAAAAAAAATCCTTCCTTGAAAGTCTGTGTACAATGTTTGTAATCAATGTTTGTGTACAAGTTTTTTTTTTTGTTTGTGTTTCAGTTGTTTATGAGAGTCTTAACTTCTCCTTTTGACACTGTTTTTAGAATATTTATGTATGTAAATACTTCTAAGAATTATGATACTTATTCATATAGTTTACATGACATTTAATACATCTCAAAATCCTCTTAACTCTCAAAGGACTTGAAACCTAACTTCTTTAATTAAATAATAGCTATTTAATAAAAATTATTTAAATTAATAATTAAAAATTTAGTCGAATATCGAAATTGGAAGAACATGACCATGCCCACATGGAACTTGGCATGAAACTTGATGTTGCTTCTCTACTTTACATTAAGACACAGTCAATTAGAAGGGAATTGAGAACAAATCTAACACAATCATTTTGAAGTAGAGATGGTCAAATTAATATGGAACTATTTAGCAAAACTTCATTGAAAATTTTTAATGTTTTGTAGAAGTCAAAAAGGTCGGGAAAAAAAAGGAAAGTCACACTGAATTACAAGGGAGAAACAAGGAACCATCGTTTGCGTTGTACAAAAATTGTTTGAGCTGACTACGCAACTCATTTTTCTCACAGCAACCGTGTGACTCGCCATCAGTGACTGAACTTGCCGTGCACTCCACGCATATAAATTTAATTTAGTTCTATAACAATGATAATGTTGCCATATATAAATACAACCTGTGGTGCAGTCTTCAAAGTTCAAACCCCAGCATTTGCCTGCTCAAATATTCTCTTGCATAAAATCCACAAGTCCTCGAGTTATAATATCTGATTGCTTTGCAACAGGGTATTCGATGGGAGGATTCAGATTTCTGCAGAGTTGCTTCAAATTTCATGAGCAGGATGTTTACCCTGAACAATACCCTTCTTCTAATTCTAATTCACATAAAGAAGGGCATGCTGATACCCTGAACAAGACGATGAAGATGAAGTCCGAGGCTGGTGAGAAGAAGAAAGGAAGTACTAAGGCTCCAATTGTGGTATCATACTTCCCTATAGGATCGAACCTCTCCCGCCTCTAATCACACCCAACTCATTATTTTCTCTCATAACTAAATTTGGTGGTTTGTGTGATGGGCACAACCCATGAACCTGTGACCCAGCACCCAAATGTTCTACATGTGGATATTTAGCTCTAGCACAGGAGGGTGGGCTATTTTATTAGTAGCCTTTGAATGACTCTCCACATGACTAGTGATGTCTTGCTAGTAGCTGAAAATCAGATCACAGAGGTGTTTGCCATGTTAAAGATCTCATAACCATTGTAAGGGCAGCATATTTATTGCCATGTGCAGAGAGATTTGGGTGTTTCTTTAAAGACGCTGCCCTTATTGTAAAAGATATAAGATTTGAGCGACTGAAAATTATTATATTTTCTTATCTCTACGAGGAAAACCAGTCGACTGTATGACCTGTTTTATTTTTCTATGTGCTCTGTTTTATTCAAAATAGTACAGTATTTTTTGTCTTTACTGTAGAAATGTATAAACAAAAGACTGATCTTCACAAAATACAAAATGCATACATAAAATAGAAAATATAATTCTAAAACAACGCTATTGAACATATGTTATGTTTGTATTTTTTTCCTTTTTCTTCTATTCTCCTATTCCCTACTGCCCTGTTCTTCTACATACAGCTATTGACAAAATACATATCTTAATTTTTAGTCAGTTATGGAATCAGCTTTTACGTTTAGACATAATTCTTTACATCGTCAGCACTCCCAAAACTTTTTAGAAAATTCTATAATATATAAACTAATTTATATGAAGTGGTGGATAGCACTATTTAATGCCACGTATTGAGAGGAGCAGCAGTAAATGCGAGTAGGCATAATTAGATATTTCAACAATTTAATTACAAATTCAGAACATGGTCCACAAATAAATTTTATTAAGTTCAAATCATGAAAGTGGCTTAATAATGCTTAAGGGTGTCATATATCATGCAACTATCTGCTTCTAAGTGTATTCATTTGGATTGGCGAAAACATAGAGAGAAATCAGGCATCCAAAAAATAGAAAACGAGATGAAATATTGGATACATACTTATGTAGATGTTCTTTGTGTTATACTCCTAACACCTTCAAGGCATAATTCACAATTAAATTGTAATTAAGAAAGTAGTAATAATAATTTTTAAGAATGTAAGTGTGTAAAATTTTGAGTGTTTAAAGTAATATTGAAGCCGTAGCCATTCGGCCCCTGCCTCCTATCGCAGGTTTCTCGGTATATCACTAGAACTAGAAGGAGTGTTTGCTGACATAAAAGATGGGTATCAGAGCCAAAAAGCCCCTATTGAGTTCTACTCTGTCTAAAGATTCTATAAGAATTCTCTCTTTCTATATAAAGAAGTTTTAAGTTGCCCTTCTTTGAAAAATTTCTTTGAGAAATTAATGCATCGAGTCATTGGTCGTTATTCCTTGTCATAGGCCCCTTTTATCTCTGCACGTAATTATTCCCTATCCAGAAATTTCTCACTTTCTGGAACTCAATTTTCTTACGATGGAGTTTAGTAAATCCCAAGAATCTTCTACAGTTGAAATTCTCAATGAATCTGCAATAGAAGGAATGTATGAACTACCTCCTTTTGTTCCAAAATAACTTTCTGAGTGTCCTGACATTGAAGTCATAGAAGAAGCCCTTGAAAATGAAAATAGTCTTTATAAACCCCCTACTTTGAAATTTTCTCAAGTTTCTAAAAACAGTGAACTCCTTAAATCAAAGTTTGTTTATAATAGCACCTATATGTCTTTTGTGAAACCCCGTATTAAGTTTGTATAACTTACTCTTAGTTATAAGCCCAAAAAGTCTTTCCAAACAAATTTTGTCTTTATTACCTGAAGCAAAAATAAATCATATTAGATCTCATGAAGATGTCAAATTTGTCCATTTTGGTCTTATCCATGTTCATATCACTCCATCAATTCCATGTAATATAAAACCAGTCCTGTACCTAGCATTGTGTGATAGACGTTAGGTTAGTTTTAAACATGCTTGCCAATTATACAATTTAGGACGTATAAATGACCAAGTTATTTGTTTTGAATTTTGTCCTAATCTTTTAGTTGCAGTGTGAGATAAGGGATGTAAATAAGTCAAGCATGGATCTTTAGATTGTTGGGGATTGTTTACCTCATTGTTTGGTCTAGACATGTTTGGAGAATTCAAGTATGCCTCCATAAATATAACTATCACGTATAGTATGACCAATACGAATCACCCCAAAAATTTAGAAAACCTACCTTATACTCGTAGATTAAGTGGAACTGACCAGTTATAGAAGAGACATATAGAGTCTATTGAAATTCCTTCTGATTGGAAGCTTGATTGGCTGAAAAAGTGTTACCTAAAATGAAAGGTCAAGCTACTGTCTAAAAAATTGATGGAATAATTATAAATGTTGTACCAAGGTCATTATCTTTGAATCATTCTTTTGCTAAGTTGTCTCCTCACAGACCTTCATCTTCCTCCTCAACAAGAACTGTCAGATCTAGCCATATTACTATAGAAGATGAAGATATAAATCAAGGACCTGATCCCAGAGATCAGTTACCATCTACTATGATGAGTCTTCCTAGGGAAGAGACTCTTGAATTCTATACAGACAGATAGGTCAATCTGTATAAAGGTGGAAGATGGCCACCTCACAAAGGAGTATATAAACAACAAGAAGGCATTGTTAGTTACTTCTCTGCAGCCTACCTAGGAGAAGCTGAAACTTTTAATGAATTTAAGCAAAGGAATTACATGTCAAGATTTAATGCACATCTTATCGATAATTTTGATGACCTTTGTAAATATGTTTTGTGTGTTAAGCATAGCCTAGATAAACTGACCATTCTTGCAAATGATACAAATCATGTCTACCATGGAATTGATACTAAGCTTTCAGCCCTAGAAGACATCCTTGATTGGCTAGTCAAACAAGATATGGATGCTTCAAATGAAGCACAAATGCTCGTCTTAACATATGAAGTTATGTTTAGATCTAACTTCAAGCCTCACAAGCGGAGCATGAACCATCATACTACCCTAATGCAAAGGACATAGATACCTTTGAACCCATGGTATCTCAATATAGATCATACTCTCAATCCCTTAAATGAAATCTTTGCCTGGTGTAATTCAATGAGAGTAATCACTGTAGCATCTCATCTAGAACCATCTGCTACTACTGTTTTTGCTTGAAAATTATTTTGGGGCATTATTACTCAATGATGGGATTCTATGACAGAGCAAGAATAGAATGAGAAGGTTCATCACCAACTAGATCCCTTAGCTGCACTATTTCATTTATTGATCAATGAGTTTGCACCTCCAGTCGATAATCATAATCTCGAATCTAAAAAATGGTTGCTCAAAATGGAGCTATGTGATCTAAAGTAGTTTGATGCATTTTCTAATTAATTTCATGATTTAGCTTATGAAAGTTAAAGTTCTAGTTCTATAGAAACAAAATTAAAGTTTCTATGTGCACTTCCTTATAATCTCATTGATAAGGTAATTGCATATATTGATCTTAAAGGACTAACATTGAATGACATGTCTCTCACTAATGTCATTGATTTTGATAAGCAACAGGGCATGCAGTTAGTCTCTAAAACCAAAAATATCCAAAAGCTCACTAAGCATCAAGCCTCCCAAATCGCTCCTATTTTTCCTAAAATTGCACCATTTGGTTGCTGACAATTCATCTAGCCTCGTAAGCACAAAAAAAGTAGCGTCACACCCATCTCTCTTTCAAGTGCCACTGATTCCCTCACAAGCATTCTTATGCTCCTCCTCACCACTTTCTGAAGAAGTGTAACGCTCCTTGCCCTCCATCTAAAACTCATATCTGCTATATCTACCACAAACTTGGACATATTGCTCCCCAGTGCCATTACAAAAATCTTGATATCAAAGCCATCTTTTCCTCCACCATAGCAATGTGGTGGGATAAGAAAGGCAGTAGTAAGGCTCCAATTGTGGTATCATACTTTCCTACAAGATCCAACCTCTCACGCCTCTAGTCACATCCAACTCATTCTTTGATCTCATAACTACACTTGGTGGTTAGTATGTTGTAAATGAATGACCCAGCCAAGTGTAAGCTAGTTGCATACAGCAGTTGACCCACAGCCCTGAGACAGAAATGTTGTAAACAAAAAAAAAAAAAATTGTATTCATAATATTATAACTCTTCACAATTACTTGTAAGAAAATGAACCATTCTTACAATTTTAAAAAAGAATCAATTTGATGTAAGAATATTTGGGTTTATGTTTAATCTCACATCAAACAAAAATATGAATATTTAGTTAATAAAAAATTGATGTGAAGTATTTTACTATTTGATAATTAATTTAAGGTTTTTATTTGAGTCATTGCATGTTCTATTTCTTTTCGCATTAGTTTAGAGGTAAATGTGCTTTAAAATTTCTTTGCATGATTTGTTTTCTTACTACAAATGCTATGTGGTAATCTTTCTTTAGTATTAGCTTCAGTTTGTTGCACAATGTCAATAGAAATATTTTTTGACCTTGGTTATTGAGATTCTTCTTTTGCACCTCATAGAATTTAATGTTGGTCATTTAGACATTTTGCAATGAAAAGTGGTAAGATGTTGGTTTGGATAAGGCTTGTGACTATCTTGAAGTTTGGTGAAGGGGCATGTTGGTTGGATTGAGGCTTGTAATCTTGTGGGCTTTGTTCTTCTTTGTCTTTGAATATTGAAAAATTGTGTTGTTAGTGATCAGTCTGATGTTGTGGAATATCTCTTTAAAGCGATAATATTTTGGTATTATAAACTATAAATTTTTATTATGTCATTGTGAGTTACACGATAGAAGGTATCTCTTAATTGAGACCCCTAACTGTGGCTACATCATTTTGGTATAAGAGCAAGGAAAACAACTCTAGGGTTGAGAGATTGAGGTTTGTGTTCTCCATTCTTTGTGAAGGTGGGTAGAGAATAAATGAGTGCACAAGAAAGATCTATGTAGGTTTGCAAGTAGAGCAACAACATATCTTCAGATGTGAAAGTGGTACGATATGTGTAGTTTTACAAGTGGTGCAATAACAAATCCAAAATGTTGTGTTCTCCATCTTATTAGGTGCGTAAAAAACTAAGAATTGAAAAAAGTGGATAACCTGCATAGGGTTGTAAAATGTGTAACAATGGGTTTGAGGTGTGCACAAGAATAGTACACAAGAGATGAAAGAGGAATGAGTAGCCCTATTGGCTAGGCTGAAGATTGCATTCCAAAATGAGGTGGAAGCTGACACGAAAGAGGAGAGGAAACATGTGTGGATCACACTGTTGTTATGAAGATGAATATGAAGAAGGTTACCTGAAACAAACAAATCCTTAGAATGGATTGAGGAAGCTCTAATGAAAGAGAGATCAACAACATTTCTTTTGAAAGACATAAAGGTGGAGGTAGAAGACGTGTGAGTGAGCACATATAATGCAAATGTTGAGGAAGGGAATATTTCATTTTTAGAAGATGGGGTGGATGTGGATTACATAGGATAAGGTGGTTGTGATGGTAGTTTATGCAAATCCCTTATTCGACCAGGGAGAAGAGAAAGATAGTCTCTTATTTATAGAAGAGATGAAAGTGATTGAGTGGATGTTTGAGTACTTAGATATAGATAGTGGTAGGAGTGCAGAAGTGGATGTAAAGAGTGAAGAGGTGAAATTATAAAAGTAGAGGCTATTACAACATAAGTGGTAAAGTTATTTGAGGTTTCAATAAGAGCAACCTAAGAGAATGACATGAGGAGCATTATGGAATTGGGGGTGGAGGGGATGGATAATTTTTAGATGCCCCTAGTTGTGGTGAAAAAAATGGCTTGTGAGTTAAGTAAGAAAGGTTTGAAGAGGAAGTGGAATAAGTAGGAGATCAACTTGTAGTAAATAAATGTGTATGATCACATAAGTGTTGGAATGTGTCATTGACAAGTGCATAGAAATAGAAAAACACTTAGCACATAAAATAATCAGGAGATGGAGAAGAAATAAAGTGGGCATAAAGCCATAAGTTCCAGTGATAGACTGGAGGAAGAGAAAGAGGTGTAGTTGGTGGAGGTGGACACATTTCATCAGCATAATGGGCAAAGGGTGAATGAGTAGAGAGCAATGTGCAATATAAATCAAAGGAGACCTTTGCGTAAAAATGAGGAAGATCACTATGCATTGGAGTGTGGTTGAAGAAGGTAGAGAATGCATAGTATCACAAATAACTAGCTTAAAAAAGAGGAATAGTAAGGGTGTGCACCAAATTCATTTTGTTGTGTGTAATAGCAAGGAGTAGTTGCAAGGGATAGAGTGTGTGAAGACACATAATGGTATTGGGTAGAGGAAAGAGAGTGGTTATGTGGAGGAAGAGAGTATTATTTCATAGAGGAAAATGAACAAGAGTTTGCACCATAAATGTGGGATTGTTTCAATGGGTAGTGTCACGGTAGACAAGCAAAAGAGTGGATTTCACAATGTAGATAGAGGAGATTGACCCAATTTGAGTGGGATCTAATTCAATGGTGAAATGAAGGGCTTTTAGATGAGGAGATCAATTTTTGACCTGGTTCATCAACCAAGCAAATTTGAAGGGGAGAGTCATCTTGCATGGTGCAAAGGCATGTCAAGAACTTTGGATGGGGTTGAAAGAGTGTGTTTCACACTCAACCTTTGTGTATGAGCACCACGATCCCACATATGAAGGAGCATCTAGATTCACATGTAATCTTGCATCAACCAAAAACATGAGTAGTTAGCTAATAAAAAAATGTGGTGAAATCATTTATCGTTCTGATGGTTTACAGTATGTTTACAAACATCAGGGTTCTTATTTGAGTTATCACAAGGTTTCTTTATTTCTACATTGGTTTAGGGGTAAATGTTCTTAAGGGGTTATTTATGTGATTTTTTCTTATCATAAATTTTATGCTATAATTTGTGGTAATCTTTCTTTGGTGTTAGCGTCAGTGAGTTGTGCAGCTTCAACATACTTTTTTCTTGACCTTGGTTCTAGAGATTATTCTTTTGTACCTCATAGAACTTAATGGTGGTCATTTGGACACTTTTTTATGATAAGTGGTAAGATGTTTGTTTTGATAAGGCTTGCGATTATCTTGAATATTAGTTAAGGGGCATGTGATGTGTTATGGTGCATCGAGTGATGTTGAAATGCAATGTGTTATCTTGTGATGTATTACCATTTAAACACATGTTATCTTAATTATAGTTAGTGAGTTATTGATCATTAATGTAATTTTGTGGATCGTGCATCTATATAAACACATCCTTTTCATTTGAAAAGGCATTTGATTCTAGATTAGATAGGTATTCTAAAGTGCAATAACAAGGATTATTGCAAGTAGATCTGTGTGTAAATCAAAGGAAGACTATTGAAATTGAGTCATTTAGAACCACACAATGGTGTTGGATCGAGGCTGGTAAGCCTAAAAGCTATGTTCTTGTTTGTGTGTTTGAATATTGAAATGTTGTATCATTGGTGATCAGTCTGTTATTATGTAATCTCTCTTTGAAGCAATAAAAAATTATCATTTTTGAGTGAATTTATGATGTGTCATTATGGACTACCACAGTAGAAGGTATCTCTTAATTGAGACCCCTAACCATGTTTGCATCATAATCCTCTAAAACAAACCAATTACAATACTTCTTGAGGATAGTCAATATTTATAGGCTATCATCCTAAATTTATAATCAAGAAGTGTCTCTTATAGAGATATAACATCATATTTCTATGATATCATCATCAAGGATTTCTACCAATGTCTCCTAATAAACATTGATCTAACATTAGTGTGAATTCAAAAACATGAAGATTTTTATTTTTTCAAGAGTTGAACTGCAAGTGTGTTGAACAACACATTTTTTTTGGTAAAGGCTAAATTATAACTAGGTTTAACACAACCACCTTTTTATAGTTGCATTACAACCATGTTGAACACAACCTTTTATTATTTTTTGAGAGTTGCATTACAACTATGTTGAACACAACCCCTTGTAACATAGATTTTTTATGAGGGTTGCATTACAGTTATGTTGAAAACCACCATTTATTTTTCGTGATGCTTGCATTATAACTCGATTAAACACAACCACTTATTTTTTGTGAGGGATTACACTTGGCCCCAATCAATGTCTTTAAGGACTCAAACATTAGTGGCTAGTTTGGGATGCCATCACCTTTATCTATAAACTCCAACACTTTCAATACTAAGAAGGTTTGATGTTATGCCTAAACACTCTTCTAGATATTACTAGAATTTGCAAAGTTATGCATACCACTAATTTTGACAACATTTAATATTCTAGGCTCAAAAAAAATTCTTTTCCCGACTCTCTATTTCATAAATATAGATATAAAATCAAATCATTCTGCATATTTTCTTAATATTCTTCTTTGTAGTTAAGGATCTAAATGTCCAATAGCCTAAGTTTGTGTAAAAGTCCATTAAGGTTAAATATAATACCTTTGTAGAGAATACTTTGTGGTTTGAATATCCTCTCACCATGGAATATAGGCTTATGGGTCTACAAGTGTCCTTCTATGAGGGAAATTCTCCAAGTCAAATTTCATCTCTTGTTGGAAAATGGACTTTATCCAAATAGCTATGGACAAGGGCCTTAAAGTCAACCTCCTACCCACCATATTATTTATTCAAGGATAGATAGTGATGATATGTTCCTTGAAGTTCCAAATAAATGTAACATAATATCAATATGCATCAATAGACATTGTTGCATATAAGTTAGTCAATATCCATTACCCTTGCTAAAATTCTATATTTATTTTCTTGAACATTACTATCCCATTTTCCAAGTTTCTTTGGAATTTTCCATCAAGGACAAGCTGGATTTAAATTTATACATATCTACTCTTTAAACAAAGCTTAGTTTCCATTGTGTCACACCAAAATGTCATATTGAGAAATGCCACATAAGACCCTAATGACATATTAAGATCAATGTAATGCAAGCAACAATTAGTTCATTTCACCAAAAGTATTATGCTTACCATGACTTGGCTATATACATTTTAAAATTTAAAACACTAATGAGTAAATGAAAATAATAAAAACTAAGACAATCATTTATATATCCATCCATAATAATACCACGTGGATATATTCATTAACACTATAATTAACAAAGCAAGGAATTTTTTGTACTCTGCAAGTGAAAAAATACCCTCATTACAAATTTCAGCAAGTTAGAATTGTTTATTAGGAAACTAATAGTATAGCTTGAATGAAACCACAAAAAACAAATTGAGTGAAATTTAACTGCACAGACTTATAGCCATTTGAAAAAACCTAAATATCAAACTAGGCATTGACTTCTTGTTATTATATATCATTGTAGATTATACCAAAGGCATATATCCTTTGTCAATGTAGATTGAAATATAAAATAGTATAACCAAAACAAATCTACAAAAACTCCTTTGCATTGCAATATCATTCACCATTTAGAGTGTTATTTAGTTTTAGTATGAATTAGAAGAGTATTGACATCAGTTTATGAATTCCATACAAGTATAACAACTAGAAAAAGATGATATGTACTAGAATCTATCATGAACAAGGTGTACATGTATTCCCAAAGTTCATGTTATTTGAGGCCTATGCTCATCAATCAATTTTTTTACATATCTAAACTGGAGATGTGCTCTCAAATATCTTGTTAGCATTGCTTTATCAAGCCTCTTAGCAACCTAATCATGACCTTTCTAGAGATTAGACCATGTAAACCATGGTGAGGTGGCTAAAAGCTAGTGGTGGTGGTTAGGGTCGAAGATAGTGAGTTTATTTCACATGTAAAACCACACCTCTATTTTTTTAGTGCACCAATACATTGGGAGAAGGCCCACTTTGTCAACATGAGAATTGACCATCTTGAAAATCTCCACATAGGATCTAATTGGCATCAGGAATAAAATCTACCAAACAACATCAAAACTTGATCCTTTCCACTGCATCATTAGACTCATAAATATTGGTAATACCAAGGGAAACACCTTTAAATTTGAATAGGATCCACACAACACAATGAAGAGGATCCTAACCCCAACTAATAACATTATACAAAATGTATAGGGTAATTAATTTTTTCATTCCCCCATTGATCTATGTTTAACTACTACATAGAAAAATAAGCTTCTCACTTATCTTCTTGTATATAGATCGCACCTATTGTGCAATCATGTACACTTCTCTACATGAAACATGATCACACTCCTATGCATAAGTCCCACACTTGCTCATAGACTTACACACTCAGATCAACCCCAATCATAGTCTACGCACTCCTCACCCTGTAGTCATGCATGCCTCATTGGGACTCGTTCACAAACTTGCTTGTCCACACTTGTCTTCCTTACATCACATCCACATGTCAGCTTGTTTCAACCGTGTATCTTGTCAAATGGAACTTTCTAATTGGGAATATGTCATTTGGACCATTAGTCGCCACCACCCTAGAATTTCAATCATCACGTAGCAAATAAGATGAAACTAATTGCAATTGTCTTCTTTGTAACCAACATCAATTGTAACTACTCATGTATTCTTCTTGTATAAATATGTAACATATGCATCCAGCCAAGGGTAAATGTAATACACTATCGTAACATAGATAGAATGTTTTATGTATCTACTTTGTAACACATGCACTATAACACATTATACTTCTTTTCCCTATTCTTTCCTATTGATTAGAAGTTGCATTTCTTATAAATTAAGACTTCTGATCCATTGAATGTGTATTGATTATTCCTTTTAAATACATCTTTGCACATTCACCATGCACAACCAAACCCGATTATCCCCTACACACTTTGTCTTGGGCTCTCTGGTATAATTCATTGGTATCAAAATGCAGTTCTACCTTTCTATGCATGTAAACATGCGAGCACAACTAGAGATAAGGTCTACCAGTCAATTCTATTTCAAAATATCCACAATAATGCCATATCAAAATCAATATGGTTGATACCTAGAAAAAACATGAAGTTGCCCTAGAAGTTCAAGGCTCATTTTTGATGCACTAGACACATAGTGCACCAAATATTTTGGCTAATTATATGATTTGATGACATAACTCAACTTGATGCGTTCCACTACACCTCCACAATACACTAAACAATGGTTTTGAAAATAAACCCCCTTCAATTTACAAGTCAATCTCAGCATCCCTTTGTTCAAAGGCAAGATTGATGTCAAAGCAATGGATGTCTGGATTCGATAACTCAAGGCATACTTCTCAGTCAATCACTTCATCTATGCTAAGAAGATCACCTTCACGGTATTTAAGATGTTTATTCTAGTTGTTCACTAGTGGAAGAACCTTAGTACATAACATGTGTAAGAGTGCATTCTAATTAAATCATGGAATACTTTTGTCAACATGCTAAAGGATGAGTATTACCCTCTCCATCACTTTAAATATGAGTACATCAAGTTTCAACAACTATGCCAATGCAACGATTAATCAGTGGAAGAATACACCAACACATTCCATAACTACTATGCACACCTATAAGAGAACTTAAATGAACAACATAAGGTGTTGAGGTACATCAGTGAACTCTCACCTTATATGCATGTGAAGATGAGTTCTTAACTTCTAACACTTTAGGGAAAGCATATCACAATGTCTCCAAGATCAAACCCAAGGCAAAGATGAAGCATCATTCCACCTCTTCATCCAATGCATTGCACAAGGGCTAGCCCTCACACAACCCCTCATCATAGCCTTCTATGTATAAGTAGAGTACTTCTTGCAAAGGTGAGAAGCCTCAGAATATTACACAAAACTCAAAATATCTTGCGCCTTCTACCTTAGATAAAGTCAAAATTAAGTTTGGTGATAAATGGTTTCATCAACATCGTTCATCAACTCATGATGACTCTAAATGTCATGCATATTAATTATCGCTTGCATAGTCAACATCATGACCTTCACCAATGGATACCACTGATCCAAATGCCTCTTGTCTAAGCACCATCACCAATGTGATAAACATCTTTGAAGAGCACAAATGTTTCTTTCACACCAAGTTCTACATGAAAGGTCGACCTCTTCATGTCATCATTGATAGTGGTAGTCAGAAGAACATAATTTCACAATCCACAACATAAAACCTCAGTCTCACCACTTTTGCACATCCCAAGACTATTCTCTGGGATGGCTTTAACAAGGGAAGGATATACAAGTCTGATGGTAATGCACTTTCTAGTACAAATTCAAGCCTATGGAGGATAACATCACGTATGACATCACACCTTTGTAGGTTTGTGAATCTTTTTGGGAAGGTCGTATTAATACGACCACAAAGATACATATCAAGCAAAGCCATAGCATTGGACTATTTGTGTGCAAGATCGCTTCTATAACCTCTTTGAGTTAGTGCCCATGATCAAAATCACCTTGGTCTCTACCAAATAGTGCTACAAACTCGTGTCACATGCATAGAAATTCAAGTAACTCATGGTTCACCCTGATACCCTATGTAGAATACAAAGCATGCTCTTATAGTGCATACCACACACAACATCACATCAGCAACAACTCAAAAAGTTATTGAATAATCATGATGAAGTCTTCATAGATCTTGAAGGCCTTCCTAAACACTACATAGTAAAGAACCACATCAATTTGGTTCCTGAATCCCCTCTTCCAAATAGTCCATTGTATCACAAATCAGTTTGGGAGAATGATGAATTCTAATGTTAAATACAAGAGCTCCTCAACTAGGGAATTATCAGGCCTAGTTCTTCTCCTTACAAGAGTTTGATAGTCCTATCAGCCAAGAAGGATGGGCTTTGGTACCTCTGCATAGACTATTATGCACTCAACAAAATTATGGTGAAAAATCAATATCCCTTGTTATGCATTGACGACCTCTAGACCAGCTCTAAGGTTCACAATACTTCACTAAGAATGACTTGAAGTCAGGATACCATTAGGTTCTAGTCCATCCTGAATACGTCTATAAGACAACCTTCAAGACATGGAACGGATTGTATGAATGGTTGGTCATGCCTTTTTCCCTAACCAATGCGCCAGTGACATTCATGCACTTGATGAATGATCTAATCAGACCCTTCCTCAACTTATTCATCATCTTCTACTTGGATGACATTCTCATCTTTATCAAGACTTGGTAATAGCACATGAAACATGTCGCACGTGTTCTAGACACTTTGCATCAACAAAAGTTGTAATCCAACTTAACAAATCGTATATTTGGTGTTGTGCAAATTTAGTACCTGGGATAAATCAATGACTACATAGGACTCTATGTAGATATAGAGAAGATCAAAGTGATCCAAGATTGGCCTACTCTGTGCAATATCATAGAATTGAGGATCTTCCTTAGGCTAGATAACTTCTATCAAATGTTCTTCATTAGTTTCTCTCACCTATCTTGGCCTCTCAACCAAATAACACATGCAAAAGCCAAGTTCAATTGGACTCATGCACAAAGATGCACTTTTGAGGCACTCAAAAAACACCTCTACATAGCACTTGTCATTTCAATATCTAACATTGCACACTCTTTTAATCCTCACACTAATGTATTTGACTATGCACTCGGCATAATACTCATGTATCATGGACATCCAATCACATACCACTCAAATAAATTTAGTGACACAGTGAAAAGGTACTGCACATATGAGAAAGAAGTGTATGATATTGTTAAAGCAATCAAATAGTGGTGTCACTACATTTTGGGGAAAGAGATAATCGTTCATTCTAATCATAAGCCACTCTAATTCTTACAGACATAGAGCAAGCTAGTGAATGCATGTCACATGAAATGGATGACTTACTTGCAGCAGTTCCATCTCATACAAGCACAAGAAAGGGAAGGATAATAATGTAGTTAATTGCCTTAGCCAACTACCATTTCACACACTCATCATAGTGTTGGATACGCGCAACCACAACTTTAAAAACTAGGTATCCCTTTACTCATTTGATTATAACTTTGAAAACACTTACACTAGCCTCATGTAAGGTAACCAAATTCTGGAGTTCTAATTGTCTAACCAAGTTATCTACAAGCTTGGGAATCTTTATGTTCCTAGTGGTACACCTCACTAATGACTCATCTGGGAGGTTCATTATGCCAAGACCTTGAGAAACATCAGCGTGATAAAGACTCTAGTTGTATTACAATCGCACTTCTACTAGCTGCACATGTGCATAGACGTTGAGTGCCACATCAAGTTTTGTATTCCTTATTGCATCACCAAGCCCATAAATAGAAATTTAAGACTTTTTGCATCTCTACTAATTCCATCCATACCATGGGAATCTATCAGCATGGATTTCATGACTAAGTTATATGTGACTAAATGATAGAATGATGTTGTGTTTGTCATAGTGGATAGGTTTTCAAAGATGGCTATCATGGTCACTTGTAAGAAAGACATTGACACAGTGGCACTATGCAAGCCTTATTTAACTATGTTTGGGTTCACTTTGGACTCCCAACATCCATCATTTTTTATTGAGATCCATGCTTTGTAATCCACTTTTGGCAAGCATTGTGGGACTTGATGGGGACATAATTGGACTAGTGGATTTCCTTTCATCCACATTTAGATGGACAAATAGAAACTATCAATCATACACTTGTTCATCTTTTGTAAATGTACAGTCATGTGCATGCTCTCAATTGGGTTAAAAATATTATATACATTCAACATGCCTACAATAGGGCACTTCACAGCTCTATGGGGCATAGTCCATTCCAGACATGTCTTGGATTTCAACCTTTGGCACCTTTATACATATCCTACCATGCACTATATGGCACTGAGTCGCATACATAAGAACGGGAAGTAGATAAATTTGAGAAGTTTTTGCACCATATCCAATCTTCTCATCAGTAGGTTCAATAGATTCTCTTCCATAAATAATAAAAGTACAAAGAGAGCCATGGTGCACATCACACACCTCATGTATTTTGATTTGGTGATAAACTCTGATTGCATCTTCAAAATGAGCATTTCAAAGGTCCATACATAAAGATCAAACCTCTCCACTATGGTCCTTACACCATTTTGCATGTAGTTTGTGAGAACGCCTTCATTATTGATCTGCCTCCATACTTGGGCATGTACCCAATCTTCAATGTGGAAATTCTCAAGCCTTACACTCCACCACTTCTTGAGCTAGTAGTGACATAACATCCTTCTAATTTGGATTTTAAACACTTGTGTCTTTCAGAGAAGGACTAGAACATTGAAGTGATAGACACACACACCTTCCATGACACACATCAACTATTCCAAGTGGTCAAGGTTGGATAATACATTGATCAAGCTAAGTGGTACAACTCTCATCAACTTCAACTATAATTTCCTTAGCTACACACTAATGTAATAGAGACCATTACTCTTTAAGAAAGGATGAATGATATGTGCACATCTACTATGTAGTATAATAATCTTATTGTTTGTCTCCCTGCACATAGCTCACACCTCTTACACAATCCTACACACTTATCTACATGAAGCTTGTTCATAATCCTTCATAGAATTCTCGTGCTTTCTTGCAGACTTCCATGCTCAGATCGCTCCTGACTTATCCTATGCACTCTTCAAATCATAGTCTTATATGCCTCACTAGCACTTATTCATTGACTCGCATGTCCAAACTTTTCTTCATTCCATCACATCCATGTGTCAGCCTGATTTGACCATGTGGATTTTCAGGTGGCACTTTCCAACTAGGAATCTATCAATTAGGCCATTAGTTACCACTAACCTGGAAGTTTAACCATTGCCTAGCAAGGAAGATGAAATGACTTGTAATTATCCTCTTTGTAATTGATAACAATTGTAACTACTCATGTATTCTTATTGTCTAAATATATAACACATGCATCCAACTAAGGGTTGATTTGTAATTATCTTCTTTGTAATTGATAACAATTGTAACTACTCATGTATTCTTATTGTATAAATATATAACACATGCATCCAACCAAGGGTTGATGCAATATAGTTGTAACATAGATAGCATGCTCTACATATCTACTCCATAAAACATGCACTGTAATACAATGTACTTATTTTCCATATTCTTTCCTATTGAATAGAAGTTGCATTCCCTGCAAGTTAAGACTTCTGCTCCATTGAATTTGTATTGATTATTCCTTATAAATGTGCCTTTGTTCATTCACCCTGCACCACTGAACCCAATTATCCCCCGGACACTTGGTCCTAGGCCCCGTGGTGCAAATCACCCACATCCCATCAAATGATTAGTCATATAGTAAATAGTCCTTAACCAAATCATTATGATGATAGATGTGATAGAAAAGCCAGAGATTTTAACTTCTTTTAAAGACAAGATATTCATATTTTCAAGAAATTGGCATATATCCTGAACAATATATTTATAGGTCATGTCATTAAGGCCACATACATTCCAAGAGTACACAATCATTGATCAACCTTAGTTTGCATAGTGGTTTCCTTATCAATCTAGACTAAAGTAAACAAGTTATTATTCAAGTAGGATTGATGGTTGTCTCTCATGAAATAACCTAATTTAAAACTTTACCACTTGTATTTAATGTTTCACCATTATTTGGAGGTGGTGAAGGGTTGCATTCACGATAGTTAACTTTCTTACGATCTAACTCCGCATGGTTCTTAGTTGTTCTTGAAATAATCGCCTCTGAAGAAGGAAATGATGATTTGAAAGTTGTCGATTGAATTTGAGAAACTAAAAACATAGCCATAACTTGAGGGGTGTGAGTAGGTGGTGGTGTTGCTTGTTGGGTGGTAGACACCCACTGATGGTTAGCCGATGAACCCTTATGGGTTTGTAGACAACAATTGGACCATTACCTACTGAAAACCAATTTTTCTTGTTTGAAATTGTATCCCATCCATCTATGGATGTCTAAGCATTTTTATTCACCTCGATAGAGGTTTTGAGAGGTAGTGTAGGTTTGACATTGGCCATTAACGGGCATTCACTGACTTTATGATCCGTAGCTTAGTAGTGGAAGTGTTAGACAAATTGATATAAAGCACACACTATGTGGTCCTCTTATTACTGACTTGAATGTCAATGATCTCTTTAAGGTCTTTGGAAAGATCTATTTCAACTCAATCACATTTTTGAGGTCGAGCTATATATAATTTATTAGGTTCAAACTCTATGAAATGCCCTAAGGGTTTGACCAACAATTGCATAAAACCTCACAATGAAAAAGGGAGGCTAGAGAACTCTATCCAGACATGGAATTTGAGCTTAGCATGCTTAGATATGACAGTGTCTCAGATCTATCGAGAAAAACTACCAAAGTGTTTTGAATGAACCAAGGTCCATGAGAAATAATAACACGACAATGGTTGGCATTATATAGAAAAACCCTTTGGTTAAATTTTGAACACTCTCAATATCAACACCATGAGGTGTCCTCCAAATATTGTGAGACTGAGTTTTCAAAAAGCTTATGGGGGGGACATGACCAATAAAATAAGCTACAAGTGTAAATTTTTCAAAAAATATGCAAGCTTTATCAAAATCAGGGCAGTGTAAAACAACATCAGGAAGAGCTATGAAGGTAGTATAAGTAACACATGAAAGACTTTTGGGACCAATTATTTTACTTATTTCGGTGTCATTATTCCTCGCAACTCCATTGAAAGCCTCTCCAACATTTGTTGTAGGACTCAAAGAAGAAGACATTTAAAAGAAGGCAACACCACCGTAAAGGTGGTAAGGGAATGGATGCAATGCAATAAACGTGTGATCCTATCAAAAGGAAAAATCAAGTCCCTCTAGACTAGTAATGGTGATGTGACATTAGCGTATGGCAAACTCTATCAGATGTCCTATTATTATCAACTGAAAGTATGGTGAAAACATAAGGCATGGAGGTCCAATTAAGGATAGCTATTAATACTTGTGTTGCAAGTAGCAACAAATCGAAATGGACACACTTGGACATTTCGTTGACCAATTAACGTTCATTCAAAACATAGATCAATTTGCATAATACGCAATGGAATTCAAATTCAAACAATGCCACTGTTGGGCTTATTCAACAATCAAAAATGGAGTAAATACAAATACTACACCTTCTCTAAATAGACACAGACTTCTGCCTTCACACAGGCCACTGGACTCTCTTCTCAGAGCAAAAATAATGAGACAAATGCCAATTTAATCTATTATATTCTGTGCAATTTTACTTTCTTTTGCCGACCCCCTCCAAATGAAAGCTATTGTGCCTATATCCACGAGAATGGAGACCCCATGAACTTTCCAAAACGTTTCTTTACCTTCTCCCCCAACGTTTCAATCCATCATAGGCGTTATATGTTTAAAACAGTTCCAATAAAAGGTCCAAGCTCGTATGCGGTTACAGGTTTTCGCACAGAGTATTATAAAGCATATGGAACATTTTTTTCCCTTCTCTGACCCTGTTAGGTTTTGAATGCATGTTACTCTTGTTTTGAATGTTTTCAGGCCTTCTAAGGCTCTTCAAACATAAAACAGACCCTGTCGGGTCTTCCTAAACTGCCAAAACGAGTTCAAAATGAAGAAAGACCCAATCGGCTTGAGTTGGCCGATTAACTCTTAATGTAAATGTTCTTAAGTGTTATAGGACCTGTGTGGGCTTCGTTCTTCAAGCACGTTGAAGGGAGTATTGGTCTTACAAGACCAATTCAAGTTTCTACAAATGCAAGACTGTCAAAAACAACAAAAGACTCGTTCGGAACTGAGTCTTCGCATAGCATATTACAAAATGTTAACAGCTTTCTTTACCCAGTCAAGTTCTTTTAACCAAATAGCACTTGTGAACAGGCTCATTCTGATCAAGATCCTTCCGAGCTTAGCATGACCAGTTAACGTTGTTTGATGCACTGTCAAGCTGTTTTTGGTCCTTAAGTAACACAAAGGCATTGAAGCACAAAAGAATATAGATAGAATCGAGCTTTGAGTTTTTATGTTGTAAATATACATGGTGTTGTGTATGGAGCTATTAGTTGTAGTTTCATACCACAAACATATCCAGTGAGCAATAATGCAAATATGTAAAACCATGTCAGATGTTATATGGTACACACATTCATATGTATTTGACTTCCTTGAGTTGACCATGAAGAAACTCTAAAACTGAAAGCCTCTTTGTCAATAAAGATAAAGTCTAAACATACAAACATCAAGACAACTCCAAACTGCAAGATGACAGAAGAAATACAAGATGATGCCATCAAAGAATGTGCCAAGAACAAGGAACATTGGCACAAAAACCAAGAACTTACTCCAAACACACAAACACACCAAAGCTGACATAAAACAAAGCAAACAATGGAAAGATAAATTCACACTTGGTGATGTAAGATTGCTTAGGACTTTGAATGCTCCTACATCAGACACCTAAGGTTAAAAAATGTGACATCTGGGTCATTTGTATAAGATAAGTAGCCAAGCTATTCTTTTGGTCAAGAGACAAAGTGACCATGACATCCCCTTTCAACACACTAAGTATCTCAGCGGAATGTTCTTTTTATTGTGCTATCTCTAACTCCTACATGCTGGTTTTCCTTCTCTTCTCTTCACATTTCTTCTCTTTCTCTTACTCCTTGCGGGATTTGACCACCCACCATACTCTCTCTCCTTTGTGGGTTTTGACCCACCATCATCTATCCTCCTCCATCAAAGGCATAACCATCTCTTGATCAACTCACATGTGGGTTGAAACCCACTTTCATCCATCCACCACCACCAAGATGCTCTATCATGCACCTCACTCTCCCATGTGGGCTCAAACCCACCATAGACCGACCACCTTCTCCTAAAGGCCTCTTGGCTTTGTTCACACCTTGTCCAACTAGCTATTGGATCATTCATAATATCACAAACCACCCTTTACAGTTGCTCTCTCATGGTTGCAAACTCATCTAACACCCTTAATCTCAACACAACTGAATCAACATACATTTGGGTATCCAAATGATAGCCCATATCATCAAGAATCACCTTAAGGAAAAATCTTACCTTCTCATCCTTCATTGTCTGCATTGCTATAGTAAACAACAACTCCATCTCAGCTGTAAATTTAGCTTCCTTTTCACATGCTTGGGCTACCATACATATTAGTAAATCCTTCCAATTGTTGAGCTCAAGAAAATCAGTCTCCACACCTATAACATCAAGTTCCTCATCATATGTTTGAACTGATTTCAAACTCAGTTGCATCATCTCATCTATCTCCATGTTACAAGCTTTCTCCACAATAAGTTTAGGCCTCTCAAAGCCTTCTCCATCTTCATTTAGTTGTTCTCGGGACAATTCTCCTTCATCAATTGGCTGCAAATGAGCCTCTATTTCCACATATTCTTAAGAACAAACATGTTCCCATGCTCCATCACACTCTTTTGTCTCTATTTTGTATTGAAGACAATCACCCAAGGCTAGGATATCAACACCAACCTCTTCTTCATCCACTGCTGCCATATCCATCTCTTGGTCAGCTTCTTGACTCTGTCTCTCATACCAATGAACATTTTGGACCAATTCACACGTAGTTCTTATCTTTGTTATCTTATCCATGGTTGGACCTGCTTAATACACCAACATATTAGGGAAAACAAAAGTTCATTCAACTCATAAACTATATCATCATGCTCCAAAGACATGTTATCCAACCCTTCATGAATACTAGCATGTTTCTCATGATTTTCACTCTCACTATGGGCTGCCAATGGCCTATTATCTACAACTCTCAAGGTTGTTTTCACCTCATCTATACCTCTGATTTCAGCTCCTTCAC
Organism: Torreya grandis; assembly: GCA_037957365.1. NCBI lineage: Eukaryota > Viridiplantae > Streptophyta > Pinopsida > Cupressales > Taxaceae > Torreya > Torreya grandis. Next base: position 1,508,155 of record JARHVA010003561.1, on the reverse strand, counting down.
ATGGTTGAACCTTCATTATCATCTCCTTGTGTGCACTTGCTTGCACAACCTCTACATCCAATGTTTCTTTCAAAAAAACATGTAACTCTTCTTGGCTACAATTTTCACTCACCTACACATGGATGGAATTTTATTTCACCTCAATAATTTCACTCATAGAAATGTGCATCATATCTTGGTTTACTCAACCTCACTACCATCCAAATGAAAATTGGCAAGCTTATTGCCATCACAAACCAAGGAAAAATCAAAATTTGCCCACTCATGGATCTTTACAACCGCTTGCCCATCATCACATAATAGGTCTCCAAATTTTGATGGATAATATACCACCTCTTCATCATATTTCAAAAGGATTTCATTACTTATGGATTGCTCACAACTCTCATACACACTATTGTTCTGAAAATTAAAACTACGCTCTGTATATAGAATCCTCTCCTTGTTGCCTTCCAAGATAATCTACTCTTTGGTGTGCCTATAGACCTCCTTGCTAGTTCTAGAAGTAGTCTTTGGTTGTTCACATGACAGCTCCCATCCATATTGCCTCTCTTGGAAATATGCTTCTTACCAACACTCTCAAGCTTCTTCACACAAAGCTCCATCAACCATCTTGGCTGTAATTTTGGGTATAGAAATCAATCCAACATTTTGGAAACCATATGTTCCCATTCATATATCTTATGCTTACCTTTCCCTTGTCTTCTTGTATATCCTTCCAATATGTGGCTACAACTCCACTCAACCACTTACCTACAACCTTCACCCTCATGTGGTCAAAAATATTTTCATGGACAAAATACATCTCTAACTCAACTATCCAAGTCATGAGTTGTTCTGAATTTTTTTACCCAAAAAATAAAGAAATATCATTCAAAGATTTACCTCTTTTCACCACCACAACCTCAGCTGGTCTCTTCATTTGTTGGTCTCTTTTCTCCCATTTGCTTAGCCTTTATCCAAAGCATCTATCTGCACTTGTAAAGACAACCACCCCACCATCAATTCTTCCTCATCACCATCACATGCAACTGCAACATCATCACCAATTGTAGTCATATCTAGTATTTTATGAAACACTTTCAACATCTCTATCAACTCACACATATCATGTATCATTCTCTTGTGTGTCATCTCTTACCACGAATTGGTAGGTTCCTCTTTCATAACCTGCATTGGACTCCAAATTGATCCTCATAGAATTTCTCAATTTTAAAGGACTTCACACACTTGCAACCATCTATGCAAGTTTTTCAACAACTTATAACTTTATGTAGACTTCTCTCTCATAGCCTACAACACACATTGAAGAGTTTTCACAGTTTTGTAAGGACACTATCTTACTCTGATATCACTTGGTGCAAACATAAGGCATAGAGATGCAATTAAGGATATCTACTAATACATGTGTTGCAGTGATCAACAAATCAAATAGATGCACTTGGATATTTTATCAAATAATTGATGTTCATTCAAAACAGAGATCAATTTACATAAATATGCAATAGAATTCAAATTCAAATAATGCCACTAGCGGGCTTATTCAACAATAAAAATGGAAGAAATACAAATACTACACCTTTAAATAGACACAGACTTATGCCTTTACATAGGCCATTCGACACTCTTCTTAGACCAAGAATAATGAGACAAATGCCAATTTGTTCTATTTTGTTCTATGCAATTTCTTTTTTTACCAACCCCCTCCAAATGAAATTTATTGTGCCTATATCTATGAGAATGAAGGCCCCATGATCTTTCCAAAATGTTTTTTTACCTTCTCACCCAACATTTCAAATCCATCATGGGTGTTATATGTTCAAAATAGTTCCAAGAAAAGGTCCAAGCCTATATGCAGTAGGAATTATTTTAAGAAGGGGCCCCTAAAAGCTTACTATAAAACCCTGGCAAATCTTATATTTTAGGTATAATTTCATTGGTGAATCTTTAGCAAAGTTTTCATGTCGATATAAATTGATTGGTAATTTCTATTAACTCTTTCAAAAAACTTATAAATAATTGGTGAATTAAGCATCATATTCAAATCAAGAAATAATAGCAAAAAATCCAAGTTAAACTCCTTTCTTCAAACACTTTCATGGGGCAAATAACATGAAAATAGTTTGAATCTCTTAAAAGATGGGTAGAATTCATTAAACGTGTGGAAACATTTATAGATATGTATGGCTTGTATTTCTTACTCGGATTGTACTTCATTGTTGGCTACTTAGACTCCTCCTTGGCCTCCTCTTGCAATTGTTGCTCGTTTCACGATTCTCACAATATGTAGGGATTGTATTTCTTACTTGGATTGTACTTCATTGTTGGTTGCTTAGGCTCCTCCTTGGCCTTCTATTGCAACTATCACTCACTTTGAGATTCCCACGATCACAAAGGAATAAAAATTTAATCGAAATGAAGTTAAATGAATTTAATTTTTAAGGTTTTGTGGTTCTAAAGTTTTAATCAATTTGAAGCACTTATGTAGATTTATTTTATAAGAGGTAATTTATGTTAATTAAAAAACCAATGGAGAAATAGGTTAGAGGGTGAGAAATCTAAAGTCAAGATCATGTTTACAATTCCTTCTTTTTAACGATTAAATTTGTCCTCCTTTTTAAAGATTAAATTTATCATTTTTAAGAGCTAAATTTGATTACCATATTATGTATAAATTGAGTATAGACCTTTGCAAGTCTTTTAAAAAACTAATCAGAAAATATAATAAATTGAGTATAAAAAAAATTGTGACAAAAAATCAGAGTATAGAGTATAAACCAACGATAAGGCCATAGAGCAAGACAACTATAAAATACGAGGATAACATAATTGAAAAAATATTCAAAACATTTTTATAATTTTAAAATTGTAAATTATATAATAAGATATGTCAAAATATCTTAACCACATCCATATTGACCTTTCAAATATATTTTTATTTCAATTAACAGACTATGCCAACCAGAATATAATTATTATTTTAAACATTTAAAAATAAAATACAATATGATCATGAGGCTCTATTGCATTTATTCAAATTATTTTTTGTGTATTATTTAAAATAAGTAGATTGCATGTCATTATTTTTTAGAGAATCAATTTCTTATTTGTTTATAATAAGTATGCAGTAAAGACCACCCAGATAATATAATAAACTAAGTATAGCAAAAATAGTGACAAAAAATTAGAGTATAAAGTATGAACCAACTATAGGGCCATATGACAAGATAGTTATAAAAAATGAGGATGACATAACTGAAAAAAATAATCAAGACATTTTCTTTGTTTTAAAATTACAAACTATATAATAAGGTCTGTCAAAATGTCTTAACCATATCTATATTGACCTTTCAAAAAAAAAATTGATTTCAATTAACAAACAATGCTAATTAAAGTTAAAAAAAAAATACATTATGACCATGAGGATCTGTTGCATTTATTCAGTTTGTTCTTTGTGCATTGTTTAAAAGAAGTATCTTGCACGTCATTATTTCTTAGAGTAAATAAATTTTTTATTTGTTTAAAATAAGTATATAGTAAAGAGCAACCAAATAATATAATAAATTGAGTATAGCAAAACCTATAACAAAAAAATAGAGTATAGAGTATATACCGACTATGGCACCATGGGGCAAGACAACTATGAAAAGTGAGGATGGCAAGAAAATATCTTTAAAACAATATTTTTTAGAGAACTTATGATTATATTTATTCATTTCACTAATTTTTACTTGTTGCATGTTGATATGTTCATAAAATTTGTGAAATGGGTATTTTCATATTAGTAAGAAATATGGTTGAAATGATCATAAGGCTCTCTTGTGTTTATTCATTTTATTTAAAATAAGTATCTTGCATATCATTATTTCTCAGAGAAAATGAGTTTTTTGTTTGTTTAAAAGAAGTATGTGGTAAAGATCAACCACATAATATAATTAATCCAATTTTGTGCATTGTTTAAAAGAAGTATCTTGCATACCATTATTTCTCAAAAGAAATGAGTTTCTTGTTTGTTTAAAAGAAGTATGTGGTAAAGACCAACCATAAAATATAATTTAGTGTTCTTTGTGCATTGTTTAAAATAAGTATCTTGCATGCCATTATTTTTGAGAGAAAATCGGTGGTAAAGATCAACCAAATAATATAATAAATAGAGTATAGCAAAAATTGTGACAAAAAATTAGAGTATAAATAATAAATCAAGGATGAGACCATAAAGCAAAACAAATATGAAAAATGATGATGAAAATCAAATAACTTTAAAAAAATACTTTTTAAGAAATTTGTCATTATATTTATTCATTTCAAAAATCAAGATATAAGATTGTGCATGCGAACAACTGCTTTTAGCCATCTGTTTGATTAAGAGAACGTGTCTATAACAGTTGTAAACTATATTATAAATATGCATATGTATTCGAGCATACGTAAGTTGTTTGAATACATATGTGATAGTTTCTCTATTTTTCTATTCATTGATGTAAGTTGTTGAAGGAAGCAAAGCTTTGGTAGTCGAAAGATTGAGACAAGAGGTTAGAAATGAAGGCGCAGACAATTTCTAAGCTAATTTTTTGGTGATTACAACTGCAAGATATGGATTTATATTTTTTTTGTTCTAAAGACTAAGATCAATTATTTGCATGCCCAATCGTTTATCTTGAAATAAATAAATATAATAATAAATTCCTTGAAAAGTATTTGTTTAAAGATAGTTATTCAAAACATTATCTTTCAAATGTCTTAACCATATCCATAATCAATAATCCCCTTTCAAATATATTTTTATTTCAATTAACAAACTATGTCAACCAAAATATAAGTATCACCTTAAGTGTATTGTGTCATAAGTCACAAGTAGTCCTTAACACATTTATAAAACTAAGTAAAACAAGCATGTTTTCCCTTCTATATAGTTTTAATGACTAAAAAACTTAATAATAAGTAAAACTATAATTATATATTTGTAAGTTGAAATTGTTACATATTCAAAACTTCAAAGCTTAAAAAATCAGGGAGTGTTAAAAAAAGTTAATGACATAAATGACTTCATATCCCAAATTCTTACACCTAATGTATCTTTTATTTTTAGCATTGAATGCGGTGCAAGTGGAATTAAGGTTATGGGGATTAGGGTTGAGATATGGCCTCATTTTTTAATGAATTGGTGTATTGAAGGGTCAAAGCAAAATTTAATGTTGGTCTAGCACATTGCTCGTGGTATTAATGGAAGTTGCTCGAATACATATGAGATGGTTTTCTTAATTTTCTAGTCATTTATACAATCTATTAGCATAAATGAGGCTCTTGATCTAATATAGATACTTACAATTCATTACACTATAGATACCTCAAATAAGTTTGGTATAAAATAATAAGAAAACACCATAATATACTTATGCATCTCTATAATAGAGTTTACAATTGTTATAGACATGTTCTCTTAATAAAATAGAACACAAAAATACACCTATTTGGTATAAAATAACAAGGGAACATCATAATATATTTATGCATCTCTACAATAGAGTTTACAAATGTTATAAACATGTTCTCTTAATCAAACATAATACAAAAATGCACATACTTCATATAAAATAATAAGAGAACACCACAATAAACTTATGCATCTCTATGATAAAATTTACAATTGTTATAGATATGTTGTTTTAAACAAATAGAACATAAAAATACACCTACTTGATATAAAATAACAAGAGAATATCACAATATACTTATGCATCTCTATAATAGAGTTTATAATTTTTATAGACATATTCTCTTAATCAAATAGAACACAAAAATACACCTACTTGGTATAAATAATAAGGGAATACCACAATGTACTTATATGTCTTTATAATAGAGTTTATAATTGTTATAGACATGTTTTATTAATCAAACATAATACAAAAATATATCTATTTGATATAAAATAACAAGGAAACACCACAATAAACTTATGCATCTCTATAATAAAATTTACAAATGGTATAGACATGTTATTTTAATCAAACATAACACAAAAATACATTTGATATAAAATAACAAAAGAACACCACAATATACTTATGCATCTCTATAATAGAGTTTACAGTGATTATAGACGTTCTCTAAATCAAATAAAACATAAAATATACTTGGTATAAAATAATAAGGGAACGCCACAATATATTTATGCATCATAAATAACAAAGGAATGACATAATATATTTATGCATCTCTATAATAGAGTTTACAATTGTTATAGACATGTTCTCTTAATCAAACAAAATACAAAAATATATATTTTTCTAATCAAGTATTAGCACTTATCCATCAAAAATAATGTCATCCAGTATTAATTATCAAAATACAATCTGACTACATGAATCTATGAAAAATTATTTGTGATCACAAAATCTATTGTCCTTCCTTAATCAACCTTGGATTTTAGATGCCTATATTTCAAATTTCAACATGCCAATTTTCTTCACTTTGTTCTTGATAATTGTTAATGCATTCTTTTCAACAGTTGTTGGACTCATATCCAATACTGCAAAACTCTCTGAGTGTAGTGTGTTTGAAGAATTATTAGTTAATCCTCTTCTTTCAGATGTAGACTTCCAAATTTTCAAAGCTCTATCAAATGAAAAATCGAGGACATTGTATGTATTTGTATAAAGCATCAAGCAAGTCTCGAAATTCTTGTCAAGCATGTTTCTTAACTTTGACTTTAAAAATGATAATGCACTAAAAATTATCTCATCTTTCACTGAGCCCAAAATCATTGTTTACCATAAATTAGCAAGATTAAAATATTTTGAGATACCATCACGTAGTATTTCACTCAAAATTAAAGTAATCCATAGTCTAGTAATTGAGCCACATTTGAAAACATTGTTCACAACTTTAACTTATTCTAAATTTTTGTGACAAATCGAACAGATTGCTCACTTAGCTTTCACAAATCTAAAATACCTTCAATTTGTTCACCATTCAATTCTACATTTTTGCAGAAGTGTTGGGTCAAGATTTTGATTTTATTCTGAAAATTTGATGAGCTAGCATTTTTTCATTCATCTCGAAGAAAATGATCTCTAATCTCTGAAGAGATACATTTTTCAATTTCCTTCAAGATGGACTTTATAGAAGATACAACCTCGAAGAATCAATCTCTTATAATAAGAACTTCTTTGAGTCTATTAGATCGATCAACTGTGTCAAAAGTGTGTAGGGGTATTTTACATTCTCGCACTTCTATACATAAATATCCATCTTCATTTAACTGCAAATAGTTATCATTATGTTCAATATTTGTCATCAAGATCCAACTTATAAACTTTTTCCCTATAAATGAATGTTGTGTTAAATACAAATTATCAAGGGCAAGGCATATTAATTTTCTCAACATAGAATATTTTTGAATGTATATTGTTTTTTCTTGAGCTTTTTTTATCATTAAATTCATTTCATCCAACATGGATAAAAGGTTGCATAAGGTCAATAATGTCTCTATATCAGTTAATTGAAACAAAATATTTGGAGCTTTATCTATTATGTGGCGATGTTTCTCTATTATTCCCATCAATGATTATTATTCTACATATGCTCTATGTATTAGTTCACAAAGGGAAATCCATCGAGTATCAACATCCTTAAGTAGCTTGTTTCCTTGCATTAAACCTTTATCAAAATTTTGAAATTGTAAAAAAAAATTGGACTTCTACAAAAATATGAATGGATTTCATAAATAAGATCTTCAACTTTTGAGACTGGTATAAACTTGCTCACACTTTTGGATGCTAAAATCATTCTATATGTCATGCAATGAATACCAATCATATATGGTGTACAAGAAGTTTTTAGCCTTACACAAAGAACACTTCTTTGCCCTTGCATAATCGAAACTCCAACTGTCCCTACATAAACAATCTTTCTTGCAATTGAGAAATCATTTATGCCACCAACCTCTTTTAAATTATTCTTATCTAGTTATAAAACGTTTTGATAAGTTGCATTTTCTTTCATTTTATGAATGGCAAAAAAATGAAGCTGACAAACATGATTTACAATAGTGTAAATATATATACACACCCAAAAAATGTTATCAATGCTTGTAACTTCATCCAATGATAATGCTATGTATCTTGAAAGTCTTATTTTCTCTTAAATATCTTCATTTCTACTTCAACAATACAATTAGCCCATTTCCAACCACTAGTAACTAACCAACGACTATTTGAAAAGTTTGAGACACCAAGAAATTATAGCATATCCTTATATCCTAGATAATCTATCATTGATCGACCTTTTTTAAAATGTGAAAAACAACACAAAATTGTACAGTCTTTAACATTTAGCTGATTCTCATCATTTTTTCAAATAAAAATATAATATTTCTTCCTCTTGCATGAAGCTTTTGTTATTTTTTTAGGTATTCATCGTATTCACTTGTATACCTAACATGAAGAGACTCTTCTTTTATTCCCTATCGTATCACTGATTTATCCTCTCCATTTATAATTTTATTTTTGTACACTTTCCTCACATGCTTCTCTATGGTGTCTAGTTTTCGTTGCAAGAGTTTATCCCTCCCCAATTTCTAACTACATATATTGTATCTACACTCTTTTGGTGGCTCATTAGCGTCTTCACTCAAAACAAGTTTAATGAAATGATATTTAGAAATCTATTTAATTTGAAAACTCTAAAATTTCTCATTCACTTGACTTTTTTTTTGGGAGCTATGACGAATTTCATGAAATACTTGTGAGGTTGAATTTATCAACACTTTTAGAACTAGATTGTCTTAAATCAATTGTGTCATGATCATTGATATTTTTACTTGCATTTGTTGATTGAAAGTGATCAGAACCCTATTGAACATGATTTTGATCATGAGAAAGAATGTTTGATTTTGGTTGATTTTTTAAACCATTATTTCTTTTTAAAAGTTGTTCTTGTTGATGTTTATTAAAATATGACAAGGGATTTCTCTTCAATAAATCCTCTGTTAATTTCCTAGCACTCAAACTAGAAGTAGATATTTTACAAATCGAAAACTTTTCAATATCAACTTTATGAATCACCAATACAAAACACTTCCTTCAAGGATGAAATCATTATTCCACTTCTTGAATTAACTTTTACATTAGTAGTTTGAAAGTTGGCATCTAAAAATAAGTAATGATACTAGCATATTTATTTTAAAAAGTTGAAAAATGAATTACCAAAATATCCATTTGAAAATGATAGCATAGGCATAATCTAAATTTGCACAATTTATAAATTAAAACTTGAATCAAACTACAACTCACTTGCAATTTGAAAACATGGAAATAGGGGCCAACATAAATTTATAATAACATGCTACAATTTCTTAGTGATTGTTTTGATGCACTTTGGATCTTTATTTTTATGATTGTAGAACAACAATGATTCTAAAAAGCAACAAATGTTTTTAAGATGTGTACAGGAATTTTTATAAATTCTAAAAATAATAATAAACAATGTACTAATTAAATATCTCAATTATCAAATATATGTATATGTGAATTAGATTTCAAATAATATGATCTAACTTATCCAATAGAGTAAAACCTATAAAATAAGTAATCTCTTAAAAAAAGATTTTTAATTCTATAAAAGTGTTTTATTAATGAAAACAGAATAACGAAAAAAATATATAATCATTATTATAGCTAAAACAATTAAAACAACAAACTGGCATACACATAATTTAGTGTCAAATATCATAATTTAATAGTCAATCTTAGATTAGTCTTTTGAGAGACTTACAAAGGTCTATATTCAATTTATACTAAGTATTTCATATGATCTTACTGTATGTACTCAATTTCTTTTAGTTATGTCATCCACTTTTTTCATAGTTGTTTTGTCTTATGGACCCATAGTTTATTATTTATACTCTAAACTCTGATTTTTTGTCATAATTTTTTCTATACTTGATTTATTATATTATTTGGTTAGTCTTTACCATATACTTCTTTTAAACAAACAAGTAATTGATTTCCTCTGAGAAACTCTTTTTAAACAAACAAAAAACAGATTTTCTCTGAGAAATAATGGCATGCAAGATTTTTCTTTTAAACAATGCACAAAGAATAAAATGAATAAACACAACAGAGCTTCGTGATCATTTCGACCATATTTTTTACTAACCCAAAAATACCCATTTCACAAATTGAGTTTAAGAAAAAGATTTGCAGATATACACAAAATATTCAAGAAAACCAACGTGCACAGTGTTTTGAATAAATATCTTTAAAGAAATACTTTTCAAGGAACTTATCATTATATTTATTCATTTCAAGACAGATGATTGTGCATGCAAACCACTACTCTCAGTGTTCAGAATAGAAGAAACACAAATCCTTACCTTGCAGTTGCAATGACAAGGAAACCAACTTAGAAATTGTCTACACCTCGTCCCAATCTTTCAATTGCGAAAGCTTCATTTTTGCTAATAGTTTGCATCAATGACTAGAAAAATCAAGAAATCGTCAATAAATATCTTTAAATAAATGCTTTTAAGGGAACTTATCATTATATTTATTCATTTCAAGGCAGACCACTGTGCATGTAAACAACTGCTCTCAATCTTCAAAACACAGCAACACAAATTCATACCTTATAGTGACAATCACAAGGAAACTAGCTTAAATTTTTTTTACACCTTCGTTTCCAACCTCTCATCCCAATCTTTCAACTACCAGAGCTTCACTTCCACCAATAGCTTGCATCAATGACTAAAATTTTTGAGAAACTATCAACAAATATATTTAAATAGATGTTTTTCAAGGAACTTATCATTATATTTATTCATTTTAAGATAGATATTTAGGTATGTAAACAAATGCTCTTAGTCTTCAGAATAAAAGAAACACAAATACATATCTTGCAGTTGCAATCACAAGAAAACCAGCTTAGAAATTATCTACACATTTATTTCCAACCTATCGTCATAATCTTCTGACTACCAAAGCTTTGCTTCCGTCAAGAAGTTGCATAAATGACAAGAAAAATTGAAAAACCATCGCATATGTATTCGAGCAACTTATATTAATCTCGCAGGTGACATGTTGGACCTACATTAAATTTTGTCTTATGCCCCTTAATATGTCGGTGCTAATTCACTAAAAAATAGGTCAAGATCTAAACCTCAATCCCCATAGTTTTAATTCCACCTACGTCACATTCAATGCTAGAAATAAAATAAACATTAAGTTTGAAAATTATTTATTATTAAGTTTTTCAGTTATTAAAACCATATAGAAGGAGAGCATGTGGCACCAAAGAATATTCAAAACATTTTCATAGAATAAATATAATTATTATTTTAAGCTTATTGTGTCCTAAGTGGTCTTTTTTATTTATATACATACATACATATATATACATGGGGATTCCACACTAACGTATATATATCTCATATAATTTCTTAGCAAATCAGATCCATACATGTATGGTAACTTTGACAAATTTGTGTCCCGAAATAGGATCAAGTATAATCTATAAGACAAATTTATGTCCCAAACTATGAGATTGTATAAAATTGAGGCTTTTTGACCTATGTATATTTTCGCAGAATTAGCCATTTTCAAAATCAAAATAACTTATAGCCATTTGGCTATAAATAGCCACTAAAAATTTTCCTGATATGTAGCTGCAAATGTTCTATTTGGGCTTTTGGACTGAGTATTATAAAGCATATGGAATATTTGTCCCTTCTCTGACCCTATTGAGTTCTAAATGTATGTTACACTTGTTTTGAACATTATTGAGCCTTCTAAAGATCTTCACACATAAAACAGACCCTATTGGGTCTTCCTAGAGCACCAAAACCAATACAAAATGAAGAGAGACCCAATCAGCATGAATTGGTTGGTTAACACTAAATGCAAATGTTGTTAAGTGTTATAGGCACTGTGTGAGCTTTGTTCTCCAAGCACGTTGAAGGGAGTATTCTACAAGCACCAAAACTATCAAAAACAACAAAAGACTCATTTAGGATTGAATCTTCACATAGCATATGACAAAACGTTAACAACATTCTTTACCCACTCGAGTTCTTCTATCAACATAGCACTTGTGAACAGGGTCATTTTGCTCAAGATCCTTTCAAACTTAGCATGACCAGTTAATGTTGTTTAATTCGTTGTTGAATTGTTTGTCATCCCCAAGTAACACAAAGGTGTTGAAGCACAAAGGAATATAGATAGAATTGGGCTTTGAGTTTCCACAGTGTAAATATACATGGTGCTACGCATGGAGCTATTCGTTGTAGGTTCATACTACAAACATATATGGTGAGCAATAATGCAAATATGTAAAACCATGTCAGATGTTATATGGTACACTTATTCATATGTATTTGACTTTCCTTGCGTTGACCATGAAGAAACTCTAAAACTGAAAGCCTTTTTGTCAATAAAGATGAAGTCTAAACATACAAACACTGAGACAACCCCACATTGCAAGATGACAAAAGAAATATAAGATGATGCCATTAAAAGAACGTGCCAAGAACAAAGAATACTGGCATGGAAACCAAGCACTTCCTCCAAACACACAAACACACCAAAGCTGAGACAAAATAAAGCAAACAATAAAAAGACAAATGCACACTCTAATTTTGGTAATGCAAGTTGTTAAAGACCTTGAATGCTTATGCATCAAAATAAAACTTATTAAAATACCTATCTAACTTTAAGGATGAAATTTTACCTTTAAATATATATTTTTTAATTATAATACTTAGTCTAAAATAAACATATTTTTATACATACAAAATACTAAACATTTTTAAAGTTCGATTTATTTTAAAATAATTAATAACTCTATAAATAAATATTATGAAAGTTTCATTAAACTCCTCTATTTTATATCTTATAAGAAAAATAAATGTTTGTTTATTTTGTATCCATATCAAATTTCTTATTAAAAACTACAAAGTGAGCTTTTATCTTAAAGCATTCTCAAACGCCCTCAAGCTCAAGCATGTCAACAGCCAACATCCATTCTAAACATACCTTTATAACACTTTAAGTGCTATGAACAATATCAAATATATATAACAATTTGTGACGCTGTGTGTTGAAATTTGACGTTTTACATAAAAAGTAGATGACGGTTTAGAAAATTAATGTGTGTATATTAAAATACTATTATATAAATTATAGTAAAATAATTTTAAATTTAAAATATTCATAATAAATAAAAAGTTTTATAAATTTAAATTTTTGAATTGAAATATAAAATTATAAAAATAAATGTATAATTCTAATTTAAAAATTAGATAAATTATATAGAATTTGATCTCTTTTGATAAATCATTCATATATATGATTGAAAAACATTTTTATATAAACATTTATAATTATAAAAAGTTAAAATTTATAAAAAAAATCATTTTCCTACTTTATTTTATAAATATATTAATAAATAAAATAATTATTTATTTTATGTGACATTGAAATATAAAAAATTTAATAAATAAATGTGAATATTGAAATTGGAAGAATATGACCATATCGATATAAACCTTGATGTTACTTCTCTACTTTGCAATAAACCAAGCTAAACAAGAGAATCTAAAAGCAATCTCACACAAGTTCAATTAGAGGTGGTCAAATTATTATGGAACTCTTTAGAAAATATGTAGTGAATTTTTTAATGCTTTGTACAAGTCAAAATGGGGGGAAATAAACACCACCCTGCATCATCCATTATGGCATCATCCAAGCAGCTCAGAAATAATTAGGGATCAGTTTTTGGGGCTTATTCTGACAAGGATGTTGCTCCCCTGCCAACCACTTCTCTTTGAGTGTTTCCAAGCCCTTATATTGTGAAAAAAATAGAAGAAACCAATAGTGGAGATTTGTCTCGCTAAGGTAAACCCATTTATTTCAAATTAAAAGCTCTACAATTATTTGCAAGTTTAATGGGTTTTGGCTTTGGTCAGAAGAATTGCACCTCTGAGTTTATTTTACTTGGACCAAGAATTGTCTTACATTTATGCTCTAAGAGTTTTTTTATAGTTCAGTTCTCCTCACTTAAAGATTATCAAAGAACTTTTGAGAAGGGACCTTGGTTTTAAAGTAGTGTTGGGCTCTTCATTATCCATTGGATTTTAGATTTTGATCCTACCACTTTGGTGGTGTCCAAAATGTCTGTTGGGCTTCAACTCCCAAATATTTCCCTTCCTTTCTGGTGCCTTTTAGTGTGTGAGGCTATTAGAAATATCGTAAAAAGTTTTATCAAGATGAATTGTGAAAGGTCCAAACAAGCACTTTTCACTTTTGCTCAAATTTGTGTAGAGGTGGACCTCAATAAAGGTCTCTCAAAAAGATTACAGTTGAAACATGAAAATTTCAATTGGATCCAAACCTTGAATTATGAAAACATGTGTTTTAGATGTTGGTTCTACCATCAAACTGGGCATCCCCCCAAGTGAATAAACTAAGAAAAAATGGGCCAACCTCTTAAATCCAAAGGTTGGCAATTGTATGAACCTCCACCTTGAAAGAATGAAGAAGCAGAAGCCTTGATCGATATGGATACATCTAAGGTCAAGGTAAATTATAAAGATGGAACACGAAAGAATTATGGATCAGAGGTTAGGGTAGAAACCCCTATGGAAGACCCCTCTCACAATGAGACATTTGCATATATAGTTACAAGGGAAGGAATCAAACGATCTTATGAATTTGAATCTTCTGAGTCTAATAAAGATCAAGTCTCATTTGATCCTTTGTTATAGACAGTTATTGCTAGTCCTCATCCAGAGGTCCACACAGAGGTCACAAAGAAAAAAGTTAAAAAAGAAGTTTTGTCTTTGAGAAAGAGTATCCCGAAATCGTTTTGGACGATGTGATGTAATACTTTTTATTCTCTTATGTTATATTTTGAATCGAAACTTCTTTTTCGACATAAAATCTAGACCGTATACCAACCGACCACTTTACTATATAACCTTATCTCCTTTTATTATTTTTTAATAAAATTCTACTAAAATGTTCCAATAATAAAATAGGAGAAAAAAAAGATAGCCACACTCGCTTACAAGGGAAGAACAAGGAACCATCGTTTGCTATGTACAAAAATTGCTCGACGTGACTTCATAAGGTTGACCACGCAACGCATTTTTCTCACAGCAGCCGTGCGACCAGTGACTGAACTTGCCGTGCACTCCACGCATAGAAATTTAATAATTATTATAACAATGATAATGTAGCCCTATATAAATACAACCGGTGCAGACTTCAAAGTTCAAATCCCAACATTTGCATAAATTCTGGAAGTCGTGGAGTAGTAAGGAGGAGAAATAGAAATATCTGAAATAATATCTTATCTCTTTGCAAGACGGTATTCGATGGGAGGATTCAGATTTCTGCAGAGTTGCTTCAAATTTTATGAGCAGGATGTTTACCCTGACCAATACCCTTCTTCTAATTCACATGAAGAAGGAGGACATGCTGATACCCTGAACAAGACGATGAAGATGAAGTCCCAGGCTGGTGAGAAGAAAGCAGGCAGTAGTAAGGCTCCAATAGTGGTATCATACTTTTCTATAGGATCCAACCTCTCACGCCTCTAGTCACACCCAGCTCATTCTTTGCTCTCATAACTTCTCTTGATGTTTGGTATGTTGTAAATGTCATCACCAAGTAAGTGGGATGGGTACAGGCCATACCCTAGCCACCACATTTATTGGTGAGTCAACACCGTGAATTGAACTTGTGACCCAGCCAAGGGTAAGTTAGTTGCCTACAGTTGAACCACAGCCCTGAGACAGTAATGTTATAAATGTTGTGATATGGAGCTTTAGCACAGGACGGTTAGCTATGTTATTAGTGGCCTTTCAAAAAAACCTCCACATACTTAATTAGCAGTAGTGAAGTTTTATTGACTCACTATTTGATCTTAAATAGTTATGTAACTCCTCCAGCAGTTATTTATAACAGCTGTTTAATGAGCTCGATGTAGAACCTTGCATGTAGATCACAATCACAAGGGATGAATACATGGCCTATGTAAATCAACATTTTGATTTTTGTTGACAGTTGAACCAACATACTGTTAATTAATGTCAACTTCAAATTTATCAGAACTGCATTCAATTATTTTGCACTTTATTTAAGCATATGCAGTCACAATATTATAACTCTTCCCAAACATGCTTGTAAGAAAACGAACCCATATTCTAATTTTAAATAAGAATCAATCTGATGGAGGAGCATTCAGGTTCTCGTGTAAACTTGTATCAACGAAAAATATTAGTCGGTTAATAAAAATTATTGTGAAGTCTTTCGCTGCTCTAAAACTCTGTGACACATTTACAAGCATCAAGGTTCTTATTTGAGTCGCTGCATATTTTGTTTCTTTCTGCATTGGTTTAGGGGTAAATGTGTTTCAGGTGTTCTTTGCATGATTTGTTTTCTTGCCACAAATGCTCTGCGGTAATATGTGGTAATCCTCCTCTGGTGTTAGCTTCAGTCAATTGTGCAGCGTCAACAAAATTTATTATGGACCTTGGTTCTTGAGATTTTTCTTTTGCACTTCATAGAACTTAAGGGTGGTCGTTTGGACACTTTGCAATGATTAGTAGTAAGATGTTTGTTTGGATAAGGCTTGCGATTATCTTGAGGATTGGTGAAAGAAATTGTGATGTATTACAGGGCATTGAATAATGTTGTAATGCAATGTATTATCTTGTGATGACTATCGATATTTATGCTCATTTAATTATTATCTTGTGATGATTATTATCGATATTTATGCTCATTTAATTATTGTTAGTGGGTTGTTGATCATTAATGTAATTTAGGTGGATTGTGTTTCTATAGAAACACATCCTCTTCTTTTGAAAAGCCATTCGATTACACACTAGATAGGTAGTCTAAAGGGGTGATTGCAAGGAGTATTGCAAGTGGATTTGTGCGCAGATATGATGAGGACTATTGGAATTGAGTCGTTTGGAACCACACTTCAATGTTGGATTGATGCTTGTAAACCTGCGGGTTGTATTCTTCTTTATGAATTTGAATATTGAAAGGTTGTATCATTGGCGATCGGTCTAATGTTGTGTAATTTCTCTTTGAAACGATAAAATTTTGCTATTGTTGTGTGAATTTCATTGTGTCATTGTGAGCTACACGGGAGAAGGTATCTCTTAGTTGAGAACCCTAACCATAGCTACATCATTTCGATATCAGAGCAAGGAAAACAACACCGGGGTTGAGAGATCGAAGTTTGTGTTCTCCATTCTTTGCGCAGGTGGGTAGAGAACAAAGGAGTGCGCAAGAAAGATCTGTGTAGGTTTGCAAGTGGAGCACTCATAGATATTGAGGTGCAAAAGTGTTGTGATCTTTGTAGTTTGCAAGTGTTGCAACAACAGATCCAGAATGTTGTGTTTTCCATTTGAGAATTGAGAAAAGCAAATAACCTGCGTAGGGTTGCAAAAGGTGTAGCAGTGTGTTCATGGTGTATGCAAGGATAGTACGCAAGAGATGGAAGAGGAGTATGTAGCCTTGTTAGCTATATCAAAGATTGCATTCTGAACTGTGGTGGAAGTTGGCACAAAAGAGGAGAGGAAATGTGTGTGGATCACACCATGTGTTACGAAGATGAAGAGGAGGAAGGTCCCCTGAAACAAGCAAAGCTTAGAACGGATTGAGGAAGCTCTAGTGGAGGAGAGAGCAACAGCTTGTCTTTTAAAAGACATGGAGGTGGAGGTAGAAGACGTGTGAGTTAGCGCAGATAATGTGGATGTTGAGGAAGCAGAACTTTCATTTGTGGAAGATGAGGTACATGTGGAGTATGCAGATGAGGTGGCTGCAATGGTAGTTTATGGATATCCCTTGTTTGACCAAGGAGAAGAGGAAGAACATCTCTTGCTTGCAGAAGCGATGAAGTTGATTGAGTGGATGTTTGAGTGCTTAAATGCAAATTGTGGTAGGAGCACAGAGGTGGATGTAGAGGGTGAAGAAGTGGATGAACTTTTTGAAGTCATCATGCAGATTGAAGCTTCAGAAGCGGACGTTGTTGCAGCAGATGTGGTAGAGTTCTTAGAGGTTGCGATGAGAGCCACAGAAGAGAATGACATGAGGAGCACTCTGGAATTGGGGGTGGAAAAGGATGGACGGTGTGACTTCAAAAACATGAAGATTTTTCTTTTGCAAGGGTTGCAAGTGTGTTAAACAACACATTTTTGTTTGGAAAGAGATGCATTACAATTAAGTTGAACACAACCATTTTTATTTTTGAGTTACATTACAACCATGTTGAACACAACGATTTATTCTTTTTAAAAGTTGCATTACAACTATGTCAAACACAACCCCTTGTACCACAGATTTTGCATTCCAATTGTGTTGAAAATCACCATTTATTTTTTGTGAAGGATAGCTCCATTAAACACAGCCACCTATTTTTTGTGAGGGTTTACACTTGGTCCAATCAAAGTCTTTAGGACTCGAACCTTAGTGAATGCTCTGGGATGGCATCATCTTTATCAATAAACTCCAACCCTTTAATAACAAGAAGGTGGTTCGATGTTGTGCCTAAACACTCTTCTAAATACTACTAACATGTGCAAAGTTCTATATACCACTAATTTTAACAACAATTAATACTCTAGGCTCGAAAGTTTTTCTTTTCCCTACTTTCTATTTAAGAAATATAGATAGGAAATCAAAGCATTCTCCATATTTTCTTAATATTCTTATTTGTAGTTAACGATCTCAATGTGGAAATGTCCATTCAGGTTAAATAGAGTACCCCTCTGTGGAGAAGTACTTGTGGGTTGAATACCCTCCCGCCATAGAATAGAAACCTATGGGTCTACAAGTGTCCTTCTATGAGGGAAATTCTCCAACTCAAATTCCCTCTCTTGGTGGAAAATGGACTTTAGCCAAATAGCTATGGAGAAGGGCCTTAGAGTCAGCCTCCTAGCCACCATATTATTTATTCAAGGGTAGATAGTGATGAGGAGTTCCTTGGAGTCCCAAACAAATGTAACATATTATCAATAGCATCAATAGACACTGCTACATATAAGTTAGTCGATAGCCATTACCCTTGCTAAGATTCTATGTTTACTTTCTTGAACATTACTAGCCCATTTTCCAAGTTTCTTTGGAATTTGCCATCAGGGACAAGCTGGATTTAAATTTATACATATCTACTCATTAAACAAAGCTCACGTCATGTTGAGAGACACCGCATAAGACCCCAATGACATATTAAGATCAATCTGATGCATGCAGCGATAATTCATTTTACCAGAAGTATTCTGCTTCCATGACCTCGCTATATACCTTTAAAATTTAAAACAATGATGAGTAAATGAAAACAATAAACTAAGACAATCAGTTATATATCCATCCAAATAACAGCACATGGATAGATTCATCAACACTATAATTGACAGAGCAAGGAATTTTTTTTGATTCTGCAAGTGAAAAAATACCCTAGTTACAAAATTTGGGCACATAACAATTGTTTGTTAGGAAACTAACAGTATAGCTTGAATGAAACCACAAAAAACAAATAAGTGAAATTTAACTGCACAGACTGATGGCCATTTGGAATAACTTAAATTAAAATATCTCATTGGGCATTTACTTTTTGTTATTATATAATATATATCATTGGAGATTAAGCCAAAGGCATATATCCTTTGTCAGTGTAGATTGAAATATAAAATAGCACAACCAAAAAAAATCTACAACAAATCCTTCGCGTTGCAACACCAGCCACCATTTAGAGTGTTATTTAGTTGCAGTATGAATTTTAGGAATCTTGGCATCAATTTATGAATGCCATACAGATATAATGACCAGAATAGATAATATGTACCAGTATCTGTCATGAACAAGGTGTACGTGCATTCCCAAAGTTCATGTTATTTGAGGCATATGCTCATCAAGCAACTTTTTGATATATCTGACCTGCAGACGTGCTCTCAAATATCTTGTCAGCATTGCCAACTTCAAATCCGTCCCGTCTATGACACTCCAAGATCTGCAAAGTAAAACAAGCTTTAATGATCTACAAGATAGAAAGCCTATTGAACAAAACATAAATCATACCTAAATAAGATAACAGGGAAGTAAATCTTCATGTTGAGAATAAAATATACTTCGTGTGAAAGTTTTGAATACATTCCTTTGTGAGAAGTTGGACAGCACACTAAAAAACAGAAGCTTCAATATGCGCATGCGCGAGAATGGCCCCCAGTTTCAAAAGGCTCTATCAACATTGTCGGGGACCAATATTAGGCAATGTAAATTGCATTATGTATTCTCACATGTTTGTGCTTTGCAGACCAAAACATTCCAAAAAACACAGTTTTATGGCCCGCTTAGATATACTTAACATAAAAAATGCTCCGATAAAGGCAATACAATATCTGATTGAAGCTCAATTAAATTATCTTACATGAGTCAGCTAGTTAGATTGCATGGTAAGCTATAACAATGGTTTTTTAGGTGAGACTGAAGCCATGATGACTGATCCAAAATTCTTTTATATGATGGTAGGGTGTTTCTATAATATTTCCCAGAATAATTCTTGCCATGAAAAGAGATCTTGGTCCCCCTAAGTTCGTTGCACAGTGTAATGTTCAACCTTTCAATTTATCATCTAGTCAGTAATTCTTTTGGCTTATGACATATGTTCATAAAAGGATTATGAATCAACATTTAACAAAATTAATTGGAGATTGTATTTATGACCATTGAAAGATTATGAGGAAGAAGGATGAGAAGCTAATCAGTTTATGAAAGGTAACAAAACACTAAAGTTAATATTAAAATAATCATTTAAGCGTTAAGATTATGGGTTCATAAGGCTATGCTATCAATTCCATCCAGAGAATCAGACTGGAAGGTCTCCACAGAGCTAGCTATGTGCCCAAAATATAAACTATAATGTGTTAAATGTCAATAAAAAGTTTTTAAGACTTAGGTGAATAAATGTGATCATAAAATGCAAACCTTCAAGATATAAATGTATTTAATCATCTATATAAATCATCATCTTCAACTTTAGATTTATACTATACAGTATTGGGTGGATCATACCAGATGATCCAAAGAACTTTCCAGGGTAAGAGAATTGCTTAGCGTGCAAATATTTATCTAGTTCCTACAAGTGACTGTTAAGAAATAAATTCACAAAGAATAATGTAAGAAGAATTACAGCTGATGCTGGAAGCTCGAAAAATCCCTATTAAAAGAAACAATAAAGGTATTTTATGCCTCATGGATACCTTATCAGCTGGTAAGTTTTCATATTCAGGTAATACCAGCCTCTCAGCAAATTCCATGTATGAAGCAGGTACAGACTCAGAAGTACCCTCAGCAAAATGAAAAACCATCGAGTCTGCCACCGTTGAACTTTGTAGCAATCGACCATCAGGGCTAACTGTTTAAAGCATTCAATCAAGTTAGTAAGACTGTATGTATTTAACCAGCCGATGAACAGAGAATAGCTTTTTATCATGACCAGATGACCACTTCAAACAAAAAGTACAAATTTTGAATATATGTGATACTTTACAACAAAGTATATCTCTTAACTTTTCCTACATAGATAATGAATAAAGTTAAAAAACAAATTAAAGAATAGCTCACCTTTTAAGATACCTCCTTCTGAATTGAGTTTAAATTTATTGGATTGGATAAGCTCATTGAGCTTTTCAATTTTTCGGACATCAGACTCTAATCTATGCACAGAAATTGTCAAATGGTTCAAGGCATAGCCATTCACAAGAGTCCATGCTGCATACTCACTTTCCCTGAGAAAATACAGCAATTGCATATTAGTGCAAGAAGAAACATTAGTCTTCTAGAACAGTAAACACAAGATTGTCATTCAACATGAAGCAAATGTATTGTTTACTATGGAAAGTTTAAGAATTGGAAGGATATTCCCAAAGAGTACCACCAAAAAACTAAGTTCACAAATGGTTATCTAAAATATCTCCAGTCTTAATGACAGTAGCAAAACCACAATATCGTAAAAAAGCAGTTTTTTTTTTTTTCTAGCCGAGGTAATAAAATGCCAGGTTTTTGGACCCACTCTCTTTCTTACTTTAATCAAATTTAATTTTTGACCTTTATTGCCCTAAAGCAAAATTTTAATAGAAATGAAGTTATTTATAGACTACATATTTTGAAATATTTACTTGAAAAAAGTTGTAATCTTTTACATTTCCAAAAAAATTGGTTCAAACATTATTTACGTTTTTTAACCTCTTCCCATTTGTTTTAATCAAATATGGCTATCATGCTTTTGACTGATAGCTTAAAAACTCACGCCTTGAAACAGATTAAGTAATGTGCATAAAAGTTCTTAAATAAGGTAGGTTGGTACTTGGAAATCTTTTATGGAAATGATTGTGAAGAATACAGCTACACAAAAAAAGTTGAAAGAAAATACAAAGAAAGAATATTGAAGTGACTCCATGATAAAAAATCTACTTTTCATGTGCATTTCATGAAATCATACAGTCAATTAGGTCTCAAGAGAGAGTCAGATAAGCAATCTGAAGAAAAATAAGACCAGAAGTATGCAACAAGGCTTAACACTCAATATCAAAAGAGTAGCAATGCAAGCCAAATGGTAAAAATCTAAAATATAGTATTCATATTAACATGTATCCTGAAAACAGTTCTCCATAGGAATGCGGAATAGCTTCATTCACAAAACCATTGGGTACAAGAACAACCGTGGGGATTGGAAATTTAAATGGTTCGAATCACTTACTAATCCCTACACAAGTAATGATATCTAAATTGATGGTGTTTATCAAGTTAGAAAACCCAGAATCCCTTGAAATAAGCCATCTCGATTCTCAAGCAGAAGCTAATCAGTTTATAACAAGGAAGCATCAGAGCACTTGCCTTGCTAGTAGCTGAAAGTCAGAGAACAGAGGTGTTGGCCATGTTAAAGATCCCATAACACTTGCAAGGGCAGCATATTTATTACCATGCACAGAGAAATTTGTGTATTTCTTTATTATTGCCTGATCACAAAAACAGACAAGTTTAAAGATCCTGCCCTAATGATAAATATAAAAGACTTGAACCACTGAAAACTTTTAGATTTTCTGATAAAACTTTACCTTAAGCTTTTTATTTTGGATAAAATAATACTACAAGGAAATTGACTTACAAATTCAGGGCATAATCCACAAATAAAAATTTTCAAGTCCAAATCAAGAAAGTCACAATAATAATGCTTAAGGGTGTCACAGAGCATGCAGCTTTCTGATTCTGAGGGCATTCACTTGAATTGGCAAAAATCCCAGGAGAGAAATCAAACATTCAAAAGATAGAAAAAGAGAAAAGAGATTGGATACTTACCCACGTAGATTTCCTTTTCTAAAGAGCATTATATTCCTTTGGAAAACTTTAAGGAAGAGACGAAACAAAATCTTCAAATCACAAACCTGAGCTTCAGGACTCAATTTGTCAACGAGGAGCTCCGAGATAAAAATTCTTGGCAATGGTCCACTGACACCTTCCCCTTTGCAATCCAAAAGATGCTCAGGAGGAGAAAACCACAATGCTCTCAAATGCTTTTGAGGAAACCTTAACTCGTCACGAACAATGTATCCAAAATCAAGGAAAAACTGTGCCATGGCACTGATTCCACAACCATCAACCTTCAGGGACAAAAGGTAGAGCATGATACATACATATCAAAATGAAGGATTCAAATTTTTAATTCAAAAATTATTGTTTGACTATAAGAAAAATGCTATTCAGCTGCCTATGTAAATTCATCAAGTAACTGCTATGCATACATCAAAAGTTCGGAAGGCAAAATGATCATAGCAAAGTTGACCTCCATCATATCTGTGTACAAGATCCAGAACAGAACTAGCTGTTGGATTCTTGTTGAGATATATTTTCTCCATTGCTTCCAATACCTTTCTGAAAAATGTATCTGGAATCTGGAAGGCATCAAAAACTTGTTAATACGTATCAAAATGTTCCTTAACACCAATCAGGAACATGCAACAATATTAAATCATGCAGGTCAGGAATGGTAGATTACAAAAGAAGCAAATTCTAAACAGATAAAAAGAAGAATGGCCTTTTGAAATATCTTGAAACTAAAGACAAGAAAGAAAACTGTTCCAAATTCTGCAACTGAGCTGCCTCTCCACATGAAAATGGCTTCACATTTGCAAATTTAAGAAGTATGGGATAAAAGTACACTGGTTTCTGCTATGGTATTAATGGCAAGTATCACCACAACTGCACAACAGATATTTTACAGAGAAATAAATCTTTTACTAAGGAATGGTAAAAACCTAGGAACAAAGATTCTGAGAAGCATTTTTAATCTAAGTATCCAAGTGATAATACATTATAAAAGTTGACTCTGCGCTTAGTAAGTTTCATGCTTAAACCTTGCTAAAGAAAGTTCAGGATGAGCCGACGCCTCCAATGTATATGGAAGGATTCTTATATAGATGATTTCATCTCTAGTTCAATGAAATTCTTCTTGAAGTGTATATGTGTTGTCTTGAAAATTGAAGTTCCCAAAACTTCCCAATTTTCATTCCACTAGATAAAAACGATAAATTTTCATTATTTACACTTAGTCTAAAAAGTTGATCTTGAGCTTCAAAACCCCATTACCTAGCAACCTCCAAAAGGCCGAAATAGTATTGGTTGTGTTTGTTCCTGCAGGAGCCAAAAGTGCCGTTTGGGTTTAAGAGTTTTGGTTCCAACTGTTCCTGTTGGGCCCAAAAAGGGTGATAAGGGAAAAATGCACTACTAACTTTTCAAAAAATAGAAAAAATAAGAAAAGTTTCTAAGAATTATTTGTTCCATTAGTTTTTAGAACTGCCATAAAGCCCAAAAAGGTCTATGAAGGCTTGTTCAACTCGTTCCACTCATTCCTGAGAAATGTGAAAGCGCCACTTTGGTCTTTGAAGAACTGTTTAGTTTGTTTTACCTGTTCCTAGAACCACCGAAAGACCCGGTTTACTTTGCAGAAGTATTTTGGCATTGTTCGGTTTGCTCCATATGTTCTCAGAAGCACCCAAAAAACTGTTTTGCTTTAGAAAATATCTGCAAAGAGTTTTGCTTGTTCCAAAAAGACCCAAAAACGTCGTTTTTCTCTGTACTGTATTTGCAAAGGAGCTTAGTCTATTCCAACACAAAGCGCAAAGCCCGTTTTAGTCTGGCCAAGCTCGTTTGTTGTGTTCCATGGTTCCCATGAATTCTGGAATATGCGGATTACACAAGGAATTCACAAAAAAGAAATTTTTTAATACCATGGATCCAACGAACCATCCCAAAAGGATTTTATCTGCTTCAAATCTGCGTGGAGGCTATAAAACAAAAAATTTGTTGCTAATATGTCTGCAAAGCACGAATTGGTAAAACATGAGACTGGCGAACTGTTTTCTCCCAAATCCTTGCCGTGAGTATTCAAACATCCTTTGTTGAGCTGCATTACCAGGTATTTATCCTATAAGACATCCTTGGCATCTTTTGTGCAGATCCTTGCTAGTTCCTTGTCTGTTACCCAGGGTTTTGCTCTATGCAAGTGTTCTTTTAATTGTTGAGGATATTTTGTTCATATTTTAAACTTGTCTGGATTAAAAGTCTACATTTTACACCATAGTTTTCCTCATTAATCCTTGTGTTGTTTAGTAAACCCATAGCTTCCAGTCCTTTGCAAATAATTTCTCCCATAGATGTTGATAAAAGTGTAGACGAATAAGCCATTGGAAAGCTCAGAAAACATAAGAGCTATGGTAAGGTAACAGAGAGTTGGGTTGATAAAGTTCTGGTAGATGGTCTCAAGTTTATTGATGAAAATCGAAATGTATATTGTCTGATTGAAGGTGATAAAAAAGACATCACTGAAGAGATTGTTTTATTGACTAAAGAAAAGGAACTGTGGAATACTATGATCAAGGATTTGAAGGAAATGGATCTCATTGATGACAAGATCCTCTTCACAGAACAAATTTTTAACACAGATGAGGGAAACCATTCTGAGTTGTGGGTACAAAGTGTTGAATGGAAACTAGCAGTGTTAGAAGAGACCAAGAAAGATCTACAAGATTGTAGCAAGATATGTTATGATCTTGTGGGAGATAATCGGGCTGATATCTATGCCATCCATTGTGATGTATTCAAAGAAAACGATCAAACACCTCTATCAGCTACAGAAATAAAGAGACAATTTGAAAAGATGATCAAAGAAGAACTTTTCAACATGGAAAATTTCCATCTTAGCACAATGGACAAATTGATTGATATCTAGACAAGCCTCATGGAAAACAATAAAAATCAGCCAAACATATTCAAGAAGGATGCAAAAATTAAGAAAGTTCTGAGATGGTGAACAAGGGTGAACAACACTATAATTCCTAAGCAGGAAGCTATACCATTGGTAGTACAGAAATACAGGGCTTACGGATTGAAAAGCTTACAGGATCAGCAGCAACCAAAGTCAACTGCAGACAAATCTTCTTAGCTTTCTCTCTCTACCTAGGATCTCTCTCTAATTCTATTTCTACATTGCACTTTTCACTAAAGTCATGCAATATTATAACATGAAGTTATAATAATAAAGTGATGATATGAAATGTAATTTTTTTTTTAAAAAGCAAATTAGAATGAAAAGTGTAACTCGAAATGGAGAAGTTGGTTATTAGGTAGTTATGAAAGTTTTGTTATAATTACAAGTGTAATCCAATGTATAAATACTTTTTTTTTGGGATAGAGGAGCATTTTGTAAATATAGAAGAAAAGAAAAACTTGGAATCAATTCAAGGAATTTTTGTTGATCTTTGTCTCTCTCAAATTTCTTGATGAATGTGTGAGTTACCATTGAGTGCTATGCATTCAATTCTCATTGCTTCTTTTATGCAAAATGATTCAATGAGAAATTGTTAATTTCTTTTTATTGTAAACGTGATTAAGATTAATTAAGCTCCGAATTTACTTAATCTATGTCCTTCATTGATGCCAAGTAAAACCCTACTCAGAAAGAAGAAGAATAACTTTGTGTTTATTTCCAGCTTGAAATATAATAATTTTCTGCAAACCTTTGTTTCTCAAAACTTCTTCGGTGATGTCTTCATTCACTCTTTTGAAGTATGTCTTTCTTGCTCATTTGGGTTATTTAGGCTAAGTTCTATGCAGGTATCTTTTTCCCTTCTGCTTTCTTTTGTTGGTTCTCTGTTCTTCTAAATCTTCCCACATTTTCTCTCATCTCATTCTTTTTTGGTGTTTTGCAAACCCCAAAAGAACAAACAATTTTGAATGTGTATATTGTATATATTATTTTCTGTACTTTTCCTACTTTCAATAAAGGCAGCCTCGTCTACCATTGAGGAGGGACTCCATCCCACGTACTGTTGACCGTAAGATTCACCATTTGGCCACCCTAGCAAAATTTACAGCCAACAATATCAGACTAATGTACTTGAGCTACAGAAAGAATGAAGATCAATATTCAATAGTATTTCAAAACAAATGGAAGCATCAGCTAAACCTGTTGGCAGAAGCAATTTCTTAGGTCTGACTCAAATATAAGCATAGGTCCTATGATCATTTTTAGCATTCCCTTGTGATTTGGTACAAATGAGTGGGGACATTTAGGAATTATTTTTCCTTAACTCATGCTATTAACTCATTGTCATGAAAATGGGTAGTGGAGAATATGCTTGTCACTTGCAACAGGTCCAGATTCAACCCCACAGGCATATTGGCCCAAATATTTGTACATTCTAGTAGTTTGACCAGTCTATCAGGTAGAGAGTCCCATACTTGTGTTTCTAAATAAATTGCAGAGGGCAGAATGAAGTCCTGGGTAGATTTGACGGAAGAATTACATCTCAACCATGGCATCTTAGACAAAAGTGTTACAGAACCACTGAAAAATGCAACAAAACATATCTGCTCATACTGTAAAAGTGGCACTGTATGATACATGTGGCAGAGCATCGTAGTGTCCATAGGGAAAGCAAGCTTGCTGGGGCCACAACTTTGCAATTGTAATTGAAATGATCCCATTCAAAAAACATCAAAAAGCTTAGAATGTGTAGAATATGACAAAAGGATGAAAAACTCTCATTTTTCAATAAAAGGTTTCATTTACATTACAGTACCATATGTTTTTATTGGATTCATTTTCCTTTTTTCTATTTGGTGCTCTTGTATCACATAAAATTTCTTCAATATAGTGTGCTGTCCACTGGATTGTCAATCAAATCCAGATCGGTGATATCAAAGTGGTTTGTTATATGTTCCTATGTCCTCTCGCACAATATCAGACTATACTAATTATGGTCTCGAGACACACGACCCTTAAAATTATCTTCCTTGTTGTTCAAAGGATCTCAAATGGCAAACAACGAGGAAGAAGAGATCCTTTCAGATTGTTGCTTGACAAAGCCATTGAGAAGCAAAGAAGTAAGACGACGGAACAGTTCACAAATGTCCTTTCACAAATCATTCCCAAGGAATCCAACTCTACTTCAATCAGACCCTCTGTGGGTCTGACACTATATAAGATTTAAGTGAATTTTTATATCCCTCTTTTTGAAGGCAAAATCAATGCAAATGAACTAGACAAAAAACTCAACCAATTGAATCATATTTCTACGTATATAATTTTCCTGACAATGAAAAGGTAACATTTGCACTTTTAAAAATCTGCTTCCCACATCAAGAAATTACAGGAATCATATTGTCTTCTAAAAAAGTCGAGAAGGATGAGGATGAAGATGAGTTAACACGTGACAAGAATGATTCCCCACTCAAAATTGAACAGGCTTTGTAGAGGCCACTAAAGAGGAATACTATACTGTAAAGAACTATGAAGACAAGTGCAAAAAGTTGCAGCAATTGTGCCAGGGATGAGAACAAACAGTGAAAGATTATACTGATGCATTTCATACCTTGTCAAAAAACTTTGGTATACATGACAGTGAGAGATACAGAGTTATCAAATACTGCAGAAACTTGTGATCCTACATCCAAGAAGAAATGGAATTCTTGACGGTCAAGACAGTGGCAGAAGCATGCCAATATGTGGTCAAGATTGAGAAGTTTAACCATAAAGGCAAGAAAAGAACTACTCTCGGTAATAATGGCATCAAGTTTGATAGTAAGCAACACAACAACGACTTCCATTCAAATCCTCCTTTGCAGAAGGATTTCCCGCTAACAATCCATAGAAAGATACAAGTGAGTGGTGAAACATCCCCAAGAGAAAGTGGCACTCGTACAAAGGATGTTGGGGCAGAAAAGCACTTTTGGCTGATTTGTAAACCCCAGCACAAGATCCCATACCAAAACTGATACCACTGCCCATGTTGGACAAAGGGAAGAGAATCACAAAGGCCAATAATTACTCTATCATCTCCCACAACACAAGCTTCTCCCTCAGAACCTGAGGGGGGTGAAGTGCGTCTTTGAATAATAATTGTGGGTGAAGCGAACGAACCTACACTTCATTATGGATCGTGGCAATCGGAGGAATCTGATTTTGGAGGATGTCGCCATGAGGTTGAATGTTTTGACTACACCTCACCCTTAACCATACACAGCTGGGTGAATCAAAGTAGGAATATACACAATCAATATGTTTTGCGATAAATTGTTCGATGACATGGTAGCCCTGGAAGTATAGGATGTGCTATATAATCAAGCTTATATGTGGGAATGATGCAATGTCCATCAATTGAAAGCTAGTAGTTTCATCATTATCCTAGGTGATCAACTCTATAAAATACCAAAGGTGTGTCCTAATAAAATATCTATGATCAGTACCAAGAATTTCATGTTCTTTCATCGCTGCCAAGATGCAATTCACAAGCACTGATCTCTCTTTGAAGAAAATCGACACCTAAGGAATGAGAATACACAGTTGTTGAACAACCTTAGTCTCAAAATGGAGCAAATTACAGAAATGTAGAATAATCTTTCCCAATTCAGAAACCCTATAGTCAAAAAATTGTGTTGCACAGAGAAAAGGTGCAACCAAACTATGGAGAAGCTTTATGAAGAATTGGATGATAAGGAAGAAATAATCATCGACTTGTGGATAGAATGAGAAGATCTACAAACAAAGCAGCAATCTAAAAAAGATGCCTAGACAGAAGCAAATGGGAGCATTGTAAGCCCTTCTTATTTCCAGCACCTTGTTTATCCATCAAATTTATTTGCTTATATGAATAAATAGACCAAATAAATTGATTTCAAACTGCTGAATAAAATGGGGTTCATTGGTCAAAGTCTTAGCGAAGATGGTCAATAAATTAGAAAACCTCTCAAGGTAAAATATAAGGCACAAGAACTTCAATCTCAAGTCCACTTAGAAATTTTTTCAAACCACCATCGCTTATCATGGAAAAAGAGATCATGATTCTAGCTAGTGTTGGAATCCTCACCCTTGAGAATTATGTGGGAGGTGAAACACAACAATTCTAGATGTTGGTTTTTTTGGCATTCCTACTTAGAAATCTTCCCAATCGATAAAAATGATTTTTGGAAGAATTACCCCACCCAAGTGGAAGGGAATCACGTCTGCACTGAGAAGTTCTTATGCTGATCAGAAATCAGAACTAGAAGCAATAGGGCCCATTGCTTACCAAGGAGAGGCAATCGATCCATATAGAGTGTCAAGTGCTAATCAGAACAACTTGATTGCCAGGGCCATATCTTTATGATCGTAATTTGAAACAACCCCATCTTAAAAGCACTGGAAATCTTAGAGTATGTAGAACATGATGAAAGAAAGTCAGAATCTATTCAGAAAATTTTAACCTCCAAAAACCATGCCTGAAAATCACAAAATACAATTCTGACCCAAATTTGGGTAATACCCACTAAATCAGTTTGTCCGTTTCTGCCAATCCAGCTTGTCCTTTTCCGTTCATAACTGATGATTTGTTGGATTCCCAAGGCAAAACATTTCATCTTCCCCTTGGGGCATCTTCATTTCTTGATGATGTACTTGGCTATATATGTTGAGGCACTTCACCCAAAAGGGGAACAGAATAGTTTTGTAATAAAAGATCTCTTCACAGAGATTGCTACCTTAGTGTAACTAACTCTCACTTGCAATAAAAAAATCGTTTATGTTGCAGTATCATTTGTAATCTAAACTAATATGCCAAGAATGCAAATATGCTTGTAACATGTTTCTCTTCCCACATGTAGAGTATTGGAAAATTTGTCATTCTACACGCTAAAAGTTGAAACCCTTAAAACAACTCATGATTGAAGTGCACAAATTTCATAACATTCTCTCTATGAACATTCATTCTCTCTTAAGATTGCCCCCTATCCAGCACAATGTGAACAAATGACCGAAACAATTTTTAAATATTCCCAATAATCCGCCTCTGCAAGTTTCGCTGATTGCTCCTGTGGCTTGGTTCTTGTGCCTTGCTGTCTTGGTGCCCATTGGGCTATTTATCATGTTTTTCTTGGATATGTCCAAAAATTTTTGATTGAAAATTTGTTTATAGTTAACCTTTTTAAACTTTATTTTAAGTTAAATTAGTAATTATTTCTCGATCCCTGGGGTTGATGTGAAACATTGGAGTGTGATACCATGCCACTCATTTTGGGTATGAATGGCGATGTATAATCTGTATAATTGATATAAAATATAATACCCATTTATCTTCAACAAGATATCCATTAGAGCCATTAGAATGATTTTAGAAAACTGCAAAAAATGGTCTGAAATCATCTTCCAGTATCTCTCTCTAAATTAATCTTAGCACATTAGATTGGTCTTTGAGAACCGTTTTCCCCAAAATGAAGAGCTTAAACGCCTTTAGTTATAAATAACGAACTAAGTGCTTCATGCTTCATGTTTCTAGCAGCCTGGAAAGCATGCTTACACAATCAACATAATGAAGGATTTAGCAGAGCACGAACTAGTGAAAATTTTAGTGAGTATCTTTACCAGTAGGTTATTTTTTCAAACTTTTCCCAAAAATACAGCAGCATAGAAAGCATGTTTACGTTATCAATATAACAAGGCATTTGGCAGAAAATAGACTACTGAACACTTTGGTAGCTGTAGCCTAACCTTACCAACTGGCTATTCTTCTCAAAAACCTATCACTTGAAAACTAAAAGATTTGCCTCCATTTCCATAGAATTTTTTTTTTTCTTTGAGAATAAACCAACTTCATTATACAAAATCAAAAGAAATTGAAAAACTACTTTAAAGTGTTTCCTCCATTTAAAAAATAAAAATTATTTAAATTCTACGTTACCGGATACTGCTGTATAGGGTCCCGGATATGGATCCGATACGGATACGGGTTCGATACGCAGGGGGATACGGGCAGGATACGTCCTGCCCCCTGCGGATACGCCTGGATACGTTTTGGGACGTATCCGCAGGGGGCAGGACGTATCCTGCCTGTATCCCTTGCGTATCCAGCAGATTTTTTTTATTTTTTTGCAATTTTGCCTAATAAAAAGTGAAACACGAACTTCAAAAAACAATTAAAAACAAAATAAAGTATGAAAACCTATCTGCAGTTTCAATGGCTGGCTGTGTTTTCACAACGCGAGCCTCAATCAATTCATCTGTATATTCTTTATTAGGGTTGTATACAACAGCTATGAAGGTTGCCAGAGCAAGTCAGCAAGTCTTCCAGTTATTGGATCATGATTCAGCCTTGCCAAAATAAAGGAAATAAATGTCTGTAACATGATCAAGATGAGGGAGAGGTTGAAATCAATAATGTGTTTTTTTGTTTATCCTTTATGTCCCAAAAATATGGTTCTCCAGGACTCTTTTTGTGCAGTACATACAGTAAGATCAGTTGCCCAGGTATAATTAATAATACGAAAGCTCAACTGGTGAATAAGCTCAAAGAAGAGAACAGGCCATAGTCTTAAGTTGATCTAATACCAGAGCATCTCATTGTAATCTTCACCAAACTGCAGATAGTGCATTTTCTTGACTGTATTTTTGTCCATAGATTGTAACATTTGCACTATGTACTTGTAATAACTAATAAGACTAATCTAAGTTCAACAATTGAATAATATGATATTTGGCATTGAATTATTTGAATGTTTTGTGGTTATTTAACATATACAGCAGCTGTAAAGGTTGCCAGAGCAAGTCAGCAAGTCTTCCAGTTATTGGATCGCGTTTCAGCCTTGCCAAAACAAAGTAAATAAATGTCTGTAACATGATCAAGATGAGGGAGAGGTTGAAATCAATTATGTCCTGTTTTGCTTATCCTTTATGTCCCAAAAATATGGTTCTCCAGGACTCTTTCTGTGTAGTACATATGGTGAGATCATTTGCACAGGTATAATACAAAAGCTCAACTCGTGAATAAGCTTAAAGAAGAGAACAGGGCATACTCTTAAGCTTGATTTAACACCAGGTCATCTCATTGTAATCTTCACCAAACTGCGCAGAGGGGATTTTCCATACTGGTAAGTTGTAACATTTGCATTATGTACTTGTAATAATAAATAAGACTAATCTAAGTTTCGACAATTGAATATTATGATATTTGGCATTGAATTATTAGTATGTTTTGTGGTTATTTAACTTATTATGTTTCTTCTATGCATAATATGTGGTTAATTTTGCTTAGATGTCTATATTTTTATATTTTTTATATATATTTTTGTACAGCCGTATCCAAAACTCCCAAAAAAAAATTGCCGTATCCCCGTATCCAATTCTCGTACCCGTATCGGTACCCATACCCGCAACTTAGTTTAAATTGAAAAGGATTCACAAAAAATACTAACTCTTGGTTCCTTGAAAATTTTAATACCACAAACAATGAGTTTTGATACACGTAAGATGCCATGGGGATCGTCGTTACTTTTCTTTGTGTTGTTTTCAACTTTATAGGATAAAATAAGGTCTCCTAACATGGTTTTTGCAGAAACTATTTGAGTGTGTTTAATAGGAAAGATTGTCTATATGATTGTGTAGTTGTAAAATAAATTCTCCAAACTTTGTTTCATTGCCTTGAGTGAAGATTTGAGATACTAGGTTACGAAAGAAAATATCTGTGTGATTGTACCAAATATCATTAAAACAGAGGACACGAAACATCAAAATGATCAAATATTTGTCATGTCATCCGCAACAGATTGTAGCCAAAAGACACGAAATTTATGACCATCACAGCCCGTGCAATTCAGAAATAAAATAAAATAAATCAAGTGGAATAAACAAGGTACTATTTTCAAGCATAACTGAAAAAAAATTCAAATAAATAAAGTGGAATAAACACAGTTCTAAAATTTTAATTTTCGTAAACTAGCCTGCCAAAAAATTACTAGGTTTTAAATTTCAAAAATAGTTGTATATGAAATTTATTTTTTGGCAGCCTAGTTTAATAAAATTAAAACTAGGGCACATAACTGAAAAAACAGCTTCCTTTATAAATCCAGGCTCCGAATTTTTTTTAAAAGGCACATGTATACAAATCTAGAGAAATTTTACAAAAACAAAGGGGCAACAACTCTTCAGAAAAAAAGAGCACCTTTGCAGTAGACAGAAGAGAGTCGTCCATGCTTGATCGGTACGAGTTCGAAACCCTGCAAAGTGGCCTTCCTCTTAAATTAGGCTGAGAATTAAAATTTAAAGCTAAGGAATTTGTATTTGTGGAAAAGATGAGCGATGAAGACGATAATTTGTGTGGTAAGGGCGAGTGACAAGATTGATGAAAAAATGTCAGGGGCGTGCTCGTCCTGACAAAGGCCTTTGAAATTCTGCAAATATCCGTCGCTCCAATCATTTTCCAACCCTTTGAATTTTGTTTCTGACAGAGAATAATAAGGGTAACGGGGCTGACCCCGTGGTACAAAAGATCTTCTTAGCAAATCAAACTAAGAAAAACCAAAAAAAACTTCACGAGAGCAAAAGTAGACGGGCAAAAGCCAAAAAGTCGTATAGTGAATTTAAACTGATAAGAACAACAGATACTCCACTTAATCCTAGCTAAAAGGCCTAGAATGGTACTGACGAATGTTATTTTGAAACACGTAATTATCGATCGCGGGTTCGATCCTTGACGCCATTGAATGCTGTTTCATATTTATTTGCCACAGCGGATTAAAAATGATTTGCTATTCCGTGACTGAATCAAGTCCTTGTGGGCTATCAACGGCCTAGAGTCATTCCACCTGTCTAGGAATGGAATGGGGATGGAAATAGTGAGTTGCGTAACTGTCAAATATTTTCTAAGAAGATCTTACCCTATACCTACGAGATGATAAAAGATTTAAACTCCACGTATAAGTCAGGGTCTTGGAAATTGGGACCTACCACTAAGTTGTCATCTTAGAATTATATATGTTGTTTTCAATTTTCCTATCCCTAGCAGAAATGAGTTCACTCTCGATTTTTGCATAAACTGGGATAATTATATTTATTGTGTTCAATATTTTGGTGTTAGGCAAATATTCATACAAGAAGGATTGAACTGGATTGACCAATTTCTAGACCATTGATGAGAGTTGTTCGACCTACTCTTTAAGTTGATCTTTGGTTATTTTATCCTAGTAAAACTTGTAAAATAGTATTTAAATGGATATATGCACATCTTTTTTTACTCCCTTGCGAGTAGTTCTTCCAAGGCACACTTTTGATACTTGATAGTCTTTAGCACCAATATATTCTTTAGATTTGTCGAGGGGCAGGGGGAAGTGGGGGAACTACAACTTTAGCATATCTTTCTCCATTCTCATCCATGATTATGCAAGAAATTGTTTTGGGTTTCTTTGGTGCATAAGGAGTAGGAATGATGAATGCACTAAAGTCAACCACCTGTGGTTGAACCATTTTATTCTTCTTCTTAACTGCCTCATTCAACCAGTTTGTAATCTTTATACTAAGAGACTCTTGAAGAGATCCTTGTTTTGTCTGAGTTTGAATCTCAACAATATGAGGGGATATTACTAGGGTTTGGACTAATGTAGGCAAAAGATCTCCCTTATCTCGCTTAGGAGATTCAGGGTTAGATTCAAGAACATATGACAAAGGTGGACTTTCAGACTTAGGTGAAGGTTGAGGGGGCAAGCTTATTACTTTAGAAGAAAGTTGAGGAGACATGCTTGCAAAGGAGAAGTAGACACAATGATTCCCAGATGAGGGTATGTGACCACGTATTACAATGTGGTGTTCTTAATCAAGCCTTGAGAATGGACAAAATTTGAATATATGTCAATTAAAAGAGAAGGGATCCAAAGAGTTTTTTTAGCCCCTCCAATTGACTTCTTGATCTTGAGCTTAAGTAAATTTTGAGTTTGACTAACTTGTGGGTTCTCTGCTTCTTCCTCCTTTTCCTCTTAAATTGTAAATTGGATTGCAACAACACTGGAGAAGGGACTAGCAAGTGATTTCCCCTCTTTTCGCTATTTTTGCTAATCATGGCCCATTTTTCTGGCTCTCGATAGTAGGTGAAATCCAACATTCTCTACATTAACCCCTTGCCCTTAAGCCATGCAATAGTTTTGTTCAAGACTATATGTGTCATGTAATCTAAGGATGTTGAACCTTACTTGCTCCAATTAACTTGGGGCAGGTGTCTCAGCTTTATATTTTTCTCATGATAAGTAAGATCCACATTGTCCTCGTCATCCTCAACTTCCTTTAGACTATATGTGATGTTGTAATTAATAACTTATTTTGGGTGACGTGAGAGTAATCTCTGAGCCTAACTTCTATCTCATCATCACAATCCATCCATTAGTCTTCAAATATGGTACATGATGATATGAAGAACCGAGAGTATTCTCAAATAATCCTCTAATATCAAAGGAAGGTCTATTATGAAAAGGTTGGAGGGTAACCTGAGTCAACTCTGCATCAATTTCCTTTGGCTTAAAGCATGAGGAGTAAGTATATCTCCCAATAGTGATTGGGAAATGAACCCATGACTTATGTTTGCTAGATAGGAGCTTATGTGTTTCCAGTAACTAACACACTAACTCCATTAGGCCCCACCTATCGTCAACAAAATTTGGCAGCATATAGAGAGAATTCTTGAATCTGCATACCTTGATATATGAAAAAGTTGGGAGCTATGTGAACCAAACACCCCATCTAGAGATCTTGGTAACATCCATAACAAACAATGTAAAATGGTATGGATTAAGCTCGAACATCTAGATAGCATAGTGCAGAAAAGCATCATTGAATATGTGAAAATGTTTAGGGCTAGCATCCAATGTGAGTTGGGGATAGAACTCGTAAATATGTGTTGCGTAAATTTTCTTGACTACATTCAAAACATTGTATAACCTCATATGGGTGACTACATAAACTAGATAGGAAGTCACATAGAACTTCCATGTTAAGTGTACTTCACACAACTGATTATGAATAGAGTCACTAATCAGCGTTGCCTAGTTGATGTATTATTTGTTCTCATGTTTGATTTGAATAGACCTATACATCCACTCTTGAAAATCCCTGGCAATGGGATTCTTGACCATCCAGTTCAGGAGCATGATAATGTCATAAATCTCCATCTTAAAATCAAAACATGGGATAGACTTAGCCAATCTAATAGCAACTCCTTTTGGATTTATTAGCCAATGTTTATTAACCTCTTACGAACAATAAGTTGAGTTAGAATCCTAGAATTATTGAGTGGATTCATGGCTAAGGTCAACAAAGGATTTGTAATCAAATATCCTCCACATGTCTTCAATATATTCTACACCAAGATGAAGAACATACTCATCTTTGAGTTCTCAACTTCCCTATTTTTTTAATTATAATGGTTTACTAAGGTCAGCACTATCTCAGGGCACCACACTAATGTTGGGAAGGTTGCAGCTTGAGGCAACTCGCTATCATATATATTCTAAATCCAACCAAACTTCAAAATGACCTCAATCCTTTCTTAGAAATCTAACAAAATGATATGCCCCAAATTAGTGTCAGTGATTTTATCTATATTTAACTCTAAATTGGATTAGGGGGTGACCCATTGAAATTGATAGTTCATGACTCCTTTCTTATTTGGAGTCCCCGACATGGACAACTAAAAATGAAATCTTTGTTTGAAAACATGCATGTTGGTGAGTAGAAGAATCAAGGGACCACAAAATAGGTGGTGGAGTCTGGTGAGTGTTTAGCAAGAGGAAAAATATGGGATCTACTTAACAAGCAATAGAGTATGGGATCTATTTAACAATTAGTAGAGTCTAGCAGGCTATTTGAATGTCTATAGGGTCTAGGATCTGTTTGACATGCTAAGGAATCCTGAAGGTTGTTTGCAGGTTTATGGGATATGAAGGGCTATAGTTAGGTCACCGAGATCCAAAGGGTTACATGTATGTCTATGAGATCTGAAGGGCTACAAGAAGGTTTGTGGGATTTGAAGGGCTACTAGTAGGTGGCAGAGAGCTGATGAGTTGATGAGCAAAGCAATGAATTATGTTTATTGAATATTCATGAGGAAGCTCTAACATTTCATCACAACTAAATGTCTACTTCAAACATGAATAAACTTAGAAAAATCATGCCCATGAGGAGTGGAATGAGGATTAGGGCTATGAGGTCAATGGATTGAGAGAGGGATAAGTGAAACAAATTGATAATGAAAATGGGAGAAAATAGCTATATAGGGGGAGGTCTAATACATCTACATGCACAAGTAACCAACTCATTAATGGTGAGATTCAAAAGGTGATTCACAGGTGTTAGGTTATGGTATCTATTTTGTAGTTGTCAAGTTCTAAGATTTGTTTTGTGTCAGGGAAGTCCAAGAACAAACACACCTCTGTTCTGATTCCTCTTGTTGGATCTTGCTCCTCAGAAAGAGCACAGTATGATTACCAAATATAAGCAATTATAAATGCGGAAATAACCAGAAACACAAATAGCTAGAATTCACCAATAGCACAGAATATGAGAGACAATACACTATCTTGTATTAACACTTTACAGAAAAGAATACAACAAAGAGCCGCCACACTCTTTCACCTTACAGAGGTTTGCCACACCTCAAGTGTACAGTAATTCTTCTCACACAACACTCTCCTACACAAAAAACGGTCCCAACAACCAACTCATAAACAGAATTGGTGTTCACCTCTCCAACTAGTCAGTAATAACCCTGCCAGTTCACCAAGCACTCAAAAGTACTTCAAGTTGATCTCCCATGAACCTGCAACCTGCAATTCAACAGACCATACTCACATGTAGATCCCCTATGAGCTTGCAACAACCTGCAACTCAATGATCTTACAATGGAAGCAACTTATTTGCCTTCCTTTCTATCTCATGCCTTAATTACAATACATGCCAATGGGTCTATAAATAGATCCCTAACTCAAACACTAACTTAGACTCTTAATTTAGACAATTATCCTCGCAGCCAAAGACTCTAACTGGCCTTTACATGCAAACACTTCGTTCACTTAACTAACTGTCCGTGTAACGAGCAGTTCGGGAACACACAGGTGATCGACGTCGGTCCCTGCTAGTCTGGTTCTGCCGACGTCGGCCGACTCCCTGCCGTCGCCGGTGGCCTTTTGCACTGGGTCACGACCGACATCGGTCCTGCTGCCGACGCCGGTGCTCCTGGATCTCAGTAACCATCTTGTTCCTTCTGTTTGCAAAGGGTTTGAAGCTTTTAGCTCCACAACCTAACAATCTCCCACTTGGAGATAAAATGTTGCAACCTGTACCTGTACCTGTACTTAGTCTAGTTTGTTCCCTTGGCTCCGTATTCCTCCTCAAGATCACTCTTGAAGACCAACCACTACAAAAAACCTGTAGTGCAAAACCTGTCACCCAAATAACCTGCCATATCCGCATCTACAACCATGTAGAAAAGAACTTGACCCTGCATAGCATGTGCACCTGCTGCTGGTCCCACTGAACTGCCCTTCAGTACTTATCTTCCGAATTGACTCCAAACTTGTGACAACTCCCACTGCTTGGGAAAACTCAGGTTTAGTACATACCATGCACTTAACCTCATTATGTGAATCAAGACACCTGTCCATAGAACTGCCCAACCATCGGCGTGCTAACCGATTTCACACAATCATCCTAAAACAAAGTCAACATATGACCTATCATGTCTCTAGAACACACTCATGCCAAAGAATCTTGCTGCTCCCAGATTCTCCATGACAAACACCTGAACTAGCTTTACCTTTAGTTCAGCAATACCTGTATATGTAACTCTGCAACAAGCACATCATACAGAAATAGGAAAGCGTAGCTAATACTATCCAACCTGGTAAAGAGAAACACAATGATCAAACCTCCATTGCCCTGCAGCTAATTCAAGACCATATACCCTAATCTTCCATCTCACGTATCCATTTTCGCTCTTCTTTATCCTGAACATCCATTCGTCTCTCAGTGCTTACTTCCAACTGGCCACTCTACCCAAAACACCTGTTTGGTTCTCCTCCAAGGAATCACATCCTCATCCATGCCTAGCTCCCACTGTTTCCTGGATCTACCTGTTCTGCTTCTTCAACAACTTCCTGGTCCTATGCCATAAGTGAGCAACAAGTAGTGTAAAGAAGGGAAATGACGAATTTAAGAACTTACTTACACCTTCAGTCCTCCATATGGGTGCTTGAGACTCCATGACAGCTTGCTGTCCACCCAAAATTCGTCTCAGTAACCGATGCCGGTCACATCTCAGTCTGCAAACGATCGAAGTCAGTTTCCTGCGACTGCCACCTTGCGACGTCGATTTCCCCTGGCCGACGCCGGTCAATATCTGGCCTGAGTCACCGACATCGGTTTGCACATAGCCGACGTCGGTCCCTGTCTGGACGCCGACGCCGGTTTTCCTGCCGACGTCGGTCTCTGTGTTTTTCTTGTGAGACCTGACTTTTTTCTCGCAAGCTCTTTTGGATCAAATCCTTGTCCAAATCACCCTTGCTCTGCTCATAATTCTTCTGCATCTTGTGCTGAACTCTGTCCGTCACCTTCTCCTTAAAAACTAAGGCTTTCCTATTCTTGTCACTAACATCGGGTTCCTCAAAAAATGTTACCTTCTTCTTCTGCATACAGAAACCACGATCCATACCTTCCAAATCCAAAAGCATATCCTTTGACTCAAGAACAAGCATCTCTTTCTTATCTGTGTGACCAAGCCTATCAAGCCACATCTCTGAATCTACAGCTGAAGTAGAAAACCCAGAAAGAGAATCAGTAGTACAAGTAGATAGATAAAGAGTACCTACTTTCTTACCTCTAGCTACAACAAGTGTACCCTTGGTAACCTTCCAAGAGTCCGCTGTGAGAGTTACTGTGCAACCCTCATCACCCAAACTTCTAACAGAAATTAAATTCCGCTCCAGAACTGGGACATGCATGACTTCTTTTAACACCCATGTGTTACCTGTCTGCAGTTTCAGCTTCACTTTCCCTTTGCCAACAATCTGACAAGGCTTACCATCCCCTACATAAATTTCTCCAAAATCTCCTTGGACATACTCATGAAAAAATTCCCTATGTGGGGATGCATGAAAAGAGGCACCATAATCTAAAACCCAAGATTTTAATTTATCCAAAGAACATACCAGAGCATCCCGTGCAGCATAATCTGCAACGTCTGCTTCTTCTTCATGTTCTTCATGCTGATCTGTACCTGATCTGCAATCTCTCTTTAAGTGCCCTTGCTTTCCACACTTCCAGCAGGTTATTCTGCCATACCTGGACTTGGATCTCTTGCCTGTCTTGGACCTTGATCTCCCATGCTCTATCTTTTCTCTTTGCCTTCCTCTGCCTTCAACACTCAAAGCATTTCCTGATGATTCACCTGTGCTATTCCTGCGTATCTCTTCATTCAAGATTACACTCACAACATCATCCACTTTTAAGACTTTTGAAGGAGACACAGTATTAGAAACTACCATTACCAATTCTTCCCAACTTTCAGGTAATGAACACAAAATTAAGAGAGCTCTAATTTCATCATCAAATACAATATTGACTGAACTTAGCTGGTTTACTAAACCATGGAAATCACTAAGATGGCTATGAACAGATCCACCTTCCAACATTTGCAAATTAAATAAACGCTTCATAAGAAATACCTTATTAGAAGCTGAGGGTTTTTCATATAAATTTGCCAAAGATTCCATCAACTCCACCGTTGTTTTACACTGTGATAAGCTGGAAATCACAGATGATGCAAGACTCAATCTAATAGATCCCAGAGCCTTCCGATCAAGAACCTCCCATTCTTCATCTTTCATATCCGAGGGCTTGCAAGTAACCCCTCCCAACGGTAAGTACAAATCTTTTTGATACAGATAATCCTCAATCTGCATCCTCCATAATTGGTAGTTCTTGCCATTAAACTTTTCCATCCGTAGCTTACTGTCTTCTGTCATTGCTCAACTCCCACTCAAACAAAAACCCTGTGAGTACCTGTAATCAAAACACACTAACTAGATCTAATCCAATCTGTTAGTATCCCAACCAAAAGCTCTGATACCACTTGTCAGGGAAGTCCAAGAACAAACACACCTCTGTTCTGATTCCTCTTGTTGGATCTTGCTCCTCAGAAAGAGCACAGTATGATTACCAAATATAAGCAATTATAAATGCAGAAATAACCAGAAACACAAATAGCTAGAATTCACCAATAGCACAGAATATGAGAAACAATACACTATCTTGTATTAACACTTTACAGAAAATAATACAACAAAGAGCCGCCATACTCTTTCACCTTACAGAGGTTTGCCACACCTCAAGTGTACAGTAATTCTTCTCACACAACACTCTTCTACACAAAAAATGGTCCCAACAACCAACTCATAAACAGAATTGGTGTTCACCTCTCCAACTAGTCAGTAATAACCCTGCCAGTTCACCAAGCACTCAAAAGTACTTCAAGTTGATCTCCCATGAACCTGCAACCTGCAATTCAACAGACCATACTCACATGTAGATCCCCTATGAGCTTGCAACAACCTGCAACTCAATGATCTTACAATGGAAGCAACTTACTTGCCTTCCTTTCTATCTCATGCCTTAATTACAATACATGCCAATGGGTCTATAAATAGATCCCTAACTCAAACACTAACTTAGACTCTTAATTTACACAATTATCCTCGCAGCCAAAGACTCTAACTGGCCTTTACATGCAAACACTTTGTTCACTTAACTAACTGTCCGTGTAACGAGCAGTTCGGGAACACACAGGCGACCGACGTCGGTCCCTGCTAGTCTGGTTCTGTCGACGTCGGCCGACTCCCTGCCGTCGTCGGTGGCCTTCTGCACTGGGTCACGACCGACATCGGTCCTGCTGCCGACGCCGGTGCTCCTGGATCTCAGCAACCATCTTGTTCCTTCTGTTTGCAAAGGGTTTGAAGCTTTTAGCTCCACAACCTAACATTTTGTAGTTATTGTGTTCTACCAACTACAAAATGGGCATCAAAGTCCCTTGGCTACAAAATAAGGTACCAGTTATGATAGGAAATGAATGAAAGCCTTCAAACTTCCATTCGTCAAATGAAATAAATCCATCTTGACACATTTACTCATACAAACCAAAAGAACATGTTTATAACATTTCACTTGACCCCTTTTGATTGACTATGATCAAATCTACTTGGGCTATTCAATTTTGTTCCTAGACTTAAATTTGAGTGCAATGGTTGGCATCAACTGGGGAATTATATTGTAAACTACAAAGCATTAACTTTAGAATCTGTTGGGAAATAACGGAAGCACACAATTGATTACCAAATACAAGCAACTTAACATGCGGAATTAACCAGAATCAACAAGTAACTAGAATTCAGAAATAACACAGAATATGAGAGACAATACACAACTTG
Source organism: Torreya grandis (assembly GCA_037957365.1). NCBI lineage: Eukaryota > Viridiplantae > Streptophyta > Pinopsida > Cupressales > Taxaceae > Torreya > Torreya grandis. The sequence goes on along the minus strand of JARHVA010003561.1, from coordinate 1,464,317 downwards.
TATTAAAACTCTTCCAGAAGAAAATACAACAAAGAAGATTGCCACAGTTCTTCTTCTTTACACACCTCTAGGGCTCCCACACCTCTAGGGCATAAACAGTAAATCTTCCCTCAAAGCTCTCTCTCTTACGGTCCCAACACACAACTCAAACACAAAGTTGGTGTTCACCTCCAACCAGCCAGTATCCACTACTGCCAGTACTCTAGTGCTCCACGCACACCACAAGTGCTCCACGCACTCCACAAGTACACAATTATACTTCAAGTAGATCTCCCCTGAACTGCAACAACCTGCAACCCAATTGATCTCACTTATGGAAGGAACTACCTTGCCTTCCTCTCTTGCTCTATAATCGAGTACACACTGTACTCCAAGTAGATCCTGCCTGATCCTACTCCCTATTGTGTTGCTGTTCTTTTAATCTTGCACACCTGCAAATCAATCTGGTTCTACACACCTGTAAACCTGGATCATGCACACACATACACCTGCAGATCAATGATCTTACTTACCCATGTAGATCTCCAAAAGTAGCCATGCACACCTGCTGACCAAGATCCTACACACTTGAAGAACCCTTCTAATTCTCTAAAACCAACACCCACACTTGGTACTACTGTGGAACTAGGAGGAACACCCTTGCTCACCTCACACACAGAAGGAGCTAACTTTGCTCAACTCAAACTAGAACACTTTACAATACAACCAATGAGTCTTTTAAATAGATCTCATGCAAACAATAATTCGATATCTAATTACAATAATTAGATCCGTAGCTTCTAGTCTAAATTTGGCTCTTGACATGCAAACACTTGGTTCGTTAACAAACTGTCCATAACACTCACAGTTCGAACCACACAGGCGACCGACGTCGGTCCCTATCTGCCTGGAGGTGATCGACGCCAGCCGATCCCTGACCGACGTCAGTTGCTCTTTTGTCTAATCCTATCGATGTCGGTTGGCCTGACCAACGCTGGTGTCTGTGACACTCAGCAAACTCTCTGCAACCTCCTCCCCTGTTTGCATTAGTGAAGCTTTTAGCTCCACAACCTAACAGAATCTTCAATGGTGGAAACTATCTTTAATTCCATTGGGTTACAGAGTCCTTATCACACAACAAGACTTTAAGATGAAACCTTAGAAAAATATGGGAGAGAAAGAGATAACCAAAAGGAAAGCACAACCAAAACAAAAAAAATGAAAGACAAAACAAAAAGGGAAACAAAACGAAAATCCTAGACTTATTTATGTACATGGTTGGGAACAACCAACCACTATAACCAAAAAAGTTTCAAATATTGCCCGCTATAAGGAAGTGGGAGATGAGTTCCATCCACATAGGTCAGATAAGATATATTATCCCCACCAAAATTTCATATTTTGAAAGGGCCCCTCCACAAAGAAACATACTTTCCATCATTGCCCTTGGGTTCTCTTCTTTTATCCAAGAGAAGAACAAGGTCACCAACCTTGAAATCCCTTTGTTTAGGTTTCTTCTCAAATGACATTGTTACCCTTGTCTAATGTTTTGTATTCTGATCAACGACTTCAACTCTCTCTTCTAATTTATTTAGATACATAATACTCTTATCCAAATAATCCATAAAATTACAATCTTCATTTGTCTTAGCTAGTTGAAGAGCTGATAATTCTAATGAGATAGGTAGTGTGGCATTAGTTCCATACATCAAATGAAAATAGGACATGCTAATAGATATTTTTGGTGTGATGTGATCATCCCAAATTGCATTGTACAACTTTTTATGCTAGTTTCGTTGATTTTCATCCACAAGTTTTTGAATGATGGAAACAATATTCTTGTTGCTAGATTGTTTCTAGCCATTCCCTTGTGGATAGTAGTCAAAAGAATGAGATAGGGATATCTTCTATCAGTAACAAAATTTGAAAATCTCATAAGAATAAAAATTAGAAGCATTTTATATTACTATCTCATATGGTACACCATAGCTGACCATGATATTTTCCTTAATGAAATTACATGCCACTTCAGAAGTGGTTTATTTGATAAGGATAACTTCTACCCTTTTCTTGCAATATTCTATTGCAATAAGAACATGGGTGTGCCCAACACTACAATGAGGATTGAGTGTGCCATGAAGTCAAGACCCCATTTTTGAAAAGGCTCTTTGATCACAACTAGTTTTAATGGTAATGCTACAAGCTTTGGTATACCAAAAAACTATTGACAGGGCTCACACTTTGAAACCCATTATTTAGTGTCTTTGAAGAGGGTAAGTCAATAGTAATTAGCTCTTAGAATCTTATGTGTTGTAACAAGAGAGGAAAAGTGATCACAATGTGCTTTGTTATGAAATACATATAAAAATATCTTTTGTTAGTATTTATCAACACATCTTAGGAAAAGACCATCCATTCCTCTCTTAAAGAGAGTATTATTCTATATAACATACTAAGCAGCACTAAGATTTATTGTCTTTTTTATTTGTCATTGAGTTATTTAGGACATTCTCCATACATGAGGAAATATGCTATATTTTAATACCATTCATCAGTTGAACCAATGAAAAGGACTAGGGGTACTTTTTCAGGTACATCTTCCTTCTGTGGTTCATCAAAATCCTTATTATCGAACCCATTTTCAGCTATAAACTAACACAAGCCACATCCTCAAACAAGTTTAGTTGGCTTAATATCCAAGTAATATTCTTGTACTTTTAAAATCCATGCTCCTATTTTTAAGTGAAGCTCCTTTTGTGTCAAGATAGACTTGACTACCATATATAGTACCATTACAATGGTGTGTGAGTTTAAGATATAATATCTAAATTATTTAACTACTTTGACTATGGCATAATCATGATTTTCAATTTAGGAGTATCTAAGTTCATGACTCTTTAAACCACAACTCATGAAGCCTATAAGTGAATCAATTCCTTTGTTATTCCTTTGTACTAGAATTACTGATAGAATATGCTCTGAGACATAGCAGTAGATTATGAAATCCTTGTTAAAATTAGGGCATACTAGAGTTGGTGCTCAAGAAATGGATGTTTTTATTTCCTTGAAGGTTTCCTTTCCTTCATTACTCCACTTGAAAGTGGATTTGTCCTTCATCATTTTTGTAGTATGCTTTTTGAGTTTAGTAAAGTTAAGGACAAACCTTCTCAATAAATTCACCTTCTCAAAGAAAGAGTGAACACTTGTCTTGTTAGTAGAAAGAGTTAAATTTTGGATGGCCTCAACTCTCTATAGATCAATATTTGTTCCTTCCTTTAACACAATGTAACCCATAAGCTTCCCTTCATTTACACCAAACACATACTTCTTGGGATTAAGAGAGATACCATGAGCTTTGTACTTTTAAAATGATTTCGCTAGGTGATTGTAATGGTCTTCTCGTTTCTTTGAAAAGATGGTTAGATAATCCAATTATAACACTATGATCTTATTGTTGAGATCATGGAACTCTAAATCCATTGCCCTTTGAAAATTATCTCCAACATTAATGAGGTTGAAAGCCATTATTCTATATGTGAAGGTTCCCCAAGGTGTCATGAATGTCATTTTGTACTAATATTTAATGGAAACATCAACATGATTATAGCCAAAGAAACTATCAAGCATGGAGAGCATCTCTAATCTTGTAACAACTTGAAATATTTGATCCATGATTGGTTGAGCATAATTATATTTTATAGACTCTTGATTAATATTTCTAGAATTGACATAAATTTAGATTTGACCACTCTTTTTACGAACATGCACAATATTGGCTACCCATGTAAAATGATGGATAAGGTAGATAATGCACACATAGATCATCTTTTTAATCTCAACATGGATTCTTGCAATTTTTTTGGGATTATAATGTCGGTGTTTCTGCCTATAAGGAGACATACTAGGTTTCAAAGGAATCTTGTGCCTCATCTCTTTTGGCCTAAAGGGTTTGAGATCATAATAAATCCAGGAAAATGCATCTTTATATAACTTAAATAATCTAATGAACCTACATCTCTCTTATTTTGAGCAACATTTCCTGATGTTAACGTATCTAGGTTCTTCAAAAGTACCAATATTTACCATATCATATTCAAAAGACCCAATTGGTTCTTGACGAACATTTTCTTTAACATACTGACTATGCTTATCAAGCAGGTCTTCTAGAGAAACCAAATCTTTTGGAATCTTATTGCCTTTCAAATGAATCACCCCTTCATGCTCGCTTTCATCTTGAGTTCCCAATCCTTTAGCGACTTTGGTTGAGATAAAATCTCCAGTATCATTTTTATCTTCTTGGACATGTGATTCTCTATATGCGGATGTGCTACCTCAAAGTATATATTTATGAAATTATTTGATTTTTCGAGTAATGCTATTATTTATTCGTTAGGGATGCTAGGCCTAGACACTATTTTAATGGTGTATTTTTCCTTGTCCATACTAGGAGGAGGAATCATTATTAAAGTAGAAACAAGTGCATCTACCTTTGAATTATCATATCTTGGAATAGACATGATTAAAAATACTTCGAGTGCTTCAATACAGTCCTAAAAATGATTCCTATAGTGTATCAAATGATCATTTTTCACTTGATATTGATTATTTACTTGTTTCACAATGAGCTCAGTGTAACCCCATGCTTTTAGATTTTTGATTCTCTTTTCTTCAACCATCTATAGTCCCAAAAGTAAGGTTTTGTATTTAAAAGTGTTATTCAATGGATTCAAACTACAACTTATAATATTAAGGAAAAATTTATTCATTTGGTGAAATAAGAAAAATTCTAGCTTTGGCTCAAGTTGAAGATCAGTTATTGTCAAACTCGAGAGTCTAAATGTTATTTGGGTCACTTTCGATACTTTATGAGATATCCATATCTCTCTTTCAGATTCCATCATGTAGTTCCCTAAGCCAACATCCTCTTAAAGAATATCAACTCTTGGGTCTTCCTATTTTCACATTATGAGTTTGATTTTTGATTTAGGTTCTAGCTTGTGCTTGACTCCATTTAATGAGAAAGTATCATGAGACAAATCCATTTGGATCTCCCCACCCAATTATTTACAAAATATTCTTCCTAACAACATGTCATATGTGGCAAGGATATCTACTTTTAGGATATTCATCTTTATCCTCTTATGCAAGAAAGAGGCCATAACTACTTGAGCATCCTTGATTTGGATGACTAATGGGATTTGTTTGGTGTCTATTAAAAAACTTTGACCAAAATTTTTTGTACAGGTGATTCCTAGAGAATGGGAAAATATGGCTAGCATGACATTATTTGAGGCTCTAGTATTGATTATGTAGTTACTTAGTTTGCAGCCTTTCAAGAAAAGGGATATATAAAATGGTTCTTGTTTCCCATTATTAGAAGTAGATGCAGTTGTGGTGTTTATCAGGAGTTTTAAGATGAAAGGTGTAGCAAGGACCATGTATAACTAGGTTTGTTTATGTTGGTGATGTCACCTTTGATAAATCAAAAAATCCTATTAAGTTCGTTAAGATTAAATCTCAAGTACTCGACTTGGGAAATTTGAGTCTTAGATTTATTGATATGATCTAAAATATCAAATGAAGGGATACTAAAATAAAATGTTGTTTTTGAATTTATAGGTGATGACGATAAATCCACAGTATTTTTAGAATTAGTATTAATATTTTGATTTTATGAAACATGAGTTTGAGAAGAAGTACTAACCTTGACTTCTGGTTGCTTTATATTTACTTAAGGAGTTAAGGGTGAACCGGGAGGAAGGATTACAGTGTAGAAGATGTCATAGAAGCTTCCTTAATTTTAACCTTCTCACTTTGGTTTACCTTGTCAGCCTCTTGATTATGTTTGGTTTCTTCTTTCAAACCTTGTGATCTTGTGAATATTGCATAAGACTAGCCATTCATATCTCCAACTACATCCTCGTAATCATCTTATTCAGACTCATATTCTAGAAAGGCATAGTTGGAGTCTCCATCGGGTTCTTCAATCTCAAATTCATGAAAACATGGATCTCTGATTTTAAATTCTTCATCATCATACATATAGACTTCTTTTGTTTCCAACATTACATTTACCGGAGGGGCGTCAATAGCCAATTTTGGCTATGAAGCTTGCAACCAAGGATGGTTGTTACTGTGAGGAATATAGTTCCTTATGGGGATATCTTGGTATAACATAACTAGTTGATTTTGAGGTAACTGCATCTTTAGAATGACAATATCATTTGCCAATTTTTGAATCAAATCTTCTATAGAATCCTTTTTTGAATTTTATCCCTTATACTTAGAAGAATCTCTTCTCAATTTCCAAACTGTAATCATGGCATATTCAACCTCAGTGGTGAATGCTTGCAGTTGTTCTAAATCATGTACTACATTTCTCCTTAATATAAATCCCATTTTTTTTAATTATGTGTTTATAAATAAACATTTCTAACTCTTTATCATGGGCTTGGCTACTTGAGGAATCTTATTCAATAATTTATTGAACTTAGCAACAAAGTCTCACATGGGTTCCTGAGCTTCCTCATTCATTTGAATTAATTGCATGAGAATTTTTGTTGTAGGCTTTTTCCCACTATGTGGTTTTACCTACATGGTCTAATTAGCTTGCTTAGGTTAATAATATGTCATTAGAGAAAATGTACTTTAAGTCATTTTCTAATTATGAATTGAGTTAATTGTCATTTTGGGTGACTTAATTCCTCAATATATATTGTACCTTCCTATGTACTTTTAGGCTAATGAATATTAATGCAACTTTTTGTTATGAAGACAAACTTCTTCCATTTTGAGTTGTTCTTTATATTTCGCTACTCCATACAAGTTCAGCTTCATGTATTCAACCCTATCTAGACATATCCTCAATTGTTTCCCATTCTGACATGGTAATAGAGAATTTTTGGTAGATGAATACCATTGTTCTTGTTGTGATATCTAGCATTCCATCTTGTTCATAATTTTTCATTAATTTTGGTTTTATAGGGTTTGGTGGGGTTTCTATAAAATGCATGTAAATATGCATATCCGAAGTCTCAAAATGAAAAATAGACAACGTTGTTAAATTTGAAAGGTCTCAAAATTTTAAGAATGATTATAAACATGACCTAGTTTTGTGATAGTCATTTTTCAACCATTTTTAGAGGGTTTTAAGGCCTTTTTTAAATTATAGAAAACTCACAGTGAGATTACCCATTAGCCCCTAGTCACATGGGAATTTAAGCTCTTGGTCACAACCAACCTAAGGGGGCTTAACTTTTCCTCACAAAAACCAAACTTTTTCACACCTAGTTTTTTTTTCAAAGTAGAGATCATTATATTTTGCGAGTAAGAAACATGCAAACTTCCATAACATTTAGCCAGTAGCTCCTTCTCAGGTGCCATTTTTTGGAAAGTGAGTTTTTTTGAGCTCTATGCATTAGTGATATTCTTGTGCCTTGTAAAATTTGACTTATATATATTTAGGGAGGTTGCACATCAATGTTTTTCAAGTACATGTAGTTCAACAAATACTTGCTTTTTACACCATAGATCAAAGTCAAATTCCACTTCTTACACCGTTGAACTATCATGAGTGGAAAGTCAATGTGTAAATCCTCTTGAGGAGCAAAGGATTACATTGAATCATGATGGGTACAAAAAAAGAGCTAACACTTGATGCAAAGAAGGTGAAGTGGTTTAAAAAAAGTGACAAATCCTATGGTCCACTATCCTTGTCTATATCTCTCGACATGCTCTTTCATATTGAAGTTGCACCTACTCATAATAAAGTCTAGACCACATTAGAATTTTTTTTTGGGAAGTAGGACATAATAAAATGTTATGAGTTGGATAATGAGCTCATTAATTTGAGCCCAAGTGACTTTAACACTATACAAGACTTATTCACAAAGTTCAAATCAGTCAGGTTGTAATTAAAACTATGCAACATTAACAAAAATGGTGATCAATTAACTCTTTCCATTCTTGCCAATATAGGATCCAACTATTCTACCTTCGTTTCTACCTTCCACACCACCAAATGTGCCCTTGGAGCTATATGGACCATGTTTTCCTTGGATGATTTTGTTGTTGACTTGACTCGGGAGAAAGACAATCTTTTTCAAATGGGTATACTGAAGCCATCTAAATTGCATGCCTTAATTATGAACCATAATAAATAGAAGGCTTATGGAAATAAGGAGAAGAAAGAAAGGGTTATAAATATGATGCTAATTCAAAAGCATCAAAATAATCCTCCTCTTTAAATGGGAAACCCAAGATAGAGTGACTCAGATGTGCCTATTGTAAGAAATCTCGACATTATGAATCCAAATGCATGAAGAAGTAGATTGACCAACTGACTAAGATGCTTGAGAAGAACAACATCAGTGTCCCTAATTCTTCCAATAAGAGTTGTGTTTAAGGTCAAAGATAGTAAACAGATCAAAGATAAGGGTAAAAAACTTGTTGTAATTGCATCCCAACCTTCCACATGGGTAATTAACTCTGATGCATGTCACCACATGGCTTCATCACAAGACATGTTATTATCCTTGTATCTTTGTTATATGCCTTCTATCTTATTAGGTGACAATACTTCCATATAATTTAGTGTGAGAGGATTTGTTGAAGTGAATGATGGTATATTTCATGATGTACTATGTGTTCCCTCTTTATCCACAAAACTCCTATCTATTTATCATATCACTCACATTAGTTTAGGCAAGAGAGTTGAGTTTACACCTAATTTAGTGGTTATTAAGGAAACACATAGTGAATCAATTATTGCTTTTGGAAAATTATATCACTAGTCATGATTATATACTCTATCACATTTTGCTCCTGATCAACTCTCTATTACATTGCTCACTCATTCATATAGGGTGAATAAATTATGGCATAAGTGATTTGGCCATATCAACTATTGCTACCTAGAACAACTCAATCATCATGACATGGTTTCAAGGTTACCACATGTTCATTTTTCTAAATGCATTTTCCAAGGTTAAATACTTGGTAAACATCTTGATGAGAAGTATGACAAGGGAAAATTGGGGAGAGTTACACAAATATTAGAGCTAGTTCACAATGACATTATTAGACCAATTCCAACCCAGTTATTTAACAAGACTAAATACATGCTTACTTTCATCACTAAATTTTTGAGGTATACTTGGGTGTATTTTCTTAAGTAAAAATCTAAAGTCTTTGATCATTTTCAACATTTCAAGGCACTTGTAGAAACATAGTCAGGTAATGCTATCAAGATTTTGTGCACCGACAATGGTGGTGAGTATGTCAGTAAACATTTTAAACAATTTTTCACTTTAGAGGTGATTTACTTACAACGTATAGTTTCATATAGTCTTTAATATAATGGTGTTACGGAGCATAATAATAGGTCCTTGAAGGAAATGACCAACTATATGATACACTCCAAGTCTGTTGTAACTCAGTATTGGGTCGAGGCCATCAACTATGATTGTTATATCCAAAACTAAGTTCCTCATAAAACATTGAAGGGATATACTCCTTTTGAAGATTGGAGTGGTTAGAAACCTAAAATGAAACACTTCTAAGTGTTTGGGTCTCTTGCTATGGCCTACATTCTAAAGAAGAAACATAAGGCAATGCAACCTCAGAGTTAGCCTTGTATATTCATTAGATATCTTGAGGGTATTAAGGAATATAAGCTTCTCCATCCCACCACTCATGCGTTGTTCATTGACAGGAGTGTTCAATTTCAAGAGAGTCCTCTAGAATATGCACATGACACTCCTCTTTCTTCCTTGCATACACTAAGATTTGATGATAATTATGATTATTCAGATTTTCATGAGCAACTTCTTGATGATACATAGTCTTCTTCTAGTTTCAATGATGAGAGTAGTGATGAGGACTCACCTCAACCTCCTCCTAGAATATCTTCAAAGGATGAGGAATCTCCTCTTGACTCTCCTAAATCTGGTCCATTTTGTTCTAGACATACATTGCAAAGTGCTAACTAATGGGTTGGATATCCATTAGACACTGGGCAAACCCATTCACAATTTCAAGATGCCCTAATGCTTTCATTACATCTACTTTCAATCCATAGTCATTTTGTGAGGCATTAGGCACTCCTGAATGGGATACTACTATAGAAGAGGAGTATGGTTCCTTATTGAGGAACAACATTTGGGATGTAGTCCTTGTTCATAAGGGAAGAAAACTTATTTGACGTAAGTGGATCTACCCAAAAAAACTTATAGCAGATGGGTCTATAGATAATTTCAAATCACATTTGGTAGCAAAGGGTTTTTTTGAAGTACATGTCATTAACTATACTAAGATGTTTGCCCCAATTGCCAAAATGAATTCAATCTAACTCACTCTTGCCATTATTTTATCACATCATTGGGATGTTCATCAGATGGATGTGAAGAGTGCCTTTATTCATGGTGACTTCAAAGAGGAAATATATATAGAACAACTAAAAGGATTTGTGGAAGATTACTCCCTAGTTTTCAAACTTTAAAAATCTATCTATGGCCTTAAATAATATCCTTGAGCTTGGTATGCCAAGATGGACTCATTTCTTCTTTATATTGGGTTTACTAGATGCCATTTTGATTTGAATGTCTACATTTCTTGGTAAGATGATTCACTATTGATTCTATTTATATACGCAGATGACCTATTGATGATAGGGAGTTCTTTATCCACCTTGACAATAGTGAAAATTACTTTGTCTAACAGGGTCTCAATGATTGACTTGGGCTTGTTGCACTACTTCCTCAAGATTGAAATTTCTCAGTCTAACTGTGGGATCACTATTACACAATCCAAGTATGCTCTTGATTTTATTACACAATTTAACATGGATGACTATAAGACAACTTTGACTCCTTTCCTATCTAGTGTGAAGCTTGAGGTTGATTGTCTATCTCTTTTGGTTGATGCTACCTTACATTGATAATTTTTTGGCAGTTTAATCTACTTTATGCACACTAGATCTAATATTTTATATAAAGTGGGCATGGTCTCTTGATTTATGTAGGAACCACATGATTTGCACTGGAAATAAGCTAAGTGGATTCTCTACTACATTCAAGGTACTCATATTTTTTGGATTCACTTCAGAGTAGGCATCGACATCGACTTGATTGGTTATATAGATTTAGATTGGGCTGGTGATATTCATAATTGCAAGTCTACTTTAGGCTAAAATTTCTCCCTTAGTTTAGGTTTGATTAGTTAGTTAAGAAAGAAGTAGAGTGTTATTGATTTATCTTCTACTAAGGAGAATACAAAGGAGTTATTAATGATGCCACCAAGGCTATTTGGCTTTAGGGTATTCTCACTGAGTTAGCATCTAGTTTCAATGATCAATAATCATCTTCTACGATAACCAAATCATAATCTAGATATGTAGGAATATGGTCCTGCATCAACAAACCAAACATCTCAAGATTCACATGCATTTAATTTGGGAGCTCATATATGAGCATGCAATTGATCTCCAATACATCTAAAAAATAGAGCAAGTTAATGATATATTTACCAAACCCTTCACTAAGAGAAAGTATCTTCATTTAAGGGCTCTACTTGGGGTTCAAGTGTTGATGAATGAAAGTGTATCATAGGTGGTTCAGAGTGTCTAAGAAATACTACTCATTTTTGGATTCAAATAATCCATTACATGAGTTTTAGGTTGTGATATTATTGATATCTTTGGTGGAATAGTGGTAGAACAAGTGAACCATTTCATAAAATTTATAATGTTTGGTTGTTGGGAACAACCATGGCCTAATACCTAACTTTTGAAAATGAAAGTAATCTCGACTAAGTGAAGTGAATTATGCTCAAATAACTAAGTCTAAAGTCTAAGCTAATATGAATATTTACAATGAAAACTAGTCTAAGGTGAATTGCTCAAAAAATAACAAAAGGAAGGGTAGGGTAGAGAAGAAATGTATTGCTGATCTTCATTACAGACATTATGAAAAAGTTCAAATTTCATCTAAAAATTCACTTAAAACTAATGTATGAAATGAAATATCTTAAGCTTAAATCCTATCACACACAAGTAAACATCTAAGGAATGTAGAAATAATGCAAATAAGAACCAGATTCACTTTAAAGTTTTATTCGTGCAAGAAAATAACATAAGCACATATACAAGCAAAGTAAAGGAAATGAAATCAATCAAAGATCCTTCAATCAATCTAAAATTATCACAAATTGACCACTTTACATTTAAAAGGTGTACATCAGAAATTCATAAGACCCATTTAAATCTGAATATTAGACCAGATAAGTGAGAGAGCAACCATAATAATAATCACACAAACAAATGAGATAATTTTTTTAGAATTATCTACTTGCATTGATTACTCCAAATTTTTACAAAATTTTCTTGCTCAAAACTCCCTCTTCTTTTACAATTGACAATACCCATAATATAGAAAATTAAGGAGGAATACCATTCAGTCATGTCAAATTACAATTATATTAGTGTCATAGATAGGTGTCCTTTCTACAATGTTATATAACTATAACATATCCTAATGGATTGACTTATAGGTGATGTGTTTTACAAGTTTCACATACCTTTACAAAAGAATATTATCTTTTCAAGTCGCATCTACTAATTTGGCTTTGGGGCTCCCCTATGGTTGTAGCCTTCTATTTGTCCTACAGGTTCTTCATTGCCTTGTCATGATGTCCATTAATCAACTTAAGGTTGATGATAGGTTCCATGAAAAACTCATCTTCTTGATATGATAGGTCTTTGAAATCCTTATCATCTCTGTCTAGCACTTCTCTGATGCTCTTAGCTTCACCATTATTTTCCTCTTCATTTAGGATCATATCCAAGATCCTATTGTTGTCAACCCCTATTTTTCCTCGGCTCTGATTCTTTAATTCCTACATAACTTGAGTAGCCCTGATCTTGAAGCCTTCATCAGTGATTAAACCAATAAAGTTGAGTGTAGTTGGGTATGTGATCATGTTCCCCAGTATAATCCTCATTCTGGTCTCTAATTGTTTGCCATCCTTAAAGAGTCCTTACAAGCTCTTGGTACATTTAATTAAACTTTTGATATTTTCTATCAATACAACCATAGCCATGTTCAAGTGGGCTAGGCTGACTATCTTAAAATTAGGGATTTGATCTTCTATCAAAATCATGACCAAGTCCTTCACCTTGATGTATAAACCCTACCACTGAGCTACTTGGTTCTTGGCCACACTATCCTATTTTCTCACCACATCCTATCTAAACATCATTGATTTCAAGGAATTGAACATATAATAAAATGTAGCTTCAAACATATTGATCATAACTTTTGAAATAGACAAGATAACCTGCTCCTCCAAGTTCTTATTTTGTTATTTCATGCCTTTGACAGCTACCTATATGTGTTTTGTCTGTGCATGGGCTAATTCCAAGGGATCCTTTTCAAAGATTGGATCTTCTATAGGTTTTTGTCTTCCCACTCAAGTTAGATTGGTCAATGGTTCCACTTTTTGATAAGTGATCTCCTCACCTCCTTAGATGATCTTCTTCTCAGTTGCCCTTAACAAGCCAATAGTATTTGGGTCAAATTTGACTCTAAATTTGGATTGAGTCACTTGTGGGGCTGGGATCTCCATTTGTGATGAAGTTATTATGTCAGCTAGTATATATAGCATTCTAGCCTCCTCTTCCTGTAGTTCTATGATCCAAGGATTCATTTCTTGATGCATATGAATCTTAATAGCTTTCATCAAAGCCTAAAGATAATGCATAATAGGAATTTTATATAATCTAGGCTCATACAAGAACCATTCTAGAATGGGTGGGCCTCACAACAAGTTTTCTTTACTGAATAAGTTGACTTCACTTAGAGTAGTGAAAGTCACTTTGGGACTCTTTATTTTGGGAATAATGGCTAGCTTAACCTTCATCTTAAGGGTGTTAATAAAGACTAAGTCCAATTCCAATTCTTTCCCTTTATTTTCTTTTGTTTCTTCAACTTGGGATTCCTCATCATTTGAATCTATGTATGTTATAGATGACATCTTCAATACATATTCAACAGACTCTTGAGGGTCTATGGATATCATATGAATTTCTTCTTGATGTGCTTCTTGTTCTATTGCCTTGGGAAGTTCATAAGTTAATGAGCTAAAAGATATTTCATGTGGCCTTTTCTCCTCAGGCCTATGTTCCACTTGAACTTCTACTTATGCATTAACTGATGGAGGTCTAGAGGATTCACCACCGATCAAATGATATTGTCTGGGTCCTAATTGCCATTTATCATCCATTTTCTAATTTCTTTCTAATTTTGACTCAGGCTTCAAGTTATGTTCCTTCAATCTCTTGGTCACTTCAAAGTAGGATGATGCCTTGGTGTAAATAGGGTCAAAAACACCAAGCTCACTATAATAGGGTACATTGAGAATTCTTTTATTTTTCAAATGTTCTTTAACTTTTCCATAGGGGTCCCACTATTTAAGCTCATCAATTTACAAGTTAAAAGATGATCTATACTTGAATGTAGCTTAAATATTATCCCACTACTTGAACATGGTCTTTCTAATTATCATTGGGAATTTTTGGAGTAGTCCCTTTCTTTTGGTCTTGCAGAGACCATCTATGCCATGAAATAGTTGGTATGCAACCCCTTGCTCAACTAACTTGTTTGGAACATGAACATGTAGCTTGAAAGGATAAATTTATGTTCATTAAACCCTTATAATAGTGTAGTCTAGATATGGCCATATATCACCCATAGACTCAATAGATTTTTTGATCAGTGGGCTAATTCTTGACATTGGAATGCCAGTTATGGCTTCACTTAGGGCAAGGTAGATACAGTCACATATAAATTGAAAGTGATCTCTATATTTGTAGATGTGAAACTTTGAGTAATATTGGGAGACTATTTTTGTTCCATTGGTGACCATTCCCTCTGGTTTGGGATTTTTATAGTTGCACATAAAGCATCTAGGAGATATGACATCATGAAAAATTAGCTTTTCTTTTTGTGCCTAATTTCAAAGATATTCCTACTCAATGAGATGCTTATTATTTCACCTAGAAGAGGGATAGTTACTTTTTCAACCATAAAATAGACTATGGGTACCCATACTAGATTTACATAAGATATGGTTACACCCCCACATAACTTGTTCAACATGGTCATTAACATTCTGATCCCAGATCTAAATTGGCTAATAGGAATGTTTTTGTTAAAGTATAAAAAGACTTGGTTTCTAAAATATAACCAAATGTCAAGGGTGTCCATAAAATTATTCTCTTTAGCCCAAGACTTGATTGAATCTAGGTCAATTTAGGGTTTTGGCAACTTATAATATGACTCAAATGCAATGGTAGAAATATAAACAACTTTTCTCAAATTGTGTTCATTAATTATCATTCCCTTATCTATCTTAGTTTCCTTGAAAACATGAGAAAAAATGTTAATACAGTGGAGTACCTCAGGCTTTACTACCGCATAATGAAGGCTAGTCATTTGAATTTCAACTATACCATCATATAGTCTCTTGGTCAAGAGGTTCCTCTCCTCTTCTTGGGTGATGGTTGGTTTATTCTCAATCATCTAGAATAATTTCAACCAATTATTGTCTCCTTTGTTCAAGGCAAATTCATTGAACTAGGTGTCTTTGAAAATACAACCTTCAGCATCTGTTGTTAAGTATAGTTCCATGTCTTCCTTTGAAACACTCTTTCAAGCTTCCATTACTAGGATTTTTTTCAAATTGTTCACTAGTGGACTACAATTCAACTCTTGACCAAATTATATTAGTGCAGATCATAATTTAGTTTTCCTTAGCTCGATTACAGTGACAATAGGGACAAACTAGGGCTTTCGTACACTTAGGGCTTTCTTGAAGGTTTTTGCAAAGATTCAATGGAGGTAATTGAGTTTGAACTTATGAGCTTCATGCCTTAGATTTTGCTCAGATTGCTTATTTATACCTTCTATGTCTATGAGTCCACTAAATATTTTGAACTAACTTATCTTGCTTATGTGGCTCCACCATGTCAAATTGCTCATTAATTTTGAAATGTGACTACTTATCCTTTTTGTGACACATGTCAATCCCTCACGTAATCCTAGAACTTAGTAAAATATGCTCTATTGATCTTCAAATGTGTCCTCTAGCTTTGACTTATCACATATCATCGATCGTCATTTGATTTTCCCAAGATTTTGCCATGTGTTAGCTCCATGGGCCTTCTATACTTCTTGTGAACACATGTCATCATTGGATGCCATTGCATCATGTGGAAACCTCTCATTAGATTTGGGCTTGTTGAAAATTCCATGCTTTGCTCACCATTGATTGTGATCTAAAAGATTAAATGCCATTGGTCAATATTTATTTGATTCACCATGGTTATAACACGTCATTATCATGTTCATTCTAGGCTCTTTGAAAAGTTAGCTTCATTTCACACCATTGGATTTGATTTACATGGATCAATGCACACTGTTGATTGTGATCTATTTTTTTTGTCAGGTTGAAAACATACCATTGATTTTTTTACATGGATCAATGTGCACCATTGATTGTGATCCATGAAGTTTAATGTGATTGGCAGATTTGATTTCATTGTAAGATGCTTGACTTTATTGACTTTGCCCTACACCATTAGATCTATTTTGTATGGATCAACAGACACTGTTGATCTTGATCCACTTGACTCTGTTTCATCCATTATGGTTATGACACTTATCACTACTGCATTCCATTTTTGAGATTTGATAAGTTGACCTTGGTGAACACCTGTGCATCATAGATCTTCCCTATTGAGCTCCAAGATCTTGCCATGTGTCATCCTCACATTGATCTTATGGGCAATGAAAATAAACAAGTTAGGGCTCAAGTAATATAAGGAACTTAGGGTTAAGTTTTGGACTAAGGTTTTAATTGTATTAATAAATACAATTAAAACTTTAGGATAAAATTTTTAAGCTAAGTTTTAAAACATAATAAAGTGCTCTTGTGTCTATGTGAACAATAAAATGGACTAGTGGATTTTGAGAAATATAGATAACTTAGCATAAAATATTAGCCTAAGGTTTTGGTCATGTTAATAAACATGATTAAAACCTTAGGATAAAACTTTAAACTAAGTTTAAAACAATATAAAGTGTTTCCACCCAAATTTGAATAAAATGAACCTACATTATTTTGTATCTATTTCAAAAGGACTTAGGTTAAAACACACTAGACCTAGGTTTTCAATATTATTTTAATCATTAGATTTAATTAGACAATTAAAGAGAAAATATTAATAAAAGGGGTCAAATTATTATTAAATCACAAAACCTTGGACATTGTTCATCCAACAGGACTCCATTAAACCTGCAATATGAAATACAAACAACAACCATTAGTAACCTTAGACAAAATAAAACAAGGATCATATTTAAACATGTCAGACAAACCATTGGTGTGGATGATATTCAAATAAAGATAATGTGATAACATGCTAATTGCAATCTGATCAAGGGGAATATTTAGTTTAAAGCAAAAATTTGCAAAATTTGAAACAAGGGTCCCTATTTTATAAAAAATGTCGGTATGCTGACTTCAATAAATGGCAACTTCTAGGGGAAACATTTCCAAATGTTAGAACTTAGACACTCTGATTTGAACTAATAACTAGACTACTCATTCCATATGATCAAGTACCATTATTAAGACTAACTCATGATCAAAACAAGTCTTACACATGCAAAATTAGGCTCAAACACCAAAACTTAGTCATGTTGTGTTTGTGCTATGATTCTTTAACTAATTGCCATGGGATTTAGAGAACAACTTTTAGATTTCATGACCTTGATCATCAACATTGACTTATAGCATATTTAGATATTCATTAAGAATTAGGCTTTATGACAAGGAAGGCTTGGGCATTGCTCTGATACCAACTAGGCATCCATAGCCCAAAAAAGATACCTTTAGCTCTGCTCTAGGCCTTGATCCACTGCCATCTAGGCATCCATAGCCTCGATGTAGGTTACTCGAATCACCTTTGCTCAGAAAGCTTTTGGATTTCCAATAAAGCTCTTATTTTTTAATTTTTCAAATATATATTTCTTTCCAAAAAAGGTTGGGAACTATAATTTAGCCATGTTTTGAGATTTTGTCAGATATTTGATCTTCAGACAATCATCCTTGGTCATAAAATTCCTCCCAAGAAATAGTGTTCTTTAAGTGTTAACATGAATTTATCCCAATAATTCAAACTTTCACTCGACATGTGCAATACTCATTAGAACCAAATTTAGATTAGAATAAGGCTTAAGATTTCAAGGAACAATTGATATTGATACTATTCTTTACTAGTTTCTCCAATCTATAACATCAAGCTCATATTTCCAGAATTCATGGTCAACCAATGGCTAAGAGTCATACCTGCATTCCTAATTTGCTGACCTTTGAGAAAATATATGCATTGGAGCTTGATGATTGTCTTAAAAATACTTATTGAAAGCAGGGAATAAAATTAAGAAAGGGAAAGGAAACACATAACTAACAAACAAAAAAGCAACAAGCAAACAAATATTCACAAGCAATATGTACAAATAATGAACATGAAATAAACTAATCTAAGCCTACCTATACTAACTCTAACTAATCTTACAAATTACTCCATGTAGATATGAGGTGGGGTAGCAGGGAGGTAGTGTTTGAGGTATTGCCCATTTGTTAGCAAAGTAAACTCTAATCCTTGCAAGTTCTTGAGCTTGAAGGTGTTGTCTCCTAATGTCTCAGTAATATGATGGAGGCCAATCCACAAGGGTGTGGATTTTCCATGCTTTCCCTTAGGTTCAAATGCTTTATCCCGAAGAATAACTAGGTGTCTTTGCCTAAACACCTTAATTTTGGAATGTTTGTCAAACCATATTTTCACTATGGTTTGATGTTTTCTAAAATTGGCAAAAGCTTCTTCTCTTACATCTTCTATTTGAATAATGTCAAGTAATCTTGAACTTGCAAATTCTTGATCCTCTTCCATGTACTCTTGCATAAACTTGTTGGTTGGCAGCTTGAGAGTGATGGGAAATACATGTTCTTGAACATATACAAGCAAAAATGGGGATGCCTTTAGAGCTTGTTTGACTCTGGCTCTATCTACACAAAAGGCATAGTTGAGAAACTTATTCCATGTTCTTGGTTTGTTAACAGTAGACTTCTTGATGGATTTTATCAAAATTTTGTTTGTTGATTTAGAGACTCCATTACCTTGAGGGTAATGGTTTGATGAAAACTTGAGAACAATGTTATTATCATATACCCACTTAGTCATCTTAATGGATATAAAGGCAGGCCCATTATCACAAACTAGAGATATTGGTGTTCCAAATCTTGTACATATGTTCTTCGCTAATAACTTTATCACATCTTCTATCTTGTATTGCTTGGTTGATACTACTTATATCCATATGGCATAGTAATCAGTAGTAATGGGGAAATATTTATGTCCATATAAAGAATTTGGGTTGATGACCCCTACAAAATCTAATCCCCATTGAGCAAAAGGTTTATCAATCATAACTGGCTTCAATGGCATGACTACTTTTGGTTCTTTTATGTTGAATATCTGACACTGATGACAAATTTTTGCATGTTTGTGAGCATATTTTAAGATATTAGGATAATAGTAACCAGCCCTAAGGATCTTATGAGTTGTTGTCCTTCCAGATGGGTTCCCACTTCCAAGATTCTCATGAAAAGTACTTAGGATCTCTGATGATTTCTCTTTAGAAACACATCTTTGGTATATTCCTTTATATTTTTTCCTAAAAATTACTCCATATTTGATCAAGAAATGTGCTGCATTGAGCCTTAGAGCTCTTCTTTTCTCTATACTCAACCCTTCAGGATAAGAGCCATTAATTAGTAGATGAATAATTGAATCATACCAATTATTGGGTTGAAAACTCTGTTTCTCCACCTGCATGACACTTAATTTAGGGTTGGTGTTAGCAATTAATTGAATCAGACCTTGACATCTTACCAACTTGGTAGTCTTAATTTCTAGATCATATTCTTGAAGTAAAGACATCTACTTACCTCTTATTTCTCCTAATTCACATTGGCTAAGCATGAGCTTAGTAGCAAGATCAAGCAATATTGCATGCACTTTATTCCAAAGAATATAGTGTCTAAATTTCTTTATTGCCTTAATTAAAGCACATGCTTGTTTGTCAATTAGAGAATAATATAACTCAATATTTTTAAAATTGGTGCTCATGAATGCAATAGGATTATCACATGCATCTATTTTTTGAGTTAGAACAACTACAATTGTATGGTAAAAAGCAAAAGAATAAAAATAAAAAGCCTTTGAAAAATTAGGACTTATCAACACTAGTGACTGCACTATTGCTTTTTTTATGTCCTTGAAGGCATGTATTATTTATTCATTCCATGTGATATTATCATATTTATTCAACATGTCATTTAATGGTCTCATAATTTATACAAAACTAAAAATAAACTTTCTCACAAAGTTGATTTTCCCAAAGAAAGATTTCAGTTCTTTTCTATTATTAGGGGATTCTATCTTGGATATAGCATCTACTCTATCAGGGTCTATAGAAATCCCCTCTTTAGTTATAACATGTCCTAATAATTTTCCCTTAGTAATTCTTGGGATTGAGATAAGTGCCATACCTCCTACATCATTTAAATACTTGTTATAGGTGCGTGATATGATCCTCCATATTTTTAGAAAAAACAGTAAGATCATTCTTGTAGATGATAATGCACTTACCTATGAGACCTTGGAAAACATGGTCCATATCTCTTTGAAAGGTTATACCTACATTAATCAACCCAAAGGGAATTATTTTATAGGTAAAAGTGCCCCACTTAGTAGTGAATGTAGTATTTAATCTATCTTCCTTGATCACAAGTACTTGGTTATAACCTAAAAAACCATCAAGAAAAGACATCATAGTTGAACCACTGACAATCTAAATGACTTGGTAAATTGAAGGTAAAGGATAATTATCCTTTTTAAAAGGTCTATTTATATTTATAAAGTCTGTGCACTATCTGATTTCCCCATTCTTCTTCCTGACTGGTACTAAGTTAGCTACCCAAGTGGAGCATCTAATGGGAAAAACTATCTTTACATCCAATAACTTCTTGACCTCTTTGTATATCAATGGTTCTAAGATAGGGTTAACTGGTCTTTGATTTTGCCTAAAAGGCTTGCAAGCTTTCTTTAGTGGGATGGTATGGGTTATGACTCTAGGGTTAAATATATTTAAGTCCTCATAAAACCATGCTATAACAATTTTGTACCTGGCCAATAACTCTTTAACTTTTCTCAAGTCTTCATTAATACAAGCTATACCAATATTGACTAGCTAGGGTTGACCTTGTGTTCCTAGGTCAACCATATTATAATCTTTCACATTCACCTTGGGAACCTTGACAATCTCAGTTAGTTTGTCTATGTCAAATAATCTTTCTAGGGAAATCATGCCTTTATGAATTTTGTTGTCAGTTGCATAATTTTGTCATCAACGTTGCCTTCATTAAGAGAATTTTTATTGACCTCATCAATGATGTGGGACTCAAATACTCCTAAACTATTCATAAAGTCTAAAAGCTATTAGTCATCACTGAATAATTAAAAATGGTTAATATTATCAAGGACTGAGGGACATGGGACTAACTAACACTAAGGTTTCCTAGTTTAGAGTCTTGATTGGGCATGAAATTTGCTACAATAGAGGCTAGCTCATCATCAAGTTTGTTCTCTTCCCTAGGAATTGAGATAAAGTTAAAAGCATCAAAGTATATTATCAAGTCCCAAAATCTAAATTTATACTTCTTAAGGTAAGATAATTTACACTAGTACTTACTTCTAACCTGATTAACCACTAGCTCAAAGTCACCATACACTAGCAGTTCTTTGACCTTATGCTTGATGGTAAATTGTAATACTAATATTAGAGCTTCATACTCTACCAAGTTATTAGTGCATGAAAATTGAAGTCTATAAGAATAATCAAATTATTTTCCAAGAAGATTGATTAAATAACTCCTACACTAGAACCAGATTTACATCTAGCACCATCAAAATATAATTTTCATATTCTAGGCATAACATGAGTATCTTTAAAGAAACATGCCTTAGAGGTGTCAAGAGTGTAAAATCCTAACTTAGAATTGACCATGTTTAACTTTTAATTTACAACATTGTACTCAATGATCATATGTTTAATCTTAGGCACTCTTTCAATTTGAATCTGATTTTGAACTCCCTTCCATGGAATCCACATATGTGAATAATAAGTAGACACGTAAACATTCAAAGACTTTGTCCAATCTCTACTGAGTAGCATTCCATAACCATCAGGTATATATACCACTTGGATGTCTATAAACTATTGTATCCTTGGCTTATTTGCAAGCTACATATGAACATTTAATGATTCTATTGGAGGTTTTTCAATGATGTCTCCAAGGTGACCAAGGATGGTGATGAGGTGTCATGTGTGGTAGAATGACAATGATAAAGTGTGTTTCAATGATCCTTAGTGTTCCTTCATGGTTATTCAGTGTTTGACTAAGTAAGGCATTTGATGGATGATATTATTGGTATGGACATGTTGTAGAGACCTTATAGGGTGTCAATAGTGCTTAGAATGAGTTTGGAAGTGAGTGGATCTCATCAAATAGTTCATTATTTTATCTTGGCTCTTTGGGTCCAGTGGCAGAAAATATGTGTAGGTAGTTTGATGACATCACCATTGCCATGTGTGGATGAGTCAAGGGGATTTGGTCATATAGGTGTGATCACATTACTCCCTATTTATTATGCTCTATATATCAAGTCATGCATCGAATCACAATCAAATATATGAGGGTACAAAGTTGGCTTCTAAGATAGAATTCACTATTTTCCCATACTTAGCGAATTTTGCATTATGGCAAGAAGAGCCGAATGATAATTTTGATGGTGTTATATATTTCACATGTGAAGGTGTCAAGAGAAAATAACCATATGGGTTTGTTTAATTTTAATCTTAGTTTATTTTTTTAAAATTTCAAATCTTGCACTAAAGCACATTAATAAATATGCTTGTTCAAAGTTAGCCTCCTAGGTAGTTCTTAACATAGTTGGCTCTATGATAGAAGATTTTGAGAAGGAATTTTAATGGTATTATATCTCATGCACATGAAGGTTATAGAAGAATTTTTTTATATGGATGGATTATCATTTGAAAGGTGATAATTAGGCCCAAATTTGAGATCATGCATCCAAGCGTAAAAGAAGTTATTGAGGTTCAAAGTAGGCTTTCTAGGCATATTACTGTTAGCCCCCATACTTATTCAATTTACATGATGACGAAGATCTAGACCTAATGGAGATCCAATAGCTTGAAAGAGTTCATATAATGAATATATATAGTATGTATCTAGTCAAAGAGGTCAACATGTTCACTAGTTAATAGCACTAAAGATCAAGACCAAATGAAGATCCAACAGTGCACGAGTGATCATAGAGATCATGATCTAATGATGCATATTGATCAAGATGGTAATAAGTATTTGAGGTTTAATAACTAAGCAAAGGTATAGGATAAGGATATAATAGTTTATGGGTGATCGTATAGATTGATCAAATAGTGTGTAGTGCTTGATAAGGACCTGACTGATCCATGGAGATCGATAGAGCATGTGAAGTCAACATTACAAAATTACACGAGACAAGGTCAAAGTGATATATGCTTAATATTTGGCTTTGGCAGACTATACATTAAATTTTATAAAAGATCAATGGTGTAAGATTGATCTAAAGTTGAGAGGACATGAGATGTGAGCAACGTGGTCGAAGTTTAACTGTGACCATTTTTATTAGAATATTTGAATTTAACATAGGGAAAAACTAGAGCTATGTATTGTATCCATATATTTTGATAGAATTCAAATGTTATATTTTTGTAAAAATAAAAGTTGTAGAGGTCTCCAAGGCACATCTAGAAATATAGATTTGAATATTTGAAAGTGAGTATAGCCAAAGATATTGAGCCTAGAATTTGACTATGTGTTCATGCTTATTCTGTAATTGACCTGAGAAGAATGTTTGAGATTGTGTTGATGTTGTATCGATGTCTCATGATGACTTATATATTTGGGAGTGTTTTAGAATCCATGAGGATGATATATTTTGTATTTGGAGGTTTGACCAATCGATCTTGAGTATGAACATTACTTAATAAGTTGATTATGTTCATTGAATACACTGACAATTTGAGTGATCATATTGGAGGAGAAAGTTGAAGGTGTTCTGAGTAGAATTGATGAATAAAATGAATATGGAGATATTGTATAAGTGTAAAATAGTTATGTGAAGGATTTGAATGTGATAGTTGGCCCCTGATCAGATGTTGAGAGTCATAATAGACTAACTGTATTTTGACTGTGTATGACTAGTTTGAATGATCATCTTGAGTGAAATAGTTTGAGGTGTTTTGTCCTATGTTGGAGTGTCTAAGGCATATAGATATATTTTAAAATATATTGGAGGTTATATTAATATGATTTTTCATGTGGTTATGTAAGATATTTTTGTATTTGATTCATAAGTTTGTGATTTTGTTTTTTGTGTATAAAGACTTGAAGAGTGAGGTGACCTAATTGGTAGGTTCAAGTGTGGAGTTGGTGTTCCAGGCGGCATGGACCCATGTGGGTATGAATAAGGGGTCATGTGGATCAGACCTATGCTTTTGGAAATGGTCCTAAGTTTCTATTTTGCTCATTGAAGTGTTAAGTCGGTGAATAGGTCTTTATGAGACCTATAAGAGCTAAAAGGGCCTTATTAAAAGGTGTAGCTACTTAAGGGTGACTTATAGATGTTATGGCTGACCTATGAAGATTTTTTTGAGCCATGTATTAATTTAATATAAGCCTTAAGGGTTAATGAAATTGCATTGGATGACCTATAAGTTATTATTCATGATTGCTCTATATATAGTGAAAGTAAATGAGATGGTTTTTAGATTTTTAAGAGGTTTGTTTGAGTGGTGTGTACGTTGAAGCAAAAAAGAGAAGAGGCTGAGTACCCAATGGATGGGTTAAGAATCAAAATAGATTAAGGACTATGTGTATGACCTATAGGTCATGTTTTTAAATTTAGAATAATGATCTTGCAGGTTGAGCATGAGCAAAGAGGTCTAGAGTGATCCAAAAAGATGGTTTGGATGCCTTGTGTGTGAGTAAAGGATTGATGATATCTTTGTGAGATTGGTGGTTGATATGAGAGATAGATAATGTGTGGAATATGTGTATGACCATCTATTTATATTGTTGAAGTGATGATAAAGTTATTGTTGTGAAGGATGTATTCAGTGTGCAGAGTTAAAGAGTGGCATTAGTTGGGATATGTAATGTATCCTAATTAATCTTTGTGTGTTAGTCCAAGTATGTAATGTGCTTTGGTCAACAAGGTGTGTTGAGTGAAGGTGAAGAGTGATAATTAGAGTTCCATTATCAGGTGTTTAAGACATCATTTTAAAGGTGGAGGTGTTTAAAGGGTGGTCTAAAGGAGTTGATCATCTTAGGGGCAGTTTGCTCCTTATGAAACATGGTTTCACTAAAGACCTTTGGTCAAAAGGACTTGATCAAGGTTGTAGGTCAGGAAGACTTGATCAATAGGTGGTTAAAAGTACTTGATCATCTTAGGGGCAGGTGCTCTTTTTGGAACTATTTTTTCACTAAAGGCCTTAGGTTAGAAGGACTTGAATAGTCTCTTATTTGTGATCATCTTATAGGATAATAGTCCAAGTGTTTGCAAGCTTGAGAGTGGGTTTTAGTCCCCAAGAGGGTTTCCCACACATGTCTTGTGTTATGTGCTTGATATTGCATTTTCTCTCTTGTTCATTGCTATGAATAATGTGAATGCTTCATACATGTTTGTGGTAATTAATTAAGAGTAATAAAGGATTGAAATTGAAGTTAGATAATCTAGGCTCATTGATTCACCCCCCTTCTTAGTGATTGTACCTCTAATAATTGGTATTAGAGAGGGTCCTTTGAAGGAAGCTTAACCACTTGAAGGTTATTTTGAGTAGGTACAAAGATGGATAAATAGCTGAATAAAGAGAATCAATAGTGGAAGGCTACGATCAAGGCACTTGGAGAGTAGATATGTATTTTGAAGAAAGAGGCCAAAGAGGATGAGAATGTTATCAATGATCTCAAGGTTCAGCTAATAGATGCCAAGACATGTTTGAGTTCAAAAGAGAATGACATAATGCATGATCAAGAAGTTTGCCATGACAACAGAGAAGATGATAGCAAGAAATAAGAAGTTGATTTAGAAGCTAAACTCATGAGTGCACTTGATGAACTAAAGGAGCAGAAGAAAATGAATGATAAAATGAGGAATACGATCAAAGGTATTGAAGCACAAGTTAGTTCTCTTGAGGGAAGTTTGATAGAGTAAGTGTGTAAAATAAAGGATGACATGGCTAAAGAAGCTAAGAGTGATAATATTACTATTCAAGTTCTTAGAGTTCAGTTGATGGCTATTATTTCAAGTATAAGAGCTAAATAGGTTGAGTGCATTCAATTGGAAACCAAGATATATTTATTGAAGGATTAGAATGAGCTATTTGTTTTCAAGATAAGTAAGATTAAACAAGATAAAAAGAAGTCAGATTAGGTCAAGAGCAATAAAATGAGACCAGTTAGATAGCCCAATGCAATAAGGTATGCTAGTTCTTTTCATGGCCATTGTCATTTTTTCTATCAATATGGTCACAGGGAAAGAGATTGTAGAAAGATGAGCTCTAATAATGAGTTCACATGGAGCCTTGGAAGAAGGAGTTATTGGTCTTGGAGAAGACTTATCTCAGATCAGTCAAGAGGTCCATCAATGGTGTTGAGACCAAAGACTATAAAGGATAATCCTGGTCTAGGTGGACTACTTGATACTACAAAGAAAGAATCAGATATGAAGAAGAGACATGAATGCCAAGGGAATTTATCTTCTATATAGATAGAAAAAGAATATCACAATTATCATCAAGCAAAAGGTACAAATGATCTTGTTTGTTTTAGTTATCATAGAGTTGGTCACATTGCTAGGTATTAAAAGAATAGGTTAAATTATTTCTAAAATCAAAATAAGGTGTATGAAGATCCTACTGTACAAGGAAGAGGTCACAAATGGGTATAGAAACCTAAGAATATCAAGAGAGATCAAACTGAGACCAAAGATGGTTTGTTTGCCATGATAGACATGAAGGGAAGACATGATTTATATTATCTACTTTTATAGACAAATTTGAAGAAAATAATGATGTCAAGCATCCTTTCAAAGTCAAGAAGGATTGCAAGTTAGAAAAGGATATGGAGATATGGGAGTCTCCAGATTTTTGGGACTTTTAGTCTCACTATGTCAAAATAGTGTCTTCCTCTAAGCTTCAAGGAGACACTTTAGAGAAAGAAGAATCATGGTATATGTTGGTTAGGTATGTTTGTTGTTACATGATAAGAAGGTCATGAGAAGATGTGTGAGCTTATTGTGAAGGACTTTGTTAATTGGTAGACCTATGTGTCAAGATGCTCTATGGTTGATTAGTTTGCTCTTATTTTTTTAAGAACTAGCCCAAAGGATGAAAGGTAGTGACTTGAGGGTTTGATGTCTATAAACCCTAAGGTGTGTGGTCATGATGCTAATGACTTAGTTTTGGTATATGGAGCTAAGTGAACATTAGGTGGATAATATGCAATGTTTAATCAGTTCGCGACATGACTTTAATGCATGGTTGAGCCTAGTTTAGTATTCTTTATCATGAAAGAATGTTGGCAATGTGTGCAAGATGTGAGAGCAGGGAATGGATGTTTTATATGTGACTAATCAAGGATGATGAGGTGTCAAGATTTTTAATTGATTAGAAAGGTATGTTGATCTCATTCATGTATGCTAAAGGTGTGTTTAGGGATCTTAGTCCTAAAGGTAAGAACTTGTCAATTTCTATTACTCAAATTGATTGATTAAATGTTGAAAGACTATAAGACAAGTTAGTATGGAGGATGAGGAGAATGTGTTGTCATATATTTGATATCATGAAGAAGGTCTCTAAGTTATGTTGATGACAAGTTGTGTATGCCATGGAGTTGGGGGAGTTAATTCAGTTAGTTTTAATGGCTTGAGGAGCTTTGGATAATGTGAGGGGGAGCATATGTGAGATGCTTTAGTCAAACTAAAGATGTTATGTTGTCTTATAAAAATGATAACTCAAGTAGGTTGTGATGATGACTTGATCAAACCAAGTCAGATGATTTGACAATGTATTTAAATCCTCATACATAAACAAAGGGGGAACTTTGTAATTGGTTAGGTCTTAGGATCAGAGGACTGTGTAGTTGAATCTGACAGAAAAGGTATGGAGGTAATTATATTGATTCAACATTGTTGAAAATGGTATGAAGATGTTTAAATAAAAGGTTCCTAAGCTCAAGTGACTTAGGGGGAGTCCTTTTTAATGTTTTCAAGGTAAGTTCATGCAGTTTCTAATTGTTCATGGATATTTTATCTTCATAGAAGCTTTATATGATCAGAGGAATGTAGTCATGGATCATGTTTGAGAAGCTTAAGATGAAGATAAGTTTACTCAATGTTATGGGGTATTTGTATCATCTATCAAATATGGTATCTTCCTCTTATTGGTCCTTGATGTCTTTTTAGGTTTTGCAGGATCAAAAGTTTAGCCCACTTTGTCATTGTGTCAAAGGGGGAGAAATAACCTGAAGAGAGAGACAAAGTCAAAGCATAAGCTTTGTATTAGTGTTTGACATCAATGAAAAAGAGGGAGATTTTTGGATGTTTGTTAATGATGTTTCGAATGTGACCAAGGATGGTGATGAGGTGTCATGTGTGCTAGAATGACAATGACAAAGTGTGCTTCAATGAGCCTCAGTGTTCCTGCATGGTTCTTCAGTGTTTGACTAAGGCATTTGATGGATGATATTGTTGGTATGGACATGTTTTAGAGACCTTATGGGGTGTCAATAGTGATTATAATGAGTTTGAAATTGTGTAGATCTCATCTGGTAGTTCATTTTTCATCTTAACTCTTTAGGTCCAGTGGCAAAAAATTTGAGTAGGTAGTTTGATGACATCACCATTACCACGTGTTGATGAGTTAAGGGGAGTTAGTCATATGGGTGTTATAAAATTAGTACCTAGTTATTATGCACCATATATTAAGTCTTGCATTGAAGTTTAGTCAAAGATATGAGGGCGTAAATTTGGATTTCAAGACAGAATTCACTGTTTTCCCATACTTAGCCAATTTTGCAATATGGCAAGAAGAGTTGAGTGATAATTTTGATGGTGTTATATCTTAGACATGTGAAGGTGTAAATATAAAATGAACATATGGGTTTATTTAGTTTTGATCTTAGTTTATTTTCACTAAATTTTATATCATGTGCTAAAGTGTGTCAAAAGATATGCTTATTCAAATTTGGCCTCCCAGGCAGTTCTTGACATAGTCGGCTCTATAACAGAAGATTTTGAGAAGGTATTTTAATGGAATTATATTTATCACATAGAAAGGTTCTAGTATAATTTTTTTATATGGATGGATTATAATTTAAAAGGTTATTGTAAGGCCCAAATTTGAGATCATACATCTAAGGGTAGAAGAAGTTATTGAGGTTCAAATTAGGCTTTCCAAGCATATTGCAGTTGCTCCCCATACTTAGTTAATTTGCATGATGATAAAGATTTGGACCTGGTGGAGATCTAATGGATCATCAGAGTTATTAAAGTGAATACCTATGGTGTGCATATATTCAAATAGGTCAATGTGTTCACTGGTTAATAGAGTTAACGATCAGGACCAAATAAAGATCCAATGGTGTGTGAGCAATCATACATATCATGGTCTAACAATGCGTATTGATCAAGATGATAAGAAGTGTTTGAGGTTTAATGATTGATAAAAGGTACATGAAAGGGATATAATGTATTTTTTTTTATCATACAAATTAATCTAATGGTGTGTGGTGCTTGATAAGGACCTAACTGATCCATGGAGATTGATGGAGCACATGAAGTCAACATTACAATATTGCATGAGATGAGGTCAAAGTGATAGATGTTTAACATTTGGCTTTGGTAGAGTATGCATTAAAGTTCAGACAATATCAATAGTGTGAGATTTATATAAATATTAGAATACATAAGATGGGAGCAAAGTGGTCAAAGTTTAACTATGACCATTGTCATTCAAATATTTGAATTTAGCACAGGGAAAAACCAGAGCTTTGTATTTTGTCTATATATTTTGATAGAATTAATATTTACTATTTTTTTTTAAATTCAAAGTTGTATAGGACTCTAAGTCACATCTATAAATCTTGATTTTAATATTTAAAAGTGTGTATAGTCAAATATATTGATCCTAGAATTTGACTATGTGGTCATGCTTATTTTGTAATTGTCTCGAGAAGAATGTTTGAGATTGTGTTGATGTTATTTCAATGTCTCATGATGACTTAGATATTTAGGAGTATTTTAGAATACATGAGGATAATATTTTTTGTATTTGGAGGTTTAACCAATTGATCTTGAGTATGAACATTACTTAAGAAGTTGATTGTGTTCATTGAATATACTGGCAATTTGAGTGATCATGTTGGAGGAGCAAGTTGAAGGTGTTCTGAGTAGAATTGATGAATCCAATCAATATGGAGATATTGTATAAGTCTCAAATACTTATGTGAAGTATTTTAATGTCATATTTGGCCCCTAATTAGGTGTGAAGAGTCATAATATACTGACTATATTTTGACTGTGTATGACTAGTTTGAATGATGCTCTCGAATGAAATAGTTTGAGGTGTTTTGGCATGTGTTGGACTATCTAAGGCACATGGAGATGTTGTAGAATATTTTAGAGGTTCCATTCATATTAATTGTTCATAAATTTATGTAATATATTTGTGTATTTTATTTAGAAGTTTGTGATTATGTTTTTTGTGTATGAAGACATGAAGAGCGAGGTGACCTAAATGGTAGGTTCAAGTGGGAGTTGGTGTTTTAGGTGCCATGGACACATGTGGGTATAACTAAAGGGTAATGTGGAGTGGAAATATGCTTTTTTAAGTGGTCCTAAGTTTCTATTTTGATCATTGAAGTGCTAAATGGGTGAATAGGTCTCTATGAGACCTATAAGATATACAAGGGCCTTATTAAAAGGTGTAGCTACTTAAGGGTGACCTATAGATGTTATGGCTGACCTATGAATATTGTTTTAATCCATGTATTTATTTAATAGAATCATTAAGGGTTAAGGCAAGTGTATTAGTTGACCTAGAAGTTGTTATTCATGATTGATCTATATATAGTGAAAGCAAATGAGATGGTTTCTAGATTTTTGAGAGGTTTGTTGGAGTGGTGTGTGCATTGAAGTGAAGAAGAGAAGAGGCTAAGTTCCAAATGGATGGGTTGATAAGAAGAGAAGATTAAGGACTATGTTTATGACCTATGGATCATGCTTATAAAGTCAAAATAGTGCTCTTACTGGTTGAGCATGAGTGAAGAGGTCTAGAGTGATCTAAAAAGATTGTTTGGATGCATTGTGTGTGAGTGAAGGATTGTTGATATTTGTGTGAGCTTGGTGGTTGATATGTGAGGAAAATAAATGTGTGGACTATGTGTATGACCATCTGGTTATGTTTTTGAATCTATGATAGAGTTGTTTCTATGAAGGATGCATTGAGTGTACAGAGTTGAAGAGTGGGGTTAGTTGGGATATGTAATGTGTCCTAATTGATCTTTGTGTGTTGGTTAAAATATGTAATATGCTTTTGTCAATACAATAAGTTGAATGAAGGTGAAGAGTGATAATCAAAGTTCCATCATCAGGTGTTGAAGACATTAGTTCAAAGGTGGAGGTGTTTAAAGGGTGTTCTAAAGGAGTTGATCATCTTAGGGCTAGTTTGCTCCTTGTGAAATAGGGTTTAAATAAAGACCTTTGGTTAGAAGGACTTGATCAAGGTTGTAGGTTATAAGGACTTGATCAAATAGGTGTTTAGAAGGACTTGACAAAGATTCCTAATCAGCAAAAATTGATTAGTCTCTTGTTTGTGATCATCTTATAGGACATTAGTCGTAGTGTTTGTAGGCTTGAGAGTGGGTTTTATTCCCCAAGAGGGTTTCCCATGTATGTCTTGTGTTATGTGATTAATTTTGCATTGTCTCTCTTGTTCATTTCTATGAATAATGTTTATGCTTCATAAATGCTTTTGGTAATTGATTAAGAATTAAAAAGGATTAAAAGTAACGTTAGATAATCTGGGCTCACTGATTTACCCCCCTCTCAATGATTTTACCTCTAACAAATTCTCTAATTACTTTCACCCTAGATTTATCTAATTGAGTAACAACCCTATAATATTTAATTAGGGTTAAACCAAGTTGTTAACAAATACCCTTAGGCATGATATTAGCAGAAGTACTTGAGTCTAACAAATAGTTATGCAAATTCTTACCAAAAATTATTTTGTTAGCAAAAAAGGTGAAACATCTACCTTTTTCTTGTACATAAAAACATTGGCATTTATAGTTTTTGGTGACTTACTAGGCTTCTTAGATAGAGATTCAAGTAACAAGTCTCTTTGCTCAGTCATTTGAGTCAACTCATGTAAAGTAATGTTAGATTTAATATTTTTCATGTCCTCAACTATATTAGATCCACCCCTAGTAGAAGTACTAGATGAATCAACATTGTGTTTATAAGTACTTCCCCTTGGAGGCTCTATATTATTATCAGCTATAGGATCTAGAGGAGTGTCAAAGTTATTTGGTGGAGTTGAAGTTGTCAAAGGTTGATTTTTCTCCTTATTCCTCAGAGGATAGGTCTTCTTTAGGTATTGTTGAAAAACATGCACCTCTTTTGGAGTCTCCTCAAGCTCATTTTCCTCTTGGAAAGGAAAATCAAACATCTCCATCATCAGGGTTGTATCAACAGATTTGGATGACTTTGAAAAATTAGATGTACTTATAGTATTATCTCTATTAGGTCCACCTTCAAATGTATCTATTTCATCCTGAAACAATTTAAAAGCATAATAGAATTCATTATAATCTAACTCACCATGCTTTGAAGTATTGTGAACCCTGTAATATTTAGTTAGAGCTACATCATAAATATTAATTTTAGGATTGTTCTTGTTTGATGATGACTCATTAATATTATTATTGTTGCCATTGTTACCATTATGAAACCAGTTTTTAGGTCTATTTAACCTTTGATAAGCATAATTACTATTGGAGTTTTCTCGAGTATTGCCCACTTGTTTTTACAATTGAAGGAAGTCAATGATTAGCTTTTGAAAATTTTTAAGTATGGATGCATTCTCATTATTTGGTGTCTTTGAGTTATGAAATTGAGTACTACTATTAGTTATTGGCACCAAAGTTATTTGATCTTGTGGATGAAACCCATTTGTAGTATTATTCAAGAATCTTAAGTTTTGGCCAGGATGAGCATAAATTAAGGGTAATTTATTAAACACTGGTGTTTGATTTAAGGTAGGAACATTTTGATTAGCATTGGGAATTACATTCAATGTAGGGAAATTAGGATTGACATTAGGAATGGCATATGCAAGCTGACCTTGAGGCTGCATTTGATCATTGATTATTACAGCTTTAACATAGGCCAAGGCTAATGTGTTTATAATGCTAGCAAGTCTTTTAAGAAACACATAAGTCATAGGATCTAATTCATCCTTGTAAATTTATAAATCCAAGGCTTCATTAGGTCTTTAAGGGGTTATAGCCCTACTAAAGATCTTCTAGAATATGGCATTAAAGGCTCTAATTATTTCACTCATATCTCTCTTTATCGTAGTGAATTGTTGATAAAGAATGCAAGGACTAATGATGTTACCAAATTGATCAATGAAATTTTTGTTAAAATCATTCCAACTAGTGATATAATTCTCAGAAAGGTTGAGAAACCACTCATATGCAACATCTTTGAAATTAAAGGGAAATAGTCTACATGCAACATCTTTATGAACTACATTCGATAACCTTAAAGCAAATTTGAAACTTTTGATATGTTCTTCAACTATGACAACACTATTAGGACTGAAAGATGGTAGATATTTCTCAAGATTCCTTGGCAAGGCATGTATTTAACCAAGCACATTGAGGGAAGATCCACCTAACCAAGCCATACCTTGATAAGGATTGAACACAAGATCACCATGAATAGGTGAAGCTGGATGAGATATAGAAACCATTTGCTTACCTTTTTTTCCCCTTGCTTTCCTATGAACTTCTAATGAAAGGAGAGGGAATATTGATTCAGACCATGGCCTAGTCCTAATTCTTGGTAGTTCTAGCTTGTAAACCTTAAAATTTGTTCAAAATATGACTTAGAAACCTTATCTTTGCAAAGATGAATGATATTTAGCTCAATTATTTCAAATAATAGTCAAATTTTTACCTATGAGTAGATTTGCACATTTAAGATGCCTAATTTAAGTAGGATTTGCATAAATTTATATAAATCTCCTCAAAGAATAACTATCTTTGATTGAATAAACTCAAAGATATGTCTAAACTTGATAATATTAATGATCTTTACACATATAAGTTCAAATAAACCTAAATTTTCAAAGAATCAATCAACCTTTATGCAAATTTGTCATCACTAATTTCCAATGTGAAAGATTTACAAAACTTAAGCTACCTTTGCCAATTTTTACCATGAATCTTTAAAAAACACCTATCTTTAGATAAACGAGCCTAAAGATTGGTTTTAAACCATGAATATCAAGGATGTTTACGTAATTGACCCAAGAAAAATGTAAATATGTAAAGAATTCACTGATCTTTGAATGAAATTCATCAAAATTATCAAAGACACTACAAATTCACACAGATTAACTAAAGGCCCTCCTTCTAGCACTAGAGAAAGCTCATTCCTATTGATGCCTAACCATGTATCATAGGTGGTTCAGAGTGTTCAATAAACAATACTCATTTTTAGATTCAAAGAATCCAATGCATGAGTTTTAGGTTGTGATATCCTTGATATCTTTGGTGGAATAATGATAGAACAAGTGAATTGTTTCACAAAATTTATAATGTTTGGTTGTTGGGAGAAATCGTGGCCTAATATCTAACTTGTGAAAATGAATGTAATCTAGACTAAGTGAAGTGAATTATGCTTAAATAACTAATTCTAAAGTCTAAGCTAATATGAATATTTACAATGGAAACTAGTCTAAGGTGAATTGATCAAAAAATTAGAAAAAGGAAGGGTAGGGTAGAGAAGAAATGTATTGTTGATCTTCATTACGTACATTATGACAAAGTTCAAATTTAATCTAAACATGCACTTAAAACCAATGCATGACATGAAATAACTTAAGCTCAAATCCTATCACACATGAAGCAAACATCTAAGGAGTGTCGAAATAATGCAAATAAGAACTAGATTCACTTTAAAGATTTACTCCAAGCAAATAACATAAGCACATATACACGCAAAGCAAAGGAAATGAAATTAATCAAAGATCCTTCAATCAATCTAGCATTAACATAAATTGACAACTCTGAAGTTAAAATGTGCACATCAAGAATTCATAAGAACCATTCAAATTTGAAGATTAGACCAGACAAGTGAGAGAGCAACCATAATAATAATCACATAAACAAATGAGACAAATTTTTCAAAATTCACTGCTTGCATTGATTGCTCCAAATTCGCACAAGGTTTTCTTGCTCAAAACTCCATCCTCTTTTACAATTGACAATACCCCTTATATATAAAATTAAGGAGGTATGTTGGTCAGTTATGTCAAAGTACAATTGTACAAGTGTCATAAACATGTGTACTTTTTAGAATGTTCTAGAACTATGACATCTCCTAATGGATTAAATTATAGGTGATGTTATTTACAAGTTACACATGCCTTTATGAAATAATATTATCTTTTCAAAATGTTATACATGTTCATTTACAAAAGAATATACTTAAGTCAACTAATTTGGCTTTGGGGCTCCCTTGTGGTTGCAACCTTCTATTTGTCCTACAAGATATTCATTGCCTTATCATGCTATCCATCAATCAACTTGAGGTTTATGATAGGTTCCATGAATAACTCATCTTCTTGATCTACTAGGTCTTTGAAATCCTTATCATCTTTGTCTAGCACTTTTCTAATGCTCTTAGCTTCACCAATATTTTCCTTTGTATTTAGGATCATATCTAAGATCCTACTATTGTCAGCCCCTATTCTTCCTTAGCTCTGATTCTTTACTTCATAACTTTAGTAGCCCTGATCTTGAATTCTTCATCAGTGATTAGACCAATAGGGCTGAGTGTAGTTGGGTCTATGATCATGTTTCCCAATATATTCCTCATTTTGGTCTCTGATTATTTGCCATCCTCAAAGAGTCCTTCCAAGCTCTTGGTCTATTTTCTTAAGCTCTTGATATTTTCTATCAATACAACCATAGCCATGTTCCAGTGGGCTAGGCTGATTGTCTTGAAATTAGGGATTTGATCTTCTATCAAAATTATGACCAAGTCCTTCACCTTACTGTATGAACACTACCACTGAGCTACTTGCTTCTTGGCCACACTGTCCTATTTACTCACTACATCATGTTTGGACATCATCAATTTTAAGGATTTAAACATATCATATAAATTAGCTTCAAACATATTGATCTTAGCTTCTAGAATAAATAATATAACCTGCTCCTCCAAGTTCTTCTTTTGTTGTTTTATGCCCTTGATAGCTACATGTAGATGCTTTGTCTATGCCTAGGATAATTCTAAGGGATCCTCTTCAAAATTGGATCTTCTCTAGGTTTTTATTTTCCCACTTGAGTTAGATTGGTCAATGGTTCCACTTTTTGATAAGTGATCTCCTCACCTCCTTAGATGAACTTCTTCTCAGTTATCCTTACCAAGCCAGTAGTCTTTAGGTCAAATTTGACTCCAAATTTATATTAAGTCACCTATGGGGATAAGATCCCTATTTGTGATGAATTTGTTGTGTTAGCTGGTGTAGCTAGCCTTCTATCCTCCTCTTCTTATAGTGTTATGATCTAGGGCTTCATTTCTTGATGCACAAAAATGTTAATAGATTTCATCAAATCCTAAAGATGATGCATAGTAGGTGTTTTCTATAATCTAGGTTCATACAAGAACCATTATGGAATGGGTGGGCCATACAACAAGTTTTATTCACTGAATAAGTTGACTTCACTTAGAGGAATAGTGAAAGTCACTTTGGGCCTCTTTGTTTTGGGCACAATGGCTAGTTCAACCTTCCTCTTACATGTGTTAATAGGGACTAAGTCTAATGCCAATTCATTCCATTTATCTTCTTTTGTTTCTTCAACTTGGGCTTCTTCATCATATGAATTTGTGTATATTATAGATAACATCTTCAATACATCCTCAATATACTCTTGAGGGTTTATGGCTATCATATGAATTTATTCTTGATGTGCTTATTGTTCTATTACCTTGGGAAGTTCATAAGTTGATGAGATAAAAGCTATTTCATGTGGCCTTTTCTCCTCAGGCCTATGTTCCACTTGAAATTCTACTTGTGCATTAACTAATGGAGGTTTAAAGGATTCACCACTAATCAAATGATATTATCTGGGTCCCAATTGCCATATATCATCCATTTTCTAATTTATTTCTAATCTTGACTCAGGCTTCAGCTTGTATTCCTTCAAAATCTTGGTCACTTCAAAGTAGGATGATGCCTTGGTGTAAATAAGGTTAAGACACCATGCTCATGATCATAGGGTACATTGAGAATTCCATTGTCTTTCAAATATTCTTTGACTTTTCCATAGGGGTCCCACTATTTAAGCTCATTTATTTACAAGTTGAAAAATGATCTGTGTTTGGATGTGGCTTCAATATTGTCCCACTACTTGAACATGGTCTTTCTAATTGTCATTTGGAAGTTGTGGAACAATTCCTTTCTTTTGGTCTTACAGAGACCATCTATTACATGAAATAGCTGGTATGCAACTTCCTACTTAGCTAACTTGTCTGGAACATGAATAGGTAGCCTAAGAGGAGAAATTTGTGTTCCCTTAATCTTTATAATAGTGCAGTTTAGATATAGCCATATATCATCCATTACTTCAATAGATTATTTGGTTAGTGGGCTAATTCTTGACATTGGAATGATAGTTATGGCTTCACTTAGGGTAGGGTAGATGCAGTCACATAAATTGAATGTGATCTCTATATTTATAAATGTGAAGCTTGAAGTAATATTGGGGGACTATTTGTGTTCCATTTGGTGACCATTCCTTTTGGTTTAGGATTTTTTTAGTTACACATAAAGCATCTAGGAGATATGACATCATGAAAAACTAAGTTTTCTTTTGTGCCTAATTAAAAATATCTACCTACTTTTCAACCATAAAATAGATTGAGTACCGATACTAGATTTACATAAGCTATGGTTGCACCCCCACATAACCTGCTCAACATAGTCATTATCATTCTGATCCTAAGTCTGAATTGGCTAAAGAAATATTTTTTGGTATAGTCTAAAAAGCCCTGGTTTCCAAAATCTAGCCACATGGTAAGGGTGTCCATCAAATTATTCTCTTTAGCCCAGGAATTGATTGAAGCTAGGTCAATTAAGGGTTTTGACAACTTATAATATAACTCAAAGGCAATGGAAAAAATGTAAGCAACTTCTCTTAGATTGATTTCATTAATTATCATTCCCTTATCTATCTTAGTTTCCTTGAAAATAGGAGTAAGATTGTCAATATAGTAGAGTACCTCAGGGTTTGATATCATGTAAGGCTGGTCATTTGAATTACAACTATATCATCATATAGTCTCTTCATTGAGAGGTTTCTCTCCTCTTCCTGAGTGATGAATGGTTGATTCTCAATCATCCAAAAAAATTTCAACTAATTATTGTCCCTTGTGTTTAAGGTGGAAGCATCAAACTTGGTGTCTTTGAAAAAATGACCTTCAACATCAATTGTTAAGTATAGTTTCATGTCTTCATTTGAAACACTTTTTTAAACTACCATTATTGTGAATTTTGTTAAATTGTTCACTAGTAGACTACAATTCAAATCTTGATCCAATTATCTTAGTGCAAATGATAATTCAATTTTCCTTGGCTTGATTACAATGACAATAAGGACAAACTAGGGCTTCTGTATACTTAGGGCTTTCTTGAAGGTTTTTTTAGAGCTTTAATGGAGGTAATTAAGTTCAAACTTATGAGCTTCATGCCCTATATTTTGATTATTTATACCTTTCATGTCTGTAGGTTCACTAAATCTTTTGAACTAACTTGTCTTACTTATGTGGCTCTATCGTGATAAATTACTCATTGATTTTGAAATATGATAATTTATCCTTTTGAGGACATGTGTCAACACCTCACATAATCTTATAACTTGATTAAATACATTTTTTTGATCTTCAAATGAGTCCTCTAGCTTTGACTTATCATGGACTATTGATCTTCATTTGATCTTCTTGAGAGTGTGTCACATGGTAGCTTCATGGGCCTTATGTACTTCTTGAAAACACATGCCATCACTTGATGTCATTGCATCATTTAACAACTTCTCATTAGATTTGGGCTCATTGAAAAGTCCACACTTTTCTCACCATTGATCATGATCTAAGAGATTAAATGCCATTGGTTGATCTCTGTTTAATTCACTATAGTTATGACACATGTCATTATCGCATTCATTTTGGGCTCTTTGAAATTTTAGCTTTATTTCACATCATTAGATCTGATTTGCATGGATTAATGCATACCATTGATTGTGATTTGCTTGCTGTTGTTAGGTCAAATGTAAACCATTGATTTTATCTACACAAATCAATGCATGTCATTCATTATGATCCATAAAGTTGAACATGATTGGCTACTCTACTTCCCTTGCAAGATGCTTAACTTTATTGACTTTCCCCATGTCGTTAGATCTATTTTGCACAAATCAACATGCACCATTGATCCCAATCCACTTGATTATATTCCATCCATTACGGTTGTGACACTTGTCACTGTCACACTCCATCTTTGAGCTTTGACAAGTTGACTCGCGAGAATGCCCATGCATTATAGATCTTCCTTGCCAAGCTTTGACATCTTGCCATGTGTCATCCTCACATTGATCTTGTGGGTAATGAAAATAAACAAGTTAGGGCTTAGGTAATATAAGGAAATTAGGGTAAAGTTTTGGACTATGGTTTTAGTTGTATTAATAAATACAATTAAAACTTAGGATAAAACTTTTAAGCTACATTTTAAAACATAATGAATTTCTCTTGCATCCATGTGATCAATAAAATGGACTAGGGGATTTCAAAAAATATAAAGAACTTAGCATAAAATTTTAGCCTAAGGTTTTGGTTATGTTAATAAACATGATTAGAACCTTAGGATAAAACTTTAAACTAAGTTTAAAATAATATAAAGTGTTCTCACCCAAATTTGAATAAAATGAACACACGTAATTTTGACTCTATTTGAAAAAGACCTAGGTTAAAACACACTAGACCTAGGTTTTCAACATTGTTTTAATCATTAGATTTAATTAGACAATTAAAGAGCAAAGATTAATAAAAGGGGTCAAATTATTATTAAAGCACAAAACCCTGGACATTGTTCATCCAATAGGACTCCATGAAACTTGTAATATGAAAATACAAGCAACAACCATTAACAACATTAGATAGAATAAAACAAGGATCATATGTAAACATGTTAGACAAACCATTCATTTGGATTATCTTTAAATAAAGATAATGTGATAACATGCTAATGGAAATATGATCAAGGGGAATATTCAATTCAAAACACAAATTTGCAAAATTTGAAACAAGGGTCCCTATTTTTAAAAAATGGGGGTATGTTGACCTCAACATCAAACAAATATGAATTATTCCTCATCTAAGGATCATGTTTATGTACTTTGGCACCTCATCAAGGCTTTGTGATAGAACCCAATTCTTCTACCCACCTATGTTATGCTTAAGGGAGGTGTTAGTGTAGGCTTTTTACCACTATGTGGTTTTACCTACACAATATAATTAACTTGCTTAGGTTAATAATATGTCATTAGGGGAAATGTAATTTAAGTCATTTTATAATTGTGAGTTGAGTTAATTACCTTTTTATGTGACCTAATTCATTATTGTATAAACCTTCTTATGTACTTTTTGGATAATTAATGTTAATGCAAATTTTTGTTGCAAAGAGAAGCTTCTTCCATTTTGAGTTATTCTTCAAATTTCCCTACTCCATACAAGTTCAACTTCATGCATTTGATCCTATATAAAAATATCCTCAATTATGGCATACTTTGACAAGAAGTGCATGTGCATATTTAGTTGGTTTGAACCAACCTTAAAACTTAGTTCTCATAGTATTCCAATTAGTAATGGAACCCAAGATGAGATGATAAATCTAGGCAACTACCCCATCTATGAGAGTTTCTATAGATAATCTTATAACATCTTCATGCTTAAATCCTAAGATTTGACATGGAGCAAAAAATGTAGAAATGTGTTCATCTTGGTTTTGTTTCCAATCACCTAAAAATTTGGCGAAGTTATTCCATGAACCTCTAGGTAGTTCATGCAACGATCTTAAGGCTAAAAACCCAATCGCATTACCCCAAGGTACTACCATATTTTAGAAAATTACTTTTTGGGTATAACATTCCTCGAAAGAACAAGTATTTGGATTATCAAAGTGCCTCCTAGATGTTGCTTATGGGCCTTAGGACTTATAGGTATGCTTATATATATTTTTTTATTTTTTATTTTTTAGGATTTAACTAAAAATTAAGATGTTGAAAATCAAAGAAAGGATCAGAGACACCTTTATCCTTAATACTCTAGTGAACCTTATTTCCACCATAATGAAAAATATTATTGACCAATAACTTGAGGTGGTTGAAATACTCTAATAATCACTCTTATCACAACTTCAAAAATTCATGCAAGGACTTATGGTTATTTTTGGGTTGCACAAAAAAGCATAGAACATGCCCCATGGTAGTCACCAAAAATTGTTTGCTAAAATTTTGTAAAGTGATAAAAGTTGGTATATCATAGACAATAATGCTATGGAATAAAGTCCATCCTCTATTATCATGTGAGACAACCTTATTTAAAGCAAAGGAAAATGGTATTTCTTTGACAAATATACATTATTTTTTGGGTGTTTGCATGTATATAGAAAGGAATTTTAGTGAGAAGAAAATATGAGAATAATGGAAAGAGCTATGTGATTTAGAAGAAGAAAAGGGGAACTACATGAATAATTGAGAAAACACATATTTCAATTATACTCCATGTTCTTGAGACAAAAATAAAGGATGACTATTTAACCATGAACATTTTTCATGAAAGTGTAAAAATTAATAAAATGAATCAATGAACATAAGAAAATTCATTCATAAAGACAATAGAGGCAAAAAATCCTATAACAATCTCATTTTATTAATTTATAAGAGAAACATAAAGTTTTTCCTTTTCCCTTTCTCTCTCCAAAATATTGTATCTTTTCAGAAGTTGAAAGCCCTTAAAAATGGCATGCAAGCCTTTATTTATAGCCTAGAAGGTGATAGTTACAAAGGACTCTACCTCTTGACTTGGCAAACTGTTACAAAAATCACTTTTTAGAATAAAATAATAATAATTTCACTTGTACTTCAACATTGAAATTTAAAAAGTGCAAAAAGACAACATAAAAATTGTAAAAGTGATTCTGTCAAAACACAGTTTTAGGAATTGTGAATTAGAGGATCTCTTCCTCCACTTGTTGACCACTACCTTCGGCAAAAACAACCTTGAATCATTTCTTCTTGTCTTTTTGTAGTTTTTTTAATAATCATCAAACCTCTTCATTGTTTCCTTGACTTTGTCTTCATCTGGATCATCTGAATGGAGATAGTTGATTTCACCTTTAGCCTAAAGATCTATTATTTGATGTGAAACACGTTGAAGTTTCTTTAAATCTTTATCAAGTTTATTGAAAGTGTTTTGATACCTAATGAACCTCTGAATAGACTTAAAGTTAAAGTAAGAATTAGGATTTGATTCCTTCTCCATCAACTATTTAAACTTGTCCTTAATAGTTTGCTCAGGAAGTACCACTCCATTATTATCAAGAAACGTGCAAGATTTTTTTTCAATTACTTCTTGTATATCATTTTTTCATTATCTGCCATCACGGGAGACTCTAAATTTTTCATGTTATTCTTCAAAAAAACAAGTCCAAAATTTAGT
This sequence comes from Torreya grandis, assembly GCA_037957365.1. NCBI lineage: Eukaryota > Viridiplantae > Streptophyta > Pinopsida > Cupressales > Taxaceae > Torreya > Torreya grandis. The sequence continues at coordinate 1,421,020 of JARHVA010003561.1, read as the reverse complement.
AGCACCTAAAAATTTAGTGTGGTCATCCTAGCATTTTTGACTTAGAACCTTTTATGAGATGAGAGTGTTTGGACTTGTTCTAGATAAGGCCTCTAACTTCGATAACAATTGCTTATATTTATATATTTAAGTTTTATATGTAAATTCAATTTTAATAGCATAATTGAGATCAATATCAAATTTTACATAAATAAATATATTTATATTTATTGACCCAAATCCTTGAATAAACAACTGCACTAACCATTCCATTTGCAACACTTGACTTGACCCATTTTGATTGACTACAATCAACTTTACTTGGGGTATTCAATTTTTTGCCTGGACTCAAATTTGGGTACAACATAATTGAAATTAACATGCCCAATTACATGGAATTTAATTTATATATGTCTTCATATGACATAAGAGCTAATCAATCCTTGTCTAATGATGAAACTCAATATATACAACATGTAGCTAATGAATTTGTATTGAGTGATAAAACACATGGAGAAACATAATATAATGAAACATTTATACATAGTGAAGTTTTCAAATGATGATTGTATTTATCAAAAGTAAATTCATGTAATCATTAATGTAATACAAAATAAAAACACATGTAAACTAGTAAACAAACTTCACAACTAATATACTTCAAAAGAGCTATCTCAAAGAAGAAAACAATCAAATGTTATACCTTCTATCTTACCGAGATGAACAAGTTCCTTATTTAGATATGATGTTGCTAAAAGTTTATGGTTGAAAAAGGCATCTACAAAATGTGTGGGTAATCTGATGGCACATCACCTTGCATAATTGATGATTTGTATGATGAACTATGATGAGAATTGAAGCTTTATATGAAAATTTAGCAACACTTCATTGCCACTTGAAAATTTATGGAGAATGGAAGTTGGCCCTTCCATTTATATATTTTCAAGATCAATTATGACTATTTATCTTAGATGGAGATCAAGGGTGGAGAATTAGTCCTACAATGGAAGATTAGAATTTAATGTTATGGTATGAAGTGTGTAAGATAAGTCTTTTGCTTGGGATTTAGTGTGATTTGTATAGTGATTTTTTTTACCTTGCTTGTACACATTCCATTTTGAATTAAATTTGCATTGGAAAATGGTGCAAATTTAGTATTTTTTAATTGTCAAATGGGTGGATAATGTGTGAAATTATTATTTTTGATTTAAGAAAATAGGGGTTTTCCAAATTCCATGGATTTTCCCATTAGGAGTATATTAATTAGCTAATCAAAGTTATTTTTCCAATTAAATTTGATTAGGAATGATGTGATCATATTTGTAACGTTCCCTCTTAATTTATCATTTAATTTAATTGAACCAAAATGACATTAACATAAAAACCAATTGATTCAGAATAATGTCATTAACTTTGATGTTGTGATGTGATGTATTTTTTGAATTAAGGATGTCTTGTCATGATTTGGGATAAAGTCAATAGTTATATTGATGATTTTGGGTGTCTAGAATATTTAGGCATGAATCAGTCGTTGATTCATAAAATTGGTTCATCAATCAGTGATGACGTGGAGTGGAAGAAATAAAATGTCTACATTTTCCCCCTCTTTAAAAGGTTGTTGTGAGACATTAGTGAAGTAATTTTTTTTATAAATAGTGATAAAACTAAAAAAATGGACATGGCAGGATGCCCTAAGTAATGCAATAATGATTAAAGAATGATGTGATCACATTTGGTGATTCTTTAAAAAAACACTGAATGTAGGCTCATAAGGTTACCCCAAATGAAAATGATGTGCCTAAGATGCCCCATCGAGGGATTGGATGGAAAATAAAAAATTGGATGGGTAGACCATTGAAATTAAGTAAACAAGATGAAATTTGGTAGAAGAGGTTGAGAAAGGAGAAAAGAGGCAAAAATGGGAAGAAAAATGATGAAAGTAGCAAAAAATAAGCCTCTTAGAAGAAAAATGGATGCATGAGGGAGTAGGGGATAATTTTTTTGAAATGAAAACTATAAATAAACCTTTTAGGGGTTGAAAATAGTTAATTTCCACCCTACTCCCTTTGAGTTTTAGAGATATAGATTTGTGTGCATGACCTGCAACTATCATGGCCTATATTTTAGTGTATAGACACCTTATAGAGCAAGTATGAGAATATCAATGACCACTAGGGAGTGGATTATTGGTAAGTGAAATGAAAATTTGAAAATGCTATCATTTTATATCATTAATGATAGGTCAAAGTAGAATGTGTGGTGATTTCATGATGAATAAAATTTTCTTCATGGCAAAATCACCCATGACAGTGGCAAGATCGTGATAAAAATGACATAATTATGAAAAGTTTAGCAAAATCATTAAAAATAGAGAAATCTTAGGGTTAATTAGAAACATTTCTAGGTTTGTAGATATAAATTAAATAGAGAAATCATAAAATGCATGTTAAGATCACCCAAATAGTAAAAATGTTCTGCCAAATAGTGGAAACATCCTTGGAATAGTGAGAGCATGGTTAGATTGGCAAGAACATTAGACAAATGATGTTATGGTGAAATTGTCTATATAATGGTGAAATCACCCTACATATTAGTGAATCATGCTAAATAATAGTGAAATCACCAAGGATGATGATTTGGATGGGTTTTTTTGATATCTTATCTAATTTGATGTTTGATTTTGGCTAATTTAGAAAGTTAGACTGACATTTATGAAGAAAATATGATCATAAGATGGGTAGGTGATTGAAAATGATAGAAAATGACAAAGTGTGATAACATGTATTGATTTTAAGAGTGTGGTGTACATCATCTAGTGTGGGGTCATTGCTCGCACATCGTGAGTGGGCTAAATATATGGAAAAATGAGGCCACAGGACTACTAGAGGCTGTGAGACTCTTACATGTGGCTCAAATGCCTGTGATTTGAGTATATAAAGAACTACTCATCACATTATATAAATGGTGGCATTAAAATATGAGTACCTTCTAGCTACTAACTAGGGAGGTTACTATGACATTAGAAGATGTTTAGAGGATCTTGTGTAACCCCATTTATGGTTGAGCCTTACACTAGTAGGTGCAGGGGTACATGGTTATGTTAGAGAGCTTGATCTAGATGACTAAAATTATTTTTATGGATGGATTTTTTGACATATATGCACTATTGGTAGAGTCATCTATTGAAAAGGAACACTTGATCCTTATGGATATTGTTAGTGGTAGTTTACTGTCTAAAAAGAGTGGTCAATTTTTCCACATGGAGATCAAAGGAGTTATTAGATATATTATGAGGATATGACTACATTTTATTTAAGCCCAATATTTCTTGCTTAGTTATATAAGGTTATTCACATGGTTGAATATGGGGTCGATCATAGTATTGGGGCATCCACCCTTCTTCAGATATGGTCATGGGAGCACATGGTAATTGAGTGACTCTTTAGACATAGGAAAAATAGGTTAGAGGATGCACCTTTAGCATACAATTAGGTGATTATCACATGAGGCCAATGAGGGCATTTGGGATATTTTAGTTTTTAATACTACATTATTGATGAGATGAATGAGTGAGAGATGATTTAGAGACCTTATTTACAAACACAGTTTTGGTGGATAGAGGATATTGATTATACATGATTCATGACTAGTGTTTGTTATATCACATGCCAACATGATTTCATAATAGAGATAAATCAACCAAATCAGGTGTAACATTAGCGAGAATTTTAATAGGATGTGTCATATGGGCCTCACTACTTTACACATATTTCCTAGGAGACTAATAAGTGGGGTCTATCAGTGACTAAATCATAGGTGAATACTAGTTGGGTGATGGTATAAGTAAATTTTTGGCCCTATAGGGGAGGACTTATAGATGAAAGGGTCATAAATGCCTATTTGACATTGTGGGCACAAAAAATACCTATTATATTGACTAGACCACAACTAAAAGTAGTGAAGACTCTCAAAGAGTGAGTTTAGGCAGTAGTACAAACCTATCCTCAGTGTTAGAGGTGAAGAGATGCACATCAAAAATTGATGCAAATTCAAAGATATGGTGATGGATATGGGGATGGGGGTGTAGGATAAGCTTAGGTTTTATATTTTGTGGTGATGGGGGTGGATGATAGAGGATACAAACATGGGAGACTGTATGTAAGTTGGACCCCAAACTCTTTGGAGTATGTAGGATTGGTCCCCTGATAGATGACAATACATATAAATCATGCCATTGTTGTTTATGAATTGTTTATTATAGATATCATAATAGAGATAGGAGTGGGGACTGATGATAAGGTTGGGCCATTAGGTTAGATGAGGACGAAGCCATGATTAATTGACTGCATGTGGAGATTATAGTTAGGGTGTCTAAGATATCTAGTTTAAAGTAATCAATATCTGCACTTCAGACTCACTTGGTATGGGTTCAAGGGGAGATTGCTATAATACAAGAATTGATCAAAATGTAGGGCATAACTATTAGTATATTGAGGGTATGGGTTACTCAGATACTAATATTTAGGCACAACTAACAATGAGACATATAGATGTGGCCACATTGACAAAAAGTGGGATATAATATGTGTAGTTACACATAGACTTCACAGAGAGTGAGATGCTACTCAAAATATAGTTACATAGTAGGGTCTTACTAGGGCTTTATCAAAGAACATGTAGGCAAAGGATGAGGCAAGATACTATAGATGGTTATATGAGAGTGTGGTGTCACATAGTCATGAGGCACCTTTATTTGAGGACTATAATAATGAGAGGTATGGCTGATCTTCCATGATACTCCAAACATATGTTTCACAAAGATCAATGAGACATTTTGATCTACAAATAGGATTTATGGGGCCACTACAGATGAAACCTCCTACCAACATAAGGTAAAGTATCATTAGGGAAACCCTAGTCCTAGATAACCTCAGAGTCCACCACCTGAGTGACATAATCAGAGCTAAGGATGTACATGTATACTTAACATTTTTTTGATTTATGAGATGTTCATACATATATGATGTATAGAAATTTTTGTCATATATGGACATTCATTTTGTACTCATGTACATTTGATGTATATGATTGATATGATGTGCATTTTGATGTGTTCTTTCAGATACATGTGATGTGTTATTTTATTGTTTGATGTTAGATAGATATAGATATTGATGTATTTTTCACTTATTATTTGAGGTGGATTATTATGTAAAATGTTGATGTTTTGAAAATTTACTATCTTTTATATGCTTGTTTTATGATGTGACCATGTTAGCTTATGTAGTCATTGTGTTGATTGATATTTGATGAAAACATGTAGTTTTTATTTAGCATGTTATCACACTTAGCCATTATGATAATATATGAAAAAAGGGATGTTTTGTTTAACACACTTACATATATCCTTTGTAACATGATATTTAATTTTATAATTGACATGATGCACTATAATTATAAAAGAAACCATGATAACATATTTTCTAATTGTATAGGGAGTAACTCAAATGTAAGCATGTAATAATATGCAACATGATATAAAATCTATGACAATACTATTGATGCATATGCATTGAGCTAAGACTCAATCACTAAAAATATATAAACAATCAATCAAACACTCACACATATATAACATCAATAAATAATAAAAATACATCATTGTGTACATGTTGTTAAGAAACCTCATGCTTGTTTTGCCCATAAGTCCTAACAAGTGTAGGTTAGTCAAAGTTACCAAATAAGGTGAAGGCCAAAATAAAAAAATGGGGAATTGGGAAGATGGGAAGTGATGTAGCCAAGCTAATCTCATATACCCAATGTAACTAAGTGTTGCCTACATAGTTTGTGCGGACCTTAGGTTGAGGTAGTTCTCCCAAAATGGGAGAAATGGAAATTGGTGATGCTATTTAAGATGATGATGAGTAGATGAAGGACAACTTCCCATATAAAGTGTGAAAATGAATGGAAGTAGGATGAAGGCTGACATACTTAATGATTTTTACCCAAATAGAGTACAGAATGGAATCCAAATCTATATATGATGACAAATTATACAAAGATTTTGTTTCTTTATGTCTCTTTAAGTATTTTCTAGATTTTTTAAATGTTTAAGAATTTAGGATTTTATGATTTTTTGGGATGTTTGGATTATCTAATGTTTTTGGATTTTTTAGTTTCTAAGTATATACAAGGACAACCATAGATGAATTTAAAAGTGAAATGAGAAGTAAATACAAAGGAAAACCAATACATATATATAAGAAGAGAATAGTAAAGGGAAAACTAACTCTAATAGTGGATGCATAAATTAATATCATGTGTATGGAAACCAACTAGATGTAGGACGTGAAAAAGGGAAATAATATTGTGCAAAAAAGACATAACTAAAATAATATCTTAAATGACTACAAGATAGGGAATCAATCCCTGTGGCCTTATGATGTCTTGTTGTAAAATTTTTATCACCTTCAAACCATGCCAAATCTATTATAACCTATAATACCTATAGATCACCATCAAGGTCAAAATAATAAAAATATGTTGGCTTAATGAGATAGATTGGTGGATGGATGTGAAAGGATGTGGATATATCCCCAAGCACTAGGGTAGTCATAGACAATGCCATGATGGATCAAGCATAAAAGTGCTTGATATGCATGGTGTTAATGGGCTCATGTAGTTCCTACCCATCTTCTATATCCAATTGGTAAGCACCAGAGCCATACTTTTTTGTTAAGATGTACAAAACTAACTAGTTAGGCCCAAAGTCTCACATATTTTATCAATTTGAATTGGTGTATTTATGATTTTTTTTTAATACAAAATAACCAACTTCAAAATCTCTATATCTAATGTGCTTATCATAACTATAATATAGTTGATTATGATATGATTTGAGATGATTTAGGGTGGCTAGCCATTTTTCATCTAAAAGTTACAAGTCTTGTAGCCAGACTACTCTATAGTCTTCATCATCAATGAGATATTGCAATGAAATGCACAAAGAAGGTAAGTGGATCTCTATAAGGACAATGAATTTAGATCCAAAGACCAAGGAGTATGGTGTGGAACATGTGGGGGTACAAATATTGGTGTGATATGCCCATAAGGTAGGAAAAGGTTGCAAGTGTTAGTCACATCCAATGTCATTAAATTTTTTTTTTGAATATTTTAACAATGGTTTTATTTGATGCCTCAGCTTGACCATTACCTTAGGGATAATAAGGAGTGGACCATTTGTGTTTGATATGGAATTGGGTATGAAGAGATTTTACATTGTTATTTTTTAAGGACTTACCATTATCAAAAATGATGGTGGAAGGAATACCATAATGACAAATGATGTGATTAGGAATGAATTTATAAATCTGATTTTTGGTTACATAAGTGCAAATAATGACATCAACCCACTTAGTAAAATACTCAATGGTAGTAATTATGTGTTTATAGTCATCAAATAATGTGGGGTTTATCTTCCCTATGAGATTGACTCCCCATGTTGAAAATAGCTAAGGAGATTTGATTAATTGAAGTGCTTGTGATGGAGTGTGGATTAAATCACCATGTTTCTAACAAGAAACACTTATTAACATATGCACATGTATCGCATTCCATTATTGGCTATTAATAACCCATACAAAGGAGATTTTTAGTGAGGACCATTCCACTTGTATGGCCCCCACAAATCTCATTGTGTACATGTTTGATAGCTAATTTTACTTTTCCCAAATTTAAATAATGAAACAACATCCAAACATAGCCTTTATGATAGAGTGTGCCACCAATTAAGGTGTAATGGGAAGCATTATGGATAAATTATTTTTTTTTAGAATAGGATAGGTCGCTAGGAAGGGCATGGTATTCAAGGTAAGTTAGTTATCATGGTACCATGGTGGGCTAGGGACAACAATTTCACATACCATTTCTAATCCTAGATGGCCAAAACTGGCATGATGAGTTGTTCAATTAGGAATTGATTTTCTTAGACATTAGAAGTTATTTCTAAAAGTGATCTAATAATTGCCATGATGTTAATTGATCTATTATTAGCTCGTGGTACTTGTTTGAAATGTCTATGCTTGAAGTACTACTTGAGAATGTTGATCATGATTTTATAAGGCATGATCTTATCATCCTTTATTTGGTATTTATCAGTGACTTGATTGATGATTAGTTAAAAATCACCATATATTATTAACTATTAGATGTTTTATTGGATTGCAAGGTGAAGTTCTATAATGAGAGCCTCATATTATTCTGTGTTATTGGTACATGGAAATCCAATGCAAAACTCCTTAGGGATGAGATTCATTTGTGGTGTGATGAAAAGGATGCTTGCCCCTGATCCAAGGGATGTGAATGAACCATAAAAGTAGAGCTTCCACTATTGTGATTCATCAGGGGTCAAAATGGAATCATCTAGAAAATAAATGTTTAATGGTTGTGTGTCTAATAATAGAGAATCAACTAATTGATAAAAAGTACATGTCCCTTAATAGCCTTCTAATTTTCATATTCAATATCAAACTTGCTTAGGAGCATAACCCATTTTTCCATGTAACCTGTCAAAGTTTATTTTGATACGAGATAGTTCAATAGATCAACTTTAACAATGAGGATAGTATTGTTATTGAGTATATAATCTCAAAACTTATTAGATGTAAATACCACTATAAATGTGCCTTTTAAATGGGTGTATAGTTATGTTCATATTCTATCAGTGTTATTCTCAGATAATACATAGTGTGTTCATTTCCTTGATCATTGTGCTGGGATAAAAATGCCCCCAAGACCTGTTGGGTTACAAACATGTAAAGCAACAAAGGCATCCATAGTGTTAGAGGGTCCAAAATTGGTATATTATCCAAATATTTATGTAATTGTTCAAATTCCTCATGATAATTGTTGTTCCACTGAAAGGTGGTGCCATTTTTCAAGAGGTGGATGAATGAATGGAAGTAATCAACTAGTTGTGAAATGAACCTAAAAATAACTTGAATGTTTACCTGTAAGCTATGTAGCTATTTTAGATTTGATGAGGGAGGCATTTTTATTATGGCCTTAATTTTAGTTGGATCTAATTTGATTTTTTGGATATAATGAAGCCCAATGATTTTTTGGATATAATGCCAAATGCACACTTTTTAGGATTGACGTTCACCTTGTACTCTCTAAGATGTTTAAAATTTATTTACAAAGTTGATGGTGTCCTACATAAGTTTTGTATGTTCCCAAAATGTCATTTACATAATCCTCCATAATGTCATGTATCATTTCATGGAATATGATAATCATTTCTCGTTGATAAGTAACACCTACATTTTTTAAGCCAAAAGGCATGACTTGGTAACAAAATGCCCCACATGGAGTGGTGAATGGTGTCTTATGTTGATCATTGGGTGAAATTTTAATTTGGTTATATCTATAAAATCCATCCATAAGTGATAACATTTCATACCCTATTGTAAAATTGATGATCATATTAATATGTGGTAATGGGAAATCATATTCGGGACAAGATTTGTTAATATCATGAAAGTATGTATAGAGGTAAATACCTGTAGGTTTCTTGATGATATGAAATATGTTAGAAATACATTTTGAATAATCAATAGGTCTAATGAACACTAATTCCAAGAGTTTTTCAAGTTCTTTCTTGACCAATAATGCTATACGTGGATGCATTTGTGCAATTTTTGTTTGATGGGCTTTGCATCAGGATGCACTACAAGATAATGAAAGACCAAAGAAGGGTCTAATCCAAGCATGTCCATATAAGACCATGCAAAGGTGTCAATGAATTATTTAATGAGAGAAATGATGAACTCATACTCTTCCACTATAAGAGATGCTCCAAGCTTGATAATTCATGGATTATCTTCAATACCAACATTAGCATCATTGGTTTATTCCACAAATAGTGTGGAACCATCTTCTAATATTATGAGAACTAAAGGAAGCTTATATACTTCTTATAATTATGAATCAACTAGATCATCAAGCTAGTGATATAAGGAAGAATGTAAATCATTCATCTCAGGTAAAAGCCAATTTTGAATTCTGAAAATTTTTGTGCCAATTCTTCAAACATTTATTTCTCAGAAGGACTGGCATCTACTCCAAAGTTTAAGATTATGGGAGTATTGGGATTTTATGCTTCCTCATGAAGAGAGTGGAATTCCATATTTTTTGGTGCCTCTAATAGGTTTTCACCATATAACACATCTTTGTTTTTACTTTTATCACTATCCAATATTGCATCGAAGAAGTTTTCACTAGATGACATTAATTTTTTATTTTATTTATTATTTTGATTGAGGAAATTAACCTACTCTCCAAAGTAGGTAGTGGGGTCCAAATTAATCTAAAATCCTTGTTTATGGTCCCCAAGTAGGAAACCATCTCTAAGACCCAAAAATTATATAATGGCTTCATTATTTTAGATTTTTTTTAATGGTATGCAATCTTGTTGGTTCTAATTGACAAGTTCAAGATATTGAAGGTCAAGGTGAATGGTAAGGATGACATTAATGTCAAAAAGGTTTCTATTGGAAAGCTCATTGTATATGATATAATAGGACTCTATGTTGTTATTGGGATAATCATCATTAGATGTCACAATGTCATCACTTTCGAGATCCAAGGGGTTACCCCCAGGGGATTTGTATCATGTTAGAACATTTAATGGCTAAGTGGGCCATATTAAACCCTTATACATTTAAGTAATTAAATACTAAATGATTTATTATTTATTAACATAGGTTGAAAAACCTTGTGTAAATAAGTAATAAAACATAGTTGTTTATTACTTACTTTTTATTGTAAATTATTCTTAGGGAAAGATGGACTTATTGGTTACAATGATCACATCCCTTCATCCCCATTATAAATAGGATTTTACCCCTACTATAATTCATCTCAAAAACATTTGTTGAAAACATTAAAACATTGAGTGAATTGATATTTGTGTGTGGCAAGTATCTTGTAAAAGGTTTTGTGAAGAAGTTTTGATACAAAGAGAAAGTGAGAAGAGGAAGGCTATGTATTGGGGTTTATTATTTTTCACTTATATGAATATCATCATTTGTGGGGTTTTACCTCTTGGAGGTTTTCCCACGCAAATTCCTGTCATGTGATCTAGTTGTGTAATGTGCTTTTGTTCTTGTTCTCTCATCTGGATCTATTTAAATGCTCTGCATATACATTTCATATCTTGACATCTTCTTTTGAAAGAGGATGCTCATATGGCTACCAAACTTTAGATTTAAAGGGTTGATCCTTTATTTCGGTCTATTTATGTGAGGGCATGTGCCTTAGATATGGCCATTTTGATGGCAAGAATGACATCTAAATTTAGTGTTTTCATAGTCCAAAGCTTGGATCTAAAGGGAATGGTTGTGCTTTAATTAAATTCTATCTAATAGACCTTTGCTAAGATCCACCTCCACACAAATGTGAGTGTAGTTGAATAATCCTTGATTAAATCTCTCGAAATCCATTTTTATGAATCTTTCCAAAGAATTTCCAATAACTTCATATAGTGAAGGGTGCCAAAAGGAAAGAGGAAGATTTGGGAGCCAAACCCAAACCAACATTTTGGACACCACCATAGTAGTAGGATTAAAAACTAAAACCCAAGGAGTTGTAAAGAGTCGAACTCTACCCCAAAATCATGGGCCTTCCTAAAAAGCCTCTTTGAAAAAAATTAAGGGAGAAAAATTGAAATACAAAGAAACCTTTTTGAGTATAAATGGAGCACACACTCCTTAGTCCAGTTAGAATAGAACCACTAATGCAGATCCTCTAATTAAGGATAGAATCTATTAAATCTAAAAATAATAGCATATTCTTGAAGATATGAAATTAAGGCACTTACCTTTAGGAGATATATTTCAATTGTTGGTATCTCATCCAATTATTCCATGATATATGGACTTGGAAAAACTTTAGGGGAAGCTAAAAAAAAGGGAGATATTAAGTAGGCAACATCCTTAAAAGAGATGGATCCAAAGCCCTATTTTGAACCGGCTTTAAAACAAAGATTTGACACCATAATACTATTGATTAAGGAAAAACTTGACTACAAAGAGAAATGTTAGGGTAGCCGCAATTGCTATGGCAGGCCTGTCATCAATTCATAGGCTTGTCATTGTGTTCTATTTCCCTTTTTTTTAGGGTTTTTGCCCTCCATCTTTCCATTTTACATCTAATCTCCTTACTATCTAAGATAACCTTAAAAATTGGTTTTGCATTTTTAGTATCACGGATCTCAGACCATTCTTTTTTTCATTTTGGCACATTTTGGATACATTGGTGTGGTCATTTATTGATTTAAAGCCTCTTATTATAGTTTTATACATTTTTAAATAACAATGTTTAGATATTTGTTTAGTGTGTGACACTTATGACACCTAATCTAGTGCAAATTCTTATAATTTCTTACATTGTTTCACATCTATTTGAAAAATTATTTCTTGTTCACACTTGAAATTTGCTTTAATATAAAATAAATTTAACATTCACATTAAATATGGTTCAATTTTAAAAATTATCTAGTGTTATACTATCGTTATTAAATGGAAGCAATAGCTTCACCTAACTTTGTATTTTTTAGTGTAGGTTTTTATTCTATTTAATGGTTTTTCCCTATACATGTTGTTTAACTTGTTTAGGTGTATTCTTTTAGGTCAATATGAAATATAATCCCACATTCATGAGGATGTGTAGAAATGTTTATTTTTCACCTATATAATGTACCTTCATAAAGCTTTTATAACTAATGATATTAATGATAATTCATTAATGACTATTATTATAAATCTTCTTTCTAGTTCATATTTGATTTCATTATTACACATATGTAATTTTTTCATGCATTATATGTTATCCAAATCAATCCTTGATTATGGCCCACTCCAACATGGTATCAGAGCTTTTATGGTAGATGAATGCCATTTTTCTTGTGAAATATTGAGTTTTAGCTTGCATGTCACATATCTATCATTCATTGACCTAGCTATTGAAGATACATTCTTTCCTAAATTTTGCTCTTCTTTTGGTGTCTTTTATTGATCTAGATTTAGAAAAAGAATAAGAGAAAGGTGTCTCCTGCTGGTCATATTTCATCTGGTAAATTTTCTTATAAAATGGCCTACACCATTAGATTTAAAAGGTGTTAGAACCTTATGATCAATTGTAAACATGACCTAGTTTGGTGATAGTCAATTTTTACCATTTTTAGAGGGTTTCAAATATTTTTTAGTGAATTCACGCTAATCCATACTATATGGAATATTCAAGGTAAAATCCTTTCTAGGTTTTCTAGGTTTTTGGATATCTTTGGTGGATATTTTATGGATTTTCTATCACCATATCAAATCTAGTTTTTCATGGCTTGGTAAAAATTTCACACCCCTTTGCACCTACTAGAATGATTAATTATAATAGAAATCATCATTCCTGACATCAAAGTTTTTGATAACTTATGCAGACCTTAATCCTAACATCATAGTTTTTGATTACATGTATAGCTTTCATCCTTGACATTAGACCTCTCAGCTACATCAACTAGCTAAAATCTTGATGTATCGAGACTTTTGACTAAAATCATAGTCTATAAGTTTGACTATCCAAAATTCTAATTACACCCATAGTCCGTAAGTCTAATGTGTTGATACTTCCAACTACATCCATAGTTCAAAATTTTGAGATCGAGACTTTTAACTTTTCTGATAATGGCCATGAGGATGTCAAATTTAAGCCCATGAATTATGACACTATTCATTAATAAATTGGATTAATTTTGGGTGATCTCATCTTACCCCTTAGGATTCTAGTCACATTGGAATTTAATCCCTTGGTCAAAACCAACCCAAGGGGCTTAACTTTTACTCACAAAAGTTGACCAAATTTTTTGTACCCTAAAATTTTCAACCCAAATTTTACACACCAAAAATTTTCAACCCATTTTTTTTCAAATTTGTGCATAGTGGAGATCATTATTTTTTGTAAGCAAAAAAACATTCAAAATTCCATAAATTTTAGTTGAAAGTTTCTTTTGGGTGCCATTTTTTTGAAAGTGTGAGTGTTTTTGAGTTCTACATATTGGTGATATTCTTTTACCTTGTAAAATGGAACCTATATAGATTCAATGGGGTATTATATAATTGTCTTTTTTGCACACTCAGTTCAACACATATATCCTTACTACAATAGATCAATATCAAGTTTTGCTTCTTACTCCATTTAACTGTCATAAGTATAAATTCAAAATACAAAAAAAGCTTACACCAAATCACTATGGGTAGAGAAATAGAATCAACACTAGATGCAGAGAAGGTAAAGTGGTACAGTAGAAGGGATGAAGTCTACAGTCTACTATGCCTGTCTATGTCTCTCAACTTTCTCTTTCATATTTAATTTGAAACTACTCCTAATGAAGTGTGGAACATATTAAAAATACTCTTTTCGAAGCAAGACATCATGAGGGGTAATGTGTTGGAGAATAAACTCATCAGTTTGAACCCATACAATTTTGATATGACACAAGACTTATTCAAAAAGTGTAAATCATTCAAGTTATAGTTAAAATTATGTGGCTTTGATAAAAATGATGATCAATTGATTCTTTCCATTTTTTCCAAGTTGGGATATAGTTATTCTATCTTCTTTTCTACCTTCCATGCCACCAAGTGGGTCCTTAGAGCTACATGGACCATGTTGTGCTTAGATGACTTTGTTACTGACTTGAGTCAAAAGTAAGACAAGATTATTTAAATGGGTACACTGAAGTCATCTAAATTGCATTCCTTAATTATGAGTCATGATAATCATAAGGCTTCTAATAGTAAGGAGAAGAAACATAACAAAAATGACACATAACAAAAAAGGGTAAAAAATATGATGCTAACTTCAAATCATCAAAAGAGTCATCTTATTTATATTGAAAACCTAAGAAAGAGTGACTCCCATATGCCTATTATGATAAATCTAGGCAAGATGAATCTAAATGCATAAAGAAATAGATTAATCAACTGACAAAAATGCTTGAGGAAGATAAGATCAATGTATTTGATGCTTCAAATTAGAGTTCATCAACATAGGAATTTTGGAAGGGTAAAGATAGTAAAAATGGTAAACATAAGGGTAAAGCAGTTATTGTAATTGCATCCCAACCTTCCATATGGGTAATTGATTTTAGTGCCTCACACCACATGGCTTCATCATAAGACATGTTCTCATCCTTGGAGCCTTGGTCTATACCTTCCATCTTATTAGGTGATGATACTTCTATCAAAAGTGAGTGGGAGAGGATTTGTTGAAGTGAATGATGGGATATTTCATGATGTTCCATGTGTTCCATCTTTATCCACCAATCTCCTATATATTTATTAGATCACTCATATTGCTTCAGGTAAGAGAGTTGAGTTCATACCTAATTCAATGGTTATTAGGGAAGAAGATAATGATTCCACATTTGTATTTAGGAAAGCAGATCATTAGTCATGATTGTATAATTTGTCACATTTTGCTTTTGATCAACCGTCTATTGCATTACTCATTCAAATAGAGTGAGTAAATTATGACATGAGTGATTTGGCCATCTCAACTATTATTACCTAGAGAAACTCAGTCATCATGACATGGTTTTAGGGTTAATATGTGTTCATTTTTATAATGATGTTTTTTAGGGATGAATACTTGGTAAACATCCTAAAGATAAGTATGACAAAGGCAAATCAAAGAGAGTTGAACACATATTGGAGATTTTCCATAGTGACATTGTTGGTCCATTTCCAAAACCTGCATTCAACAAGACTAAATACATACTTACTTTCATTGATGACTTTTTGAGGTACACTTGGGTGTATTTTTTTAAGCATAACTTAGAGGTATTTGACCATTTTTAGGACTTAAAAGAATTTGTATAAAAATAGTCAGGTAAAGCCATCAAGATTTTATGCACCAATAATGGCGGTCAATATGTTAGTAATCATTTTGAATAATTCTACACTTTATGTGAGATTAAACTAGAACATATAGTTTCATATAGTCCTTAGTAGAATGGTGTTAAAGAGTGAAAGAATAGGTCCTCGAAGGAAATGGCCAAATATATACATCACTATAAGTATATTGCACCTCAATATTGGGTTGAGGTCATCAACTATGCTTGTTATATCCAAAACTGAGTTCCTCACAAAAAATTAAAGGGAGTCAATTATTTTGAAGCATGAAGTAGTTGAAAACCCATAGTGAAGTGATTACAAGTGTTTTAATATCCTACTATGGATTGCATTCTAAATAATAAATGTAAGGTAATGGAACCTCAGAGTCAATCTTACATCTTTGTTGGATATCCTAAGGGTTTTAAGGGTACAAGCTCCTCCATCCCACCACTTATGAGTTTTTTTATTGAAAGAAGTGTTAATTTTCAAGAGATTCCTTTGGACTTCAAAATCAACACCTCTCCCCTTCTTCATATGCATTGGGATTTGATAACATTTCTGATAATTTATATCT
The DNA here is from genome assembly GCA_037957365.1 of Torreya grandis. Taxonomy (NCBI): domain Eukaryota; kingdom Viridiplantae; phylum Streptophyta; class Pinopsida; order Cupressales; family Taxaceae; genus Torreya; species Torreya grandis. The sequence continues at coordinate 1,404,520 of JARHVA010003561.1, read as the reverse complement.
ATCTAATCATATTCCTAACAATTTAGATTCTTCTTCTAGTTTTGATGTTGGGAGTAGTGATGAGGGATCACTTTTTCCTCCCATAATATCTTCAGAGGATAAGGAATATCCTCCTAAATCTCCTACGTCTAGTCCTCTTTAGGCTAGACAAACATTGCAAAGTACTAGACAATGGGTTAGAGATCCATCAAACAATAGGCAAACCCATTCATAATTCTAAAATGCCCCACATGATTTCAATGAATCTAATTCTGATCCAAAATAATTTCATGAGACATCAAGCACACCTAAGTGGGATAATTATATGGAAGAGCAATATTGTTACTTACTAAGGAATAACACTTGAGATTTAGTCCCTCTTCTTACAGGAAGAAAACTTGTTCGATGTAGGTGGATCTACCAATTATTTTTTTATCAGATGGGTCTACAGACAAGTTCAAAGCATGTTTGGTAGCAAAGGGTTTTTCTTAGGTACTTGTCATTGACTATATTTAGACATTTTCCCAATTTACAAAATGAAATCAATTCAACTCACTCTCACTATTAACATAACATATCTTTGGGATGTTCATCAGATGGATGTGAAGAGTGTCTTTCTTCATGGTGACCTCAACGAGGAAATAGACATGGAGAAACCACATGGATTTGTGGAATATTCTTCCTTAGTTTACAAACTTTAGAAATATATCTATGGCGTTAAATAAACTCATCAATATTGGTATGCCAAGATGGACTCCTTTCTTATTTCATTTGGGTTCACCAAATGCCATTCTGATCTAAATGTCTACATTTTATGGCAAGATGATTCACTGTTGATTTTAGTTTTCTATGTGGAAGACCTATTGATCATAGGGAGTTCTTCATCCACCATCACAATAGTGAAAATTATTTTGTCTGATAGGTTCTTAATGAATGACTTGAGCTTATTACACTAGATCCTGAAGATTAAAATTTATTAGTCTGACTCTAAGATCATTATTGCATAATTTAAGTATGCTCTTGATTTGATTGCATGGTTTAACATGACTGACTATAATCCAACTCTGAATCCTTTTATATCTAGTGTGAAACTTGAGGCTGATTTCCATATCCTTTGGTTGATGCTACCTCATATTGATAACTTTTTGGTAGTATCATCCACCTTACATACACTAGACCTTATATTTCATATGTAGTGGGCATGGCCTCTAGATTTATGTATCAACCACATGAGTTATAATGAAAAGTAGATAAATGGATTATCCACTAAATTTAGGTTACTCATAGTTTTGAGATTCATTATGGAGTAGGAATTGACATCAAACTGATTGGTTATATAAATTTAGATTAGGCTAGTGATATTTAGAATCATAAGTCTACTTCAAATTATAGTTTTTCTCTTAGTTTAAGTCTAATTAATCAGTCAAACAAGAATTAAAATGTTATTGATTTATCTTCTATCAATACAAAATATAAAGAATCTATTAATGATATCAATGAGGCTATTTGGTTTCAAGGGATTCTCATTAAGTTTGGCATCTAATTTCAAAAACCAATAGTCATCTTCTGTGACAACTAAATCATAATCTAGATCTATATGAATTTGGTCTTCCATTAATAGACAAAGCATATCAAGATTCACATGTATTTCATTCTAGAGCTCATCCATGAACAAGTCATTGATCTATGCTACATCTAGACAATGGAATAAATTTTTGATATATTCACTAAACTCTTCATTGAGAGTAAGAAACTTCATTTGCATGTTCTTCTTGGGGTTCAAGCAGCTTTGACATCCTCCTTTAGGGGGGAGGAATTTTATTATACTTGGGTACCTCATCATGCCTTTGTTCTAAGACCCAATTCCACTACCCACATAAACTATGCTTAAGGGGTGTGTTAGTTTAGGTTTTTATTCTATTTTTTGGTTTTTTCCTACACATGTTTATTTTACTCAAGTGTCTTATTTTAGGTCATTGTGAAAGATAATCCCACATTGATAAAGATGTGAGGACATGCTTATTTTCACCTATATAATGTACCTTCCTAAATATTTTATAGATAATGATGTTAATTATAATTTATTTGTGTTTTTTATTGCAAAGCTTCTTTCTGACTCATGTTTGATTTCACTACTACATAGGTAATTTATTCAGTTATTTGATCCTATCCAGACTGATCCTCACTTATGGCCTAGTTTAATAGTATTAGATACATCTCAAAAGATTAATGGATCAAACTATAATATATGTAAAATTCATATTAAAGAATAATTTATGGCCTAAAAGTTGTGAAACATTATCATTGGGACTAAAAAAACCCTTTTAGAATGACATGTTACTCTTGATCTTTCAAATGTATTTCAATGTAAATCATAATATGCCATGTTGATTATCTTATGAAGTGTTTGGATGAATTATTACTCCATATCGGTAATCATGAGTAATCTATTAATTCTTGGAAACTCTTTGAGTCTATGCATGAGGGCACTCATCTCTCTAATATTATCAAGATTTTTGAATTGCTTATAACACCTATGAAAGGTGATGAAAAGTTATTAACTTGATAAAATCAATAATATTTAATTTCAATAAGATGGATACAAATATAATCTAATTTAAGATCAATTTTTATATTTTATTATTTAGCTTAATATTCATGATTTTTTTAATAATTTTATCTCAATCTTGAATTAAAAGTACTAAACAGAGTAAGATATCCCTGATCTCACTACCTTGTTAGCTCTTCTAATTCAAGAAGAGTAAGTGATGTATAATTTTGATTCTAAAGAGAATGTCACTCATCTAATTTTCACTCTCAACCCTATTTTTGAGAATAATAAAAACCAAAAACCTAACCCTAATTTTGCCAATGGCAAAAATAAGAACAAAAAATCTAGCAATATCATAAACTTAAATTTAATGAAAATTGTAATATGTGTGGTAAATTTGGTCATAAAAGGGAAAATTGGTATAAAATTAAAGATAAAACACAATAAAACCCCTAAAAATAACAAAGGGAAGAATCCTAATCAAAACCGTTAGAATAACATAATTAGAATAACAATTAGGAACACATTTCTAATGTTATTACTTTATATGTTGTTTTTTTTGCTTCTAATGAGAACAAATAGATTTTAGATAGCGGTGAATCACACCACATGACTAGAGATATTTTTGAAAATATTTTCTTAGGAGATAATTCATTTTTAGAAGCAACTAAGTAAGGAAAGACAAAATTTTAAAATGTTTTTATTATTTATGTTTTCTATATACCAATGCTTAAGAAGAATTTGTTATGTTAATCTCAACTTTTGAATGATAACTTCATTATAAATTTGATTCAAGATAATTGGTCCATTAGAAATCGATATGGTTCTCTAATTGCTGAAGGCATTCAAAACAATGATTTATATATTTTCTCTACTTCTTATGCATGTAGTCTTTCATCACATAGTAATAATGAATCTCAATTATGGCATGAAAGATTAAGACATACTAGTTAAATAAGTTTACAAGATATGTATTCTCATAATATTATTATTAATCTTTCTTTTATCTCTTCCCATCATGAAACCTATGAAATATGCTTATGTGGTAAACAACATACTAATCCCTTTCACAAGAATCATAATGTGAATTTCTCACATCTTTTTAGAATTAATTCATAGTGATGTAACAAGACCTATTAAAGTTATATCTCTTAATAGTTATTTTTATGCTATTATTTTTATAAATGATTATACTAGAATGATCTAGTCATGTTTCATTAAAAAGAAATTAGAAGTGTTGTCTAAATTTAAAGAATTTAAATCATTTTTTGAAAATACTCCTAACTTTTCTTCACGACTAAGATCTAATAATGGTGGTGAATATATTAGTAAAGAGTTTTATTATTTTTTCATTAGTTTTGGTATTCAAAGGGAATTAATAACTAGTTATTCTCCTCAACAAAATGGTATTGTTGAGAGGAATAACCGTACCATGATTGAGATGGCTAAAATAATGTTGCATTTTGCAAATATTCCTAAGTTCTTATGGACCGAAGCCATGAATATTGTTGTGCATATTCTAAATAGAGTCCCTATTAAAGATTTGCATATTTATACCTCTTTATAAATATGGTCTAAAAAGAAATCCAATGTGGCTCATCTTAGGATCTTTGGTAGCCTTGCTTCCATCTTTATTCCTAAATTTAAAATAAAGAAGATCCTACTTCCTATTATTGTATTTTTGGAGCTTATGGAGGTAATACTAAAGGTATATGTTCCATCTAAGTGACAGATTATTGAAATAAGAATGATTTTACTCTCAAAAAATATTTTTGTGAGTCCTCTATGGAACCTCCTCAATGTTTTTTTTGGGATGAACTTGGCTCTCTTGTTTCTCCTTATGAAGAAATAGATTCCCTAGAGGAAGGTGATCAATATTTGGATAGCTTAGAGTCTAAGAAACCCCTTAAATTTCATGTTCAATCTTGTTGGTTGAATATTTTTTCGATCAGCGTATTGATAAACAAAATAGGTCTGATCAGCCAAAGTAGGAAGATTGGTCATCCAAATGTGTAGTTTTACCACATCAAAAGGGGACTAATCTCTCCTCTCATCAAGGCGAGGTTCCCTATAGGTATGTTATATATATATAAATAGAAAATAGTACTCAAGGGTAGGATAAACCATCCATCTCTCTTTTTTCAGAGATGATGCATGCGAATCAAAGGAGAAATCTCCAAGGAAATGACAGAAAGCACTCCTCTTCTTTTAAAAGTACTATTCAACAATCCACAAGAATACTGCAGGTAGTAATTGTAAAATGTAAAAAAGGACGTAGTAACTAGCAAATCGAGATGTAGCACAAAGTCTCCACCTGAATTGCCCAAGAGTGAGATACGAAGGACAATGAGGGCACAAAGTTGTCCCAAGGTCCTTTACACAGAAATAAAAAGAAAACAGGCTAAAAGACAATTATGGGGGCACAAAGTCTCTCCACAGTTGACTTCTGGACACCTTCCTGACTACTTTTCACTAATTTTGCTTATTGAATTAAAGGAACAGAAAATATATTAAGGAAAAAGACATAAGAATAGTTTTCCCAACAACAAAGATATCACAGCACAAAGTCTGAAAAGTCACTTGCTTTCTTATTCCAATAACAAAATATGATCAACAATCTGAGCTCAAAGTCTCAATAATGCCTTTGAATTTGGACAGAGTTTCATTTTTGATTGTCAAAAAGAGATATTTTACACTAACAAGAGAGTCCCTTATATAGCCTCTTCAAGAAGGACTCGAGAACAATAACACATCATGTTGCATTGAAATCTTTTAAAAAGATAGGCTGGAACTTAGGGGCATTTACCCATTTATTTTTATCAATGCAGAGAAACAAGTCATGCTATTGAAAGTTTGCATCTTTCAATGTCCACTTGGCGATTTGATCCTTCTTCATCGTTCCTCTTTTTCTGGTTAATTGAATTAGGTCCTCGATTTAATTTGATGCTCTACCCCTTAGTCGCTTCCTGCTAGTCTTAGCCTTAAAGCCTTTAAATGCATTTTGGTCTGTAGATTACAAGGATAAACGACTATTTTATGAGCTTTGAAATTGACATTTGCACACCCATCAATACGCTTGAATTTCTAATGGCTAGTTCATTGTTCTTGAATTTGACGTCTTTAGGCGTGTCACCCCTTGGTCCTTCTTCAGCTTTCCTATTTTACATCCTCTCGAAAGGAAGGTGACCTTTTGGCTTTAGGGAAGTGTCCTTTAAGTTGGCAACTGAGAGTCCCTTTTAAGGGCACCTGCCCTTCAGGATCCTTCGGTGGCCTTTTATCTTCGACAGTCCTTCAGAGCTTTCTCACGGGCTTTTTATCTTCGACAGTCCTTCAGAGATTTTCCCACAGAATTTTTCCTTGGGCTTTCTCTATGGGCATTTTCCTATGGACAAAAAGTCCACAGACATTTTCCCATGGACAAAAAGTTTGCAAAATTGTTTGATTTGTCTTTGCCTTTGGAAATTTCTTCGAGCTTTTTGCTCGCAGCTTCTTTCTTGAATTCCTTTGGACTTTTTGTCTGAAGGAATTCCTTCAAACAAAAAGTCTGAAGGAATTATGCCTTAGACTTTTTCAACTGCCTTAAACAAAAATATGAAAGAATTTACCTTTGCAACTTCTTTGAAAATGACCCTTTCGAAGGGTGCTTTTGTCAACCAAGTGTCCTCCGCAAGGGCACTTGTCCTTCGGGAGGCTCTCTTGAACTTTTGCATTGAACTGCTCCTTTGAACCAACCATTGAACCAAGCTTTGAACCATGCTTTGAACCAAGCTTTGAACCAAGCTAATGATCCCTTTGATTGAACCAAGCCGATGAACCAAGCTTTGAACTAAGCTGATGAACCAAGCTTTAAACCAAGAGGATGAACCATTTGATGAACTGACTGAGTGAACCGTTTGATTGAACCAAAGCATTGAACCAACTATTGAACCAAGCTTTGGTTCAATGGTTCAATGGTTCATTCCCTTTGATTTGGCTAAGTCCTTTAGAAATTCCTTTATTAAACCAAACGCGTTGAACCTGTAGAACCTTGAACCCATTGAACCTTTGAACCAAAGTGGTTCAATGGTTCAACAGTTCAATGGTTCAAGCCTTCTTCTTTTTGATAAGTGTTTTGAAGCCGTTAGACCTTGAAGCAATTGAACTTTGAACCTTGATGAAGTGCTTAACTCTTGCTGATGAAGTTGAACCTTTGAACTTGTTGAACCCATTGAACCAAAATGGTTCAAGGTTCAACGGTTCAATGGTTGGATCCTTGCTTAGATGCTTGCTAATGGACATTTTTGATTGAACCAAGGCACTGAACTAATCTCAAAAATGACTAAGTGTTGGAAACTGATTCTTTTGACTGAACCCGTCTATAGAAGCCTTTGAACCTGTAGAAATGAACCTACTTGCAGAGTCCGTAGAGTCTTGAGAAGCTTGAAAAATGAGGAATTTGAATGCCCAGGACAAATTTTGGAAAGGGAAGAGATAATTTTGGTCTATAAGACCAAAATAGTTCAAATGTTGTCCCAAAAATGAGTGATATTTTTTGGGGGACAATAGCTAGCTCCAGTTGGGGAACTTCTATCAATTGCAAAACGAATTGAAGGGAGTAGAATCCAAAATCTCTAGTGTCTTCATGTGTACCATTGGGTTATAGAGTCATGCTACCCAGAAATGAAAGGCATCAAAAATGGAAACAAACAAAACAAAATAGAATTAAAAACTATACAAATATACATATGTATAGATGAAATGATCTGATACTTCAAGAAGTGAAGTATTTCAGATGCTGCTTATTGTGAGGCAGAGAAAAGAGTGTGCCATCTTGGTAAACTAGTAGGAAACCATTTTGCCCCCAGAAATGATGACGGGTGAATGGAGCTCTCCACCAGGAAACCAATTTTTTGTGTCTTCCTATTGGCCTTTTATTCTTCTTACTCCAAGGGAGGACATGGTCTTCAAACTAAAAACCATAACTCTTTGCTCTCCCTACGAAGAGTTCCTTTTGCTAACTTTGATTTGCAGGAGCATGGTCCATATGGTCCATTTTCTTCTTCTTGCTCCAAGGGAGGACGTGGTCTTCAAACTGAAAACCATAACTCTTTGCTCTCCCTATGAAGAGTTCCTTTTGCTAACTTTGATTTGCAGGAGCATGGTCCATTACCATAATTAGTTATTATTTTGGTTCAGTCCAGCATATGATTGGATTTTCTACATCAAACTCTTGACAAACTATCAGCTTAGCATCTGCTTTGATGTGAAGGAGTTTGATTTCTTCATCTTGAGCAATCTTCAATCTGAGCAATAGAGATTCACATCTAGTTGTCTTGTTGGTGTTGCTGACTTGTAAATTGCATGAAGGAAGAATATCTCCTTGAGGAGATATCAACACAGTCCCAACTCCATCTTTGGTGGAAGAATTACTACCATTGGATTTCAGGATCCAAACATCTTTAGAATCTGATCTCCTATCAGATTTCTTTTCATTAGAGATGGAAGATCCTTCTTCATTTGTAATGCACTCTACCAAATCTCATGAGGTCTTGTTTGGATCAATTCTTAGATTTTTAGTTACAAGACTTTCATTTGTAGAAACATGAACATTCTCTATGGTCAAGAAATAATTACCCTTGCCTGAAGACTCAAATAAAATTTGTGCTGTAGGGGTTGACATTTGAGTGACCACATATTTTGCCTCCTTTTTAGGGAGCAACTTCTTCATTATGCCTTGTACGGGGATCCTTACCTCAGATAGGTCCATGCTTAGTTCTCCTCCCATGTCCTTGTAGAAATTTCATCCAAGCAAAATGCCATAGGATGCTGGGACATCAGCCACCAAGACAGTCATGTTGATTCTCTTGTCTAGAAAGGCTGCAAATGCAAATTGGGCATCTTTGATTTGCACCAGCAGTGGTACTTGCTTGTTCTTTATGGAGAAACATCTCCCAAATGTCTTGGTCAGTGTGAGACCCAAAGATTCATCTACTTTAGCAGGCATGACATTGTCAAATGCACCTGAGTCTATAATACAGTTACTTAGCTTGTGACCATTAATTAATAGGGAAACATAGAAAGGTTCTATTTTTCTAGGAGCAGCTGGAGGAGTAATGACAAGATTATTTGGAATGGGCATGTTTTTTAGGGAATTAGGAATTATTTTCTTAACCTCTTGTCTTGCAGAGACGGTTTGGTTCTTGACACATTGGACCAACTTATCCAATTGATCAAGATTGGACTGCAAATATTCAAATTTAGACATTTGTATTTTGGTCTTTTTGACATGATCAATTATGTCAAATGGTTGAATTAGACTAGGAATAGAAGAAGGCATTTCAAACTTTTGGGTTTTAGGAGGGATGGGAGGAGGGATGGTTTGCAAAATTGAAGTAGAAGGTGAAGGTGAAATTGATGTACTTAAATTTTGGGTGATCATCGAATCCTTTGACTAAAAGGACAGAGTGGTTCCATGCTTAAAAATTATAATTTTTGGTTGAGGTTGCTCTTTTGTCTTCCCTTTATCAGCTTGCTAGACTGATTGGTTTTTGGACTTGGTAAACACTGCATATGATCCATCAATAGCTTCTCCTTTGCTTCTGGGTTCATCCTGGTAATTCATGAAACCAATGTGGGAGTCGCCAATTGATTCTTCTTGATCCTCCATGAAGAGATTTGCATCATTTTCTTGCTCAAACTTAGGTTGGAAAGAGAAAGCATGTTTTGTTTCCAAATATCCAACTACTGAGTTGGTTGGAGGAGCTTCAAGGGCAAGTTTCCCTTGTGGGGGAGGAAGATGATTTGGCTGCCCTTGATTCCTAGCAGCATTGACTTGATATGATTGATTTGGAAATGTCCTTCTTGACATATCTCTGTATGAAGGAGCAAAAGACATTCCTTGTGCCATTTGTCTTTTCAAGGCTAGCACTTCATTTGCCAGCTTTGCACTATTGGATCAGTGGTGCCTGTAGATGAATATTTAGAAGATGATGAAGGTTTATTTCAATTTGGATCTCTTCTTATCTTCCCTACTAAGATGAGATCATCTTCTACTTTAGTGGCCAAAAGTTGAGCTACAGTAAGATCTATTTGACTAGCACATCTCAAAAGAAAACTTACATTAGGCAACTGAGAATTAATGAAGAAGCATTTGAGATTCTCAGTTGTAGGTCGAGCAATTACAGGAATTCTATTCCTCAGTTTGTCAAATTTGGCTATGAAGTCTCTCATTGGTTCATGAGGCTCTTTCTTCATTTGTGTAAGTTGAGCTAGAAGTGCATGTGCATCTTGTGTAGGTTTGAATCTGGCTTCAAACTTAGCTTTGAGGGTATTCTAATCAGTTATTGACCAAGCCTGTAAATGATAAAACCAATCTACAACAGCACCTTGTAATGTTTCTACAAATAGCCTAACTATTACATCTTCAAATTCTACTCCAATTACACCACAGGCTATGCTAAAGGCTGTAATGTGTTCATTAGGATGAACTTTCCCATCACCATAGAATTTGGGGAAATTCTTTCTTGAACTGCGTGGAAGCTCATGTAGAGGTGGAGTAAGATTGAGAGGACCAAAAGCATTACCCTAGGGGCCTTGAACTACCATTATAGGATTATGAAAAAGAGGAATAACAAATCTCAGAGGGGTAATTATTGGCAAAGCTTTCTCAACAGCAAAAGTGGATACTTTTTATGGCAATGGAGATTTGACTTTAGTAGGAGGAAAGCTCTTGGTTCATTGGAGATGAGATGGTGAAGGAAATAGATCAAAATCACTTTGTTTTACCAACTCAAATACATGGTCAACAATACCTTTATCCCTTTGGCTTCATGTATACCTTGAATTTTCTAGATTGTGAAACAAAAATGGAAAAGAATTGACCTTGTTTCAGTTTGAAGCTTCAGGCTTTAAACTACGTGTTCTTTCTCAGTTAGTGTGGAGGTGAATGGTGAGGCTATAAATGGATAATGGGTTATATAGGTGATGTTTCAATCTAAAACTTGAGGTTCCAAATTGCACAAAATTATGTATATCCCCAGTGGAGTCACCAAAAATTATTGGTTGAATATTTTGTCGATCAGTGTACTGATAAACAAAATAGGTCTGATCAACCAAAGTAGGAAGATTGGTCATCCAAATGTGTAGTTTTACCACATCAAAATGGGACTAATCTCTCCTCTCATCAAGGGGAGGTTCCCTATAGGTATGCTATATATATATATATATATATATATATATAAACAAAAAATAGTACTCAAGGGTAGGATAAACCATCCATCTCTCTTTGTTTAGACATGATGCATGCAAATCAAAGAAGAAATCTCCAAGGAAATGAAAGAAAGCACTCCTCTTCTTTCAGAAGTACTATTTAGAAAACCAAAAGAATACTCCAGGTAGTAATTACAAAATGTAACAAAGGATGTAGTAACCAACAAATCGAGATGTAGCACAAAGTCTCCACCTAAATTTCCCAAGAGTGGGATACGAAGGACAATGAGGGCACAAAGTCATCCCAAGGTCCTTTACATAGAAATAAAAAGAAAACACACTGAAAGACAATTATGGGGGCACAAAGTCTCTCCACAGTTGACTTCAAGACACCTTCCTGACTACTTTTCACTAATTCTGCTTGTTAAATTAAAGGAACAGAAAATATATTAAGGAAAAAGACATAAGAACAGTTTCCCTAACAACAAAGATATCACAGCACAAAGTCTGAAAAGTCACTTGCTTTCTTATTCCAATAACAAAATATGATCAACAATTTGAGCTTAAATCTCATTAATGCCTTTGAATTTGGGCAGAGTTTCATTTTTGATTGTCAAAAAGAGATATTTTACACTAATAAGAGAGTCCCTTATATAGCCTCTTCAAGAAGGACTCAGGAACAATAACACATCATGTTGCATTGAAATCTGTTAAAAAGATAGGCTGGAACTTAAGGGCATTTACCCATTTGTTTTTATCAATGCAGAGAAATAAGTTATGCTATTGAAAGTTTGCATCTTTCAATGTCCACCTGGCGATCTGATCCTCCTTCATCATTCCTCCTTTTCTGGTTAATTAAATCGGGTCTTTGATTCAATTTGATGCTCTACCCCTTAGTCACTTCTTGTTGGTCTTGACCTTAAATCCTTTGAATGCATTTGGGTCTATAGATTACAAGGATCAATGACTATTTTATGAGCTTTGAAATTGACGTTCACGCACCCATCAATACGCTTGAATTTCCAATGGCTAGTTCATTGTTCTTGAATTTGACATCTTCAAGCATGTCACCCCTTTGTCCTTATTTGGCTTTCCTATTTTGCATCCTCCTGAAGGGAAGGTGACCCTTCGGCTTTGGGGAAGTGTCCTTTAAGTTGGTAGCAGAGAGTCCCTGGCAAGGGCACCTGCCCTTCAAGATCCTTCAATAGCCTTTTATCTTCGGCAGTCCTTCAGAGCTTTCTCACAGGATTTTTATCTTCAACAGTCCTTCAGAGCTTTTCCCGCATAATTTTTCCCTAAGCTTTCTCCACGAGCATTTTCTCACAGATAAAAAGTCCACATAATTATTTGATTTGTCTTTGCCTTTGGAAATTTCTTTGGGCTTTCTGCCCACAGCTTCTTTCTTGAATTCCTTTGGACTTTTTGTCCGAAGGAATTCCTTCAGACAAAAAGTCTGAAGGAATTATGCCTTAGACTTTTTCAACTACCTTAAACAAAAATATGAAAGAATTTACCTTTGCGACTTCTTTGAAAATGACCCTTTCGAAGGGTGCTTTTGATAACCAAGTGTCCTTCACAAGGGCACTTGTCCTTCAAGAGGATCTCTTGAACTTTTGCATTGAATCGCTCTTTTGAACCAACTGTTAAACCAAGCTTTGAACCACACTTTGAACCAAGCTGATGATCCCTTTGATTGAACCAAGCCAATGAACCAAGCGGATAAACCATTTGATGAACCGACTGAGTGAACCATTTAATTGAACCAAAGCATTGAACCAACCGTTGAACTAAGCTTTGGTTCAACAGTTCAATGGTTCATTCTCTTTGATTTGGCTAAGTCCTTCAGAAATTCCTTCGTTGAACCAAACACATTGAACCTGTTAAACCTTTGAACCAAAGTGGTTCAATGGTTCAACGGTTCATTGGTTCAAGCCTTCTTCTCTGTGATAAGTGTTTTGAAGCCATTGAACCTTGAAGCGGTTGAACTTTAAACCTTGATGAAGCACTTAACTCTTGCCAATGATGTTGAACCTTTGAACTTGTTGAACCCCTTGAACCAAAATGGTTCAAGGTTCAACAGTTCAATGGTTAGATCCTTGCTTAGATGCTTGCCGATAGACATTTTTGATTGAACCAAGGCGCTGAACCAATCCCAAAAATGACTAAGTGTTGGAAACTGATTCTTTTGACTGAACCCATCTTCAGAAGCCTTTGAACCTGTAGAAATGAACCTACCTGCAGAGTCCGTAGATTCTTGAGAAGCTTGAAAATGAGGAATTTGAATGCCCAGGACAAATTTCAGAAAGGGAAGAGACAATTTTGGTTTGTAAGACCAAAATAGTTCAATTGTTGTCCCAAAAATGAGTGATGTTTTTTTGGGGACAACAAATCTAAAAGACCTAAATGAAAAAGATCCCTAATCTTATATTCTATTATTGATAATGTTAATAATTAACTAGAATTCAACATTCTTATCATGTTTTAATGATGATGTACGAATGTGAACCTTAATATTTTGAGGAAGCCATTCTAGATGATAGAACAAAATTTTCTATGCAAGTTGATTATAATGCCTTAATTAAAAATTAGATTTGGTACCTTGTCCCACCTCTGTCTAAAAGACATTTTGTTAGTTTTAGGTGGCTCTATAAACTCAAATCTAATTTAACTGGTAAAATCAATAAATTTAAAGCAATATTAAATGCTAGTGGGTTTACTCAAAAACTTAGGATTGACTATGTTGAAACTTTTGCTCCTGTAGCAAAAATAAGTACTATTAAATTATTTATTGCTCTTATAGCTCAAAATGGGATTATACACTAAATGGATGTTAAAAATACATTTTTGAATGGTGACTTAGAAGAATAAATTTATAGGTCTCAGACTAAAAGTTTTATTAACCGTAATAGAGAACATTATGTATGTTAAAGAAATCACTATATGGTTTAAAACAAGCTCCTCGAGTTTGATATTTTAAAATTACTTCTTTCTCTAAAGAAATAGGTTACTCTAATTACTATTTTGATAATGATATTTTTGTTAAAGTTAAAAATGGTCATTTAATATTAATTGTATTATATGTTAATGATATTTTGATTACTATCAATCTGATTAATTTAATTCATAAATATAAGGATAAACTAAATCAAATATTTGAAATGATTGATTTATGTATTCTTCATCACTTTTTAAGAATGACTATATTTTAAGATATAAATTCAATTGTTATATCACAATCTCAATATACACATATTCTTCTTATTAAGTTTAATATGCTTGATTGTAAGTCTACATCTACTCCTATTGAAGTTGGTGTTAAACTTGATCTAAACCTGCATGTGAAAAACCTAACCCTACTCTATATAGACAACTTGTTGGTAGTTTGACTTATCGAACCATTAATAGGCCAAATATTTCATATATTGTTGGTGTTTCTTCTATATTTATGTAAGATCTATATTTGGCTCATTTGAAATTAGAAAAGAGAATAATTCATTATATCAAAGGAACTATTAATTTTGGTTTGTTTTATTCTTTCATTAATAATGCTAAATTATATGGTTAATGTGATGTTTACCATGATGGTGATATTATAGATCACAAATTTATTTATGGATATATGTCTAAGTTTGGTTTAAGTGTTATCACTTAGAGCAATAAAAAGTAACCCACTGTCTCTAACTCTTCTACTGAAGCAGAGTACAAAAGTGATGTGAAAGTTGCTAGAGAAGCCATATGGATATGAAAGTTATTATAAATTCATTTGGATGTTTTTCATAGTACCACCCTTCATTGTGATAATTAAATTTGTATAGCTCTAACGAAATTTTTTTTCAACACCAAAGAATTAAACATATTGAAGTTCACATGCATTTTATCTAAGAGAAAGTCATCAGTAATGATATTTATCTATATTTCTATCCTATAGATGAACACGTTATATATATATATATATATATAAAACTACTTGGTGCTACCAAGTTTTATCAGTTTCATGCAATGTTGGGCCTCTTAGAATTATCATTGAGAGGGAATGTGCATGATAATGCCACTTCCTAACAATCATGTGTTCCTTCTTATTCTCTATATTTATTCTCATTGTAAAACATTATAATATATCACATTATGTGATTATTATAAACTTCATGTGAAAGTTTTAATTTTGTACCCCAATACTTAAAATCATGTTATAATGGAGGTTCTTATGTTATAAAAGGCTTTATTAATGAGTATATGATTATTCATGAGAATCTATGAGATGTAGTCTCATGATCATGCTAGCCTAAATTTAATTTATAGTAGTTTATGGATTATAATTCCTTTTGGTTCAAAAGGTGATTTTTGACATGAGAAAAGTTTTTAAAACCTTCAAATTTGTACACAGTATAACTATTTTTTGAAAGTGATTATGAAATTCTATTCCCACTTAGCATTAAGGGGGAGTGTTAAAATATTTAATGGCTAAGTGGAATATCTGAGATCCTTAGTAAATTTAATTATTTAATTAAAAAATGATTTATTAGTTATTAACATGGGTTGAAAATCCTCATGTAAATAAATAATAAAACATAGTTATTTATTACATACTATTTATTTAAAATAATTCTTTGTAATGAAATTACTTCAACAATAAAGTATAATAGCAGAAATAGATCCAAATATGACTAAAATATATCAGAATATATGATAATAGACAAGCCACTTCGATGGGGAAACCTCCACAAGATTCAATAAGAGAAAAATTCACAATATGATGATAAACTATTACCCACTACCTCCTATATATAGTCAATCTAGGCCATGGTTACTCCATAGGCCAACCTACTAACCAAATGAATGCATAGAGAAATGTGATATAACATCAAAGAGGAATAAGTAAGCCACAAGTTGGCTATTCCTATCCTAATACATGTGATAGGTTAGGGGTGTAGCATGCCCTTCCCATTCAAACCAATGTTGTCTTCAATGTTGAACAACTCTATATGTTGTTGTAGATAATATTCACCTTCCCACGTTGCAACTTCACTGTTCAGGTTCTTCCACTTGATCAGATATTCCCTAATCTCTCTAGTTCTCAACCTCTTAGTATGTGTTTGGAGGATCTTCTTTGGTTCCAAAATGACTCATCCTTCTTCATCTAGTTCTGGGAGCTCTATCTGGGTTGAAATTTTTTGTCCAATGACCTTCTTTAAATAGGAAACATGAAATATTGGGTGTATGCGAGATGAATAAGGTAACTCAAGCTTGTAAGCCACACTTCCAATTTTTTGCCAAACCTGATAAGGGCCATAATACTTAGGAGAAATTTTGTTGTCCTTTTTATATTGCTTCAAGGACATTTTCTTGTAAGGCTACAAATATACAAATACCCAATCACCCACCTCAAAATTTTGTTCACTACGGTGTTGATCTACTTTTTGCTTCATCCTATTTTGTGCCAAGGCCAAATTCTCTCTCAAACTAGCCAAAACCTCTTGTTGATGTTGAATGTGCTCCTCCACATCTCGAACCTTGGTTTGCACCTTTAATGAAGAAGTGATGGAAGGTGGATGGTAACCATATAGTGCTAGAAATGGAGACATTTTAGAAGAGGTATAGAAAGATGTGTTATACCACCATTCTACAAGTGGTAGCCATTTAACCCAACATTCCTATTTAACTAATACAAAACAATAGAGATATCCCTCTAAACATTTGTTAACCACTTCTATTTATCTATTAGATTGAGGGTGGTAAGATGAGCTATGAGCTAGTTGAGTACCCAAACAGGAAAATAGTTTAGTCTAAAAATTACTAGTGAAAATAGGATCATGATCACTTACATTTATTTTTGGGGTTCCATGTAATTTTAGAAATGCTTCTAAAAAAATAGCTACTACTGTACTTGCTAAAAATGGGTGTGAGAGAGCACAAAAATGGGCATATTTTGTAAGCCTCTCCACAATGACCAAGATAACATTATTACCTTCAGAACAAGGTAACCCTATGATGAAATCCATGGAAACCTCCTCCCACCTTTGACTAGGAATTGCTAATGGTTGTAACAGACTTGGGGTCTTAACTATCTCACCTTTATTCTATTGTCATATCAAGCATTCTACAACAAAATTTTGTACATCTCCCTTGAGTTCTTCCAAAAATAATTCTTTGTTAATTCTGTGATAAGTTTTCAAGAACCATGAGTGTTTCCCAATTGGAGATGCATGTAACTCTACAAGAATCTTATGCTTAAGCTCTGAATTTTTGCACAAGTATAACCTACCCTTATACCATAGGACATTACCTTTCCATTCAAATTTATCAGAGGATAAAGTACCTTGTTAAAGATTCTAAATTAGAACCTGTGTATCATTGTCTTGCTCCCATTCTAACCTGGCTTCATCCACCCAATCTACTTGCAACATGGACATTACCCAAAGTAATGCTTCTGTGTATGTATCCTATCTAGATAGTGTATTTGATACTACATTATCTTTACCATTCTTGTAGATGATTTCAAAATCATAACCCAAAATTTTGGTTACCCACTTTTATTTTTACTTAGATGATAATCTTTGCTCCAAAAATTATTTGAGACTGTCATGATCTATTTTCACCTTAAAGTGTCTACCCATCAGATAGGGCCTCCATTGTTTAACTGCATGAAGGATAACCATCATTTCTTTCTCATAGATAGGTTTTTGTATATTCTTACCTTTGAATATATGACTCTCAAATGCAATGGGTCTTCCTTCCTATATTAGTATCGCTCCCAACCTGGATCTAGAAGCATCACATTCAACAATGAATGTCTTTGAGAAATATGGATTACCCAAAACTAGAGTGGTGCACATAGCTACTTTTAGTTTCTCAAATGATTTAGTGGTAGAATCATTCCAATGGAAGGCATCCTTCTTTAGCAATGCAGTGAGTGGAGTCGCTATACTGCTATAACCTTTCACAAATCTTTGATAGGAACCTGTTAGTCTCAGGAACCCTCAGATATTTTTGAGAGTTTTTGGCAGGGGCCATTCCATCATAGCTTTGATCTTCTGGGGATCAACTTTGACACCTTCATGGGAAATAATGTGACCTAGGTACTCTACCTCTTATAATCCAAAAGCACATTTAGATGGCTTTGCATAAAGCTGATGCTTCTCCAAAACTATCAACACCTATTTCACATGTTGTAGATGTGCTTCCCATGTCTGACTATAAATCAATATGTCGTCAAATAAAATTAACACAAACTTCCTTAAAAAGGGCCTAAAAATAGTGTTCATCAAGATTTGAAAATTAGATGGTGTATTTGTAAGACCAAAAGGCATTACCAAAAACTCATAATGGCCCTCATGTGTTCTAAAAGTAGTTTTACGAACATCTTCATCCTTGATTCTAATTTGATGGTACCCTAAACGAAGATCCAATTTTATGAAATAATTAGCACCATGCAACTCATCAAGTAAATCATCAATTATTGGAATAGGAAACTTATCTTTGATGGTATACTTGTTGAGTTCCCTATAATCTGGGCACATCCTCCATGTGTCATCTTTCTTCCACACCATGACCACTGGTGATAATATGCACTTTGGCTATGCTGGATGATCCCTACCTCCAACATCTCATGGACCATCTTTTCAATTTCACTCTTTTATGCATATGTATATCTATATGGTCTTATATTTGGTGGTTGACTCCCTGGAAGTAGTTGAATGGCATGATCATGTTCTCTTTTTGGTGGTAGTCCTTTTGGCATATCCCCAAAAATAGATGGGTGGTCATCAAGAATTATCTATAGATTAGGTTGTGTAGATGCTTATGTGGGTTGAACTTCTATGGAACATAATCATGCAATAATTCCCTCTGCCCCTTTTTTTAGCATCTTGGTCATCTAATGTGAACTAATCAATTATTGAGATTTTGCCTGTAATCCATGTAGTTCAATTTTCCTACCTTCAGAATGAAAGCATATGAATAGTTATTGGAAGTTCATCTCAATGGTACCCATGGTTGTGAGCCATTGGACTCCCAAAACAATGTCTGTGCTACCCATGGGAATAACAAACATAAGAGAATCAAGATTGTACTCACCCATAGCAAGCTTAATACTATGGCATTTGCCTGAATAATTAATTGTGCCACCATCTGCAATCATGACCTAAAATTATAGTGCTTGGTAGATGAAACAATT
Organism: Torreya grandis; assembly: GCA_037957365.1. Taxonomy (NCBI): domain Eukaryota; kingdom Viridiplantae; phylum Streptophyta; class Pinopsida; order Cupressales; family Taxaceae; genus Torreya; species Torreya grandis. The sequence continues at coordinate 1,385,630 of JARHVA010003561.1, read as the reverse complement.
CAATCAAGTGCCCAACTTATGGTTGATGAAGTTATGTGTGCTCCCTGAATCAATCAACATCGTCACCTTCTGTTTCTTGAGGAAAACCACCACCTTAAGAGTTTGTGGAGTCCTAATACCTGTAAGTGATTGATAAGAGATTCTAGGTTGGGAAACTTTAGGTACCTCCTCTATCTCTTCCTCATTATCATTGGAGGCATCATCTTCTTATTCATCTTCATTAGATCCCTCAATGTATAATAACTTCTTCTCAACACATCTATGTCCTTTGTTCCACTTTCTGTCACAACAAAAACATAATCCTTTTGCATGCTTCTCTTCAATTTGTTGAGGGGTCAATCTGGTAGGTGGAGGAAATGTTGGTGTCGATATGCTACGATCTTTAAAGTGAGTGAATGGTTGCTTCTTTTTGGTTATGAATTTTTCCTCAACTCTGCGTGCCATGATAATAGAATCATAAATCTTAAGTGGATTAAACATGTGTACCTCATGTTGAAGGTAGTCCTTGAGTCCACCCAAAAATAGGTTATTCAAGTTATCTTCAAAAATTGTCTCCACACATAAGGATAGGTTCTAAAAATGATGAATATAATCCTTGATAGAGCCAGTCTGTCATAATTTTGCCAATTGGCTGAAGTATCTCTAACACACTATTACCATAGTGTAATTGTAGCTCCTCTATAAAAATTGACCAGGTGACACTGAGAGTCATCTTTTTATTTTGAGCACACAACCATCGATACCAAATGAATTTATCAGGTTAAAGATACAAGGATTCCATGTTAACCTTCTATCCACTTGGGATTTGATGTAGATAAAAAAAATTTCCATTTGGTTGATCTAATTGAGTGGATCTTTTCCATTAAATTTGTACATATCCACCTTTGGTAACAGGTTCCTCTATGGCAATGTAGTTGGATTTGAAGTAGATTGGTTGGGAGAACCACCCTGGTGGGGTTGTGCAATAGTGATAGCTAGATGATTTGAATGATTATTTTTCAAATCCATCATGATATCTACCAAACTATCTTGTATGGATTTCATACTAGATTATATGCCTTGTACCTCACTTTGAATGCCTTACACACTATAGTCAAGCTAGCTCACTTTGTGATCTATGAAAAAGAACCCTAGTATGAAGGATCTAGTACATCCCCCTTCTGACTCCATCTATTCCTTGTTAGGAGTTTTACCTAGAGTTTTAGCACCTTTTCCTTGGCCCTGAGTTTATGAACTTGCCATAAAAGGGTTTTACGATGTCGACCCTGATTGGCACTTTTGACCCAACTTTTACCAAGCAATTTTGGACTTATGTCAGCCTCAAATAAAAACATAGAAAGAACATACCCTAGCCAAATTTTTATAAGATTTCCAAAAATGTAAATAACTCAATTTTTTTTTTGAATTGTGCACTATAGAGCAATTTTATAAAAAAACTTAAAATGGAGACAAGTTTTGTAAAATAGATCCAAATGACCTAAAATTTTAATGGAAGATTAATTTAATGATTTATAACCTCCAATAAAAAATATTTAGAGAAATTTGAAACTATTTTTTATATATAGCCATATTAAAAAAATTAGGGTTTCACCCACAAAATTGCCCAAATCGCAGCTCTGATACCACTTGTAATGAAATTACTTCAACAATAAAGTAGAATAGCATAAATAGATCTAAATATGACTGAAATATATTAGAATATATGATAATAAACAAGCCACTTCAAGGGGGAAACCTCCACAAGCTTCAATAAGAGCAGAATTCACAATATGATGATAAATTTTTACCCACTACCTCTTATATATAGTCTATCTAGGCCATGGTTACTCCATAGGCTGACCTAATAACCAAATGAATGCATAGAGAAATGTGATATAGCATCAAAGAGGAATAATTAAGCCACAATTTGGCTATTCCTATCCTAATACATGTGATAGGTTAGGGGTGTAGCATTCTTTAGGAAGGATGGGTGCATTGGATACAACAATCACCTCCCTTCATCCCCAATATAAATAGAGTTTTACGCTTATTGTAATTCATATAAAACACACTCAATGAAAAAATTAAATCATTGAGTGAATTGATATTTGTGTGTGGCAAGTATCTTGTAAAAGGTTTTGTGAAGAAGTTTTAATACAAAGAGGAAATGAGAAGAGGAAATGAGAAGAGGAAAGTTAGGTATTGGGGTTGATTGTTTCTCAATTATATGAATATCATCAATTTTGAGGTTTTTTTACCTCTTGAAGGTTTTCCCACATAAATTATTATGTCATGTGATTTGGTTATGTAATTTGCCTTTGTTCTTGTTTTCTCATCTAGATCTATTTAAATGCTTTGCATATATATTTTATATCCTAGCAATTTTATCATACCTAACACCTCAAGTTCGTTTTTATTTGCTAGGGGCTAAGGGATCAATAATACCTTGTTCACTTCCCCCAATACTTTTCCTTTATAAGAAAGATGTTTCATGATTTTATTGAGAATGAGATATTTGTTACTTTGATAGCATGAAGCAAAGTCATAATTGTATAACTAGGAATCCCTAAAATTGATGATCGATTCATGATCTAAGAGACCATTTTAAGAAAAATATAGAGGCCCCACTTGATAAAAATATTTTTTCTTTAACCATATCATTTTGGCCTTGCCATGGGATTTGGATGATTTAGGAAGTTTAGCAATGTGGAAGGCAACTTTGATCACATAATCTCCACAACATTTGTCTTTGATTGTGAAATGATATGATACTTTGGGATGTGGAAATTTATGAGGAATTAAGGTTATCAAGATCTAATTAGGAGGATTTAGGAGAGTTTGGTACCATAATTTTGTCTTTTTTGGGTACATGCTTTGTGCTAGGACAATAATTGATGTTTCTATACTTCATTTCCCTATAGATCCCATGGAATTGTAACCTCAATACCAAAATGGAGGAATTTAATACAATGATGTAGGGCTGATGGAAGTGCATGCATATCATAGATCCATGGATGCCCAAGGAGTAGATTATATGGTAAGTCAAGGTCAATGACATGACAAAGAGTGTTATGGGTGGCATGTCCAATAATGATGGACAAGTAAATGGTACCTATTGATTCTTTTTGTGTGTTAGCATAAGATTTTATTATGGTGATATTAGCTTGAAAATCCACTAGTGAGTATCCTAGGTGCATGACTAACTTGAGTGTAGTGATGTTCAAACTTGATATATTATCTATGAGTACTCTTTTAATCTTATGTCAAGATATGATTACCTTAATATAGAGGGGATTATTGTGTGATAGACCTAATGGTGATATGTCACTTTGATCAAAAGTAATCTATTGACTTGAGGATAAATGTCTTTGGGGACTTTGGATTATTGAATAAGCTTATATAAATGTCTTTATGAACCTCAAATGTTTGCAAAAGATCTAAAATGGATATCTTCACTAAGGTTTTATCTAATTATTCTATGAAGTCATATGGCTTCCCAATGAATGAAGTATATGTTTTAGATCTAGAAGGTGAAGAGACTTCGACTTCATTATTGGGTTTAGATGCAAAAGGGATTTAAATAGTAACATGTGGACACTTAGTAGTAACAACACATTCTTAGGCTTGAATAGGGTTAATTAGATGAGGTTAAGGAGATCCTTGGATAGTGACCCTAGCACATTAATTAGAGCTAGGTTTATGATGGTAGTTTATCTTGATAGCGGTGACATGATTATCTATGATCCTACCCAAAACATTATCATAGTTGTGGTGGACATTGTGATAATCAATGTGGTTGCTTTGGAAGTTTTGACCTTGATTTTGATTGTGATGTTGTTGTTGATTATCCTAATTGATATGATATTTTTGAGTACTCTGATTATGCTTTGGAAATGGGTCTTTAAATATTTCCATATTTTAATTAGATGATGAAGCATTGTTCTTAAGCACAACACCTTTATGATCAAGCAAATCTTTAATATAATGCTTGAATTACATACATCTATTTGTAGCATGGAATTTGACTATGTGATAATCATAGTACTCATTACATTTTTACCATGTGGGTTTGGGATGACATTTTCCAAAAGGTTTGGTGACCAACCATACAACCATATTTGTAGTAACTAAATTTTGAATGACAACTTATAATGGTTTTCCAAGAGGGAAGACTATCATTCATTTTTATTGTGTCTTAGGTGGCATTATTTGAAGAGTGACTGCTAGTGTAGATTGGACATTTTGAACATGATTTATTTGAACAATTTGTAAATTCTTAGAATTTTTAACTCCATTACCCACTAAATTTTTATTCTTATTGAAAAATCAGCCTTTTTCTCTCTATGATTTAGCATTAGTTTATGGTTGATTTTGAGAATCTCTAGAGTATATTTTGATCAACCCTTTCTCAATAAGGGCTTGTTAAATCTATACACCCTTTAAATAATTCAAAAAAGGTATTTTCACAATGTAGTCATGAATTAAATCCATTTTTGAATTTAAATTTTCAACAAAGTGGTTACTAATTGATTTTTTGGAAGGACATGAGGAAACCTCCAAGATACACTTCTCCATCATTGTAAAAATGTGAAAAAGATTTCCCTACTTCATTATTTTGTGTTACAAAGGTTTATCATGGTCAAATTGCGTTACATGTATAATTGTTTTTGATAGTTCAACAAAATTAGTGACCTATCCTTTAGGTAACTAAAGGAACCATTTTAGGGCTTGACCATCCAAAACTTGTGGAAATAATCTAAGAAGATATATGTCATTAAATGCTTCTTCTTAGTATGCCATGAAGAATTATTTAATGTGTTATCTTGGATCCCATTTCCATTTGTACTTATGAAACTTTGGTGCTTGAAAATGAGGGGGAAAAGGTACTTGTAGGATGTTCCTATCAAATGGATAAGGACACAGTTCCTCAAATTAGAAATTTTTACTCTGGTTACCTATTTGCAATCCTAAAAGAACATCTATTGGATATATTCATATCACATTTTCCTTAAGGTGCTGAAGTGTCTAATCTCAATAAGCTTATGTGTTATATTTTCATGCAAGACTAAGTTGTTGCATGCTCACCTAAAGCATGTAACAAGAAACTGGTTCTCATGGGTTATGTTATATAATAAAACTTGTCATAAACTTGAGTTTATTCATATATCTAATTAGAGATTACAAAAAAAAGGAAATATACGATTGTTATAAGCCACATATTAATCAATGTATATTTTATGAATCTCATAGTGAATCATAAACCACATATTAATCAATGCAAACCCATTGTTAATATTTTAGCTATCAATTAATAGAAGCACACCACTATTACTAATTGTAACTTCCATAATTTAATATCACCATAAAGATTCATTACATAATACCAATAATCAGTCACCTTACACATATCTAAAAGGGGTATTTATACTTGCTTTTCCCTGACCAAATATTTACATTATTAATGACAATTAGGTGACTGGATAATAATCTCTAGTAGACTGAGAGTTATGGTAGTCATTTACTTATTTTCTCATAAATACCTTGGACTTAGCACCCCCTATACGCTTATTTGATACTCGATCCTTGATGCCAAATGTCCTCCTTTGTATGGGCTAGTGAAAAACTCGTGTGATGATTAAAGTCTAGTTTGTCTTTGAGAATCGCTCGTTAACTATCTCTCACTTCCCTCACACTCCCAAAGTCTTTTGCTATTGTATCAATTCCTATGTTATCAAGTTATCCATAGTTATGTCTCATCTTTGAATAGGTCTTCTCATGCTATTATCTTTCATGCCATTGTCCTCTTGCATCATGTTGGTTTTGCATCATAGTCTTCTTACACCATGCTCCTCACACACCATGTTGGTTTTATGCCATGGTATTCTTGTGCCATTCTCATCTCACATCTTATTAGTTCTATGATAAAAGCCAAAATACTCAATCAAAATTTGGAGTCCAACATCACCCCACACTACACTCTTAGTCTATCTTGGACTAAGTACCCATCTCGAACTCAGTCAAAAATTCAAGCCTAACTTGTTCAATCTATTTTATGACACAATCTCAATGTAATAAGGTATCAAGCAGCTTGGACGTTATTTCCTTGATTATTGCATTCAACTTTTTTGTCTCCTTGGGTTGATCAACACACTTATTTTCCTTATTAAACAATTCGTTAAGGGATGTAGTAGCATCCTTTTGGACCTCTTTAAGCAAAGTGACTCCATATACAACCTATCCTTAGAGAGCTACAAAATTAGAATTTATTTGCTACCGATGCACATTTATTATTTCCTCCATAGTATTGACATCCTTAAATGCCTTAGCACACTTAGTGAAATATTTTATTAAAAGGGTGATATCTACCAATTACTATTGTTGAGACTCTTCTACCTTGAGCTACATCTCCACAATTTTATTGGGCCGTGCCAGCTTCTCAAAAATCCTATCTAAGATGGGGATTACTTCCCTAACTCTTTTGAGGGCACATATGTAGACTTATACTACTTTTGTAAATTACTCAACCACCCATACTGCTTCATTCCTAGGTGAATGTTATTCCTTACACTACTTTAATAGAAGATTTACCAAGGTTTCCAACTTATCAATGACTTCTCCCTCTAAAGGGACCCCATATACCAATGTCAATTCTTGGCCCAAAATAGTTTTACATAAATTTAAAGTTTTTACTTTGGCTGTTGTGGCTTCTATTTTTTTATTTTATGTGGCCAATTTGTTTTCAAGCACCTTATGAGTGGTGAGTTCCTTGTTGTACAGTGCCACCACCTAGTCATGTTTCTTCTTTGCTTCATGTGCATCAAAATCTAAAAGCATATTCTATTGTGTAACTTCAAAGGCCATTTTTAAAAATTTGGCACTAGCTTGTAGGGGAGAGATATTTTGGGGATTAACCCAAATTAGAGTGGGCAACACCATTTTTTGAGAATCTAAAACTAATCTATCTAGAGGTATTTCAAAATGGCATTCTTTGTTGTACATCTCCAATAAAAAGGACACCTGATGCCTAGTATCAATAGTTATATCTTGAGGATGGAAATGGGACCAAAAATATAACATCCTATCCAAAACACCTATTTGGTATTGAACACACAAGTTGGTGGTTGGATCAACCAAAGCTGGTTAAACTTTAGAGTCAGTCAAATTCTTCCTTTTGAGGGGGTCCCACTCAAATATTTTGACATCCACATCTGGGGCCAAAGAAGTACTACTAATGTTCATGCCACTCATCTATTCTATATTAAATCCATCCCCCTCTTTACCAAGTGGATCTTCAATGTTCAATTGAGCCTCATTAAGGGTGGTTTCCTCTTCTTGTGTTGGGGAAGGTGTCTTTTCTAAGTTAGACTTCTCCAAATCTTCCCTGTGACTTACAGGCTCTTCCTCCAATGAATTGGTTGGGGGTAATGGCACTGAACCCTTAGGTTGTCTTTCTAGTGTATTTTGTTTAGGTGAAGCCCTTGATAGTGATGCCCTTGGTAGGGAAGCCTCTGGTGGGGAGTCTCTTGGTGGTGGTGCCTGGGCAGTCCTTTACTATTTTGGTTATTTTGGCCATGAACTTGTGTTGGAATCATGCCCGACCCACTTCTTATTGTTAAGAAGTGGTATAGGTGGAAGTTTTTCTCTTGAATGATGAAAACCTCCTAAAGATTTCTTTTTAGGTCACAACATATAAAATAAATTGTGAATAGTTTGTCTGACCATGTTCTACTTAACCTTGATGTCAGTGTTCTCAATCTCATGCTTTTCCCTATATGGATTCTTGCTAGGATAACCATACATCTTCTAGAGAGTGTGAATCTCTAAATGAATTTGGTATGCTTCTAAGGTGAGGGTCTATGCATCATAGATGTGGTTTACTAAATTGATGAAGTACCACACTATGAAGTTATAGGGTAGCTTCAACCAAGTTGAAATTTATCCAAAGGGGGCCATTTTGATATGGGCCAAATAAAAAAGTTGTTTCATAATAAATTGGGCTTGCTCACCAACCTGGATGAGCAAGTCCTTAGGAATGTACCATATTTTTCCAAAGTCCTCCTTCATACTATCATACCATAACTTCATCTTGATTTTGACTGTCAGAGTGACATAATTGGGGCATGTGAATGCCTTATATCACTCTACTAGGGACTTGTGCTCTGATGGGTATGCCCATTTTAGCTCATTAGAGGTGTAATTAGGTACACTAATTTCATCAAACACCATCAATAAGAAAAATATCCCCCATGGGAACCTATGGCTTAGTATTTGATGAGTCCTCTCTGCATCCAATATGATTTTATTAGAAAAATACATTACCTAGCTATAATTTATCCCCTAAATTACCTACTAGGTTATCTATAGGTGATCTATGCCCACCTCTTTCCATCGATCAGTGTCATCGATCTTCGTCATGATGATGTGCACTGCTATTTGGAGGGTAGGGTCTTGCAAGTTCTTAATGTGCATGACATGGCCTTACTTTTGGTACTCTCATGCCATGGTGATCTTCTCTATCTCTTTTGAGTCCTCTAAGTCAGATTAAACATATGTGCCAAAGCATTGTAACCCTGACACCTTACTTATTCTTGTAGGTGTAATCTTGATGAAGCACATAGAAAAATAAATATAGTCCTCATAGATGCACGAAAGCAAAAATTTTATTGCTTCCACCAGTTTTCCAAAATATGGAAGGTTAAATAACTATAAAATCCCTACAGAGTCCTAAGGCATTGAATATTTTTAAGTTATACACCAATTAATTCTTGGTGTTTTGGCACTCAACCTAGTAGTCATTCTATAGTTCAACCTTATTTCCTAGTTAATGATGGTTATAGTCAAAAATGGTAAAGGAAGGTACTTTTTATACCCAATGTTTTGCACGTAACACCATTTCTAGGTACTACATCTCTTATATCATCAATGATAGAGGTAGAGCATTTTTACCTTTTTATTTGTTTATTGTGCCATTCTGGATCCTTTGCCTTCTACATGCTCCCTTTATTCCTCAAGTATTTATTTTCTGAACAATATCGCTTCCCCCCAACATGTGGCTCTTCATCTTCTAGAATGGTTGGTAGTAGATCACTTCTTAGGGTCTTCTTTTTTAGGTTGGATCACCCTCTATGGAGCTCAAAGGTTGAGGTGTAGCCATCCAATGTTCCCAAAAGAATATGGGTTTACAGTAGATGTGATTCAAATTTTCTTTCTTCGATGCTTGTTAATAACTACCAATTTTATTATTTGTGCTTTAAGGTTAGATAATTTTTCCCTGATTACTCAGTCAAGTTCCTTCATAATAGCCAATGAACAAGAATTTGATTCTCTACTCTTGTTCTAAAATCATCTAGACTCACTTCACTCTTTGGATTTATAAAAACTCAAATGAAAGCAAAGGTAAAGTTTAAAATGAGCCCTTAAATACTTTTTATAGGCTCGAGTGGGTAACTTGCATTTACTACCCCTGTTTCTTTGACCATCACTTCTTGTAATGAATACATTTTAACAGCCTCCTTTATTTGAATACCACTTCTCATCATAAATGTATTTAATGATATCATCATGACATGATTATTGAAACCACTTATCCATTTATATTAATGGCATGTCTTATTTCATGCTTTTTTTAGAGTGCATGACAACTATTTGATGGCTCTGAATATTCATACAATTGGTGGGAATATTTATCCTAGGAATTTTTAACTTATGTGCATATCCTTATGGACCATTTCTTAATATATGTAATGCCCTTTACCACATACTAAATGTGCATCATGGTCCTCCATGAAATTACAAGTACAAAATTAAAAAGAACATAAAATAAAATAAAATTGTGCACAAATTAGATAATGCTTTTATTAATAATAAGAAATCCTAAATTAATGGCATATGCCTTATTGATAAAAATGAAACTAAACTTTAAGCAGAGAAATACGACCTTAGCTAGCTACCATTATAGTGTTTAGGAAGAAACTAGACATCCAATCTTTGTAAATGACAAGCACCGATAAGGTGAATGCTATGAATAACAAAAATACCATCCTAGTGAACATAGAGCTTCCCAGAATGGCATACGAACTTGGAGTCATAGAGTAAGACTTTCATTCTAAGGGTAAATGTGGTGATCATACCATGCCTTTTGTTTGTCTTTCTCCACATTTTAACTCCAATGAGAAAGGAAACGAGCTTCATCCAAATGTAATAAAGCATCCAAACATGCTTTCAATGATGATTCCTTGTATAATTTTCCAATGTGCACAATGTGAAGAGATGGTACCAAGAATTCAATTGAAAGAAATAATTCTATTCCAAACACTAGATTAAAGGACATACTATTGTTGAGGTGCTTATAAGTTGTTTGGTAAGCCCAAAGTACTAAAGACGCTCGATCATCCTAGTTACTATGACCAATATTACAAATCTTTGTAAGTGTTGTGCCTTTAATTTTATTGAATGTCTCAATAGTGCCATTGGCCTACGGATGATATGGTGTTATCTTCTGATGGGAAATCATAAACTTAGTAAGTAATACGTAGATAGTCTCATTGAGGAAATGTGTACTATGATCACTAGTAAAACTTAATGGATAGTTAAAAAGGGTTACAATATGTTCTCAAATGAATCCCATAATGGTTTTAATATTAAAATCCCTTGTCAACATGGCCTCAACCCAATGTGTGAGATAATAAATTATTGTTATGATATAACACAAACCTATACATCATCTTGCTAGGTTGAAGGGGCCAACAAAATCAATGGTCCATTTCTCAAATGGTTTGTGTGATGAAATAAGATGTAAAGTCATGGTATCTTAGTGATTTGGTTTCCCCACACAATAGAAAATATCACACTACTCAACATGTAGATTGGCATCTTTAAAAATGGTAAGCCACCATAGTCTAGCTAATAGTACTTTGCACATAGTAGCCTCACCAACATAGTGTTTACCAGTAATGTCTTCATGAAATTCATAGAGTAATTTAGGGAAATCATGTCTCATGACATATTATCGAAGGATTTCATCTCGTCCAAGCTTATAGAGGTCCCCTCTAATGAGATGGAATGGTGTGGAGTGGATGGCTAGTTACTTCTTAGCCTACAAACTCAGGCAATCTAGCACTATGTTAGTAGTTAAGAAAGATATGATATATTCTAGCTCCTTAAGAATTCATGAAACACAGAACAACTATACATCAGGTAGTCATCCTCCATGGCACACACTTGTTCTCTATAATCAATTCAAGATATATGGTTAGAACCATAATTAGTCTTTCCTAGTTTGACCATGACAAAGAATTGGAATTATTGAAATAATATAATCTAGTGATCAATGTGGCTATGTAACATAGGTTTATTAACCAGATATTTTAAATGTTCATGGTTTGTATATAACACAAAAGCAGTTTCCAAAAAGTACCATTAAAGTGTTTTTAAATCATAAACCATGGGAAAGTGCTTCACACTTTGTGATGGTATAATTCCTCTCAGTTGGAGTAAGATTTTTACTGACAAAATAGATGGGGTGATCAAGGTGACCATCACTAAGTTATACAAGGATCACACTAATGGCCATTATAGAAGCATCAACATGGACATGGAATGGTTGTGTCTAATCAAGAAACTAGAGAATCAATATACTGACAAGTTTGTCCTTTAAGGTCTCAAATGATTTTTGGTAAGATTAGGTCCAAATAAAGTGTTTGTTATGTTTCAAGAGTTCCTCCAAGGGCATGGCAATCTTTACGTAGCCTTGGATGAATTTTTGATAATACCATGTATGTCCTAGAAAGGCATGAATTATGCATTGAAATGTCAGTGCTAGTAGATGGAGAATGATAGCTACCTTAGCAAGGTCTATCAAAAGTCCATATTTGTTGATAATATGACCAATAAGAATACCAAATAGTGTATCAAAAAGACACTTCTTTAAATTTAGTGATATTTGAAGCATTCAACAACATTCAAGCAAGAGCTATAGATTAAAATAATGGTCCTTCACCAAGCCATAGACTGTATATTCATCTAAATAAAATTAAAGAAATTTATGGATGAAGTCTTTAAAGGGCTCAATGCTATACGAGAGAATATAAAAGGTGTATTTTCAACCCAAATAACATGATGTTATATGTGAAAGATCACCATTTGGTATTAAATATAGTCTTAGGTTAATCCTCCTCAATGATATAGACCTGATGGTACCCAGAGAATCCATCTGTGAAAGTGTAAATTTCTCACTTGATGATGCCTCCAAGGATTTATTATATGAATGGTGTTGGAAAAGGATTAGTAATTCAAAATGTATTGAATATGCAATAATCAATGCAAATTATAATTCACCCATATTTATTTATACTTATGTCTATGGGGTTGACCCACTCAAACTCATCAATTAGGGTTATCAATCTCATGCATAACATCCTATCAATTTTCTCTTTCAACCATGTATGTAAATTTGGATTCATCTTATATGGTCATTTTCTGACTGGTCGAGCACCGTCAACTAGTTTGATATGTATTTTGCCTAATGATGGATGGACACCTTTCATCTCACTATAACTCCTCAAAAAGACATCTTGGTATTCATTTAACAATTCAAATATTTTTAAAACCTCCATATTAAACCAGTAGTTGTAGACATCTAATTTATAATACCATTTGTTTTGAAATTGTCAATCTTACTCAAATTGCACTCAAATGCACATTTTAGGTCAAAATCACTAAAACACCCTAAATGGTTCGAATTTGTCATCTACAAGTGCTGATTTAGGCCAAAGTATCCCTAAATGGGGTAATGCATTTTATGTGATACCTAACTTTGATAAATTCATTTCGAGTCAAAATGATGATTTTGCCTTTTTGTGTTTTGGATCACTCTTTTATTCTAATTCATTGGTACACATCATGTACCTTTGCTATTTTGTGTTGGTAATGGCCTGGTGCATTCTCATATGCTTGGGTTTTTATGGCTTCTTCAAGCCATTATATCATCACATCTATGTTTGTGCCTGCTCACTTTAACTTATGTTTTGGGTTATATTATTGAGCTAATTACTTGCCAATTTTCCCATGCTAGGACACCACATTAGAGCCTACCATAAGAATTAAATCCACTCTATAGGGGAAAACCATTATTTATTCTTTACCAATGATCAAAATTAGCCCTATTGGGGCATAACTATCTTCTCATGATCAAATCAACTTTACTAGGACATTTCTTATTATCATCTTTATGGAGACCATGTTCTCCTTTTCCTCTAATTCCAAGCTCTCCACACTAATTCCCAAGATGGTAATATTGTAGTGTGTAACTTGTCTCAAGATTGATTAATGTTGTAAACACACAACTTGCACTCTCAAATTGGGTATGTTTCAAGTTTGTCCCTTATATGTTTGGATTGAATCCTTTCAATTCCCCCATCTTCGGGGCCCATTTTACCTCTAATTATATTTTGACCATTGATGGTAACCACATATGAAAGTATTATCTCATTTGGATGTGATCTATTCCATGGGTTAATATCTCATTGTCCCTCTCTTTTTGAGAGTCCATTATTCTTTTTCATCCTAGTATGTCCTCTCAAGGGGGCATCATGGGTCATTTAAAATTTCTTATTGATAACTCTTTTCTTTGAAAAGACAGTATTTCACCTGAATGTCTCACTATTCCTTCTCAAATAAAGGAAAAATATAGACATCCAATTCTTAACACCATTTGTGGTGAAATTATCAATCTTACTCAAATTGCACTTAAATGCAAATTTTAGGTCAAAATCACTAAAACACCCTAAATGGTTGGAATTTATCATTTAAAAGTGCTGATTTAGGCCAAAGTATCCCTAAATGGGGTAATGGATTTTATGTGATACCTAACTTTGATCAGTTCATTTTGAGTCAAAATGAAGATTTCACCTTTTTATGCTCTAGATCACTCTTTTCTTGTAATTCATCAGTACATATAACATACCTTTGTTATTTTGTTGGCAATATCCTAAATAGAAATATAGTTCCAACACATCTAACATCACCTTCCAATTCTTCCTGATTCAAATTATGACCCAATAATATGATTTTCTAACCATTTTGATTAATTGAGGGCCAATTTCTAAATAATTGCATAAATGTTGATTAACCTTGTTTAAGGCTAATTAATCCAAATCAAGAGCTTAAGTGGATTTTCTATGGAAGTTAAATATTTCTTTTTGGAAATTGATTTTTATTAACTACATCACCGAATGACATAATTTCTTGGAAAGACATCCTTAGGCTATAAATGCATAAAATATTTGAATCATGGCCTCCCATGCCTCATTAATGTATCCCATGCCTCAGTAATTCACTTTATTCCAAAATCATTATGAAGGCATTTATTGATTTTAGCCTCTAAAATTGAATGGATTCTTGGCTACACATCTTGATCTCAAGATGAACGGTCATAATTCATTCTGGTCAATCTCAAAAATATATAAATAGAGAGGCTATGAACATCATTTTAAAGCTTGATTTGTGTAATGTTATAATTCAAAATTTCCTCCACAAACCTTTGTGTTGATCATTGTGTTTAATTAAAAAGCTTCATTTGATAGGCTAGATTAGAGATTTCATCTACTTGGAGCCTATGTTATGCAAAGAGTTATTGAGGCGTTGGAGGAGTTTGGCCACCATTGTTGACAAAGACAAGAGCTCTTAATCAAGGGGAGAACATGCTTATGAGCCACTCTTATATGATGGAATCTACTTGGGAAGGTAACTAGTATTGTTTTCTTTCAATTTATTCTTCATTGTCATTTACAAACCTTGCATGAATAGATTGGATTGATTTAATTATCTATATATGCATTTTTATTAGATTTATTGGAATAATGCTTGACTAATAATTTCTTGTAATACACTCTATAGTAGTTACCCACAATATCTATCTTGTTTTTTCTTCTGTGTTGATGTTGCGTTGGATAGTTTGAAGAGGTTTTAAGTATGGGTGGTTTGCATTAGGACCAATTTCATGAATAATTCAAGTGACATAATCTATAAGGACATCTAAATGATTTATCAATGGGTCAGGTGGGTTTGAAACTTTACCTTCATCAACGTGAAACACTAGTTTTTGCTTCCCTTGGTGAATCTCTTCATGGCATGCTTGATTAAGGATAGGTTTTGGTGCAATATGGACTAGTTAGATGAATCATTAAAGATATCCAAGCCTTATTCTATAACATCATGTATATGTTGCAATTGATCTTTGATGGGACTAAGGTCACCAATAACTACTTCATGCATGGATTGGAAAGTGAGGCACAAATCCATCCTTGGAGATGAGTAAGATAACACTGAGATCATGCTATTTTTTAATAGATACCAAAAATGGGTATCCATATGTCATTATTCATGAACATACCATGATCTGGCCTAAGTACATACGGTACCATAAAATTCATTTACCCATAGGTACTCTAGCAAGACGGATTCTTTATCCCTTCACATGGATTCAAAATCTTATATGTGTGGTTTTGGTGCTCATAATCTGTTATAGCTAATTGTACCCTAGATGCAGTTTTTATGATGAAACTAGTGATGTAAAGAAGAGCATACTTGATCCCAATGAATAAGTCACTCATTATTGGTTCACCACCACCTTATGTTTATGCCATAAAAAATGTGAACTAATGAATGCATATGTTCAACATCAGAGTCATAGAAGGCTTCAAGTTGCTAGATAAAGTTGTGGACTTCTATTTGCTCATGAAATCAAGGAGCTTCATCAAGTCTCTATAATTATGCAACCATAACTAGTCCTCTCATGATTTGTCTAGTAATAAAGTAAATAAATTTTTGGCATTTATGGTACTAACACAAGATGCTCTCACAACTACCAATGGTACCACGCACAATTCTAGTGAGATCATAGTCACTGTGGGCCCAATAATTACAAATATTACTTATAGTATCAAAAAGGGAATGAGTGTCCACCAATCAAGGGATGCCATCAAGATTAGGATCATTATGCTCACCATCTCTAGCTATGAGGTTTTACATGTGGTTAATATCTTTATTTGTGCTAATAGGTTCTACATATGGGGGATCATGTGCTTGATCCAATGGGATAATGATGTATTGATCAATAATTTAAAAATTGATGTAGCACTTTTTGAGACTTAAGTCATTATTTACAAAAAACCAAGGTCTACCCAGTAGAGATAAAAAATCATCAGATTCAACCAACTTGAGAACTTTAAAATCAGCTTTGAAAGGTACCCAAGGATATCTATATTTATATTCTTAAGAATGCCAATTGGTAGAGTATGGGTTTTATTATCTATAAACAACACATGAGGTGATGGTTATAATGCTTGTCTAACCATTTTGTGCCTTGAATACTTTGTGAGGACATTAACCTTAGTGCAAGTATCAACCAAAATATCACGAGTCACCCAATCGTTGATGGCATCATTCACTTGTATTTCCTTGTCTTCTTGAGGACTAGGAGGAATAGGAGTATCTTGTTATTAAACATGATTCAATCGATGATATTTAGTTGGTATAAACAAATTAGTTTGATCATTAGTTGGCTTTGGTACCTAATTTTTAAGCTAATTATTAATTATAAGCTAATGTCTTCATATAACATACACTTGAAAAGTTCTTGAAAATTGCCTTACACCACATTTTGAGGTTCTATGGCCTTTTACAGATCAATATGTTGGGTGACTTCTTGGTCCTTAATAAATTTAATTTCACCTTATAGTTCCCATACCAATGTCATAGTATCCTAGAGCACATCTTTCTATTACTAGGCATCAATACACTTCATTGCATGAGGCTCTTCATGATTTATCTTATCAATTGGTGGAATAGATGTAGATTGAGACTGTCCTCTATTGTGTGTAGTGATATTAACCTATTGGGTTGTCAAGGTGCTAGAGCATAGTTACCAGTGATGTTTATCAATGCAAATCATACTAGTACCTTTTTCATTTTTTTCCTTAGTGATGGCTATATACAAGTCAGAACACTCTCCTAACAAATGTTCCTTTTAAAAAAAAGAACATGTTAGATAGACTAGACAATCTCATTGATAATGATCTATAGATCCACACTTATAATATTTTCTTAGTGGAAAATAACCACCTCCTCATCCCTGTCCTCCACCTCATCCACGATATGTATCATTATCTTGATTGTTTGAGATTTGACATATACCATGCACATGTGATTCATGTATATCAATAATTAGTTGGCCATCATTTGTGTCATTGGTATAGGCATCATTTATCTTGTAGTATTCAAACACTTTAGAATGTATAGCCCATTATAAGAGAGGATAAGAGTGTACATCATTCTCTTCATGGCAAATTTTACATGACTACTTTAGTACAATGTAGATGTTTTTATGAGGGTAGTTACTTCCATTATGACCTTTAGATTCATAATCAGTACACCAAATACCATTATGAGTGTCGTACACATTATTTTCAATTAGCTTCTCTAATTTTGATTTTATTGAAGCTATTTGAACTTCCATAAAAGGATTGATTCTAGTGTCAATGCTACTAATAACTCCAACATAGAGGGTAAATTCTAGGGCTTTATACAGGCTGGTAAAGTTACTTTGAGATAACATTCATCTAAATAGAATCAACAAGCATCCTATAAACCATTGGGCATATTGAGAAACATTAATCTCAAATGAAATCTTAGACAAGAGTGTTTTGAATCGTGCATCATACTCTTGTACACTTTTAGTGAGATTTTTTTATATCCTTTAGTGAACAATACTTTTTTGCTTAAATTTAGGAATATCAAATTATTGAAGAAATTCCATCTTGAGTTGATCATAGTTAATTACTGGTTGTTGAGGGTCAAACTTCCTATACCACTTCTATGCTCTTTTCAGAAGTGTGGTTGTAAATTATGTGGCCTTTTTCTTAGAAGAAGTTATACCACACACCCTTTAAATGAGTTCACACTTATGAACATGCTCTACAACATTATCCATACCTTGATATTTAGGTAAATGAAGCATCATTTCATAATATACCATTAGTAGTTAAGGTACTTATGATGGTGGTTGTTGAGAATCCCCAAGTCCTATTACTAGAGGTGGAAGTCCACCACTTCCACCTGTGTCACCTCCTAGTCCACCTCCCATGCCTCCAAAACTATCACCTAAGATGTTGGGTGTAGTATCAAGTTGAATAATAATACTTGAACCAGTAATTTTCCTACTATGAATGCTGGGTCCACCAGGCATACCAAGTTGGGCCATGAAATTCCCTTAAAGAGGAAAATAAACTGTCAAATCACTATGAATTAAAATTCGCTCAGATATAATTTATATTATAGGATCAATTTTTTATTTTACACTATTTGTATCCCAATTATGTATGATTAAATTATTTGGCTCAAAAGCATGAGGTCACACTATGGCTGAGGAACTTAGTTGGTTTAAATGTGGTTCTTCAATCTCTACTATCTGGCTAGTTTCTCCTTTAAATGATAAAATTGGCATTGGTCATAGTTTGAAAGTTGGTGACTCTTTATTATACCTTTTCTCTCCCCTATGGATCCTAACAACACTTCTTGAGTCCTCTCATTCCCTTCTTACTCTGCCTCCACCTATAATCCTCTATCGAGCTTCATCATATTTATGTTTTTACAACACCCACTGATTGGATACCATTTCAAACCAAAAATCCTTTACCATCACCTCTACATTCCCCTCCCAACTATGCAACTCTTGTAAAGATGGTTTTATCCCTCTATAGGTAGATTTTTGAGTCCATAATCAATAAACAACTTCTTTATTTCTAGTGGAAAGTGTCTAATATATTGACCACATGGTTCTTGGAGAAATTGGAACTTGGCTTCTTTAGGACAAGATTAAGTGATTACAACATGTTCCAATATGTAGTTATTCAACGCCCCTCTCCAATCGATATTAACATCTCATGTCTAAGGTGTTCCCAAACATGTCAAATCCCTTTGATGCTCTATCATCAAAGCTTGCCTCCTTCCAATATTTCATGACCAGTCTTGAGCATAGGTGGCGAGCCAAACATGCAAATAAATAGGGACTTTGATAAAGAAGGTTTCATTTAATGATTTGTAGAGATGTTTTTCTACCCATGCACATGCATAAACTCCTTGTTCAAGATATAGAATCATAAAATTATCCGCGAACTTAGTAATCTATTGTTCAATACTTTCAAGGGATAAACATTCAAACATTTTCCATTACCATGTAGTAATCACTATGATGTGTGTATATTAATTGAAGAATAAGGATCAAGCTTTTCAATTATTTAAATAATTCAAAACCACTATGGAATGAGAAAATGGTCATTACATTTATGTCCTCTACTCAAATTGAGGGGTGAATACACCAATAGATAGTTCTCTAAATTTATAAAGGCACATGGCATTATTTATAAGCTAACTATACCTTATATACCACAATATAATGGTGTTTCAAAGTAGTTTAATATCACTATTATGGATATGGTATGAAATATGATTGATTACTCACATCTTCCTCATACATACTAGGCAAAAGTAGTTCGTAAAAAAGTTTAACTATTAAATCGATCACTCACCAAATATCTCAATGGTATTACTCAATAAGAATCATATGTAATTGTTACTAGTTTTTGGTTGTAAATCACATATACATGTCCCTAAAAATAATAAAAATAAATTAGATAATAAATTCTTGGCATGCATTTTTCTTAGCTACAATGATGAGTCAAAAACCTATTGATTGATGGATCGAAAAAATAGTAAGATATACATCAATAAAGATTTTGTATTTGATTATAATGGTGAGTCCAAACCACCCTCCAAATAGCCACCTGATACATGAATTAGTCCTCTAAACATTTATAATATTGATTGTGTTATTAGGATGAGGATATTGATAATGGTCAATCACATCCTCCAACTTCACCACCCATTAATGTTGTTCAACGTATGTCAAAGTGGTATACTATAAACTTCCACTTTATGATTGAGGATTCATAACATGGCTCATGCATCAGTGAATTTTGCTCTTATGAGCATAGTTGTATAATATTTTCATCCCTAAATGGCTCATAAAGCCCAAGAATAAAAACCTTGGAAAAAGCCCATGGATGTAGAATGTCAGTCACTGATGAAGAAAAACACATGATATCTTGTTGATCTTATACTAGGGAAGATGCCTATCAGTTGCAAGTGGCTCCTTAAGACCAAGTAAGAAGTGTATGGCATAATTTAAGAGTACAAGGCAAGGCTTTTATCAAATCACTACACATATAAATAAGCCATTGACTATGAGGAGACTATTTCTCTCATAGCCAAGATAAAGACTATTAGAATGGTCTTTGCTATGGCTACTCAATTTGTATGGAAAACCCATCAGATGGATGTGAAAAGTGACTTCTTGACTGCGTATCTATAATAATAAGTCTACATTACCTAACCAAAGGGGTTTTTCACACCTAGGTAAAAAAAAAGGTGTGTAGACTCATCAAGTATTTGTATGGTCTAAAACAAGCTCCCCAAGCCTAGTTTATCAAGATTGATGAGCATATCAGATAGTATGGATTCCAATAGAGTATATGATTCATATATAGTTATCAAGGATCAAGGGGGGATATTATGATTCTAATAGTATATGTTGACAATGAAAGCTTAGTGAAGATGATTGATGCAACAAAGAATGATCTCATGTGATCATTCAACATGAAAAATATTGGGTTACTTCACTACTATTTTAGTTTGGAGGTATGGAAAAAGGGACATAAATTATTTTTGTCTTAGATGAAGTATGCCAATATTATGCTTGAGAAATTTAGGATGATGGATTGTAAACCTATTGTAACACCCATGGAGATAAGATTTCAATTATCTTGTTTAGATCCATCACCACTAGTAAATGCCACTCTCTATCACCATTTAATTTGAAGTCTCATTTGTTTGACTTACCCTAGGTGAGATATTATTTATATTGTCATTTATCTTTCATGGTTCATGCAAGAACATAAGGTGAGTCACTGGAAAGTATAAAGACAAATATGTTAAGATTTATTTGAGGTATTATAGAATATGGTATAGAATATAATAAAAATGATCAATTATTCTTGATAGGATATACAAATTCAAGTCATGCATGTTATATTAATGAAAGGAAATCAACACATGGGTTTGTTTTATTTTTAGGATTTGGTCTTATCTCATGGGGGACCAAGAAAGAAAACTTTATTTCTCAATCTTTCACTAATCATAATATCATGTAGTAAGAGGAGATATTTGTAAAGTGATAAGTATATGTTGTATACTTGTAGGACTGAGAGTACCACAATAACAAATGATGATTATGTACTACAACAATCAAGGTTTGTTAAAACTTATTCACAATCTAGTGTTTTATGAATACATGAATCACATCGAGGTTTAAGTCCATTTCATATGTGAGCACGCTCTTCAACACAACATTCAAGTCTAATTTCCCCCACTTAATATTAGTGTGCAAATGTCTTCACCAAGTCAATTTCAGATGAAAAGCTTGAGGAATTTATAAATTCTCTATCTCTCTTGTAATATTAAAACTATGATAAACTAAAGGGGGATGGTTAGAGTAATTAATTAGATCATAGGCTAAATTAAATAAATGTGTAAGTGGTGTTATTAAAATACTCATGTTAATTTATAGGTTGAATTATTTGGGGTGATAAAAACAAGAATAATATGCACCATATAATAGATGCTTAATTTCTAAATAATAAGATCTAAAATTAACATGTTGTATATATAAATAACTCCATTATTTTAATGGAAATTTGATAAAATAAATTCTTAGTACTTCTCATATTTCTTACTTTCTTAAAGGAAGCCACAAGGATCAAGAGGCAAGGTGTACCAACTAGCTTCCTAATTTTGGGACCTCATCATACCCCACATTATGGGAGATGACAATAGCAGCAGTGGCATGAGAGGAAAGTAGACAATTAGGTGAGAATTAATTTGGATGATGTGAAGCCACCTAAATTAACATGTTATATATATAAATAACTCCACTATTTTAATGGAAATTTGATATAATGAATTCTTAGTAATTCTCATATTTCTTACTCTCTTAAAGGAAGCCACAAGGATCAAGAGGCAAGGTGTACGAACTAGCTTCCCAATTTTTGGACCTCATCATACCCCACATTATGGGAGATGACAATAAAAATAGTGGCATGAGAGGAAGGTTGAGGATTAGGTGAGAACTGATTTGGATGATGTGAAGCCACCTAGAAGCCACATATGGGTCATTCATGGATGGGTGAGGCCAACTTATTGTTAGGTCTTAGTGGTTCATTGAGAGAGATGGTTAGAAGATCAATTGATCTTGAGTCAAGATAATGGTATTATCCTTATAAATAGGGTAGATAAAGATACCATTATTCAGGAGCACCCACATATAGGTAAAAAGGATGCACTAATGTTTTTACTATCACTTTCATTTTTAGTCTTAAATATATACATGATAGGTAATAATGATATATTTACTTGTATATTTGATGTATATATGGAGATTTGGTGTTAATTTTAGTTCAAGTTTTGTACATTCTAGAATAAATATGAAATGGTGGAGATATATGATTGATATTGCCCACCATAAAATCCTAGATGGTATGTTACCTCAACATAACACCACATAGTTGGGGATCATTTTGTGCCATCTTCTATGGAACATGCAAGCTATTTCACGATAGTAGTAATTTCACAAGACATACAATGATGAGAGAAAGTTTCTAGTGTTATATAGATATGACATATCCTACCTTAGAAATGCTAGATAAAATGACATAGAGAGTTGCTTTTGTAGCTAGAATATAGATAGAAATGGATCTGAGGTAGCAGATACTAAACTTCTAGATAGAACTAGTTAGGAGGCAAGGGAAGCTACAAGATTTTGGTCTCATACTTAGACACTAGAGAGGTCTCTAAATGAAACTAGATCCATAGCCTCCTTAAGGATCATACCACCTCTATTAGAGGTACAATCACTGAGAGGTGGGGTGAATTAGTGAGACCAAATTATCCAACTTCAAATTCAATCTTTACAAACACTTAATCAATTATCACAATCATTCATGAAGAATACACATTATTCATAGCAATAATCAAGAGAGACAATGCAAGATCAATCACATAACACATGACATATGTGGGAAAACCTCTTGGCGAAGAAAACCCACTAGAACCTGTAAATGGACTACTATCTTATAATAACAAGAACCAATTTAGACCAGCTACAACTGATCAAATAACTTCAATCCCTATTTAGTGAGACTACTATCCCACAAGGTGCTACAACACCTATCTAGCTGAGCTACAAAAATAACCAAAATTTTAGCAAGTTTCACCTTACAAGGAGGCTATGGCCACCTTAGATGATGAGCTACCATAACAACACCTACAAACACATCCACCTTTGAACTGATGTCTTTAACACCTAATGATGGACCTCTAATTATCACTCTTCACCTTTGCTCACACTCAATCTACAAGAGAACTATCCTACTAACATAATTATGACTTATAAGTCATAAAAATAGTCCTCAATTTATTCTAATCTTCATCTCATACACATAGAACTCTACCCCTCCTTTTCTCCATAAATCACACACACAATCCTCTCTCAAATCTCTCCTTAGTCTCTTCCTCAAGTCTAAAAACCATCATATTTAGTTCCACTATTTATAGATCATACTTGATAATCAATACCTTGGTTGGCTATTAAGCATGATTTATCCCTTAAGTCATCTTTCAAATCAAGAGACGACTCAAAAAAATCTTCATAGGTTAGCTATAACATCTATGGGTCACCTTGAACTAGCTACACCATTTAATAAGGCCCTTTTAGCTCTTATAGGTCTCATGGAGACTTATTCACTCATTTAGCATATCAACGAGAAAAATAAGAACATAGGACCACTTAAAAAATCATAAGTCCACTACATGACCCCTTAGTCATCCTCAAATTATAACAGTTAACTCTGCTCACCTTTGTATATGCTCAAATAATTCAAGCACTGCCCTAGTACACATGAAGATCATGAATGAACACATAGTCAACTTATTAAGCATTTCTCATACTCAAGATAGATTTATCACACCTCTAATATCCACACAGAGCATCCTTATGGAGTCTAAAACACTCTCAAATAGCTAAGGCAATATGAAACATTGAAACAAAATCAACACACACTAGAAAATCCTTCCTGGTTACTTACAAAATAAATATAGAAACATAGTCAAAATTTAACCTCAATATATTTGAATGTACACAATTTTATATCTTCAAATCTATATTTATATATGTTACTTGGAGTCCTCTATAAGTTTGCTTTTTACACCATGAGCAAATTCTATATAGATTAAAAGATATATCTAAAATACAAAGCACTAGTTTTTCCTTTGCAAATTCAAATATTCAAATGCAAACGATCATAGTTAAGCTTTCAATATTAAGCTCACATATCATGTAATATCAACTTTAGATCAATCTCACCCTTCCAATATGCTCTAAACATTAACACATAGGCACTAATGCTCAAACATTAAACCATGAACATATTGACCTCATCTCATGCAATCTGGAAACTTTGACTTAACATGCTACATCAATCTCCTTTACATAGATCAATATTTAATAATGCTAAATAACTATCACTTTGACCTCTTGAATTTAATATGCACTATTTATCTCTATCTATATGATCACTTGGTAATCATTGATCCTTGGAAGAAGCTTTATCTTTATCTCTACTTAGCATCAAACATCATGAACCTATCCTCATCTCATTGCTTCTTTACTTCTTGGAGCAACATGATCCATTGATGTTTCTCTAACTTTAAATTATAAAAATTTTACTGACTATGGGAACCTTGATTATCTACCTAGAAGGCTAAATTTTCACAGTCATATCTTTTACCTCACTCACTTGCATGTTCTCAAATTTGGACCATATAATCTATTTACATATGAGACTCCAACCATGTGTCAAAATTTTCCTCAAACCTTTGCATGTGTGAGATATAACTCCATTAAAATTACCACTCATATTTCTTTCTACCATAGAGCCAACTATGTCAAGAACTTCCTGGAAGGCCAACTTTGCACATGCATATCTTTTGATTACTTTGATGCATGATCTAAAATTTAGCACAAATCAACTAGGCACAAAACTGAATAAGCCTATATGATCACCTTCTCCTAAAACATCCACATGTGTGAGATATGACTACATAAAAATGATAACTCAACTCTTTCTTGCCTCTTGCAAATTTGGCTATGGGAAAACAATGTCAAACTTCTTGGGAACTCAACTTTGCACTTATATATCTTTGAATGTGCTTAGGTGCATGAATTTATACTTAGCACATAGTAACTAGGGATTAATTTGGTCAAATTATATGACCAACTTTCCCTAACTCATGCACATGTGGTAATGGTGACATCAAAAAACTACCTACTTAGATTTTCTACTATTGGACCCAAAATGTCTAGATGTGAAAAATGAAGAACCAAGTAAATTATACTCATACACACAAGATATTAAATCACAGAAAATATCTTATAGGACCCCTTTCACATGTTCAATACTCAATACTCATCCTTGATCATCTCTAACCATGCCAAAATTGAAGATTAATCAATCCATCTTTAAGCACACTAGGACAAACACATTACACACTTTGTCATTATCACTTAGGCTATCAAATCACTTCATCCACTCACCAGGACACCTCCATGACATCGCCATGACATCATTGACAAGTCTCCAACAATTTTCCCCTTTATCATTGATGTCAATACACATCATATATAATAATATACATCCCACCTTCCCTCTCTCTCTTTAAGCACTTTCACAACGTGAACTTTTCCCCCCTTTGACACAATGATAAAGTGGGCACAATCTGATCTTGAGGACCTCAAAATACTACCAATAGGAGTATACCATCTTAGAAAGATAGTAAAAACTCTCCCTTACCTTGGGCCTACCTCTTATTTCCTTAATAACTCCCTTTTGCTCCATGCCAACACTCTCTTCAACTAAGCATTGCAACCAATGAAGAAAGAACATGAAAAACACTAAAACTAAGAGAACTCACCAATAAACATCTAAGAGGGACTCCCCTTAATATATTTGAGCTAGTGCATCACATGGGTATCTTCAAATCTCTATACACCATGAAGAACTACCACACATGCTTAATAGCCTTCTATCTCAAGATTCCACAAGGGCCACCTAAAGAAATTAATGCCACTCACTAAATAAGAAACATGCTCTAAAACAACCTGATAACTCTCTTTGATACATACATATCTTGCTATTTTGGAGAAATTGAACAAAAAAAATCAAATCTTAATACTAGGCCTGTCTAGTCTCCTTGTAGCCATACCTAAAAATTGTAGAGCCCATAAATTTTAGTAAACACACATTAAAGACCTAAAACTTCATATTTTTAGTAATCTCATATTCCCCCTCAAGCACACTAATGTGCATCACCTAGCTCATCATCTGTAACATACTTCATAAACAACTTGTAAATTAGTTTTCCATCTTGACAAAAACATGAATAACTTAAAATTAACAAACCTTCAGATCTCTATGAATCTTTTTTTGACAACCTATTGGCCCATTCAACCATTTAAGAATCCTCAAACCTTAACTCATAAGGCTAACCACTTTTCTAGCATAGTCCAAAAACCTAGAATCTTAAAATAAATTGAGTCAATAAACCTCTTTCTAGTTAACATCCACCTCTAAAAATTATTACACATCTGGAGATATCCATTAAAAAAATTTAAACCAAAATTTGAGTCTCCATACCTTTGGTAACATTGACTTCCTATAACCCATTTTTAAGCCTGCTTGTCGTAAGCCAAAAATCAAAAAAATGAGAGCACTTCAAACATCTTCAACTTGACTTCAACATACCTTCAAATCATAAAAAAACTTAGAACACATCAAAAATAAGTTCACAAACCTTTTTTGGCACCAAACTATTCCATCAATCTCATTAGGCCACCTGAAAACTCCAATTCTGACCCTACACAATAGCTCCTTCATAAACATCTAGAGCAAGCTCATGAACTTGTTTATACCCCTTAACCAAATAACTCTGATCAATACCAATCTATATTTAGAATGTAATTATGGTATTGATCACACAAACTTGATTCTTCATAAGAAATATGTCTCCTAAGAAGCATAAGTAGATATACCCTACTTCACAATGCCCTAAAATAATGTGAAATCAGGAGTTGCCCACAACTCCTCATATTCCTTCTCCTCTTTGGTCATCTAATACTTGTAGTTATTTTTCTTCTTAGGCTTAATAGAAGAAATATGCTCAACCAAAATATCATTCTCCTTTTTTTCTATGATGGGATTGATAAAATATGGAGACAACATAGATTCATGACATACCTTTTCATCTATAGAATATTCCTTACAGCTTGGAACCTCATCACTAGGTACTAACAATTGATATTATTTAAATGATACTTTCTCATCAATAACATGATGTTAACTTGGATCCATACATAACTCAAGAGTAGCTTTAACTATCACCTTGGTATTCTCCTTAAGCTTGGTTTCTTCATTCTCAACATGAGCAAACAATGAGACCTCTTGGAACTTTTCATCTTTTGTAGCTTTTTCCACCATATCAAACAAATTACTTAGACCTAGGGATTCATCATGACACATACTTGTTACTTTATGCTTCTATGTGTTAAATTCCTTCTTCCTTGTACTCTAGGATCCTAATTAAACTCATTTTGTCTTGTAGGATTTGCTTGCAGAACCTAGCAATGTGACCTCTCTATTCACAATTGTAGCTCACCATACCTTTTTCAAGAAATATATCTTCCCATACCTTATTTGGACAAAAACTTGTAATGTGTCCCACATCATGATATTTAAATCACTTAATTCTGTTCACACCATTTGACTGATGACCCCATCATAGTTCCATGCAAACTCATTTCTAATAGGTCTCTTACATTCTCTAGCCCTATGACCAATTTGATTACATATGTAACAATAACCATTGAATCTTGCATACCTCATGGCATTTGGCTATTTGATCTGATTTGTCTTTATTCTACCATCACCTTCATTCCTTGTCTAATGATTTATATTAAAAGTATGATTGTCCTAGTTCACATTAGTCTTCATCTTGTCTTGAGTTACACTCTTTTATTCTTCTTTATATCCAAGACCAATTGTATCACTAGCATGACTTTGACCACTCAAAATATTGTCTAGATCACATGAACTTTTTTCAAATCTCAAAAATGTCTTCACCTTACTAGATGTCTTCTCTAACTCAGATTTTAAAGAGTCATTCTCAAAAACATACCTTGAATATTCATATTCTTTAGCTTTTAAGCTTGTAGATAGAATTTCCAATTAACAACTGAGATGCTTGACCATATATTCATGCTCCTTGGTATCTTCATTTAATCTTGCTTCATACACACTGAATTGATCATCATAGTCCTTGAGTTTAGATTTCATCTTCTTATTGATCTTATTCTCAATCTTCATTTTTCAAGAGCATTCATTAACACAGTCTCATAATCCACCTAATATTCATCATCTTCTAAATCACTCCAAGTAGACTCCTTCTGATGTGAAAAAATTCCTTCCTCAGATATGAACATAGCTTCATCTTAAGTAAGACCATCATCTTAATGATCATATTCTGAGTCACTATCTTCACTCTCATCTGATGAGCTGTAATATTCTTTGGTGTATAGACTCTTCTTATTCTTGAAGGACTTCTTGTTGTTGTTATACTTTATGAATCCTTTCTTCCTATAAGTCTTATTTTATTCATCTTGGCCTTCACCATGCTCTTCATCAAATTTATTCTCATGCTTATGAGGGCACTTATGAGCAAAATGTCCCATCTCTCCATAGTTAAAACATTTTAAGGGTAGTTTATCCTTATACTTTCCTGAGCCTGTGTTCAATTTCTTAGTTCATCCTCATCAATATTAGAAATCTCATCCTCCTTGGGTTTCTTACCTTGGAACATATTCTTAGGCTTCTTCTCAATCTTGAATGCTACTTCCTTCTTTGGTGGTATATCATCATTTACTATCATCTCAGAGGCAATAAGGGTGTCATGCAATTGATCCATCTTCAATGAGTAAGATCATGAATTTCTTCTATAGTAGATACTTTTAGATCAAAATTGAGGGATAAAGACTTTAATACCTTTTGGAATACAATAGCCTCTTCAATATTCTCTCTAAGACCTCTGATGATGTTCACAGTCTCATCAACTCTATGTTGAAAGGATGCCACAAAATCTTCTTCCTTCATCTTGAGACTTTCAAATTACCTTCTATGAGTTTGTAACTTAACAAGCTCAACCTTTGAATATCCTTCAAAAATGATCTACATTTTGTCCCATATCTCTTTAATAGATTTAAAATGGATTAGCCTCATGTATTCAGTCTCTGAAAGACCACAAGTGATAGTATTCATTGCCTTGGAATTGTTTTCAAATAAATTCTTATCTAAAACACTAGATGGATGAGTAATAGGAGCAACATAACCATCTAGAACATATTTCCATACATCAAACCCTAAAAACATAATTTATGTCCTCATCCTTGCACTCCAAAAAGTCTAATTATATCTATTGAACATCGATGCTTTATTAGTAGAAAAACATCCAAGGACTACCCATATTGTACCTTAGATCACTTTCAAGTTGTCAAGACTTTACCAAAAGACCGGATCTGATACCAATTGTTAGAGGTACAATCATTGAAAGAGGTGGCTGAATCAGTGAGCCCAAATTATCTAAATTCAAATTTAATCTTTACAAACACTTAATCAATTATCACAAACATTCATGAAGCATACACATTATTCATAGCAATGAGAAAGAGAGACAATACAAGATCAATCATAGAACACATGAAATATGTGAGAATCCCTCTTAGGGAGACAACCCATTAGAATATGAACATGGACTACTATCCTATAATAACAAAAACTAATTTATACCATCCACAACTGATCAAGGAGATTCAATCCCTATTTAGTGAGACTACAATCCTACAAGGTGCTATAACAACTGTTTAGCTAAGTTGCAACAACAACCAAACTTTTAGCATGTTTCACCTTGTAAGGAGGCTGCAACCACCTTAGATGCTAAGCTTCCACAAAAACACCTATGAATATATACACCTTTGAGCTGATGTCTTCAACACCTAATGATGGACCTCTGATTATCACTCTTCACCTTTGCTCACACTCAATCTATAAGAGCACTATTCTACCAAAAAATGACCTATAGGTCATACAAATAGTCCTCACCATGTTATAATAATTATCTCATACATAAGACACTCTATCCCTCTTTTAATCCATAAATCACACACATAATCCTCTCTTAAATCTCTCCTTAGTCTCTTCCTCATGTCTAGAAACCATCATCTTTAGTTCCACTATTTATAGAGCACACTTGATTATCAATACCTTGGCAATCCATTGGGCATGCCATAGCCCTTAAGGAACATTTCACATCAAGACATGACTCAAAACAATATTCATAGGTTAACCATAACATTTATGGGTCACCCTTAAGCAATTACACCTTTTAATAAGACCCTTGTAGCTCTTATAGGTCTCATGGAGACTTATTCACCCATTTAGCATATCAAAAAGCAACAAAAGAACATAGAACCACTTAAAAAATCTTAAGTCCATACTACATGACCCTTTAGTCATATTCAAATGATCACAATCAACTCTACTCACCTCTATATATGCTCAAATAATTCAAACACTAACCTGGTACAAAGAAACATCATGAATAAACAGATAATCAAATTCTTAAGCATTGTTCATACTCAAGATAGATTGATCACACCTCCAAAATCCACACAGAGCATCTTTATGGAGTCTAAAACACTCTTAAATAGCTAATACAAAATGAAACATTGAAACAACATCAACACATGCTCGAACATCCTTCATGGGTCACTTGTAGAATAAATATAAAAACACAGTAGAATTTAAACCTCAATATCTTTGACTATACACACTTTTAGATCTTGAAATATATATTTAAAGATGCACCTTGGATTCCTCTACAAGTTCACTTTTTACACCATGAGAAAATTCTACATAGATCAAAAGATATATCCAAAATACAAAGTAATGGTTTTTCCTTTGCAAATTCAAATATTCAAATTCAAATGGTCACAGTTAAGCTTCGAACACTAAGCTCGGATCTCATGTCCTCTCAGCTTTAGATTAATCTTGCACCATTGATATTATCTAAAATTTAACATATAGGCACCAATGCTCAAACATTAAACCTTGAACATGTTGACCTCACCTTATGCAATTTGGAAACTTTGACTCAATTTATTTTGTCAATCTCTTGTACACAACTTAGTCTTTAATAATGCTAAACAAATGTCACTTTAACCTCTTTAATTTAATATGCATCATTGATCTTTATCTGTAAAATCACTTTCTCACCATTCATCTTTGGAAGAAGCTCAAACTTTATCTCTACTCAGCATTAAACATCATGAACCTATCCTCATCTCACTGCTTCCTAACTTCTTGGAGCAACACGCTCTATTGATGTTTCTCAAAATTTAACTTGTGCAAATTTTACTATGGGAACCTTGCTTATTTTCTTGGAAGGACAAATTTTCACATTCATATATTTTTCCTCGCTCACTTGCATGTTCTCAAATTTGGACCATATGATCTCCTTACATAGGATAATCCAACCATGTGTCAAACTACTCAGAACTTCACACATGTGAGATATAACTACATTAAAATTCTCACTCAAATTTATTTATACCATAGATCCAACTATGTCAAGAACTTCTTAGAATGACAACTTTGCACATGCATATATTTTGATGCACTTCGGTGTATGATCTAAAATTTAGTACAAATCAACTAGGCACAAAACTGAACAAACCCATATGATCACCTTCTCATGAAACATCCACATATGTGAGATATGAATACACCAAAATTCTTACTCAGCTCTTTCTTTCCTCATGTAAATTTGGCTAAGTATGGGAAAATAGTGTCAAACTACCTGGGAGCCTAACTTTGCACTTACATATCTTTGATTTCACTTAAGCGCATGAATTGAGACTTAGAACATATCAACTAGGGACTATTTTGATAACAACCATATGACCAACTCCCCCTGACACATCCACATATGGAAATGGTGATGTCAACAAACTACCTACTTAGATTTTTTGCTATTGGGACCAAAATATCTAGATGAGAATAATGAAGAACTAGGTGAATTCCACTCATGCACACAAGCTCTTCAATCATAAAAAATATCTTATAGGACCCATTTCACATGTTAAATACTCTATACTCATCCTTGATCATCTCTAACCATGACAAAAATGAATATTAATCAAGCCATCTTTAAGCACACTAGGACAAGCAAATTACACACTTTGTCATTATCACTTATTAGGCTATCAAAGCACTTCATCTACTCAGTAGGATACCTCCATGACATCATCATGACATTATTGACAACTATTAAACAACCTCTCCCACCAACTAGGGATGAAGATAGTCCAAAGACATAAATGTACATATGGTTTTATATTTGATGTAGAATAATTTTCACACACACATGCACACGTGTGTGCACACACACACCATTGGTTCCTTGTGTTAGTGTAGGATATCATTTTCCATTTATTTAATTATTGTGGATTACTATGACACATGGAGTTTTTATACACATGGAGTTTTCATACACTTATGGAGTTATCTTGCTTAGGTGTATATAATCATAGACTTGACCATTATTATTATCTAGTAGGAGTTACTCTTTGACTGACTATTATAGGTAAGGGAGTTACATTAAATTTTTGGGTCTTTGACCACTTTTCATGGAGGATATACACATTCACTCTCCTATTTGTACATCTTCAATTTTGAGCTATTATAGTTGAGTGTGTTGGATGGATTGATTCTAGCTTTATATTATTATCATTTTGATTTTACTCATAACTATTTATGTAATTACTTGAATCTTACTCGAACATGTGCATTCAATTGACCTAGTGATATTGGAAAACACTTATATATGGTATTAGATCTAATCTAGTATTTGATTATCTAGTTTTCTTATTGATGTTAGTTTTTTTTAAATCATGATATTTCATTGTTTGTTAAAAACTAGTTTTTTTAATATCCATTATTTGGAATTTTTTTTGGGTGGAGACTAAAGGATTTGCAAATCTTGGGTATTTAATTTTTGGTAAGAGAAATGTATTCTTGGTTATTATCTAGATATATACATGGTCTCAAAGTGTTTTCTGGATCAAAGAAACCCAATGAAAAATTTGTGGTAGATTATCAAGTGCAAGATTTGAATCCACATGGCCTTTTACTTGTATTTTTGGTAGCTTCAAAAAAATGTTCACATAGTGGAATGCCATTTGAGGCACCTTTTCCCATGCTTCTGACACAACCAACTTGGTGCCTCTTTCCAATAAATTCCAAAATTTTGTAGCACATGGGATATTCAGGTGGCAACACAAATTTGGTGCATCTCTTCCCATCCCTATTTTTATACTAAATTATATTTTTTGTGCAAACATTTAAAAATGTGCCATTAATGGTATAAAATAGAATTTATAATAAATTTTGATAGGAAACTTGGATTTGAGTGCCATTTTTTTCAAAAATGATTATTTTTTGGTGCTCATTCCATTAGAACTATTATATTGTAATTTCACTAAAATTATAAAGTGCCAAAATCTAGGGGGGGGGATCAGAAATAATATTAAGGGGGTGTTGTGTGTTTCTTTTCATTATTTTCATGCCTTCTTTTCATTTATTCAACAATAAATTAATTATACATTATGGATGATAATTTGGTAAGTCCTCTCACACCTTTGAACTATTATGAATAAAAATCTAAAATGCAAATCATTCTAAGGATCAAGGGTTTACATCACACAGCTGTGGGCACTAACATTTAACTAAATACTAATGCAAAAAAATTTAGATGGTTTAACCATTATGATGAATCCTTTAGATTATTATGTCTTTATGTGTCTCCTAATCTATTCTTTCATGTTGAATCTACAAAAATCCTAATGAAGTATGGACCACACTATAAAATCTCTTTGGGAATTTAGATGTGATGAGAGGTCATGAAATAGAGAACGAGCTCATTAGTTTGATTTCTAGTAGTTTTGATACCCTATATGATTTTTTCACTAAGTTTAAGTCTTTGAGATTGTATTTACAATAATGTGTAATAGATAAGGAATGTGATCAATTGGTTATTTCTATACTTTCTAAACTAGGTCTAAATTACTCTGTATTCATCTCCACTTTATATGCTACCAAAAGTGCTCTTGGAGCCACATGTAAAATTCACTCTTTAAATTATTTTATTATTGTCTAAACTCAGGAGCAAGATAAGTTGATTAATATGATGAATCCTTTGGATTATTATGTCTTTCTGTGTCTCCTAATCTATTCTTTCATGTTGAATCTAAAAAAATCCTAATGAAGTATGGACCACACTATAAAATCTCTTTGGGAATCTAGATGTGATGAGAAGTCATGAAATAGAGAATAGGCTCATTAGTTTGATTTTTAGAAGTCTTGATACCCTATATGATTTTTTCACTAAGTTTAAGTCTTTGAGATTGTATTTACGATAATGTGTAATAGATAAGGAATATGATCAATTAGTTATTTATATACTTTCTAAACTAGGTCTACATTACTCTATATTCATCTCCACTTTCTATGCTACCAAAAGTGCTCTTGGAGCCACATGTAAAATTCCCTCTCTAAATTATTTTATTATTGGCTTAATGCGAGGGAAAGATAAGTTGATTAATATGATGAATCCTTTGGATTATTATGTCTTTCTGTGTCTCCTAATCTATTCTTTCATGTTGAATATATGAAAATCTTAATGAAGTATGGACCACACTATAAAATATCTTTGGGAATCTAGATGTGATGAGAGGTCATGAAATAGAGAATGAGCTCATTAGTTTTATTTCTAGTATTTTTGATACCCTATATGATTTTTTCACTAAGTTTAAGTCTTTGAGATTCTATTTACAATAATGTGTAATAGATAAGGAATATGATCAATTGGTTAATTCTATAATTTCTAAACTAGGTCAAAATTACTCTGTATTCATCTCCACTTTCTATGCTACCAAAAGTGCTCTTGGAGCCACATGTAAATGCCCTCTTTAAACTATTTTATTATTGGCTTAACTCGGGAGTAAGATAAGTTGATTAATATGATGAATCCTTTGGACTATTATGTCTTTCTGTGTCTCCTAATCTATTCTTTCATGTTGAATCAACAAAAATCCTAATGAAGTATGGAACACACTATAAAATCTCTTTGGGAATTTAGATGTGATGAGAGGTCATGAAATAGAGAACGAGCTCATTAGTTTGATTTCTAGTAATTTTGATACCCTATATGATTTTTTCACTAAGTTTAAGTCTTTGAGATTGTATTTACAATAATGTGTAATAGATAAGGAATATGATCAATTGGTTATTTCTATACTTTCTAAACTAGGTCTAAATTACTCTGTATTCATCTCCACTTTCTATGCTACCAAAAGTGCTCTTGGAGACACATGTAAAATGCCCTCTTTAAATTATTTTATTATTGGCTTAACTCGGGAGTAAGATAAGTTGATTAATATGATGAATCCTTTGGATTATTATGTCTTTCTGTGTCTCCTAATCTATTCTTTCATGTTAAATCTACAAAAATCCTAATGAAGTATGAACCACACTATAAAATCTATTTGGGAATCTAGATGTGATGAGAGGTCATGAAATAGAGAATGAGCTCATTAGTTTGATTTCTAGTAGTTTGGATACCCTGTATGATTTAATCACTAAGTTTAAGTCTTTGAGATTGTATTTACAATTATGTGTAATAGATAAGGAATATGATCAATTGGTTATTTCTATACTTTCAAAACTAGGTCTAAATTACTCTGTATTCATCTCCACTTTCTATGCTACCAAAAGTGCTCTTAGAGCCACATGTAAAATTACCTCTTTAAATTATTTTATTATTGACTTAACTCGAGAGCAAGATAAGTTGACTAATATGGGCACATTAAAGTCCTTAAAACCACAAGATATAATTGTTGGGAATGGGAAATTGAAGGCTTCAAATAACAAGAAGAAAAAAAATAAAAGGGATCAAGAGAAGAAGAAGGAAAAAAACATACCTCCTCCAAAACCACCACTGAAACCTCCTCTTTTGAATCTAAACCTATGAAAGAGAAGGTTAACTATGCCTATTGTAATAAAAATTGGCATGATGAACACAATTGTATGAAGAAACATATTGACCACCTAACTCATATTCTAGAAAAGAACAACATAGGTTTTCCTAAGTCCATTAAAAAAAATTCATCAACTCTATATTCTTCTATGGAAAACTTAAAATGGTAAAGAGAAAGTTAAGGGCAAGGCTCTTATATTAGTTGCATCTCCTACTTCATCTTGGGTTATTAACTTAGGTGATTCACATCACATGGGTTCTTCATAGGTTGAGTTCACTCCCTTATAACCATGTAACATTTCTTCTATCACATTGGGTGATGACACTCTAGTGATAGTTTTAGGGATAGGTTATATTGAATTTAACAAAGGAACATTCACAAATTTTCTAAGTGTTCCTCACTTTCAACCAATCTCATATTAGTATATTGGATCACTCACATAAATAAGGGCATGAGAGTTTAATTCTCTCCACATTATATAGTCATCAGAGAGTTTCATAGTGAATCTACAATTTTAGTGGGAAGGGCAGATCACTAGGCTCAATCATACACATTTTCACACTTTTCACCTAACACTTCTCCTACTGCATTTCTTAATCACATATATGGAGTAAGGAAACTATGGCATGAGATATTTGTCCACCTTAACTATCACTATTTAGAAAAACTCTGTAAACATGATATGGTCATAGGTTTACCTCATGTTCATTTCTCCAAGGGTATTTGTGAGGGTTTCACTCTTAGAAAACATCCTAAAGAGAAATATGACAAGGACAAAGTAGGGAGGGCTTCACAAGCATTAGAGTTAATACACAATGATATATCTAGGGCATTTCCCAAACCTTATTTCATTCAAGCTAAGTATGTTCTCACCTTCATTGATGATTTATTAAGATATACATAGGTCTACTTCCTTTGATGGAAGTTTGAGTTTTTTGATAATTTTTGAGACTTTAAGGCACTTGTGTAAAAATAATCTAGTAATTTCATCAAGGTTCTACAAACATATTATGGTGGCGAGTATGTCAACAGTAGGTTTGAGAATTTTTTTACATCATATGGGATTGATCTACAATGTATAATTATGTATAATCCTCAGTATAACATTGTTTTAGAATACAAGAAATAATCCTTGAAAGAGATGGTTAACTTCATGATTCACTACAAATAAATGACACCTCAGTACTGGATAGAGGTAATCAATTTTTATTTATACATTTATAAATAGGTTCCTCATAAATCCTTGAAAGGAATCCCTCCTTTTGAATCTTATAATAATAAAAAATCCATTGTTGATAATTTTAAGGCCATCAGATCTCTAACTATGGCATAAATACCTAAGAAGAAACACAAGGCTATGGAACCTCAAAGTGAGTCTAACATCTTTGTAGGTTACCTATATGGCGTTAAAGTATATCAACTTATTCTATTTGAACACACATGTGTTATTCATTGAGATAAATTTTCACTTTTAGGAGAGTCCCTCAGACTCAACACTTGACACTTATCCCACTTCATTAGATTCATTTGGATTCAAAAATGGTTCTGAAGTTTTAGATTAGCTTGATCACATTCTAGAGGTTATGAACTCTTATTATAGTTTTGATAGTGAGAGTAGTGATGGAGATCCATCTCCATCCACATATAAACACACTTCAAAGGATAAGGATTCACCACCTAACTCACCTACTTCTAATCCTCTTTGGGCTAGGCAAACACTATAGAGTTTAGGTACATGGGCTGGGGATCCTTCATATTTTAGGTAGACATTGAATTTTTAGAGTGAGTCATATGCTTTCTATGCCTTTTCCACAAATCCACGCACTTTTTGGGAGGCATATAGAATTTTTGAGTGGGAAACTACTATGCATGAGGAGTTCAATTACTTGATTAGGAACAACACTTGGGATTTGAAACACCTTCCTAAGGGAAGGAAGAAAATTCAATGCATATGGATATATAAAACTAAGTATGAAAAATATGGGTTAGTTGATAAATTCAAAGCATAATCGGTAAGAAAAGCTTTTTCACATGTTCCCAACTTTGAATACACTAAGACATTTTCACTAGTTACAAATATGAACTCTATCATACTCACTCTTCCCATTTCCATAGTTCATCACTAAGATGTTCATCAGATGGATGTGATGAGTTCCTTTCTTCACGGTGACCTTGAGGAGGATATTTATATGGAGTAGCCATAGGGTTTTGTAGAGTACTCTTCCTTAGTATGTAGACTTTAGAAATATATCTATGGACTCAAATAATCCCCTCATGCTTGGTATCCTAAGATGGATTCCTTATTTCTCTCATTAGAATTCAATAAATGCCATTTTGATCCAAACATCTAATTCTTATGATAAGATAATTCAGTTTTGATTTTGGTATTATATGTTGATGATATACTGAGCACAAGGAGTTTTTCATTGTCCATTACATTGGTGAAATAAGATATTAATAATTTTTTTTTCCATGATTGGGTTTGTTGCATTACTTCATTGGGATCCTTATTTCATAGTCTGGCTCAAGAATTAGAATTTCATAACCTAAGTATGCTCTTAATTTACTTACTTAATTTCACATGGCCTATTGTAAGCCAAATCCAACTCCCTTTCTATCTATATTCAATCTTAAGGCTGATTATTATACACCATTATTTGATGTTACTTTGCATCAACAACTTGTTGGTAGTCTTATTTAATTAACACATACCATACCTAACATTTAATATGTTGTAGGCATGGTTTCTAGATTCATACAAGAGCCTCATGAAATAAACTAAAAATCAATTAAGAGGATTCTCCCCTACATTCAGGGTACACAAATATTTAGGAATAATTATAGAGTTGGAATTGATGCTAACTTGGTTAGGTAAATAGATTCAAATTGGGCTAGAAATATTGAGCATCACAAGTCCACTTCAGGGTATAGTTTCCCCCTAGATTCATGTCTGATTAGTTGGTTAAGAAAGAAGCAAAATGTTATTTCTTTGTCATCTATCAAGGTATAATATAAAGGATATTTTAATTCTATTACTAAGGAAATTTATCTTCATCAGATTCTAACAAAATTTGGTATTCAGTTCAAGTGACCTATAATCATCTTCTATGACATCTAGAGTACTATTCATATTTATAAGAATTCACATTAGCATTAGTAGACCAAGCA
Organism: Torreya grandis; assembly: GCA_037957365.1. Classification (NCBI taxonomy): domain Eukaryota; kingdom Viridiplantae; phylum Streptophyta; class Pinopsida; order Cupressales; family Taxaceae; genus Torreya; species Torreya grandis. The sequence continues at coordinate 1,346,116 of JARHVA010003561.1, read as the reverse complement.
CATAGAGATTCACATGCATTTCATGAGGGAGATAATTCATGGATAGGCCATTGATCTTAGATATTATCAAACCATGGAGTATATTACTGACATCTTCACCAAAATATTCAATGAGAGTAAGTATCTTCACTTGTGGGCTCTTCTTGGGGTGCGAGCAACTTTAGCATTATATTCTAAGGGATCCTTCTAGTCTCATTTCTTTTTCTCTATTTTAAGGGGAATTTTTCCTACAAGTTTTGCTAAAAAATATGATGTGGATATAAAATTGATGGGCATTTATGAGTAAGGCTTAGTTATATTTCCATAGGTCTTACAATGCAACTCACAAACTAAAAATCCAAGAGGCATCATAAATGAAGGTCAGAGTTAATCTAAAGAAAATAGATATAAAATGGAAATATAAATAAGAGATATGTGATTATTTAAAAATTAATAACCATCAATGGGATATTTATAAATCTAAAATGGATATATAAATATGGAAGACATCACAAGGTGTTTTAAAAATCCTTAGTAGAGATAAGACACTTTCGTCAGGTGGGCAAGGCTAAGATCTATCGACATAAAGGAACTATAGAAATCTACCTAGAAAACATAATCTTGGGATAAAAATTGAAGTATAAAAATAATCTCATGAAGGCTATGAAAAATAAAATTATCCTATGTGCCCATGACATATTCCCTACTCCTCATGACCCCTTACAAAATCATTTATCTAATATAAATATTGGGTAATTACATGAGAAATTAGTTGGCACCATAGTGTAATGAATAAATATGAGACCTACTATTTCATTATAATTATCTATCATAACTTAATGGACCTTGTATCTATCATGAGTTTATCTATAAATTTTGAGCTTTGACTCGAATAGGGGTACGCTAAATATAAGATCGCATGTTTTGTTGGGATTGTTATTATTTATTTTTACATTACCTTTAAAAAATATATATATGGATTTTAAATATTATGGATTTTTTATATTTTATTCATCCATATGGATTATTAAAAACCAATAATGGGTGTTAAATATGACTAAAACAAGAGAGCTAAAACTTATCTATTAATGAGGAAAACTTAAAGACCCAAATGCCAAAAGACTCCTAGACTTCCACTTTAGAGAAGAGTGTGATATAGAAACAGACCCATGTGTTCTCAAGTGAAAGGAGAGGGAAATATGGGGATCATGGAAGATCAATCCATATTAAAAAGATCATACAATAAGAATATGGTAGTAGGTGAACAAAATAAGCAAAATGTTTATGACAGAATTTATTAGGAAAAATGAAAGTCCAAAATTACATGGAAATGTAAGTCAAATCATAGAAATAGAGACTTTAAGAAGGGTGACACTATGGAATATGGTAATAATGTCACTAAATAAGCCATACTAACATACATAGGGTCTAACACAAGTAATGATAAGATAAATCATCCCAAAAGAGGGTAAGTGCAAAAATAGACCAAAGAACCACAAGGGAAACTATGGTTGACTGTAACATGCAAGAAAGAAAATATTAAAAAATAAAACATGAAAGCTTACCTAAAAGGAAGGAAGTGAAGTATCAAAAACCAAAATGTGATATCATGAAGTAAGAAACCATACCTAAACAAATGTCTTCACAAAAAATTCCATATCATCTATCCCATCAGAAGGCTCAAATGCATCTAGCATAATAGGGCCCAACTCCATATCATATCTGGAAATAGAAATTGAATAAAGAATGGTGTTGGAAATATTTGAAGGGTTATGATCACTATATCGAGGAATATAAATTAATTTAATGTGAGATGAAAATGGAGAATGTTTGTAAGAGTGATAAAGGGAATAATGGTAATGTAATATTTTTGCATCATTATCTTAGGCATAGCCAAACAAGTATGGATCATCTAAGGCTTAACCATTATCATATTATGAGTGTCAGATACACATTAAGGGATTCAAACAATATTTTTCTATAATATCTATCATTATATGGATTATTATAAATGACAATATATGTGAGAAACTTGTTGATTGGCCTTTTATAAGATTGGGGTTGTAAATTAGGTGGAAGCTAATTCAGCATAATCAAGGAGTTTTGGTGGTATTTTTACCATAAGCTTAGGGTGACCACTATAACCTCTATTTTAATTGATAAGGATAATTAAAACATTAGTACTCATAGAATGGGATACTAGGTGAAGGTTCAAGGCTAGGTATGTTATAGATACCCTATTCTTGAAATTATAAAAAATTCCTAGGATTAATATCACCTTGTACCTTATAAATATCACCTATGTAAGGAAACTTCACGATTTATCATGTAGAAGAGGCCATGATCCTTATGCGATAATTCCAAGGATGATCGAGTAAGATGCTATAAGAAAGAGGAAAGTTGAAGATAATAATTTTCACCCTAACCGTAAAAAGTAATACCATGATAATAAGCCAAAAACATCCCAATGAATGAATTTATCTTCGATCATATCCTTGGCATGTGCTATAGTTACACTTAAGGTTGCATTAATAATATCATAAGGATTTGATGAAGTTTAAAGAAGTGAAAAAAGTTCCAAAACATTCATCGATCAAGGATCATATCACCTATTTTGATGCTAATAAAAAATGGAGAATCATACACATATAGGATAATTTCATTTGGGATTGTATATGCTATAATTTATTAGAGAGATAGTTTTATATCCATTATGTGATAAACATATATAGAAATACCTTCACATTGTTATATGCTACATTCCTCAAACATGGGTAAGGTAGATTCTTATCCCATATAATTCCTTTATCCTATATAATTAGTATGGCAGTCAAATAATTTTTATGTCAAACAAAAGTTACATAAGATTTTTTTTATGTGTTGGAGAAGTATTCATGATCTCAAAAAAGAGGATTGTATCTAGTTAGATGATACAATTGGACCTAAACTAGAAATATAATATTATATCAGGTTGTCTGATATAGTTGTAGACACAATTAACAATATCAAGTTGGATGATATAGTTGGTCGAATAAGAAACTATATCAATATGGTTAATAAAATTAGAAGGACAAAAATGGTGATTTATTTAGATGTAATAGATTAATTTTAAAGTGGAGGATAACTTGAACTATTTGGTAAGGTGGAGGAGGAATGTATGTCCTAATAAGATGAGGTAAATAAAGGAAATAACATGTTTCATGTTTTTTAATAATCACCAAGTTCTCGTCATCATTGTAAAAGTGAAGTTTAAAGATGGTTCTAACAACATTAGTAGGTTATTGGGAAGATATTTGAGATTGATTATTAGTTTGATAATTTTTAGAGTGATTGGGAAGAGTGTTGCTATAAATTGTAAGGTGAGCATTCACTTGGTTAAGTGCTTCACATTGACTTTGTACTTATAAGTTTTATCAACCTTATCATAGGATTATTGGCATTCTCTAATCACATATTCAAGATCAAAGCTAAAACTAAGAAAGAATTAAAATTTTAGATGCTTAATTTGATTTTAAATTTCATGAGAATGACCCCAATTAGCATGAAACCAACAATTTTTTTGGGGATCATACCAATAATTACTATGAATGAAATCATAAACATGTCCAATTTAGGGTCTAGGAAGGTGTCTCCTAAGATCATCAAAAGTAATATTTTAATGGGTTTCATGTGTTGACTTGTGATGTATGAGGAAGAAGCTAGAAGGGACTTACCACTATGGGTTGGGGGAGAGACTTCATTGGAGCTTCCTAGCATAATATCATGGATGGGTCTCCTAGGATCATAAGTATCAGTGAGATCATCACTTGTAATAGGCTTATTATTATATATCATAAACATTAGAGTTATTTAGGTTGGGAAGGCTCAAATTGTCTTAGGATATGGTCATGTCATTTATCCTGGTTTAAGGCTTCCTCCAAGGATTTTGGAAAAAAAGACCTAACAATGTATTGTAATTTATTTTTAAATGTGTTAATAAAGAGATGGAAGAGGTTGTCTTTGTGATATTACACTCAAATTTTTTAGTGAATGCTTTCCAATGCTTGATGAAGTCTTGGGAAATCTCATTTTTTGCTTGCTTATAACTAATAAAGCTACCTAGATTATTTTTGGATATGTCATTGGATTAAAAATCTTGTACAATTACATTAACTAAGTCTTCTAAGCTAGTAATGAAGCTACACCTAAGTTAATTGTAGCATTTTAATGCATCACTGATTAAGGTTTTTGTTAATAGTTTGGTATTAGTAAAGGTTTAATCTAGTCCTTATAAAGATACCAAAGGCCTTCAAATGTAGAGTGGGATTGATGGATCCATTGTAGGAGATTGTAAGAATAATTCCACAAATGTCAATGTGAACAATCTAAGGGAATAAGGTTTCATTTTGAAGGTGTTTAATGACTTTATTATGAAGTAGAGATTATGGAATCAGTTTTCCAAGAAAATTTATAAGGGGTGGTGGCAAAGCATTTTGATTTAGCAAACTTGTTGATGCTTAGATTGCATTTGCATAATCTAATTTTTAAATTGCAACATTTTGGCATTATTAGAAGTTTGTATGGTATCTATTTGAGTCATTGCTTACAATATGACTTGATTGGGATCAAGAGTATTTTGGTTAAAAGTAGATTACTTGAGTGTTTTGTTGAGATTGTTTAGATGTAACATTAATGCTAGCATTGATGTGAGGACCTTAGATAGGCCCACTAAAATAAATACATACCATGTTAGTGGGTATACTAGGCATGGTGGATGAACAAGGAAAGATGGAAGTCACAAATGAATTTTTCCATAGTCCTATGGAAAAACTTTGAATATAAGAAAGAAAATATTCCACATGGGGTTCCATTATGATGTGATAGACAATTGTAGGGTCCTTTACAATATGATTTGGATGATCTTCAAGAAATATTTTCATTTCAATATTATACTCTGTCACATTAATATTCACCCTTAGATTCATGGGCTTTGAGTAGGTGAACTTTCCTAGGTTTCTTAAGGTTATTATATGGCTCATAGCTTTTGGATCTAGTAGAATCCATGTTAAAATTATCAACAAAGTGTTATCTATAAATAGGAAAATGGTAAGGCATAAATTTATCAGTGTTAGTGTAACCAACCCATTGGGTTTTACCAAAATAGAGTATTTTTTTAATTACTTATACATATTCATCTGATAGATTTCACCATGAGAAATCTATGTGATATTTACGTAAATGTATTATATTATTTAACCCCACAAGGTTTATAGCTAATCCCTTTAGATAATGATCACCATGATAATGATATATCAAAATATAAACAATGTTGAATAAATAATAAAGACTGCATTTGTTTCATTAAAGTAATTATACAATTTCATCCATGACTGATATAACATTATAGCCACTACTATAGATGTTAAAATCAATAAATAGTATAGTTTTAGAAATAAATAATATATTAATAAATAATAATATAATGATACAAGGCTCCATGGATCATGAGTCTCCATGACTCAAGTATCAATTTATAATCTCAAGTGTAGTCTCTAGTATAGTACTATTGTGGGGAGGGAGAACATCATCCAAGTGCTTTTCCACACCAACAATGGACCATCGATCCCACAAAATATCTTATAAAAAGAGAATGGCCCTTTATTCATGGATTTGTAGATAATATGGTGTGGGAATCTAGAGTGACAAATTAGAAAATGTGTGTTGTAATATATCTAATACATGATGTATACCATAAATAAATCCATTCTAACATGTTATCATACAAACATATAAATTATATTGAACACATGAAATGAATATGTTTAACTATAAACATTACTTTGACCAAAGCTTTTGATAGTTAATGATCTCTAGGATCAGTTAGTTTCATACACACCACTCACTTGGGTTACACCTCATCTTGCATTGATGGCACTAATTAAGCCACTAAAATCCATCCACTACTTATTTAGTTTCATAAATGTGAGATTTGGTTAATTATGTAATAATATAAATACCAATGGATTCAATTAATATTTCCTATTAGCATATAATAATTATGATAAGTACAGATATATCAAATTCATACATTTATTCCATCAAATGTAATACAATGAATCTAATAATCATCTTATTTATTAAAGAATAATAAACAAAATCATAAACAATCTTCAATAGAAACATACCATCTGGGTAAGAATTATATCTAGACTACAAGTTATCCAATATCAATATGTAACTGAAAATGTTATTTCATCCTTGAAACATAACATTAATCAAAGCTTATTTATTTGTTCATATTCCATACAAATAACAATAAGTGAATCATATAACAAATTTAATATGATCTGCATTTAAACAATTTAAATACTTTATTTTAATTCTTCAATTAAACATTAAATACATAACAAAGCACCCATATTACCTTGCTATATAATTATTGGTCACATGTATTGAATAGTTTTTACATATATATATATATATATATATATATATATATATATATATATGGTATACCATTACCGTTTACTAATTGGTTGATTATTCATATTTACATACCATAGATTTATGTATACAATCAAAGCATACAATTTTAAAAACAATATCCTATTAAATCAATAGTCCAAATAATGTATACATTATAATCTAAGTAGATGAAGTACATTCCATAATATGAGAGTGTCATGTATACATAAAGTATACATTCAAACTATAATGCTTTAACATAATTCTTCACAATACAAATCAATTCCCAAATTAGTGCTTTGACTAAATATGCACACAATTTTCATAGTTATCAATTCGAACTCAGCAAATTAATGGAAGTCATAAATTAATCAAATAATAAATCTATTCTATGTCTTTTAATCTTATTAATAGTAAACATTATTTGAGTTCATTCATAAGAAAAATCATACATATTTCATTATATTTACCTAATAGTATGCATTGATATCTATATAAACTCAGCCTACTGTATTAGATTATCCAAGTCGAGTTCATTTAAGACTCTTATCCATTATATAATTTTTTTGAAATACATATTTTAATATTCCTCCCAAGACTCATAAATGCCTCAAATAAATTTAATTAAGTGAATGAATAGTTCAAAGATTTACTCAACCAATAATGTTTATATGCTTTACATAAAATAACTAAACTTTGATCTCTCAAACACCATTTATCCCAAACCCAACTCACGGTTATAATAAAAACCTATATCAATATATATCTATGATTTTTACCTATATAGTCAATATATAAATATGCTATACATTACATAATTTTGCCTAGTTGATTGCATAATTAGAATTCAATATACATAAAAACTAGTCAAATTCTAATATAGTGCACAACCTTAAATTGATTCATAGTCACATAGATGCCATACAATAAATTACATGATCTTTTGTGTGTGTGTGTGTGTGTGTGTGTGTTGATGTGTATATATACACTAGGTCATCGAAGTCTTGTAGGGTGTATATACACACCCCTACACACACACACACACACACACACACACACACACACACACACATATGAGATAAATGAATAAAAATAAAAACCAAATTTCCTTCTATTTTATCAACAATTTCTATACACATTCGAACCTTATTCCATGGTTTAAATTGATTGTATTATCTCATAGACAAATAATATAATACCTAACTCACAACCATATGATTATTATGACTAGATTAATGGTATATTAAAAAAATACTCATATCCTTAACATAATAAGCTAAAGGATAATCTCAGTCAATCATAAACATACTTGATTAAGTAAAATATTAAAAAAAATTAACTTTACCAAGAGTTTTTGGCTTTTTAACACCCCTCAAATACACAAAGTTCTCAAGTTTTATTAAATTTTCACATAATAGGGAATAATATTTGTCCCTTATAGGTTTTATTTGAACACCTATTGTGCATATCAAGGGTTTACAATAATGACTATCTAGTTAGGGTTTAGGGTTATATGATGGGTTTTGTAGATGGCTGAGCCATCCACAGGGCCCATCATTTATCCCAATTTACTTTTCATTTCAACAAATTGAAAATAACTTAAACCTTTTCTATATTTTCATTACCAAAATTCATCATAATAAATATATGAATCTTAAAACAAAATTGACCTAGAAACAAAATCACCAATTCCAATTCCAATGATTCAAAATTATGCTTCTTCTATAAGCTCAAATCCTCTATCTAATCTTCTCTCTCAAACCATGCCATCCATGACCACTCCTTCATCCATTTTATTCAACTAGATGCCCTTACTCACCACAAAAATTTCTTCCCCTTCTTCGATAGAGTAATGACTAAAATTATGCATGCCAAAAATAACTCAATAGAATAAGTAATTTGTCACCATTTTCTCATGCATAAATTCATCAACCCCATAATGATTTTACTTAATTCTTGTAACTCAATTCAAAGACTAGTTAAAAACCCTAATCATATCAAAATTTTGAGTGATTAGTTTAATAATAATTTTATGCATGTATATTGACTTTTACCAACATTAACATTGAATACCCATAATGCCCATGCAATTGACTTTATAAAATGTCTATCAACATTATAATCTATATGCTATGTCAATTAAACAACAATTCCATATGACAAGGTTGATATAGCATATGCCTATTTAAAATACCATTTGTTATATCACAAATCTTTCAACATTATATATATTACAATGTTAATACAACTAATACAACCTTTGCTATAAATCATTAACATATTGCTTAACACTATGACTACGCCTAGTAATACAAATAACATAATCATTGATTAATGATATAAATAATTCAAACTTAGTCTACATTAATATAATGATGTTTCCTTTTATCATTTAGCAATAAAATCACCTTTATTGACTTGGTATAAAATCATGTTTATTGCCCAGGCATAAGGCTTAATAATAATATTTAGACATCAACATTAATATCATTATATCATGCCAACTAAGGTCATTCATTAATGCTTAACAAAGAACTATAACTCATTAATGACTTAATACAAGTTTATTAAACTATTATAAACAATAATAGTATCCTTATAACCATAAGTAATCAATTAACAACTAAATTAGGCATAATATTAGAATCTATCTAATACCTACAACTCTGAATCCAAACAAAGCACTATTTATACAAACACTCAGCTATGTCTAATAAAATGGTAAGTCTCTAATAAAATGGTAAGTCACAACAATAGATTCATTCAAATAACCAAGCAATAACATCAACAACTATTAATGTGGTAACACAACTAGATTAGTGCCATCATATAGCTAAATAAATAAGATCATCAACTAATAATTAAAATCATAGTAGACATATATATTAGAAATCAAAGACATACTACAACTATCTAGCTCAACTACTGTGGTGTGTGCATGGGTTTATAGTTTTTCTCTTTGTCATCCCCCAACACCTCCATCTACACCACCCTCTCTAATGATGCCCTCCCTCCATCACACTCTAAGGGATGGATCTGTCCTACATCCACTTCACAATAATGAAGGTAATTAGCCTAAAACATTATGAAATCCATAAAATACTACTGTATAAACTTATAAATATGATCATCAGGTATAAAATATGAAAGTATAATTGATCCCATAGCTAATAAATTATATAAATTAAGAAACATATAACTATCCCATAATCAACATATGAAATAAAGCTTGATAAAATAGTATTTAAACAAATAATAACCTTGAAAATCAATGGATCAAAAGGTTATTCAACTCAGAGAGAAATTAGGATGTGACATCCTTTGCCCTAAAGCTGGTAATCATCCTAATGACACTTATTCAAACATAAGTTCTAAATTTAAAACATTAATCAATAGAAAATAACATTATATATAATGACAAATCAAATAAACCAATGTAGAAATAGTCTATAAAACTCATCATAGTCTTCCAATGTGACACTATATTTAGAATATTGGTCCCACTAGACCTTTTAGTATGACACTTATCTATTATGCAAACTAAGTTTGTGAGTGTTAATTATTCTGATTAGTTTTACCATGACCACCTCAAGATCCAGAAACTATAAATCATTCCAATCCAACACATGTGAAGGATCAAGATCAACAACATACTTTTTAAGATAAGACACATGGAAGACATTATACAAAAGAGCTAGAAATGGTGGCAATGCAAGCTTATACACTATAGGATTGACCAATTCTAAAACCTTGAAGGGTCCCACATACCTAAGTGAAAGTTTTGCTAACTTTTCAAACTTAATCAAGCTTTTCTGAGGCTTAACCCTCAGAAACACTTTATCACCTATAGAAAACTACCTTATTGTTCTCTTCAGATCAACATAAAATTTATGTCTATCATTTTCCTCAGCCAACCTCTACCTAATTGTCCTGACTTGCTCTTTCATTTTCATAAGCATCTCAAGTCCCAAGACTACCTTGTCCTCTAACCTATCCTAACTGATTGGTGTTATACACCTCCTTCTATATAATGCCTTAAATTGAGACATCTTCAATGCTAATTGGTATGAGTTATTGTAAACAAACTCAACAAATGGGAAGTACTCTTTCCACTTGTATTTTTGATCCATGTAATACATACGAAGGAGATATTCTAAAACTTGGTTAACTTGCTTTGTCTATCCATTGGTTTTTAGGTGATAAACAATACTAAAATCTAATTGGGTATCTAGAGCTGAATGTAAAGTCAATCAAAATCTAGAAGTCATCCTCAGATCTTGATCTAAAATGATCTTTTCTAAAAATTCATGCAATCAATACACCTCTCTCATGAATTTCTTCATAAGCATCAATGTATCATATATCAAGTTGGCTAGTATAAAGTCGGCTACCTTGGTTATTTTTTTAACTACAACCAAGATCATATCAAATCAATTACATGATAATGATAACCCTTGGACATAGTCCATGTTAATCACCTGCCACCTCCATTATGGTATATCATGCAAATATAATAGTCTAATTGGATGTACATGTTCAAATTTCACACACTGACATTCCAAACAATGAGACACAAAATTCGCAATATATTTCTTGATTCCTTTCTAAAAATAGAGTGGTATTAACTCAACCATGAGCTTGATTACACTTATATGTCCTAAATATGGGGCATTGTGTTATTTATTTAGCACTGTGCTCTATAGATTCTCTCTATCAGGCACATATATCCTACCATTTTACCTTAAAAGACCAATACTCTCTATCTTGAATCCTTTATACCTAGAATTCTAAGCATTTTTTGACAATGCTTTCTTTAAATAATTGTATAATTCATCTCTTGGTGAAAATTTGATTACTTGATCTTAAAAAGTACTACTAATAGTAGCTATGGCTATTATATACCTTATACAACTTAGACCATCAACAACTTTATTCTCCTTGCCTTTGGTATAATTAATATCAAAATCATAATCAAATAAGAACTCTAACCATTGTCTTTAACAAAAATTTAGGTTCAGTTGGGTGATGTACTTATGTCCCAAGTTTTCAGTCTTGAGATCAAATAATTTCCCTAATAGATAATGCCTCTAGAATTATAGAGCATGCATAATTACTACAAGTTTAAAATCATGAGGGGCATAATTAAGCTCATATGGATTCAGTTTATTGGACTCATAAGCTAAAATTAAACCATTATGCATAAGAAATCCTCTAAGTCTATCCCCAGATGCATCTGTGATCACTAAGAAATGACCATTAGAATTGGGAACTTTTAGCACTGACGCTGAAATAAGCCTCCTTTTTAGCTCTTAAAAGGTTATCTCACACTTATGTGACCAGACAAAACTTTGATTCTTCTACTAAAGAAAGGTAATTAGATTAGCTATCTTAAATAAATTTAGAATGAATTTCCTATAATAGCTCATTAATCCCATGAAACTCCTTATCTCATGCTCATTCTTAGGTACTGTCCACTCTATTATGGCTCTTATCTTCATTGGATCCATTGAAATACCATGTGTGGAGATAATATGTGACAAATACTACACTTTATTTGGAAAAATACACACTTGGACAACTTGTCATATAACTAGTGCTTTTGAAACCACTACAAAATCGGTTCCAAATGCTGAATATGCTCTTCCTCATCCTTGAAATATATGAGGATGTCATCTATAAAGATAAAAAAAATGATTTAGATAATCTCTGAACACACTATTCATGAGATTCATAAATGTTTTAGGAGTATTTATCAATGCAAAAGGTAACACTATGAAATTGTAGTGTCCATATTGAGTTCTAAATGTTGTTTTTGGAATATCCTCATCATAGATTCTTGGCTAATGATACCCCACTATAAGATAAATATTAGAAAAGACTATTTCCCCTCACATATGATCAAAAAGATCATCAATGTATGGAAATGAATATATGTTCTTGATCATCACCTTATTCAACACCCTATAATCAATACATAGACAAAGAGTACCATATTTATTCTTGACAAAGATAAATGGTGCACCTCATGGTGACACACTTGGTCAAATCAGTCATTTCGACAAAAACTCCTAAATTTGAGACTTTAACTCAACTAACTCAGTGGTTGTCATCCTATATGATGCCTTAGACTATGTTTTTGATCCAAGTATGATATCAATAGAGAAATAAAACTCATGCTTAGGTGATAATCTAGGTAATTCTTTAGGAAACACATCTTGAAAGTTCCTTAGAAAAAGATAATCATCGATGAATGGTTCCTTAAATTACCTTATCTAATTTATCTTAATGATAAATGCCTAGCATCCCTTCATTTTAACTTTATTGAGTTGAATTATAGAAATATACCTAAGCTTCAACGCACTTTTCTCACCCTAAAGTTGTGTTTGATTTCTAAAATTATCTTAACACTCAGCCTTCTTTAGATAGCAGTCAACCTTAGCTTTATGCCTCAAAATACAATTAAATCCTAAGATCACATCATATGACCTTAGTAGTGTATCATAAATATCCACTACTATAGTGAATTCAAGCAACATAATCTCAGTTTTGACTAAACACTTATCAATTTTGACCTTTGACTCATTCTCATACTATACTGACCATTCATTTGCCATAACTCTATCTTTTCTAGATAATTTACTAAGCATTCTAGGAGCAATGAAACATCATATCACTCTTGTGTCAATCAAAATAGAAACTAGATGATCAAATAAAATACATGATATTTTTATGATTGAAGCTTGATACTCATCTTAATGATTGTCAATAGCTACATGAATCTACTGTTGACATGTACCCTATTGAGAAGCATAACCCTTATTATTTGACTTATCATGAGTACACTCACAGGCATAATGGTCACCTCCATAAATGAATCAACCTCTAGCTGGTCATTTCTTGTCAAAATATTGGTTTCCCTTGAAATCATTACCAAGTTTTTTATTCCTTGAACCACTACTGAACTTGGCATTCTAGTTCTTGAATTGACTCTTGGAGTCTTCACTCCTCTGTTTCTAGTTTTTCTTTTTGAAAGTTGGTTTAGAACTTCCAAAATTTTTCTTGAACTTATTTTTGACTTGGGTAAGAGATTTAATTTATTTTCCTACTTAACTACATTCTTGAAAACTTGATCCATGGTAGATAGCCCATGCACATCTACTTCACAACCAATTTGGGGTTTTAATCCCATGATGAACTTCTTGATCCTGAACCTCTCATCTACCTAATAATGAGGTACATATTTAAGGAGATTGATGAATTACTCCTAGTATTCATTCATCGATAGGTCTCCTTACTTAAGATTCTCAAAAACCTATAAGTTTTTGATCTAAATATAGCTGTGAAAGCCATTATAAACTAAACAATGTCATAAATTGTTACCAAGTGGTGGTGGGAGAGTTGAGGTTCATCTAGATCTTCTTATTTTCCCAAGTTTTTGCTTCACCAACATGTTGATATGCTCCCCAAACTACTTTCATGAATTTAGAGTAATTTTAAATCTCAAAATATTTCTCCATCTATGTCAACCATGCTTCAAATCCATCTCCAAATATAACTTTATTAAACTTGGGTGGATTCACCTTTTTCATGTCATGTGCTAACTCTATAGTTAATCGAGCTCTTGAATCTTGTGGCACTTCTTCATGCCTCTGCTCTTGAAGATATTCTTGCTCAACAAGATGTTCTTCAGGTTCCTCCTGAGCATTCTCTTCTTCATGCCCATGCACTTCCTATTTTGGGGTCATGATTTGGTCTTTAGTCTCTTGCATGGTTACAAGGATTTGATCCAACTTCATAGCTTTATCAATGATAAACTAATTTGGATCAACAAGGGGGATTGGTATTTGAAGTACTCTCACCTCCTAGTCTAGTATGCACCATTATTTTTCCTACTTAATAGGAAAATAAGTTTGTGTTAGTGGACACATTAAGTCTTAGAGTTTGAGCCTTAAATCTGATACCATAATGTAACAACCCCACTAAATTTTACCAGAATAGAGTAATTTTTTTGAAAATTAATTACACATATTCATCTAACAGATTTCACCATGATCAATCTAAGTGATATTTAACTAAATATATTATTTTAGTTAACCCTATAAATTTTATAGATAATCCATTTAGCTAATGATCGCCATGATAATGATATATCAAAATATAAACAATGTTGAATAAATAATAAAGACTACATTTATTTTATTAAAATAATTATACAATTTCAACCATGACTGATACAACATTACAACCACTATTATAGATATTCAAATGAATAAATAGTATATTTTAGGTAATAAATAATGTCTCAATAAATAATAATACAATGATACAAAGCTCCACAGAGCATGACTCTCCATGACTCAAGTATCAATCTGTAATCTCAAGTGTAGTCTCTAGTGTAGTATTGTTGTAGGGAGGGAGAGCATCATTCAAGTGCTTTTACATACCAACCACAAACCATCAATCTCATGCACTATCTCCCAATAAGGGAATGGCCCTTCATTTATGGATGGGTAGATCATGATGACACAAGAATCCATCTTGATAAAATAAAACCCATGTGATGTAAGATATCTAATACATGATGTATACCATAAAAAAATCCATTCTAACATGATATCATAAAAACATGTAAACTATATCGAAAACATGAAATGACAATATCCAACTATAAATAGTACTTTAGTTAAAGCTTTCAATAGTTAATGATCTCTAGGATCAGTCAATTTCATACACACCACTCCCTTAGATTACACCTCATCTTTTATTGATGGTGTTAATTAAACAAGTGAAATCCATCCACTGCTTATTTAGTGTCATAAATACAAGATTTGGTTAATTATATAATAATATAAAAACCAATAGATTCAATCTGAATATTTCCTATTAGCAGATAATAATTATGATAAATAAAAATATTAAATACATACATTAAGTCCATCAAATGTAATGCAATGCATCTAATAATCATCTTATTTATTATATAATAATAAACATAATCATAAATAGTCCTTAAAAAAAACATACCATCTGGGTAAGAATCATTTCTAGACTACAAGTTACCCAATATCAATATGCAGCTCAAAATGTTATTTCATCCACGAAAAATAACATTAATCACAACTTATTTATTTGTTTATATTCCACATAAATAAAAATTAGTGAATCACATAAAAAACTTAATATGATTTGTATTTAAACAATTTAAATACTTTATTTTAATGCTTCAACTAAACATTAAATATATAATAAAGCACCCATATTACCTTGTTATATAATTATTGGTCACATGCATTGAATAGTTTGTATACATCTATATATGGTATACCATTATAGTTTATTAACTGGCTGATTATTCATATTTACATACCATACATTTATGTATACAATCAAAACAAATAGTTTTAAAAATAATATCCTATCAAATCAATAGTCTGAATAATATATACAATATAGTCTAAATAGATGAAGTACGGTCCATATTCTTAGAGTATCACATATACGAAAATTATACATTTAAACTAGAATGCTTCAACACAATACAAATCAATTCCCAAATTAGTGCATCGACTAAATATGTGCATAATTTTCATAGTTATCAATTTAAACTCAACCAATTAATGAAATTCATTAATCAATCAAATGATAAATCTGTTCAATGTATTTAAATCTTATTAACATTAAAATCTATTTGAGTTCATTCATAAGACAAATCATACATATTTCATTATATTTACCTAATACTATGCATTGATTATTGTATAAACTCAGCCTACCGTATTATACTATCCAAGTCAAGTTCATTCAAGACTCTGTTATTTATCCATTATATAAACTATTTAAAATGCAGATTTTTCTATTCTTCCCAAGACTCATAAATGCCTCAAAGAATATTTAATTAAATGAATGCATAGTTTAAAGATTTACTCAAACAACAATGTTTATATGTTTTACATAAAATAGTTAAACTTTGATCTCTCAAACACCATTTATCCCAAACCCAACTCATGGTTATAATACAATCCAGTATCAATATATCTAAATGAGATTCACCTATATAGTCATTGTATATATATTATACACTTACATAATTCTACCTAGTTGATTGCATAGCTATAATTTAATATACATAAAAACTAGTTGACTTCTAATACAATGCACAACCTTAAGTTGATTCAAAATCACATAGACGCCATACAATAAATTACATGATCATATATATAGTGTTATATATATATGTGTGTGTGTGTGTGTGTGTGTGTATACATTGATGTGTACATATACCCTAGGTCATTGAAGTCCTATAGGGTGTATATACACACCTCTACATAATATATTTATTTTTTTGAAATAAATGATTAACAATAAAACCCAAATTTCCTTCTATTTTATCAACAATTTATATGCATAGTTGAACCCTATACTTGAGTTTAAATTGATTGTATTATCTCATAGACAAATCACATAATACCTAGCTCATAGCCATATGATTATTATGACCATATTAATGGTATATTAACAAAAATCCCCATATCCTTAATGTAATAAGCTAAAGGATAATCTCAATCAATCATAAACATACTCGATTAAGTAAAATAATAATGCTTTTTAACTTTACCAATGGTTTTTAGATTTTTCACACCCCTAAAGTACATAGAGTTCTCAAGTTTTATTAAATTTTCACACAATAGGGAATAATATTCATCCCTTAAAGGGTTTATTTGAAAATCTATTGTGCATAGCAAGGGTTTACAACTATGGTCATCTAACCAGGGTTTAGGGTTATATGATGGGTTCTATGGATGTCTGAGCCATCCACAGGGCCCATCATTTAGCCCAATTTTTTTTTCATTTCAAAATACTAAAAATAAAACCTTTCTATAAATAATTTATAGAATTCATCATAAAAAATATATGAATCTTAAAATAAAACTGACCTAGAAATGAAATCTCCAATGCCAATTCTAATGATTCAAACTTGTGCTTCCTCTACAAGCTTGAATCCTCTCTCCAATATTCTATCTCCAACTATGTCCTCCATGGCCTCTCTTTCATCCATTTTATTCAATTACATGCCATTAATCACCATAGATATTTTCCCCCCTTCCTCAATAGAGTAATGGCTAAAATTATGCATGCCAAAAATAACTCAATAAAACAAATAGTTCGTCACCATTTTCTCATGCCAAAATCCACCAACCCCATAATGATTTTGTTTAATGCTTATAACCCAAGTCAAAGACCAGTTAAAAACCCTAATCATCTTGAAAGTTTGAGTGATTAGTATAAAATCATTTTATGCATGTCTATTGACTTTTACCAACATTAACATCGACTTCCCACAATGCCCATGCAATCGAATTTATAAAACATCTTCAACATTATAATCTCTATGATATGTCATTAAAAAAACAAATCCATATGATTAGGTCGATATAACATATAACTATTTATAAGACCATCAGTTATATCACAAGTATTTCAACATTATATATGTTCCAATGTTAATGTAACTAATACAACCTTTGTTATAAATCATAAACATATTGCTTAACACTATAACTATGCCTAGTCATAAAAATAACATAATCATTGATTAATGATATGAATAATTCAACCTTAGTCTACATTAATATAATGATATTTCCTTTTATCATTTAGTAATAAAACCACCTTTATTGACTTGGTATAAAATCATGTTTATTATCAAGGCACAAGGTTTAATAATAGTCTTTAGACAATAACATTAATCTTATTATACCATGCCAACTAAAGTCATTTGTTAATGATTAAAAAAGAAATATAAATCATTAATGAATCAATATAGGTTTATTTAACTATTAAAAACAACAATAATAACCTTATAAGCATAAGCAATCACTTAACAACCAAATCAAACTATTAGAATATGTCTAGTACCTATGGCTATGAATCCAAACAAAACATTGTTTATACAAACACTTAGCTATGTATAATACAGTGGTAATTCAAAAAAAATAGATAAAGATTTATTCAAATAACCAAGCAATAACATCAACAAATATTAATGCAGTAACACAACTAGATTAGTGCCATCATACAACTAATTCAACAAGACCATCAAATAATAATTAAAATCACAACAAACATATATATCAGAAATCAAAGACATACTACAACTATCTAACTCAAACAAAGAACATAAAACATGATAATCTACTATGGTGTGTGTGTGGGTTTCCAATTTTTATCTCTGTCATTCCCAAATACCTCCATCTACACCACCCTTTTCAATGATGCCCTCCCTCCATCACACTCTAAGGGATATATCTATCCTGCATCTACCTCAAAAAAATGAATGTAGTTAGACTAAAAAATTATGAAATCCATAAAATATTGTTGTATAAACTAAAAAACATGATCATCAAGTAAAGAATATGAAATTACAACCAACCTCATATATAATAAATCCTTTAAATTAAACAATATATAAATATCCCATAATCGGCATATGAAATAAAGATTAATCAAATAATAACTATGAAAATCCATTGATCAAAAGGTTATTCAACATAGAGATAAATTAGGATGTGACATCCTTCCCCCTAAATCTGGTCATCATCCTGATGACACTTATTCAAACATAAGTTCTAAATTTAAAACATTATTAACACAAAATAACATAATATGCAACAACAAAAAAAGCAAACAAATGTGGAAGCAACATGTAAAATTCATCATAGTCTTCCCAAGTGGAAATATCTTTAGAATATTAGTCCCACTGAACCTTGCACTGTGACACTTCTTTATTATGTAAATTGAATTTATGAGTATCAATTACTCTGATTGGTTCTACTATGATCACCCTGGGATCCAAAACCTACAAAGCATTCCAATCCAACACATGTGAAGGATAAACAACATACTTTTTAATATAAGACACATGGAAGACATTATGAAAAATATCTAGAGGTGGTGGCAAAGAAATAATATATGCTACAAGATAGAGCACTTCCAAAAATTTGAAGGGTTTCACATATCTAGTTGAAAGTTTTGTGGACTTTCCAAACTTAATCGAGCTTTTTTGAGGCTTATCCCTCAAAAAAATTTATCACCTACAAAAAAATGCTTTGTTTTTATATTTAGATTATCATACTATCATTGGACTTGATGAACCTTTGCTTGATTATCTTAAATTGCTCTTCCATTTCCACAAGCATATCATGTCCAAAGACTACCATGTACTCTAACCTATCCCAACTGATTGGTGTTCTAACCTCCTTATGTATAATGCCTCAAATAAAGACATCTTTCATGATAATTGGTATGAGTTATTTTAAGCAAACATAACCAATGTAAAGTACTCCTCACACTTGTATTGATGATCCATGCAATACATACAAATGAGATCTTCTAAAACCTGGTTAACTCACTCTATTTGTCCATCAATTTTTAGGTGATAAACACTTCTAAAATTCAACTATATACCCAAAGTTAAATTCAAAGTCAACCAAAATCTAGAATTCATCCTCATATCATGATTTGAAATGATATTTTATATAAATTCATGCAATTGATTCACCTCTTTCATGAATCTCTTCAAAAAAATCAGTGCATCATCCATCAAGTGGTCTGGTATGAAGTGGGCTATCTTGATTAGTTTGTAAACTAAAACCAAGATCATATCATGTTGATTTTATGATAATGAAAAACCTTGGATAAATTCCATGCTAATCACTTACCACTTCCATTTCAGTATACCATTAAAATATAACAATTTAGCCAAATGCATATGTTCAACTTTCACACATTGACATTCTAAACAATGAGACACAAAATCCACTACATTTTTCTTAATTCCTTTCCAAAAATAGAGTGGTCTTAGCTTAGTCATAAGATTAGTTACACCTAGATGTCCTAAATATGGTGTTATGTAGTTTATTTAGCATCATGCTCCGTAAATTCTCTTTAGCAGGCACATACATCCTACGACTATACCTCAAAAGACCATCACTCTCTATCTTGAATCCTTTATACCTAGGATTTTGATAATTTTTTGACAATGATTTCTTAACCTAATCATGGAATTCATCTCTTAGAAATAATTTGATCATCTAATCTTAGAAATTACTCCTTATAGTAGTTATAACCTCTATATACCTTCTATAGCTTAGAGCATCAAAAATTCTATTCTCCTTGCCTTTGATATAATTAATATCAATATCATCATCAGATAAGAACTATAACCATCATCTCTAAAAAACATTTAGATTTGGTTGGGTGAAGATGTACTTGAGTCCCAAGTTGTTAGTCATGAGTTCAAATGGTTTCCCCAATAGATAATGCCTCTAAACTTGCAAAACATGCACAATTTCTATAAGTTCTAGATCATGAGGGGCATAATTCACCTCATATGGCTTCAATTTTCTAGACTCATAGGCTACAACTAAACCATCCTACATAAGAACTCCTTCAAATCTATCCCTAGATGCATCTGTGATCACTAAGAATTGACCATTAGGATCATGAATTCTTAGCACTTATGCTGAAGTAAGCCTCCTTTTCATCTCTTAAAAGGCTATCTCACACTTGTCTGACTAAACAAAACTTTGATTTTTTCACTGAAGAGAGATAATTGGATTAGCTATATTAGAGAAATTTGGAATGAATTTCCTGTAATAGCCCACTAATTCCCAAAAAAACTTTACCTCATGCATATTCTGTTAGGTTATGGAGCTAAAAGCTTCAACTGTTGCAGACATGGAGGAGGTTGTTGAGTTCTAGGGATACCGACATCGGTAGAGTATAGTGAAAAAGGCAACTGACATTAGTAGGTGTGAACTGAGGGCAACCGGCATCAACAGGAGGTCGGCCGACGTTGATCACCTATAGGTAGATAGGGATCGACGTCGGTCACCTATGGCAGTTCCAGAATTGTTTGTTACACAAACAGTTAATTTGTTGAACTGAGTGTTTGCATGTAAAGGCTATTTTGAGTCTTGAGCTACACATCTAAATAAAGAGTCTAAGTTATTGTTTAGTGTGGGATCTATTTATAGACCCATTGGCATGTATTGTAATAAAAGGCAAGAAAAGGATTTCTTCCAGTTGTAAGATCTTGGTCAGCAGGTGTGCAAGGCCACGGTTGAAGATCTACATGTGTAAGTATGATCGTTTGAGTTGTAGGTTGTTGCAAGCTTATGGGAGATCTACTTGAAGTACTTTGAGTACTTGTGTATTGGCAGGGTTATTACTGACTGGTTGGAGGTGAACACCAATTCTGTGTTTGAGTTGTGTGTTGGGACCATTTTTGGTAGGAGAGTGAACTCTTGAGGAGAATTACTGTACACTTGGTGTGGGAAGCCTGAAAGGTGTGGAAGAGTGTGGCATCTCTTTATTGTATTCTTTTTTGGATGAGTATTAATACATATTGTGTTGTCTCTCATATTCTGTGTCATTTGTGAATTCTAGTTACTTATTGCTTCTGGTTAATTCCACATATTTAGTTGCTTATACAAGGTAATCATATTGTGCTCTTTTCTGAGGAGCAAGATCCTAACAAGTGGGATCAGAGCTGTTTGTTGTTCTTGATTCCCCATCAACTAGTATCAGAGCTTTTGGTTGGGTTACTAACAGGTGTTTCAGATTTGGTTAGTGTGTGTTGATTATAGGTTACTCACAGGGGTTTCTGTTTGAGTGGGAGTATAGAAATGGCAGAAGAAAGTAAGTTACAAATGGAGAAGTTTAATGGCAAGAACTATCAATTATGGAGGATGTAGATTGAAGATTATATGTATCAGAAAGATTTGTACTTACCGTTGGGTGGGGTTGATTGCAAGCCCCGAAATATGAAGGATGAAGAATGGGAGGTTCTTGATCAGAAGGATCTGAGATCTATAAGGTTGAGTCTTGCATCGTCTATGATTTCCAACTTATCACAGGTTAAGACAATGATAGAGTTGATGGAATCTTTGGCAAATTTATATGAAAAACCCTCAGCTTCGAATAAGGTATTTCTTATGAAGCAATTATTTAATTTGCAAATGTTGGAAGGTGGATCTGTACATAGTCATCTTAGTGATTTCCATGGTTTGGTAAACCAGTTAAATTCAGTTAATATTGTTTTTGAAGATGAAATTAAGGCTCTCTTCATCTTATGCTCATTACCTGAAAGTTGGGAGAGTTTGGTAATGGCAGTTAGTAATACTGCATCTACTTCAAAAATCTTAAAAGTGGATGATGTTGTGAGTGTAATCTTGAATGAAGAGATTTTCAAGAAAAGCACAGGGGAATCATCAGGAAATGCTTTGAGTGTAGAAAGCAGGAGAAGGCAAAGAGAGAAGATAGAGCATGGGAGATCAAGGTCAAAGATAGGCAAGAGATCCAAGTCCAGGTATGGTAGAATAACCTGTTGGAAATGTGGAAAGCAAGGGCACTTAAAGAGAGATTGTAGGTCAGATGAAGATTAGCATGGACATGAAGAAGCAGGTGTTGCAAGTATTGTTGTAAGTGTTGTTGCATAAGATGCTCTGGTATGTTCTTTAGATAAAGTAGAATCTTGGGTTTTAGATTCTGGTGCTTCTTTTCATGCATCCCCAAATAGGGAATTTTTTCATGAGTATGTCCAGGGAGACTTTGGAGAAATTTATTTAGGGGATGGTAAGCCTTTTCAGATGGTTGGAAAAGGGAAAGTGAAGCTAAAATTGTAGACAGGTAACACATGGGTGTTGAAGGAGGTCATGCATGTCCCAGTTCTAGAGCAGAATTTGATTTCTATAAGAAGTTTGGGTGATGAGGGTTGCACAGTAACTCTCACAGTAGACTCTTGGAAGGTTACCAAGGGTGCACTTGTTGTAGCAAGAGGTAAGAAAGTAGGTACACTTTATCTATCTACTTGTATTACTGATTCTCTTTCTAGGTTATCTACTTTAGCTGTAGATTCAAAGATGTGGCTTAATAGGCTTGGTCACATGAATAAGAAGGGGATGCATGTTCTTGAGTCAAAGGGTATGCTTTCAGATTTGAAAGGCATGGATCATGATTTCTATATGCAAAAGAAGAAGGTAACGTTTCTTGAGAAATTTGATGTTTGTGACAAGAGCAAGAAAGCCTTGGTTTTCAAGGAGAAGGTGATGGACAGAGATCAACACAAGGGGCTGAAGAATTTTGAGTAGAGCAGGGTTGATTTGGACAAGGGTTTGATCCAAAAAGAGCTCACGGGTATATGTCATCGCTCACAAGTAAAACATAGAGACCGACGTCGGTTAGAAAATTAGCATCAGCATCTAGATAGGGACCGATGTCAGCTATGTGCAGCTTGACGTTGATGACTTAGGGATAGATAAACACCAGCATCGGTCAGGAGGAACCGACATTCGGTGATGAGGCAGTCGCATGGAACCGATGTCGGTCGGGTGCAGACTGAGATGTGACCAACATCGGTCACTGAGAGGGATTTTGGGTGGACAACAAGCTGTCAAGGAGTCTCAAGCACCCATATGGAGGACTTAAAGGGTAAGTAAGCCTCAAATTCATCATTTCCCTTCTTTACACTACTTGTTGCTCACTGATGGTAAAGAACCAGGAAGTTATTAAAGAAGTAGAGTAGGTAGATCCAGGAAACAATGGGAGCTTGGCATGGATGAAGGATGTGATTCCTTGGAGGAGAACCAAATGGGAGTTTTTTGGTGGAGTTGCCAGTTGAAAGAAGCACTGAGAGACGAATGGATGTTCAGGATAAAAAAGAGTAGGAATGGATACATGAGACAGAAGGCCAGGGTATATGGTCTTGAGTAAGCTGCAGGACAATGGAGGTTTGACCATTGTGTTTCTCTTTACCAGGTTGGATAATATTAGCTACATTATCCTATTACTGTATTGTGTGCTTGTTGCAGGGTTACATATACAGGGAGTTGTTGAACTAAAGGTAAAACTAGTTTAGAGGTGTGTCATGAAGAATCTGAGAGCAGCAAGATTCTTTGGCATGAGTGTGTTCTAGAGACATGGAAGGTCACAGGTTGATTTTGTCTCCAGATGATTGTGTGAAACCAGTTAGCATGCTGATGGTTGGACAGTTCACAGAACAGTGTCTTGATTCACTTAATGAGGTTAAGTGCATGGTATGTACTAGACCTAAGATTTCCCAAGTAGTGGGAGTTGTCACAAGTTTGGAGCCAATCTAGGAAAGAAGCACTAGAGGGAAGTTCAGTGGATTCTTAGAGGGACCAACAGCAGGTGCACATGCTAAGCAGGGTCAAGTTATTTTCTACATGGGTTTGTAGATGCAGATGTGGTAGGTGATTTGGATGACAGGAGTTGCACCACAGGATTTGTGGTGGTTGGTCTTTAAGAGTGATCTTGAAGAGGGATACAGAGCTAAGGGAACAAACTAGATGGTGTATAAATATAGGTACAGTTGCAGCTATTTATCTCCAAGTGGGAGATTGTTAGGTTGTGGAGCTAAAAGCTTCAACTATTGTAGACATGGAGGAGGTTTTTAGTTCTAGGGAGACCGGCGTTGGTAGAGTATAGTGCAGAAGGCAACTGACATTGGTAGGGGTGAACTGAGGGAAACCGGCATTGACAGGAGGTCAGCTGACGTCGGTCACCTCCAGGCAGACAGGGACCGACATCGATTGCCTGTGGTAGTTCCAAAATTGTTCGTTACATGAACAATTAGTTTGTTGAATCGAATGTTTGCATGTAAAGGCTATTTTGAGTCTTGAGCTGCATGTCTAAATAAAGAGTCTAAGTTATTATTTAGTGTGGGATCTATTTATAGACCCATCGGCATGTATTTTAATAAAAGGCTAGAAAAGGATTTCTTCTAGTTGTAGGATCCTAGTCAGCAGGTGTGCAAGGCCACGTTTGAAGATCTACATGTGTAAGTATGATCGTTTGAGTTGCAGGTTGTTGCAAGCTTATGGGAGATCTACTTGAAGTACTTTGAGTACTTGTGTACTGGCAGGGTTATTACTGACTGGTTGGAGGTGAACACTAATTCTATGTTTGAGTTGTGTGTTGGGACCATTTTTGGTAGGAGAGTGAACTCTTGAGGAGAATTACTGTACACTTGGTGTGGGAAGCCTAAAAGGTGTGGAAGAGTGTGGCGTCTCTTTATTGTATTCTTTTTTGGATGAGTATTAATACATATTGTGTTGTCTCTCATATTCTGTGTCATTTGTGAATTCTAGTTACTTATTGCTTCTGATTAATTTCGCATATTTAGTTGCTTATACAAGGTAATCATATTGTGCTCTTTTTTGAGGAGCAAGATCCTAACAAGTGGGATCAGAGCTGTTTGTTGTTCTTGATTCCCCATCAACTAGTATCAGAGCTTTTGGTTGGGTTACTAACAGGTGTTTCAGATTTGGTTAGTGTGTGTTGATTACAGGTTACTCACAGGGGTTTCTGTTTGAGTGGGAGTATAGAAATGGCAGAAGAAAGTAAGTTACAAATGGAGAAGTTTAATGGAAAGAACTATCAATTATGGAGGATGTAGATTGAAGATTATCTATATTAGAAAGATTTGTACTTACCATTGGGTGGGGTTGATTGCAAGCCCCGGGATATGAAGGATGAAGAATGGGAGGTTCTTGATCGGAAGGATCTGAGATCTATAAGGTTGAGTCTTGCATTGTCTATGATTTCCAACTTATCACAGGTTAAGACAATGGTAGAGTTGATGGAATCTTTTGAAAATTTATATGAAAAACCCTTAGCTTCGAATAAGGTATTTCTTATGAAGCAAGATCCTAACAAGTGGGATCAGAGCTATTTGTTGTTCTTGATTCCCCATCATATTCTTAGGTGTTGGCCACTCCATTATGGATATTATCTTCAATATATCCACTAAAATACCATCTATGGAGATAATATGTCTCAAATACTACACTTTCTTTGGAAAAATGTACACTTGGACAACTTGCTATATAACTTTTGCTTTCAAAGCTATTTCAAAACTAGTTCTACAAGCTAAAGATGTTCTTTCTCATCCTTGGAATATATGAGGATATCATCTAAAATACCAAAGCAAAATGATCCAATTAATATTTGAACACACTATAAATGAGATTCATCAATGTTGTAGGAGCATTTGTCAACCTAAAAGGTAACACTATGAACTCGTAGTTCCCATATCGAGTTTTAAATGCTATTTTTGAAATATACTCATCATAGATTCTTAGTTGATGATACCCTGATCAAAGATCAATCTTATAAAATATGATTTCCCCTCGCATCTTATTGAAGAGATCATCAATGCATGAAAATAGATACCTATTCGTGATCATCACCTTGTTCAACATCTTGTCATCAATAAATAGGTAAAGAGTACCATCCTTCATCTTGATAAAGACAATTGGTACACCCCATAGTGACACACTTAGTTGAATTAGTCTTTTCAAAAACACCTCTTGAAGTTGAGCCTTTAACTCAACTAAATTGATGGTTTTCATCCTATATAGTGCCTTAGACTATAGTTTCAATTCCGGTATGATATCAATTGAGAAATCAAACTCACACTTTGGTGGAAATCTAGGTAATTCCTTAAAAAATACATCCTAAAATTTTAGTAGAAAATGATGATCATTGATTTATGGTTCTTTAGGTTCTTCCATCTCATTTATCTTAATGATAAATGCCTAACATCCCTTCCTCTGAACTTTCTTATGTTGAATTACAAGAATTTACCTAAGCTTCAACTCCCTTTTCTCACCCTAAAATTGTGTCTAATTTATAAAATCATCTTAACACTCACCTTATTCATATAAAAATCAACCTTAGATTTATGCTTCACAAGCCAATTAAATCCTAAGATCAGATCATATGATCCTAGTGGTGCATCATAGATATATACTACTACAGTGAATTCAGACAACTTAATATCAACTTCAACTAAACACTTGTCAAATTTAACCTTTGACTCATTCCCATACTATATTGACCATGCATTTTCCATAACTCCAGATTTTCTAGACAATTTACTAATCATTCTAGGAGCAATGAAATATTTTATAGCTCTTGTGTCAATCAAAATAGAAATTAGATGATCAAATAAAATAATTGATAGTTCTATGGGCGAAGCTTGATACTCAACCTGATGATTTTCAATAACTGCATGAATCCATTACTGAAATGCACCATGTTGAGAAGCAAAACCCTTATTCTTTGACTTGTCTTGAGTACACTCATGAGCATAATGATTACCTCCACAAAAGAAGAAACCTCTAACTAGTCCTTTCCTATCAGACTATTAGTTTCCATTATAACTGCCCTTAAAACCATTACCAGGTTTCCTATTCCCTGAACCACTATTGAACTTGGAATTCTGGTTTTTGAACTGACTCTTGGAGTCTCCACTCCTCTGCTTCCAGTTTTTATTTTTAAAAGTTGGTTTAGAACTTACAAACTTTTTCTTGAACTTATCTCTGACTTGGGACAGATATTTTAGTTTTTGTTCTTGATTGACTACCTTATTAAAAACCTCATCGATGGTAGATGACCCATGCACATCTACTTCACAAATAATTTGGGGTTTTAATCCCATGATGAGATTCCTAATCTTAAACCTCTCATTTACCTGATATTGAGGTACATACTCAAAGAGTTTGGTGAATTTCTCATAGTATTCATTCATCGATAGGTCTACTTGCTTAAGATTCTAAAAACCATAACTTTCTAATTAAAATATAGTTGTGGAAGCCATTTTGACTTAAATAGTTTCACAGACTATTCTTGAGTGGTGGTGGTAGAGTTGGGGTTCATCTCGAGCTACTTTTTTGCCCATCAAGTTGTTGCTTCACCGGCAAGATGATATGTGCCATAGACAACTTTCATGACTTCATAGTAATTTTAAATCTCAAAATATTTTTCCATTTTTATTTGTCATGCTTCAGTCCCATCTCCCAATACAATTCCATTGAACTTGGGTGGATTCACCTTTTTATGTCATGTGCCAACTCTGTAGTTAATTGAATTCTTACATTTGTGGTAGTTCCTTATGCCTCTACTCTTGAGGATGTTCCTACTCATCTTGATTCTCTTCATGTTCCTCTTGATAATTCTCCTCTTAATGCCCATGTACTTCCTATTCTATGGCCATGATTCAATCTCTAGTCTCTTGTATGGTGGTGAAAATTTGATCCAACTTCGCAGCTTGCTTAGTGGTGAAGTGATTTAGATCAATAGGGGGATTGGTATTCAAAGTACCCTCACCTCCTAGTCTATCATGCACCATTGTTCTTCCTATTTAACATGAGAATAAGTTTGTATTAGTGAACACATTAAGTCCTAGAGTTTGAGCCTCAAATCTGATATCACAATGTAACAACCTCACTAGGTTTTATTGGAATAGAGTAATTTTTTTGATTAATTACACATATTTATCTAGCAAATTTTACCATGATAAATATAACTAGATGATATTTAACTAAATATATTATTTTAGTTAACCCCACAAGGTTTATATCTAATCTATTTAGCTAATGATCATCATGATAATGATATATCAAAATATAAACAATGTTGAATAAATAATAAAGATTGCATTTATTTTATTAAAGTAATTATACAATCTTAGCCATGGCTAATACAACATTACAACCACTATTTTAGATATTCAAATGAATACATAGTACAATTTTAACAATAAATAATAATACAATGATAAAAAGCTCCATGTATTATGAGTCTCCATGACTCAATTATCAATCTATAATCTCAAGTGTAATCTCTAGTGTAGTAATATTGCAAGGAGGGAGAGCATCATCCTAGTGATTTTCCATACAAACTAGAAACCATCAATCCCCCACACTATCTCCCAAAAAGGGAATAAACCTCTCTTCATGGATGGGTAGATAATGATAATGCAGGAATATAGAGTGATAAACTAGAATTCATGTACTATAAGATATCTAAGACATGATGTATACCATAAAGAAATCCATTCTAACATGATATAATAAAAGCATGTAAACTATATCAAACATGTGAAATAATAATGTTTAACTATAAACATTAATTTGGCCAAAGATTTCAATAGTTAATGATCTCTAGGATTATTCAATTTCATACACAACACTAGATCAAATTACACCTCATCTTGCATTGATGACACTAATTAAGCTAGTGGAATTTATCCACTACTTATTTAGTGTCATAAATGAGATATTATGTTAATTATATAATAATATAAAAACCAATGGATTCAATCATAATATTTCCTATTAGCAAATAATAATTATGCTAAGTACAAAAATATCAAGGACATACATTTAGTCTATCAAATGTAATGCAATGAATCTAATAATCATCTTAATTATTATAGAATCATAAATAATCCTCAATAAAAACATACCATCTAGGTAAGAATCATATCTAGACTACAAGTTATCTAATATCAATATGTAACTCAAAATTTCATTTCATCCATGAAACATAACATTAATCACAACTTAATTATTTATTCATATTACACACA
This sequence comes from Torreya grandis, assembly GCA_037957365.1. Taxonomy (NCBI): domain Eukaryota; kingdom Viridiplantae; phylum Streptophyta; class Pinopsida; order Cupressales; family Taxaceae; genus Torreya; species Torreya grandis. Next base: position 1,316,238 of record JARHVA010003561.1, on the reverse strand, counting down.
AATAACAATAAGCCAATCTTATAACAAACTTAATATGATCTGTATTTAAACAATTTGAATACTTTATTTTAATGTTTCAACTAAACATTATATACATAACAAAACACCCATATTACCTTGTTATATAATTACTGGTTACATGTATTGAATAATTTGTATACATCTATATATAGTATACCATTACAGTTTACTAACTAGTTGATTATTCATATTTACATACCAAACATAATTGTATACAATCAAAACATATAGTCTTAAAAACAATATCCTATTAAATCAATTGTTCGAATAATGTATACAATATACTTTAAGCAGATGAAGTATGGTCCATATTCTTAGAATATCACATATACAAAAATTATACATTCAAAATATAATGTTTCAACACAATTATTCACAATATAAATCAATTCCCAAATTAGTGATTCGACTAAATATGCATAGAATTTTCAAAGTTATCGATTCGAACTCAATCAATTAATGAAATTCATAAATCAATTAAATGATAAATCTATTCGATGTCTTTAAATCTTATCAATAGTAAAAGTTATCTGAGTTCATTCATAAGACAAATCATATATATTTCATTATATTTACCTAATAGTATGCATTGATAACTGTATAAACTCAACCTACTATATTATATTATCCAATTCAAGTTCATTCAAGAATATGTTATTTATCCATTATATAAATTATTTGAAATAAAACTTTCACTATTCTTCCCAAGACTCATAAACGTCTCAAAGAATATTTAATTAAATGAATGCACAATTTAAAGATTTACTCAACCAACAATGTTTATACATTTTACATAAAATTATTAAACTTTGATCTCTCAAACACCATTTATCCCAAACCCAACTCACGGTAATAATACAACCTGATATCAATATATCACTATAAGTTCCACCTATAAATTCAATGTATATATATTATGAATTTACATAATTTTGTCTAGTTGACTGCATAACCATAATTTAATATATATAGAAACCAATCGACTTCCAATAAAATGCACAACTTTAAGTAGATTCACAATCACGTAGCTACCATACAATAAATTGCATGATCATATATATAGTGTTATATATACATATATTGAGATAAATGAATAATAATAAAATCTAAATTTCCTTCTATTTTATCAATAATTTCTATACATAGTCGAACCTTATACCTGGGTTTAAATTGACTATATTATCTCATAGACAAATCACATAATACCCAACTCACAATGTATGATTATTATGACCATATTAATGGTATATTAATAAAAATACCCATATCCTTAACATAATAAGATAACATATAATCTTAGTTAATCATAAACATATTTAAGTAAAATATTAACCCTTTTTTAACTTTACCAAGGGTTTTCGATTTTTTCACACCCCTAAAATACATAGAGTTCTCAAGTTTTATTAAATTTGCACACAATAGGGAATAAAATTCATCCCTTATAGGGTTTATTTTGAAACCTATTGTGCATAGAAAGGGTTTACAACTATATCCATCTAACCATCATTTAGTGTTATATGATGGGTTATGTGGATGGTCAAGTCATCCACAGGGCCCATCATTTAGCCTAATTTGTTTTTCATTTGAAAATACTGAAAATAACTTAAAGCCTTTCTATAAATTCATTACTAGAATTCATCATAACAAATATATGAATCTTAAAACAAAATCAATCTAGAAATGAAATCTCCAATGCCAATTCAAATGATCTGAAATTCTATTTCCTTTGTAAGCTCAAATCCTCTCTCTAATATTTTGTCTCCAACCATGTCCTCCATGACCTCTCCTTCATCCATTTTATTCAATCGCATGACCTTACTCACCACTTAAATTTCTCACCCTTATTCAATAGAGTAATGGAGAAATTTATGCATGCCAAAAATAACTCAACAGAACAAATAGTTAGTCACCATTTTCTCATGCAAAATTTTTCCAACCCTATAATGATTTTGATTAATGCTTATAACTCAAGTCAAAGAATATTTATAAACCCTAATCATCTCAAAATTTCAAGTGATTAGTATAATAATCATTTTATGCATGTATATTGACTTTTACCAACATTAACATTGACTTCCCATAATGCCCATGCAATCAATTTTATAAAAAGCTTTCAACATTATAATATTTATACTATGTTGATTAAACAACAAGTCCATACGATAAGGTTGCTATAGCATATGAGTATTTAAAATACCATCAGTTATATCACAAGTCTTTCAACATTAATAGAATCATAGAATCATGTTTCCTTTTATCATTTATCTATAGAACCACCTTTATTGACTTGGTATAAAATCACGTTTATTGCCTAGGAAAAAGGCCTAATAATAATATTTAGATAATAACATTAATCTCATTATACCATGCCAACTAAACTCATTCATTAATGCTTAAAAAATAAATATAACTCATTAATGGCTTAATACATGTTTATTCAACTATTATAAACAATAATAGTAACCTTATAAGCATAAGTAATCACTTAACAACCAAATCAAGCATAATATTAGATTATGTCTAATACCTACAACTATGAATCCAAACAAAGCACTATTTATACAAACACTCAGCTCTATCCAATATAATGATAAGTCACAATAAGATAGATACAAATTCATTAAAACAACCAAATAATAAATCAATAACTATTAATGTAGTAACACAACTAGATTAGTGCCATTATACAACTAAATCAACAAGATCATCAAACAATAATTAAAATCATAGTAGACATATATATCAGAAATAAAAGGCATATGAAAGCTATCTAACTCAAAAAAAGAACATAAAACATGTTAATCTACTATGGTGTGTGCATGGGTTTCCAATTTTTCTCTTTATCATGACCCAATGCCTCCATATACACCACACTCTCCAATGATGCCCTCCCTACATCACACTTTAAGGGATGGATATATCATGTATCCACCTCACAACAATGAAGGTAGTTATCCCAAAATATTATGAAATCCATAAAATACTACTGTATAAACTAAAAAAGATAATCATCAAGTACAAAATATGAAAGTACAACTAACCCCATAGTTAATAATTCATATAAATTAAGCAACATGTAACTACCCCATAATCAGTATATGAAATAAATCTTAATCAAATAGTAGTTAATCAAATAATGACCATGAAAATCCATGGATCAAAATGTTATTCAGCTTAAAGAGAAATCAGGATGTGATAACTAGTTGATTCCATATCAATCATATTAGTGTCATACAATCTTTTAAAATACTAGTAGTTTTTATCTTTAGATTGATCCAAAATATGTATTTTTAAAAAGAATGACATAATTGTCTCAAGCTGGCTGATGCAGTTGATTGCACAAAAACATTGGAAATATATTATATTAGATTGGTTGATAAAATAGGGATATCAATGGTAAAATTCTATTGTATCAAGCTAATTGATATGTTAAGATTAGAAATAAAATTATATTGGGTTGGTAAATATATTATGTGAAGCTAATAATTATATTGGGTTGGATGATATAGTTGGGTAAATAGGAAAAACTATATCGAGTTGGTCAATACAATTATAGAGACATATAACTGTATCATGTTGGCTGATATATTTGGGAAAAAACTTTACTAAGATGTATGATGATGTAAATACAATGCTAAGAATATAAAATGTAAAAAATGAAAATGATCCAATTAAATGTGGGATAATATTCACATCAGGGTTCACTAGAATGTATGTGCACGCTAGGATAACAAATAACAATCCTCTCTCTCTATAGACTAGGATACAAAAAAGGTCATAACAATAGAGCATGTGTGTACTTAGATGCTATAATAATGGTACTTAGGTGGTTTTATATCTATCATAGGGAAATTTAGACTCAATATCAAGGCTATAGGGGTATAAATCCTATGCCAAAGACACAGAGTATGGTTTTAACTAGATCCCAAAGTAAGTCAATCGATATGAAAATGGTAACAAATAGATGTATCAAGGATATAATAAGGATATTACATTAAAGTAACTAATGAAGAAGGGTAACCTAGATCCAATATAGTTATAACATACCAAACTAATAAGAAATTAAGTGGTATAATGATTAACCAATGGTGGTATATGCAACCAATGGGTGGTATATGCAACCTAGGGTGATAATGGAAATCCTAAACAACCCTATAGATATACCAACATATTTGGTATAATGATGCCATATGTAAGGACACACAAATATGCATTTACTATAACAATAATCAAATATAGTGTATCTATTAATAAAATAAATGAAAGAGAATAATGAAATAGATTTATACCTTTGGGTGACTAGTCAACACATCAATCTCCCCCTTAGCTCAAGTGGCACTTTATAGCATATGTTTTAGGATGAATACCTCAAATAGAAATAAGAATACCTATATATCCTTAGTTGGGGACTCTAAGGACTAGGACACATCCTCAACATGACTCCTCCAATTGAGCTTCAAAGACCTTTAAGAAAGACTAGGCCTCCGAGTGTTTCTATGCAAAATTGCTTTCTACATTCAAAGAAGAAATAAGAAACTAAAAGAAATGATCAAGGCTAGAAGATACCTGATAAAGTTGTGCGCACCGAAATCAGACGTTGGAAGATTCTCCTCTTTGGCTATGGAGGAATGACACCTGCGAAGAAAAGAGACTAAAACACGGAAAAACGTTAGTCAAAGATATGGTGGGCTGTCAGGCGAACGCCCGATCCCGGAAGTACGAAGACTTCCTAGAAGGATATCAACCCACTGATAAAAAAAGCATAATATTGGACTGAAGTAGATATAAAAGATAAAATGAAAGAAATAAATGACAAAAAATTAAAGTGCGTACCTGATATGCAGCACTGTTCTGCACAGTCACCGGCGTCGGTCTCTGTGGTGCCGGCGTCGGTCTGGGAAGGTGCCGACGTCGGTTGAGGTGCCATTGTCGGTCGGGGCAGTGATCGGCATCGGTCGAGACAGGTTCTGGGCGAGTTGCAGAAGGTCTGGGAGAGTCAGGACAGATTCTTGACAAGATCGGGACAAGGTTTAGATAGGGTCGGGACAGGGTCTGATAGAATCGAGATAAGGTCAGGACAGGGTCTGGGCAAGGTAAGGTCGGGTTTGGATAGAGTCTGGGGGTTTTAGTCGAGTCTGGACAGAGTTATAGATTGGGGTAGTGGGCAGGGATGTAAAGGAGAGATTCAAAACTTGGGTCTGTGGTTTGAAGATTCGGGATGACAAAAATAATGAACAAATAATAATCAGAAAGAAATGAAAATAAATAGAGAAAATACTTACCTATCAGAAGACGTGATGAAAGCCATAGTTGAAATTGTCTGTGCAGTGCCGGATTGAAGTGAATGCAGATTGGTTGATGTCAGAGTTAGTTGATCGCGAGAGTGTTGATTGCAAGAGTCTGTGAATGTCCTAGTTCAGGATTCGATCGATTGGTTGATTAGTTGATTCAGCATTTTTGGATTGATCGGCAGACGCTGATGAAGGCGAGGGACGGTTCGAGAGACGGTTCGATAACCGTTTGGGAAACTGATTGGGAACCAAATGATAACTGATAATGGATAACGGAAAGGTGACCGACATCGGTAGGATTGCCGACGTCGGCCGATAAGTGACCGACATCGGCGACATCAGTCGGGTAATGACCGTCGTCGGCAGATGCACAATGGAGATGGAGTCTAGCTTTAGCTCTAAGCTCATTGTTACATGCTGCCAAGGTCAAGGCTAATGGAAAAAGTGATAGACAAGGGTTAAATAGGAGAAGAAGAATAAGACGGGGGATGACCAGGGGAGTCGACACGATTTTGGTGTCTAAATTTGCCCCTTTTTGTCTTGTTGGTTGTTCTGGACGAACTGCAAGACAAAAATAGGAGTGATTGCCCCAGGTGTGGGATAAGGTTGATTTCATCTTGTTGGTTGTTCGAATGAACTGCAAGACAAAAACAGGAAGTGGATCACCCTGATTATGGATAAGGTATTCCCCCTCAAAGCAGGAAGCGAGGGAAGGGAACCGGGAATCAGGTGCTAATTTGACAAAGAGTGGATGAAAAAGGGATGAGGGTGAACACTACAAAAGGTGTGATTGCGTGCATACCACTACACGAGATGGTTAGGTCAAAGTGTCGTAGGTCAAGGGTCGAGGAGTGCCAAAATTGAGGTAACCGGGCCCCAGCATTTAGTCATCTGCTGATCGGGTCACTCAATCTAAGCTGAAGCTCCAAATGGGTCATCGCGTTCTAGGTATCTCGGGCTCAGGAAGTGCTCCTAAAAACACGAAAAAGGTCACAAGTAGTGTGGATCAACCGGCTTGCGATCTTATACTTGTGAGGGTCCAAAAAAAAGTCTGCGCACAATTCTGCTAACTAGTCATGAGATAGCATACATGCAAAAACAACCAAGGCAACAATGGCTTGGAAGTGGTCGAGGTCGGAGGAGATAGGCATGATCTCCAATGGTTGGTGGGCAAGGGGAGGAATGGACGAAAGGATGTGGCCGAGCTAACCCCAGAAGACAGTTGTGTCATCTGAGTGCTGCCTACATAGCCCCGGTCAGAGGGCTTCAGGCCAATGTAGTTCAGACAAAGGGTCCGAGTAGTAGACAAGTGGTCAAAATGGTTGATAGATTGGTCTTGGTTATGACAAAATGATGAGGAGAAGAGATGTGGCAGCCGTTTCCAAATGGTGTATTCTGCAACATTGGCCGAGGGGTCTTTCATCCTTAGCAATATTCCATATTCGTGATGGATGTATGCTAAAAATGAATTGAGGTCTATTTATGCTTCAGCAAGTATTGGTTTATGCTTAACATAAATTGTAGCGGGTCAATAGTTTCCATGTGTATTGGTGTCCATAGAAACTAGGGTGAATAGGCTAAAGGAGTGGTCTGAAAAGAGAGTTGAGGTGAGTTACTTGACAAGTGATGAAGGTGAATGTGACCAAAGTGTAGAAGAAGTGAAAAGCATAGTGCTCTTTCATTGACAAGGACCAAAAAGATAGCATAGATAGGGGTTATGAGAACCAAGAGCCCCATTCATGCGTGACGTCGTTGACCATAGTTATGTTAGAGTGGTAATCGAATCACTTTGACATTAAAGTGAGCTCGAAGTCCCTTGAGCAGGTGATAGGAGGAGGAAAAAGGGTAACCCATTTTAAGAGCAGAGATAACTATGCCCCTTTTTATAGGAGACCCTGAGACAACTATGCCCCCCTTTTTTTTTTTTTTGGGTGCAGACTGATCGATGCGGGAAGCCTGCAAAAAGATTTCATTTGCTTGGTGGTCAGTTGTGAAGCTGATCAATGCGGGAAGCTTCTAAAATAGTGTTGTTTATTGCCAGATTAGTCATAGCCATCTTTCAAGGGAGTGGTCTAGATTTTTGTTTAATATAAAGGCTTTTGAATAGCTGTCCTTCGAGGGAGCAGTCTATTAATTACAGCAATGATAGTACAGCTGTCCTTCGAGGGAGCAGTCTGCTTTTTGATATTTGATATTGATATAGTGACCATGGATATTGTGACATCTTGATTTGTTTTGATAAAAATGTGAGTCATGGACAAGATTACAGAAGGTTAAGGGCTCCCTTTTATGAAGACAAAAGCATCCATACAGCATAAAAGGGTTATAGGATTTGTTAAGAGGAATAGGGTTGAAAGGAAGTAGGATTAAGAGGACGGGGATTGCTCAAGGGATGAGCTCAAGTTAAGTGTCAAGTGGACGAATACTCGACTAACAGTAGAACGGTCACAGATGCAACGCATTAAGAGGCTTAGGTTCTGGGCGTCCATCAAGAGAAGATAGACGATAAGTCCCTGATCCATACTTGTGCGTGATAATAAAAGGTCCGAGCCAATTAGGAGCAAACTTGCCTCGTTTACTTTGCTCCATATTGGTCACGTGTTGATTCTCTTTGAGGATGAGGTCTCCGATGTTGAAATCTCATTCTCACAGATTTTTATCATAGGTGCGCTTGATGCGATGTTGATAGACATGGAGATGATTAAGGGCAGCAAGACGGCGTTCGTCAAGTAACTCAAGTTGAGCTAAGTGATCTTGACGAAAGTCATCGTTGGAAAGAATATCATGTAGAGAAATGTGGAGAGACAGGATCTGTACTTCGAGAGGTAAGACAACCTCTATTCTGTACACGAGAGAAAAAGGGGTAGCACCCGTAGAGGTTCGGATGCTAGTGCGGTAAGCCCACAAAGCGAAGGGAATGTGAATGTGCCAATCCCTGCCTGTATCACTGACCACTTTCATGAGAATTTTGGTGAGAATTTTGTTGGAAGCCTCGACCTGCCCATTTGCTTTTGGGTAGTAAGGCAAAGAAAAATTGAGTTTGATGCCGAATGAGTCGCATAATGTTTGGACAGTTTTGTTTTTAAAGGACTTGCCGTTATCGGTGATGATTTTATGAGGGACACTGAAACGACAGATGATATGGGTGCTGATGAAGTCGACGATCTTGTCGACTTTAGTGGAGATGAGAGGAATGGCTTCCACCCACTTGGTGAAATATTCAGTGGCTGTGATGATGGATTGATGACAAAGAGACGAATGAGGGTTAATTTCACCGATGAGATCTAAGCCCCACTGAGAAAAAGGCCAGAAATCTTGAGCGATTTGTAAGGCGTGACTAGGAAGATGAAGCAAGTTAGAGTGCTGCTGACACTTGATGCAACGCCGAACATAGTCGCTACAGTCTTGATGAAGGGTAGGCCAATAATAGCCCAAACGAAGGATGCGCTTGGCAACTGAATTACCACTGAAATGTCAGCCACAAATCTCGTCATGGACTTGCTGAATGGTTTGGGATGCTTCAGTGGAGGTGAGATAGCGAAGAAGGAGGCCGTCGAAGCCTCGCTTATAGAGAAGACCCCCTAGCATGGTATAGCGAGCGGTACGCTTGATAAAAGCTTGTCATGCATTACTAGAGAGGTTGGGAGGAATGATAGAGAGAGATAAGAAGTCTACAAGTTGCTTATACCAAGCATCTTGTGGGCTAGGGTCTATAGTGTTGACATGATGAATGTGAGGAGAGATATATGAAGGCAACGGCACACGACGTACTGTGACAAAAAGTCTGGATGCAGATGAGGAAGATGGGATATGTGAAGCGAGAGAAGCCATGGTGTCAGCAAACTTATTTGTGGATCGAGGAACAGTCTGCAGGAGAAAATGGTCGAAAGATGCAAGGAGAATGTCAGCACGATTTTTGTACCTTTGCAAAATTTCATTTTTACAGAGGTATGAACTATTGACCTGATTGACGACGAGCTGCGAGTCACCGAAGATGTTGATGGACTTGATGCTGAGAGAGAGGGCGGTCTGAAGTCCCAAAATTAAGGCCTCGTATTCGGCCATATTATTGGTACAATCAAAGTCAAGTTTAAAAGACAAAGGCATGGGCTCCCCTTCGAGTGGGATGAGAATAACCCCAGCACCCCCACCTAGTTGATGTTTGGAGCCGTCAAAGAACATAGTCATCTGATAGGTGGTGTCATCGGAGGAAAGCGCAACGATAGACTCATCAGGGAATTCACACTGTGAAGGTTGATTGTCAGGAAGAGGGGCATCTGCTAGTTGATCAGCGATGGTTTACCCCTTGATAGATTTCTGCTGGATGAATTTGAGATCGAACTCAGTGAGCAGCATGAGCCACCTAGCCATACGTTGATTCTGATATGGCTTGGAGTGCATATACTTGAGAGGGTCAGTATGGGTGATGACAAAGGTTTTGTGACTAAGAAGATAGTGGCAAAGCTTAGTAGCAGTAAAGACTAATGCCAAACAGAGTTTCTCGATATAGGTATATCGAGTTTCATAGTCGACCAGTGTTTGGCTGATATAATAGACTGCTTGCTCACGGTGATGCTCGTCTCGGTGCGCGATCATGGCACCTAACGAATGATGAGTGGCTGAGATATAAAGGTAGAAGGGTTGGTCATCTTTAGGTGGAATGAGGACTGGTGGAGAGACCAGATAGCATTTTAGGGCTTTAAAAGCCTCTTGACAGTCTTTATCCCATGTAAAAGAGACGTCCTTCTTAAGGAGATGATGAAAAGGTTGGCAACGGTCAGAAAGCTATGAAATGAAATGACAAATGGACTGGAGCTTGCCTTGCAAACTGTGAAGTTGCTTGAGATTGGTCGGGGGAGGCATTTCGAGGATAGCGCGAATCTTGGCGGGATCTATCTCGATGCCACGGAAGGAAATGATGAAGCCGAGAAGCTTGCCAGAGAGGACCCCAAAGACACATTTCTTGGGGTTAAGATGAACATTGTACTGAAGAAGACGAGAAAATATGATTTTGAGAATGGTTAGATGGTCACGACGAAGCTTAGACTTGCCGAGTAGGTCATCCACATAGTCTTCCATGATTTTGTGAAGGAGATCGTGGAAAATGTAGGTCATGGCACGCTGATAAGTGGCACCTACATTCTTCAAGCCAAAAGGCATGACTCGATAGCAGAAAGTCCCCCATGGGGTAATGAAAGTAGTCTTGTGCTGATCTTGCAGAGTAATCAGGATTCGATTGTATCCTGAAAACCCGTCCATAAGAGATAGCATCTCATGGCCGGCCGTAAGATCAACAAGCTGGTCAATGTTAGGAAGAGGAAAGTCATCTTTAGGACAAGCTAAGTTAAGGTCACGATAGTCTGTGTAGATCCAAATCCCCCCAGTTGCCTTGGTGACTGGGACGATGTTAGAGACCCACTGTGGATAATCGATGGGCTGGATGAAGGAGAAAGAAAGGAGGCATTGAAGCTCTTCTTTGACAAGAAGGGCAATGCGAGGATGCATCTTTCGAAGCTTTTGCCTAACAGGCTTAGCCTCTGGTTTGGTGACAATGTTATGGGTAACGATGGTGGGGTCGATGCAAGGCATATCACTGTAAGTCCAGGCAAAGGCCTTGCTATGGTCGAAGAGGAAATGGGTATAGTCAAGCTGATCCTGAGCGTCTAAAGATTGGCCAATCTTTAAGACATAAGGAACATCAGAAGAAGGAAGGTTGATGTCAATGGTTGATTCATTTAACATAACCTGGGTCTCAGAAGGGAGGGAGCGCTGGATGAAAGAATCGTCAGCGCCCATGTAAGAAAGAATGGCATCATCGTCAATGCAGTGAACGGTGTGAATGGTTGCCGACTCATCTTCGATCATGCTGGGAAAAATGAGAGGGAGAGAATTGGACACCCCATTGAGCTGATAAGTCAAGGGGTCCAGGTGGATGGTGTTTATGGAAAAAAAACTAGGAGGAATAAAAACCACTGACTCCGTAGGTGAAGGGGGCGAAACAGGCGAGTGTGGAGGAGATTGGTCAATGATTGGTTCAGGACAAGGTCTAAAGGGTCTTGAGTAGGGTTGTGATATCCCAGACCATACCGTTTCTTGGCATCGTCATCATTGAGCGGTTGGATAGGCTGATGGGAGCCCTGCTCATAGCGTCCGAAACCAAAACCCTTCCATGCACACCTGTAAAGGTAAGTGTGTGCAAAGGCGGGGTTGCCAAGAAATGAGAAATCTGATGTGAAAGGTTGAGGTGAAGAAAGAGGATTACCGTCAGTAGGAGCTTGATTAAGCCCCCCATAGATGAGGTTAGTGCGGAGGTGAGGGGGACCATAAAGTATGATCATCCCTATCCGATGGTCGTAGCTGGGGCTGTGATGAAGGCATCCATACTCTTGTGGAGTTTGGAACATGTCTAAAGCTAGCAAGCGATACTCTCCCAATGAAAGTCTTTGGAAGATGTCTTCCATGGGATCTGTGGTTGTCGCTTGAAGGGGAGGTGTAAGGGCGACTGCCTGTTGTGAACTGGTCGAAGCTTCCACAGATGGAGGCAGTGTCGGGGTTAACGGCTTGATAGGGATGAGGACATCATTTAGACGGTAGGTGGTATTGCATGTTTTGAAAGGCGAAGGGTCAGCAGGAATGGTGTGGACTTGTCCGTCATGCTCAAATTTCACACAACGGTGCAGGGTGGAGGGGACACAAACCATGACGTGGATCCAGGGTCGGCCCAGCAAGATGTTGTATTGAAACTCTCCTTCGATGATGTAGAAGAGCTTCGGGACTGTGCGTGGACCAATGCGAATATGAAGAATGACTGTGCCAATGGTCGTGGCAGTAGTGTCATTGAAAGAGCGCAAGATTGCGTCAATTTTAGAGATGCAATTCTTGGGAAGAGCCAACTGATCAAAGGCATGGGTGGAGATGATGTTGATGCTAGCGCCCCCGTCAATCATAACGCGTTTAATGCATGTCTGATCGATATAGGCAGTGATGAAGAGGGCAGCGTCCTGATCTTCCGTGTTGGATGTAGGAATCTCAGAATCATTGAATGTAATGGAGGCGATAGGGGCTAAGGAGTGGACAAGGGCAGCAAGTGGTTGGGGGTCCTCGGGTTGGACCTCCGCTGCTTGCAAGGCTTGGATGAGGGCCTGATGATGTTGGGGCGAGGTTTGGATGAGATCGTAGAGGGACATCTTCACAGGTGTCTGGTGAAGCTGTTTCAACATGGAGTCGTGGATTGGTCCGAAAGAAGAAGAAGAGGAAGGTTGAGGCACGCCAAGGATAGAAATCTTAGGCTTAGGCGGTTGAGGTGGATTGACAAAAGGGTAGGTCCAAGGAATGGCGGCTTTTTCTTTTGCCTTGTCCTTTTGTGACCTAGTGGTGATGTGAATGGCATTGATTTCAAAGATGGGAGGTGAAGGTGAAGAAGGAGTTGTAATCGGTTGATGAGATGTAGATGGGTTTGAAGAGGTAGAAGGGTTATCAGAAGGAGTCAGAGGTCGATCGAAAGTGTCCTCAAAGAGAAGAGTGTCTTTCTCCAGATAACGGTGAATGACAGCCTTGAGGGCACAGCAAGCCTCGGTGTCGTGTCCTGGTGTACGATGATATAAACAAATCTTCGTGTCGTCGAACCAGGAGGGTTTAGACTCGAGAGGTTGGAAAGGCTTGATGGGTGGAAGAGTTATGCTAGAAGTTTGCAAAAGTCGTTTCAAGATTAAAGAGTATGAGCCCACTAAAGGGTCTGTACTCATCGATGTATGCGATGTCGGTGACTTTTGCTTGGGCGAAGTTAGAGGAGGCTTTCGTACCACCTTCTGGGTTGATGGTGTGATGACAGGCGGAGACAGTACACTCTTCATGAGAGGTACCACCCTTTTGGGAGAGGGTAGGCTAGTGGTCGGTAAAGGAAGCAAAGGAGGCAACCGATTTTGATTAGAGGTTGAAGTGGGAAGGATTCTGGTTAAAGTTGAAGGATGCGGGCCCAAAATGGAGGGCAATAGTGACGAGAGAGGAGGCGTTCGCCTCTGTAGTTTGGCAGTCTTTTGTGATTTAGGTTGAAGACTACTATTGGTTGAAGTCTGGTTTAAGTCCACCTTCACTTGTGGATGAGTGAGGTTGGAGACGGGGCGAACGCCAAGCGACTTGATAGGTTTAGGCAGAGTAGATGAGGGTTTTGGTTTTGATGAGGTTGATGGAGATGTAGATGGTCTAGAGGTGGAAATCTGATTTTTGTTGATAGTCTTAGGAGGTTCTGCCATGGGAGGATTAGCAGCATGAGATGAGAGGGCCCGAGCTTGTTGAAGAGCTGTGAGATGGTCCCACAATCCCTGATGTTCCATTTTCCTAGAAGGGAGAAGTTCGAGTCTCTCCACTAGTCGGGAAAATGGCTGAGAAGATGCGGGATGAAGTTTGGGCTCTTGAGAAGATGCCGACGGTTGTGGGACTGAAGGTATGGTAGTTTCGGCCCCAAAGCATGGTGAAGTCTTGACAGGTTCATATTTGGTTGGAAATGAAGGAGAGATAGGTTCTTCCCTGGGTGGAGAAGAAACTGGAGAATGAAGCTCCTCAAGCGAATAAAGGGCAGGGATGATAGTGCCCTCCACTTGTGGTCGAGGAGTAGGAAAGGTTGGGTCTTCCATGGGCAGCAAGAAGGAAGATGGTGAAACTGGCGGTACTGGTAAGGTCGAGGCGTCCTCCAAAATGAGAGAAGTTGAGGGAGAACTAACCGAAGAAAGAGGTTCATCCACATGTGATGGACTGATGGATGAACTCACCTCTTGAGGTTGGTTAGAAATGAGGGGCGAGACCGTATTGACTATTCGAATATTATGTTCATGGGTATTGTCAGTCAAGGTCTGGATGTTGTTTTGAGTTGGTGGATGATTAGGGAATGGTTGTTTAAAGATATCGATACCCTAATTAGGAGGGGCATTAGGATTGTCGAGGATGAGGTCACCCTTTTCCAACATGTCTTGGATTTTATTTTTAAGGGTTTTACAGTTGCCCGTGTCATGACCTTTAACACGGTGGTAGTGGCAGAAGTCATCTTCCCTATACCACACAGGGATAGCGCGTGAGGGATCAAATTGTGGTGGTGGTCAGATCTGAGGGAGATTGACGGCCCCTTGCTTGATGAGTTTTTCCAGCACAGACGCGTATGATTCTCCAAGTGGAGTAAACTGTCGCTGTATGTATCTCTGCTGAAATTGGCGAGTGGCACTCATAGATGTGGATGGTTCAGATTGATTAGTTGAAGGTGAAGAGGAAGAAGATCTAACAACCACAGCATTTGTCGAAGCTTTAGATTTAGGATTGGATGAGGAAGGCTTAGAAGAGGGGTCATTGGTTTTGGAGTTGGGATTCTTACTCTGCAACTTGACTTTATTCTCCTCGATGGCACGTAACTCAAGTTTACGAGCCATCGTGAAGGCTTCATCAAAAGTGCGGAAGGTCTAAACCCTCAAGGTAGAAGAAATATGTCTAGCGCAGGCTTGAGAGAAAAGTTCAATAAGCTCAGGCTGGGGTAAAGAAAATGAAAGTTGATTGATAAGGCCCCTCCACCGAGCGATGAAATCAGCAATGGATTCATCCTCAAACTGGTAGATAGAATAGAGGTCTGTGATGGAGACCTTCTTGGTGATATTGATGGAGAAATGATCGAGGAAGAGCTGGGCCAACTGAGTGAATGTGAAGATGGAATGGCTAGGAAGGGAGCTGTACCAGTCAAGTGCAGCACCTGAGAGAGACATGGGAAATGTGCATAAGAGCAATGCATCGTCGTGGGCGATAAGGTAACAAGCATGTCTGAATGCCCGTAAATGTTGTTGTGGGTCTTCCTTGCTTTGGAAATGAGAAAACTTATGAAGTTCCCACTGGCTGGGATATGGTTTGATAGGGACAGAAGGATGGATGGGTTCGTTGCAGATCTGTTCGTATGAGAGAGTGTTGCATGAGCCGGTAACGGAAGTCTCTAGGTTGGACATTTTATCCATCAGCATCTTGATAATATCTACTAATGGATTGGCGGGTGGAACGCCTCCTAAATTGTAAGGCGCTTGAAAGAGGCTGGAAGGGGTCTACGACGTAGTCGGTTGTACCAATAAGGGTGCAACGTACGGATGACTAGTCGTAGGGATAGAAGAAGTGACTAAGGATGGTTGGATAGAAGGCATGGCTAGGTTTGATGTTGTCATGGGAGGTTGGCTAGAGGCAACATGGGCCAATGGATAGGTAGCCACCCTAGTGTTGATAAGAGTAAGGGTAGGCGGAATGGAGACGACCAAGTTTTGAAAGGGGGTAGAAAGTGGTTGAGTGGGCTGAGATTGATAGGGGGCCGAAACCCCAGTGAAAGTGGGCCCAACGATGGAAGGAGAGGCCATACTTGGATGGTTGGTAAAAGGTTGGTCATTGGTTGAGGCAACAGCCTGGGTATCTAAGGGTTGGACTATGGACGCCGTTGATACAGCCGCAGTTTTGAGGAGAGAAGTCGGCATTCCATAGATTGGATTGCCCGAGGAGTCTCGCGTTCGGCTATTCACGAGATAGTATTGCAAGGCTTTTACGTTGAGGTCCAAGAATCGTGCGAAATCTTGGTCCCCTTCTGGGATAATAGGTGTTTGGGTTGGAGATGGTCTGGTAGGAGTTCTTTCAGTTTCCGAGTTGAACTCCATTATAGGGCTGGTTGTAGGCGGGGTAGACAGAAGAGGATGATGCCTCACGTGATCGACTAGAGCCTTGGCTTGGCTACGAGTCAGAACCATTTAAGGCAAGGAAGAACGTCCTCACAAGCTCAAACAAGCAGATAAGAACTAAAAAAGATGAAGACACAAGCAGATCCTAAAACCCTAGAAGTAAATTATTAGGATTATAGTGGCTTATACCTTAGAATGTGTGTAGAGGAAGATTGACTTTGTGAGTCAGGTCCTAGAAGAAGCAGTCTATGGATGGTTTTGGGTTTTGTTATGGTGCTCAAGAAGTCTGTGTTAGCTTCCGTACAGGCCTGGTGCTAAGGAGCAAGCTCCCCTCACTTCACGATTCCAGTGGTTAGCTGGTTTTGCTTAGCCAAAATATACTTCCACTAGAGTTTAGACTCTGCCAGAGAAAAGAGTTAGCTCTCCCCTTGGTGATGAAATCCAAGTAAGATTGCGGGACGGGTAAGGTATCCGCTGGGGGATGAAATCCCAGTCGGGCCTTGTCTCAGGTAAGTTAAAATGTTTGTTTTGTGCAGGTGGTTTGGTCGTGTAACATCAAGTGATCTAGATTAATTCAATATGCGGTTTAATTACTATGTGTGGTCTAAGAGATGCAGGCAAACAAAAATGAATGCAAAGTGTTTTAATGTCCAAGTCGAAATGTTTGTTCGTATGAAGATGAATGGAGAAAGAGTCGAAGAATATGAGTTTTAGCTAGTCTAAAAGTGCAAGAAAGAAAGAAATGTTCATTTTAGTCCTGCTTATGATGTCATTAAGAAGAGATGAGAGGAGGCGAAAAGGAAGGAACCTAATGCACCTAAATGAACGAAAGAAAGAAAGAAAGAACCCAAGGAGGACCTAGGGTCCCACCGGGCATGCCAGAATGTTTCTATGCAAAATTGCTTTCTACATTCAAAGAAGAAATAAGAAACTAAAAGAAATGATCAAGGCTAGAAGATACCTGATAAAGTTGTGCGCACCAAAATTAGACGTTGGAAGATTCTCCTCTTTGGCTATGGAGGAATGACACCTGCAAAGAAAAGAGACTGAAACACGAAAAAATGTTAGTCAAAGATATGGTGGGCTATTAGGCGAACGCCCGATCCTGAAAGTATGAAGACTTCCTAGAAGGATATCAACCCACTGATAAAAAAAGCAGAATATTGGACTGAAGTAGATATAAAAGATAAAATGACAGAAAATTAAAGTGCGTACCTGATATGCAGCATTGTTCTGCATAGTCACTGGCGTCGATCTCTGTGGTGCCGGTGTCGGTCTGGGAAGGTGCCGATGTCAGTTGAGGTGCCGTTGTCGGTCGGGGCAGTGACCGGCGTCAGTCGAGACAGGTTCTGGGTGAGTTGCAGAAGGTCTGGGAGAGTCGGGATAGATTCTTGACAGGATCAGGACAAGGTTTAGACAGGGTCAGGACAGGGTCTGATAGAATCGAGATAAGGTCAGGACAGGGTCTGGGCAAGGTAAGGTCGGGTTTGGACAGAGTCTGGGGGTTTTAGTCGAGTCTAGACAGAGTTATAGATTGGGGTAGTGGGCAGGGATGTAAAGGAGAGATTCAGAATTTGGGTCTGTGGTTTGAAGATTTGGGATGACAAAAATAATGAACAAATAATAATCAGAAAGAAATGAAAATAAACAGAGAAAATACTTACCTATCAGAAGACGTGATGAAAGCCATAGTTGAAATTGTCTGTGCAGTGCCGGATTGAAGCGAATGCAGATTGGTTGATGCCGGAGTTGGTTGATCGCGAGAGTGTTGATTGCAAGAGTCTGTGAATGTCCCAGTTTGGGATTCGATCGATTGGTTGATTAGTTGATTCAACATTTTTGGATTGATCGGTGGACGTTGATGAAGGCGAGGGACGGTTCGAGAGACGGTTCGATAACCGTTCAGGAAACCGATTGGGAACCGAATGATAACTAATAACGGATAACGAAAAGGTGATTGACGTCGACAGGATTGGCGACATCGGCCGATAAGTGACCGACGTCGGCGACATCGGCCAGGTAACGACCGTCATCGGCAGATGCACAATGGAGATGGAGTCTAGCTTTAGCTCTACGCTCATTGTTACATGTTGCCAAGGTCAAGGCTAATGGAAAAAGTGATCGACAAGGGTTAAATAGGAGAAGAAGAATAAGACGGGGGATGACCAGGGGAGTCAACACGATTTCGGTGTCTACACCGAGAATAAGACTTTAACCTCTAACTCCTCCTTTTACTACTTAAAAGTAAAATTATGAGTGAAAGTAGAGTATTTGAGTGTTTTGAAATGTATGGAATGATAATATGATTTATATTTATGTCTCCAATCCTATAATTAACCTTTAAATCTAAACTTATGGTATCATCTAGGATGATATAGTTGAAAAACATGTCAAATGACAAAAAAACTATATTGGCCAAGCTGATATAGTACAACTGGTAGAGACAAAACTCATAACTATAATAAATAGACCTTTGAAATAGGAACATAGGGTTGATAGAAAGACTAGAGAGAAATTATATGGAGAGATAAGACAAAAAGTAACTCATATGAGGTTAGACTGATAGTAATGAGGGTATAAAAAAATAGAATGCACACATCTCTCCTAAAGTATCATGAGATGATCCCACATTATTACTGGTGCATTACATAGGATGTTCACTCAAGGATATTTATGTAATAAAAATACCATATAAGATAAATCATTAATATAGTGATAATTATTAAAATATTAGGTGTATACATCATGCATAATGAAGATAGACCAGATAAAAGCTACATGGGAAGAAGGAACCAATAAAGGAAAATTGACATATTGTTAGCAATATTTTATGTCACTGTGGTTTATTCAATTATTTTAATCCCTTGCCTAGTGGGTAGTGGCATAATATTCACCATGGTACAATGGATTTTCCTCTGCATTTGAGAGGGCCAACTCCCTTATATGATAGGAGATTTTGGTTTTTTTTAATACTTTTGTCTAGAAAGTACACAAAATAAATAGAAAGGGAAAAGGAGAAAGATGGAAATGGATAGAGAATGAAAGAATATAAATATGAGGGTGAGAAACCCATAATAAAATAAACACAGAGGACTACTTAGATAACTTATATTTGGATAAAATATGTTGGAATCTTTCCCTATCACAAGGATGGAAATATGAACAAAAAATGTAGTGAAGGTAAATGACCATTCATAAGCATAACATATTCTCTAAATTAGATTAAGTGGGTTTGGCACAAATATCCAGACTTGAGGTTTTCAACACAAAGTTTGAAAATATTGAGGGTTCTTGCACAATATTTAAAATACAAAAATTTAATGTATTACTTTTTCCAAGAATAGCCAGGCACATTTCATCAATGGAGAATCTCAAAAACATGTAAATTAAAATAATCAGCACACATGTTTTCTCGCAATCCATTAACCACTTTTTAAAAATAACATACTTTATGGTAAATTAGAGCAAGCCCTCTCCTAGGGCTAAGGTAAAGAAAAACATGTTTACATTTTATTTTAAATATGTATACTAACTTTCACTTCCAAGGTAGTTATGTAACTACCTTTAACTCAAATTGACCTATGAATTCATTTTTATTTTACCTAGCTTATCCCATTTTTACATATTTAGGAACTTTAGTTAAAACAAAAATACATGAATTGACATATTACATTTTTTATAACTTTTTCACATTATATATAATAATTAATTCCAAAAATAATTAACTTGCATACATTTATGCAAAAAATTGTTTATTTCTTGATATGGACCCACCAATTTAAAGGACATACTTCCATTTAAAAATTAAATTACTAATTGGGAACACCAACCTTTATTAATTGGGTCTTAGAGTCTAAAAATATTCTGAATATTTATTTATATTCTTGCCGCATATGTGCCACATAATCATATTTAACATTGGGTCCTGCAAAGGGACATTTGACTATGCTGAAATTTGAAAAGTAAACCCATCTATAAAATTATTTCAAGATCAAATATTTAACATCATTAGATCACTCTATTTTACACGTTGAACAAGAGTTTAAAAATAGTTTGGATGTGAAATATACGACAAAAATAAGAATCCAATTTTTTTCCTTTGTATTTTATCACATACTTGAAGTATTTTTGACACCATGTCAAAGTTCTAGGTTCTCCAAAATGCAAAATTTCATGTTCAACATGCATAAGAGATTATAAGGAGAATATTTTTTAATAGGAATACCAAATTTTGAGGCATGAAATACCATTAAAATGTGATGAGAATCATGCCTACTACATACTTGATATGGTTCTATCACCATGCCAAAGTTCTGATTTTTTTTGAAATGGAATTTTTTAAGTGTGATATATAGAAGAGTTTTCAAGTAGCATATTTTTTAAAACAAAGTCCAACTTTTGAGACATGGAAGACCGAAAAAAATTGAGGAGGATAATCTCACCTGTCACATACTTGAGGTTATTTTGGAACCATGCCAAAACTCCAATTATCCCAAAATGTAAAAAATTTAAGTGCATCATATAGAACAACTTACAAAAAACACATTTTGTAAAAGAAAGGCCAAATCTTAAGACTTATAAGATTGAAAAAATGTGAGGAATAAAATAGAGTATGCCACATAATTGAGGTAGTTCTAACACCGTGCCAAAATTATGATACATAAAAAATGGAAAATAATTAAATTCAATAAGTAAAAGAGCTAGAAAGGACTATTTTTCATAAATGAATTTTAATTTTTGATATTTATAATATTGTGAAAAATTGAGGAGAATTATACCTGACAAGTGCTTAAGGTGGCTCCAATATCACCCCAAAGTTTTGATTCAATGTTACACAAAATATATCAAGTTTTTTACTTTGAAACTTTAGAAAAAGTTAATCATTGAGATGATGCATGTGAGATACAAAAAAAGTAATTATTTTTGAATTAAAATTTTGGGTACAATATTTGTATCTAGATGGGGATAAGGACTGTAAGTGACATAGGGTGAATTACATAATCTTTATATTAAACTAGTGCTTATCCATTGGGCAATGGAGTCATGAACAAATACTTGGAATCACATCAAGAGGGATCTCCTTTCACTATTGCATTTATTGTTAAACACACCAAAAAAAATAGAAAACACAAAATGGAATAAATATGAAAATTAAAGGAAACTTATATACAAATGGAAAATGTGGGGTGGGGGGAGAGGACTATGCAAACCCATTGATGGGTTTGAGGGAGTATGACCTTGAATGATATATCTTTTAATGAGTAGACAAGATAAGGTATTTGACACAACTCAAGGTGAAACATAATGGTGACCAAATTTTAAAATTTTTACTATGACCTTGTGGTAAACATCTCTTTCAGATAAGGAGAATGGTAGATAACAATCCCATGATATAAATGTGGATAGATAAATAATCATTATACTACTTCCCACTCTGAATGGGAAGTGTGATTAGGGTTTATAATGAATTTTCAAGGGTTGGCATAAAATAGTCTTCAAAATGAAAATTTTGGAAGATAAATCATCTCCAACATCTTCCTATTGAACCCCTTTATCTTCAACTTCTTCAAGAACCTTAAAATATCAAATGTTGGTTTCATGCATATCAGCATAGGAATTTATTTTGGTTCATATCCATACCCCTTAGCTATCCTAGGATACATTTATTGAATATAATAATTAGCTTCAGGTTGATCATCCTCCTTAATTTCTATTACGGTTTTTATTGAGTCTTATTCATGCACAAATTCATTACATTTTGTTATCAATGATTTATCTAATCTAATGTGTTCTCTATTTAAACCCAAGGTGAAAATTTTCATTTCTAGGAGAGTACATGAATAATAGGTTGAGTATAACCTTTAAAATCTTCCATACAATGTTGTACTTCTATGTAATATAGTGACATTGGCAGAGCACCAAGTTTGTTTTCTTCCCCATGAGAGATATTTATAAATGTTATCCATATGATGTAGGTGAACAAGTGAGACATACCATAAGATATTCACATTCAATAAAATAAGGATTATTACTTTTAAAGATAGATGAAAAAGTTTTATTCTCTTCTTCACACATATATATTTTTGATTTGACATCATTATCCTCATAATGCATGTGATATATTACAAAAAATTATTGTTATTTGAGTTTAATTAGTGGTCTTTTATACATTCTTGATCATTCAAGATTGTAATATTAAAATTAATGAGAGGAGTCAACATCATTTTTATTTATTCCTTTTTATAAGTCTGTTGTGTATGATTATGAATCTTTTCTTATATTTTATTATATGGAGGCTATGGATTATTTATAATGAATTTTTATTTTTTCATGGTTGGTCCTATCATGTATTCATGATCTAAAGCACTTGAAATAGATTTCATAACATCTTTCTTCAATTTTTTAAATAGGATTAGGCCATCATTAGTCTCAATCTCTTAGTGTTGTGTAGTCTCAACATCAAAAAAGTTATCTCTCCTTTGGGTGTAGGTCAACAATAAATAAGAAAAATTGATTGCTAACATGAAGATTAAATCTTAATGTCTTATTGAATTGTTCCATAAAGTCTCTTATCTCTTCCTCGTCATTCTTTCAAACATGGAAAAACTAAAATGATGATGCGTGAACATCCATATGGGACTTGAATCCATTTAAAAACATGGTTTTCAAGCTTTTCCAATCTAAAATATAGCTATGATATAAATTTTGAGACCAATCAATACTAGGGATATTGAGGGTTTCAACATAAATTATCATAAAGACAAATTCTTATCTAACTCCCAGGACACTATAAGACATAATGAAAGTTAAGATATGGTCATCAACATCTTGAGAACCATCTTCCAAAAAAATTGGGAATTCATTTCTTGAACTCAAAAGTAAGGAAATGTATTGAGCCAAATCTAAATGCCAAAAGTAATATCCCCATGAGATTGAGAGAACAATGGGATTGGGCAAAACCAATGCCATTACATAAATCAAAAATATTAAGGCACCGAGAAACTCACTTTAGTAGATTTTCCAACTTCTATTCTAGGTGAGCTTCCTTTAAATGTATAGAAATTTAAGGCACAATGCACTTCAATCCTCAATAGAGCCACTAAAAACTATTAACAATATATAATTTCGCTATGGTTTCTTTGATTATTTGTTTATTTTTCTAGTTGACATCAACATAATCTACAACATTGGATAATTCATCATAGAACAAATTATTTTCTTCAACATTTAAGAGGGGAATATCCCTCATATGATAGGGTTGTTTAAGGTGTTTGATCACTTTTGATCAGAAATTAAAAAAGAAAAAACAAGAAATATATAAGTGGAAAGAGAATGGAAAAATATGGTGGTGAGGTTGAGAAATTCATCCCAAAATAAACACATAGGAATACTAAGATAACTCATATTTGGATAAAACAGTTACAATATTTCCTTGGAATGAATATGGAAATATGAACAACAAATGTGATGAGTAAAAATGTCCATTTATAATCATTATATATTCTCTAAAATAAGATTAAGTGGGTTTGGCATAAAGTTTGTGGATTTCAACACAAATTTTAGAAAGACTGATGACTTACACACAATATTTATAAAATAATAATTCAATGCATTACTTCATCTAAGAACATCAAGTCATATTTCATCAATGAGGAATCTTAAAACCTATAAATAAAAATTATCATCACACATGTTTTATTACAATCCATTAGACATTACTTGAAGATAATATATTTTATATTAAATTACAACAAGCCCTCTCTTAGGGCTGAGAGAAAGAACAACCCATTTATAATTAATTTTAAGTATTCTAAACTAATTTTCACTTCCAAAGTAATTATGTAACTACTTTTAACTCAAATTGACTTATAAATTAACCTAGCTTAGCCTAATTTTTTATATTGTACACATTAGGGAACTTTAATTAAAAGATAAATATATGACTTGTCATATCACATTATTTTATAATTTTTATGCATTAAATATAATATTTAATTCCATAAAGAATTGATTTAATATTATATAAAATTTATTTATTCCCTGACATGGACCCACTAAAATATAAAGGACACATTTCCCTTTTATAAATAAGGCACATAGTAGGCCCATCGAACATTAATTAATTGGTGATAGTGTTTATAAATATTATAAACACTTATTCATATTCTCACCATATATGTGCCCCACATTCATATTTAAAACTAGGTCCCGTAAAGAGACATTTGACTATGTTAAAAGCTAAAAATTAAACCCATCTAGAAAACTATTGTAGGATCAAAAAAATTATATCATTGGATCACTCATTTAACGAGTTTTCAATGCTTCAAATGGGAATCGAAATGGAATATGCATGTGAAATATAACACAAAAACAAGAATTCACATTTTTTCCTTTCTATGTTGTCACGTATGAGGTAGTTATGACACCATGCCAAAGTTTTGATTCCTCTAAAAAATTCAATTTTTCTAATGTAACATGTATAAAAGATTACAATGAGCATATTTTTTACTAAGAAGATAAGTTTTTAAGACATAGAAGACCAAAAAAATGCGAGGAGGAGAATAACATTTACCACGTACTTGAGGTGGTTCTGGTACCATGACAATGTTATGATATCTCTAAAATTTAATTTTCTTTAAGTATAATATGTAAGGAATCTAGAACCACAAACAGCTCTGATACCACTTGTTAGGATCCAACTCCTCAATAAGAGTACATATGATTACCTTGTATAAGCAACTAATCATGAAATTAAACCAGAATTAACAAGTAACTAGAATTCACAAATGACACAAAATATGAGAGACAATACACAATCTTGTATTAATACTCATGCCAGAAGGAAATACAATGAAGATGCCACACTCTTCCACACCTCTCAAATGTACAAATCTCTTTCCCTCAAGAGTTCACTCTCCTACCAAAAACGGTCACAACAAACAACTCAAACATAGAGTTGTTGTTCACCTCCAACCAGTCAGTAACAATACTGCCAGTACCAAGCACTCAAAAGTACTTCAAGTAGATCTCCTATGAACTTGCAACAACCTGCAACTCAAATGATCTTACTTATACATGTAGATCTACCATGAACTTGCAACAACCTACAATTCAAATGATCTTACAATTGGAAGGATCTACCTTGCCTTCCTCTATTGCTCTTATTACAATACATGCCAATGGGTCTATAAATAGATCCCATACTAAACAATAACTTAGAATTCTAATTTAAAATAATTAGACATGCAACTCAAGACTCGAAATAGTCTTTACATGCAAATAATTGGTTCAACAATCATGCAATGAACAGTTCTAGACCCGCACAGGTGACCGACATCAGTCCCTGTCTACCTAGAGGTGACCGACGTTAGCCGACTCCTGACCGATGTCGGTTGCCTTCCTATCCACCACTGAATAATGTCAGTTGGCCTGATTGATGCCAGTGTTTGTGACACTCAGCAACTCCTCCATGTCTGCATACAATGAAGCTTTTAGCTCCACAACCTAACAATCTCCCACTTAGAGATAAATAGCTGCACCTGTACCTATACTTGTACATCATCTAGTTTGTTTCTTGGCTTTGTATCCCTCTTCAAGATCATTCTTGAAGACCAACCACCACAAACCCTATGGTGCACCTCCTGTCATCCAAATCACCTCGCCACATCTGATTCTACAAACCCATGTAGAGAAGTGCTTGACCCTGCATAGCATGTATAACTACTGCTGGTCCCTCTCAGATATCTGAGAATCCACTAAACTACCCTCCAGTGCTTCTTTCTTGGATTGGCTCCAAACTTGCTGACAACTCCCACTACTTGGGAAATCTCAAGTTTAGTACACATGTACTCAACCTCATCATGTGAATCTAAGCACAGTTCATAGAACTGTCCAACCATCAGCGTGCTAACCGATTTCACACAATCATCTGGAGACAAAATCAACCTATGACCTTCCATGTCTCTAGAACACACTCATGCCAAAGAATCTTGATACTCCCAAATTCCTCATGACACACCTCTGAATTAACTTTACCTTTAGTTCAGCAACTCCCTACATATGTGACCTTGTAACAAGCACAACATACAGTAACAAGATAATGTAGCTAATATTATCCACTTGGTAAAGAAAACACAATGGTTAAACCTCCATTGTCCTACAGCTAACTCAAGACCATATACCCTAGCCTTTCATCTCACGTGTCCATTCCCACTCTTCTTTATCTTGAAAATCCATTCGTCTTTCAGTGCTTTCTTCCAGCCGGCAACTCTACCAAAAAACTCCTATTTGGTTCTTCTCCAAGGATCACATTCCTCATCCATGCCAAGCTCCCACTGTTTCCTAGATTCTACTTGCTCTGCTTCTTTAATAACTTCCTGGTTCTTGACCATCAATGAGCAACAAGTAGTGTAAAGAAGGGAAATGATGAATTTGAGGCTTACTTACTCTTTTAGTCCTCCTCCATAAGGGCGCTTGAGACTCCTTGATAGCTTGTTGTCCACCCAAAATTCATCTCAGTGATCGATGTTAGTCACATCTCAGTCTGCACCTGATTTACATTGGTTCCATGTGACTACCTCATCACCGATGTCAGTTCTCCCTGACTAACATTGGTGTTTATTTGTTTGGAGTCACCGACGTCAGGCTGCACATAACCAATGTTAGTCCCTGTCTGGATGTCGATGTCAATTTTCTAACTGACATCGGTCTTTGTGTTTTACTTGTGAGTGATGACTTCTACCCATGAGCTCCTTTTGGATCAACCCCTTTTCCATATCAACCTTGATCTGCTTAGAATTCTTCAGCCCCTTGTGCTGATCTCTGTCCGTCATCTTCTCCTTGAAAACCAAGGCTTTCCTGTTCTTGTCATGAACATCAGATTTCTCAAGAAACGTCACTTTCTTCTTTTGTTTACAAAAATCTCGATCCATGCTTTTCAAATCTAAAAGCATACCCTTTGACTCAAGAACATGCATCCCCTTCTTATTCATGTGACTAAGCCTATTAAGCCACATCTTCAAATATATAGCTGAAGTAGATAAACCAGAAGGAGAATCAGTAATACAAGTAGATAGATAAATCGTACCTACTTTCTTGCCTCTTGCTACAACAAGTGCACCCTTGGAAAATTTCTAAGAGTTCGCTGTGAGAGTTATTATGTAACCCTCATCATCCAACTTTTCAACAAAAATCAAATTTCGCTTCAGGACTGGGACATGCATGACCTCCTTCAACACCCATGTGTTGCCCATCTGCAATTCCAGCTTCACTTTCCCTTTGCCAACCATTTGACAAGGCTTACCATCCCCTAAATAAATTTCTCCAAAGTCTCCCTAGACGTATTCATGAAAAAAATCCCTATTTGGGGATGCATGGAAAGAGGCATCAGAATCTAAAACCCAAGATTCTACTTTATCTAAGGAACATACTAGAGCATCCTGTGCAACAAAATTTACAACATCTACTTCTTTATGTCCTTCATGCTGATCTTCATTCACCCAGCAATCTCTCTTTACATGCCCTTGCTTTCCACATTTTTAGAAGGTTATTCTGCCATACCTGGATTTGGATCTCCTACCTATCTTTGACCTTGATCTCCCCTGCTCGATCTTCTCTCTTTGCCTTCCCCTATTTTCAACACTCAAAGCATTCCCTGATGATTCACCTGTGCTTTTCCTATGAATTTCTTCATTCAAGATTACACTCACAACATCATCCACTTTTAAGATTTTTGAAGCAGACGCAATATTACTAACTGCCATTACCAAACTCTCCCAACTTTCAGGTAATGAGCATATGATTAAGAGAGCCTTGATTTCATCATCAAAAACAATATTGATTGAATTTAACTGGTTTACCAAACCATGGAAATCACTAAGATGACTATGTATAGATCCACCTTCCAACATTTGCAAATTAAATAATTGCTTCATAATAAATACCTTATTCGAAGCTGAGGGTTTTTCATATAAATTTGCCAAAGATTCTATCAACTCTACCATTGTCTTAGCTTGAGATAAGTTAGAAATCATAGACGATGCAAGGCTCAACCTTATAGATCCCAGAGCCTTCTGATTATGAACCTCCCATTCTTCATCCTTCATATCCATGGGCTTGCATGCAACCCCACCCAACGGTAAGTACAAATCTTTCTGATACAGATAATCTTCTATCTGCATCCTCTATAATTGATAGTTCTTGCCATTAAACTTCTCCATTCGTAGCTTACTTTCTTCTACCATTGCTATACTCCCACTCAAATAGAAACCCCTGTGAGTGACTTGTAATCAACAAACACTAACCAGATCTGATACAACTTATTAGTAACCCAACCAAAAGCTCTGATACCACTTGTAAGGAATCTAGAACCACAAATAGCTCTGATACCACTTGTCAGGATCCAACTCCTCAATAAGAGTACATATGATTACCTTGTATAAGCAACTAATCATGGAATTAAACTAGAATTAACAAGTAACTAGAATTCACAAATGACATAGAATATGAGAGACAATACACAATCTTGTATTAATACTCATGCCAGAAGGAAATACAATGAAGATGCCACACTCTTCCACACCTCTCAGATGTACAGATCTCTTTCCCTCAAGAGTTCACTCTCCTACCAAAAATGGTCACAACAAACAACTCAAACATAGAGTTGTTGTTCACCTCCAACCAGTTAGTAACCATACTACTAGTACCAAGCACTCAAAAGTACTTCAAGTAGATCTCCTATGAACTTGCAACAATCTGCAACTCAAATGATCTTACTTACACATGTAGATCTACCATGAAGTTGCAACAACCTACAATTCAAATGATCTTACAATTGGAAGGATCTACCTTGCCTTCCTCTATTGCTCTTATTACAATACATGCCAATGGGTCTATAAATAGATCCCATACTAAACAATAGCTTAGATTTCTAATTTACAATAATTAGACACGCAACTCAAGACTCAAAATAGTCTTTACATGCAAACAACCGGTTTAACAAACTAACTGTTCGTGCAACAAATAGTTTTGGAACTACATAGGCGACCAATGTCAGTCCCTATTTTCCTGGAGGTGACCGACGTCGGCTGACTCCTGACCGATGTCGATTGCCTTTCTGTCCACCACTGACTGACGTCAGTTGGCCTGACTAACGCCGGTGTCTATGACACTCAAAAACTCCTCCATGTCTGCATACAGTGAAGCTTTTAGCTCCACAACCTAACATAATATTTCATAAAGATCATATTTTCTAAAATTAA
Organism: Torreya grandis; assembly: GCA_037957365.1. Lineage (NCBI taxonomy): Eukaryota > Viridiplantae > Streptophyta > Pinopsida > Cupressales > Taxaceae > Torreya > Torreya grandis. The sequence goes on along the minus strand of JARHVA010003561.1, from coordinate 1,286,982 downwards.
TACCAACTTTTGAGACATGGAAAATTGTAAAATTTTGAGGAGAATTGCACTTGCCTCATACTTGAGGTTGTTCTAACACAATGTCAATTATGATTTCTCTTGAATATAATTTTTTAATTACATGTATAAATAACTTATAAGGAGCATAATTTGTAAAAGGAAGACCAAATTTTTAGAATTGAAAGACCACAAAAATGTGAGGAGAATTGTGTTTAGTGTACTTGAGGTGGTTTTATCACCATGCCAAAATTTTGATTTCTCCAAAGTGATTTTTTAAAATTAAAACATATATAAGATCTTACAAGGATCATTTTATATAAATTAACTTTTATGTTTTAGACTTTGAATACTAAAAAAAATTAGGTAAATTAAATCACCCCTATCATGTGATTAAGGTGGTTTCAACACCACCTTAGAGTTTTGATTAGATTTCACACAAAATATATCAAGTTTTAAATTTGAATCTCTATTAAAATTTGATCCTTAAGACTAGGTCTACATGTGGGAGCAAAAAAAATTAAAAGAATGAAGTAAAATTTTGGGTACAACACACACAACACACATCCAAGGTAGTAGAAGGCAGAGTGAATGAAGTAAATATCCATGCTATAAAATGGATAAGCCAAAGAGGAAAAAATAATATGTTATTACACCATTAGTTGGATAGGATTAAGGATGGAATAATCCTAAATGCATAGAAATTTGGTATGCTAATTGAAAAAATAATGATTTGGAAAGGGATCCAAGGAAACTTAAAAAGAGGGGCCTTGGCCTCTTATTTGAGTATACAAGATTGAGGGTCTAATATCTAGTAGGTTTTATATTTTGGGAAGAAGAGTCAAAGTTTATTAAAAATTGGTGAGTGTATAACCTTTAAGGTTCAATTATAAGATCTCTATCAAAGAATCATTTTAATATAACAAAGGATATTTTGTACTATGTGTATGATATTCTAAATATATAAGTAAAGTAATAGATTATGTCCATGTGTTCATTGTTATCTTATTATTTGTGCATATGGATGATGTGAGTTATTATTTATTCATAGTATAAGGTGATGAATGTAAGTGCATTTTTACTTATTTCTCATAATGGGGATCTCAGTGTTTCTTAATGCACCTCAATTAAGTGTTTAGGTCTTCAGACCTAGGTAATATATAGGTGTGGTAAGGGTTGAGATTTTAATACTTATTATGATTAGTGTATCATATAAAAATATAGTGAATAAAATAAGAAAAAAATGGGTTTAAGAGAAAATTTAATCTATAAAAAAATAATAAGCTTTATCCCTATCATGTTCCTTACCAATTAAAAACACCCTAATTTTTAGCACACAATTGGGCTCAAAAATTTTTAGTAAGAAGAATGTAAAGACCTTATGTGCCTTATGTAAATCATATGTTCATTAATAGTTTCATATACACTTCAATTAGATAGGCTTTAGAGTATATCCTAAAGTCTATATACTACCTTGGAAACTGTATTGTATAATCTTAGTTCTGAGTATAATAATAGGCCATTGGGCCTCTATCTCTATATGACAAGATGCCCTATATCTACTAATGTCCTATATCGATATGAAAATGAAGCATGCATAAAAATAATTTCACATCATGCCCATCCAATTAATTCAACTAATCCATTGCAAAAAATAATTCACATAGCTATCACTAAAAATTTACAAGCTCAATAAGCCAAAAATGCAAGGTGAGGTGTAGCACACTTAAAATACATAGGATTCACTACAAATTTACTCATATGTTTAGAAATATTAAAAAAACTTCCAAACCTACTAAAAGGCTAATATGAAAAATAAATCTAAATGGTCTTGCTTTCTCTAAGTACAATAAAGTTAGAACACATGGTGAGATGAATTGCCACAAAGCTAACATGCACAATGAAGTGAGATGGCAAAAAAATAAAGATGTGCGGTGAAGTTATGTGTCACAAAGTTAAGATGCATAGTGAGGTGGGGTGTCACAAAATTTAAAATGCATGGTGGTGAAAATGTCATCAATATAATTTCATTTAAGATAAATAATGCTCCTATTTAATGAGAATCACATCAATGAAATTAATTAGATCCTTGAAGCCAATGACATCAATTACATCCTTCAAACTTGTTTTATGTATATCATATTAACATTGAAATAATTATTTAGTTTTATTCCTAAGCATTGAATGAAATATTATCTTAATATGGTGTGGATGTTATTAGGGCATAGAGTTCATATAAAAAAGATAAATGTCATAATTTGATTTGATGTATTTTAATTTATCATATATCTTAAAAATAAAATAAGTCTTATTAAGTGTTATCATTCCTTCATTGATACATTACATTTTATCGTTAAAATTTTAAATTTTCTTCTTGTTTTATTTATTTTTAAATTAATGTTGAAATTAATATTAAATTATATGAATAGAATAGAATAATATAAGGTGTTTTGAATACATTTTAAAACATAAAATTGAAGATAAATAATTAAAATTTACAAAGTGAAACATAAATGAACAAGATTAAACTATGCAAAAGAGATATGAACTTAGCTTTTGAAGTCATCAGATGACTGAATTAGAAAATAGAATGTAGGAACATACATAGTGTAAAAAACCCATAAACCTCGTAGAAGTTATGCATGAGTGCCTTAAATGATATAAATGCCCAATAGAGCACATGATAAACTTCCACTACTATCTCTATTTACCAATTTTGTATTTTTGTAGAAAACTATAAGTTTCAGTATAATCAGGTGTGAAAATGAAAATTAAGTCTTATTGCATTGATTTCATATCAAAAAGTGTGCATAGACTTGTATATGCCTTCTTGAAGTTTCAAACCCTAGATTTGTGCCACAAGGATATAAACATTTGTGGAGGATTAAAATGGGGTTAATAGTTGGGGTTGTGTTAGACCTCAACACCCCACTATGTTGAGTGCTACTTACATACCAATGCTCCAAAGAGGGATCAAACCTCTATGTATTTCTCCCACCTAAGTGATTTGTGAAATTGTGCTCCTTTGAATATATGAATTCATCTAGAATACTTGGTTAGATATGCATAAAACTAAATTAGACTTGGATCATGGCTTCTTGAAGTGCTTGGAAACTTATTTGGGATAAATAGGGACCTTTTTCAATGTGCACTTATGTGGATAAGTTCTTGTAGTAGAATTTATAAGCTTTCCAAGATCCTTTGAATGATTGAATTGAATGTGATTTTATGGTGGTTAAAGAAGGGAAAATACCCCTAAGAGAGTTTAAGAATATAAAGGCCAAACTTAAGAATACTTTCCTTTTAAAAAAATTTTAATATTTTGAGGGAAGGACATGATCAACAGACAAGACAAGAACATTAGACATTCTTGTCCTATTAAGTGTTCTTATCCCTTCAAGAAAGGTGTTGAGTTTTGGGAATGAGTCAGAGTTTACATATACATAAATGTGATTTTAGCAATAATATCATTTTTATAAGTGACAATAGGTGTCCTTGTAATGAAAGTAGGTCTTCTCTTATGCTTAGGATAGGTCAAAATGGAAAATTAGGTATCAATTAAGTGCACATGTCATTTAATTGTAAAAATGGATAAAATAAAAATGATTAATTATTTGTGACCAGATTTAGGTTACGACATCTCCGCCCCCCCACCCCCCACCTTCAGTCTACAAATGCAATTACTAGATTAAAACAAAGTCATACCTTAGTGTGTAAACACACTTTATCATTGAGTTACATACTTCAATCATTCAAGGCATCATAAAATTTGGAAAACCTTGAAAAAAACATGAAGTGATCATTTCATTCCTTATAAAATTGAATTTTAAGATTTGAAACTTTGCTTGAACTTTGACAATTTTTTAATTTGAAATGAAATTTTCTAAATTGAAAATTACATGTATTTAAGTAATTTGAAAATTGAAAATATAGTATGAAATGAATACACATGTATGTGTGACATCCATGATGCTTATGTGACTTTGCTTGGTGATGATGCTTCCTTGAAGCATTAGAAAATTGGTGTCTTGGTATGGATAATAGGGTTCCTTAATCAAACCATTGGATAAAATTGGGAGTGATCAAACCCCTACTTACATTTGATCTATTGAAGTGAAAATATTACTCATTGAAGAATGTTCAAACTTGGTTATTTATTCCAAATTTTTAACCCCAAGATGTAAACGAGTTAGAATCCTAATGGATTTGCACACATAATTTTAGAGTGTGTAGTGACTCCAAGTCATGCAAGATGCAACTAAACTAAATCAACCACTACATATGGCTTGTATATTCAATTGTAAATCCTGGTATATCATGATATTGTCTTGGTATTTGAAAACATGATCACAAGAAAATTGAGCACACCCATGCTACTACTATGTCCATGAAATAAATAATGTGGCATAGAACTATATTATTCCCCCATTGTAATTGTATAATTTAAAATTGTATGTGAATGTTCATTGAAATTTTGAAACTATGTAAATTTTCTCCTTAAAACCAGAAATAAGATTGCATATGTAATGCCATATGCCCCTATAATATGTACCACTAATTGAATTTTCAACTTTTAAAATTGTAAATGTGCCAATAACTAAATTTTCAACCTTGAAAATGTCTTATCTCATGCATGAAAATCCAACTAAAATGCCCCCTTTTGAGGTGAGGGAATTTGCTCCTGAAATGTCACTCATCTCAAAATAAAAATTAACTCAAGACATGTGTTGTAAAATATTATCATTTAAATTGTATCACATCAAAAAGTGTTATCATGGTAAGATTTGAAATTAGAATAAAATGTAAGAGACAAAGCATTTTAGAATGTATCAATTAAGTTCATGGAATTAGGATGTTACTATGTTAGTACATTAGGAGTGAATGATATGCATCATAACACTTATTAAACTCATCAATCTCAAAAAGCATATACACAACAAGCAAAAATGATATAAAAGTGACATACATGGGCCAAGGGACAAGAGCAAGGACATATTCAAATGTCAAAAATAACATGCATAGACGTGATAAATGTCACAAACAAAGGACATGTTCAAATATCACAAACACATAGGTCCAAGGTCAAAATTAAAGACACATTCAAATGTTTTACACCACATATAAGGCCAATGACCAAATTAAATGCATATTAAAATGTCATGCACCACACAGGGCTAAGGGCTAAAGCAAAGGCATGCTTAAATGTCACTCACAACACACAATATCTCATAGAGATGTATCAATCAAAGATTATCACATAAGGGATAAGGGAAAACATAATATAATATCAAAGTATTATTTTTCTATGTAAAAATAAGCAACATCAATGGAAAATATAAGTAGTAAATGGAATTCAACCTATGTATATGCCATATGATCATATCCTAGCAAAAAAACATGTTCATGTATACTATTTAAGATAGGAATGTTAGAAAGACATTCATAAATAATGGAAATATCAACTATATAGGGGTTATGGAATGATAGTACCTACATACTGTCACATGTGAATAAAATTCTGCCATCTTGACAAGGCCAATTGGTAGAGGAGAGTCCAACATCTTAATCTATGAAAATGCTTGTATGTTTTGCATAACACTTTATATATACTTGAGAAATTCATGTGTGGTATAGAAATAATATGTTATCTAATAAGCATGATATAAACAACATATTTTAAAGATATAAATGAGATTTTTAATTATGTTCAAGTCCTAGTTTTGTATTTTTTGACAAAATTTGAATGTTTTTACATTTTTGAGAATATATAAATTGTATTTTTTATTTTTGAAGTATTTAAAACAACATAAAATATTGAAATTAAATAAAAGGTATCAAAAATAGAATAAAGGAGATCAAATACAGATAGTTTATAACAAGTGTCAATGAATATGTGCATTCACAAGGATCAATGGCTCATTAAAAGGAAATTTTCCTCATGTAGAATGTGAATTGGAACTATTTATTCTATAGGAGATTGGAAAATCTATGCAAGGAATTGGCTGCATACTCTCATTTAAGCAAATGCACATGTCTAAATAAGTCACATGTATGGATAAATTAAGCATGAAACCAAGAGATTATTTATGAAAACTATAAATTACACATTGGTACTACATGAAAAATCTATAAATTGAAAAAATTAGAGATCCATGTTTTAGAAATGTAGGTTATGGGAAAAAAATATAGAGAAAATAATTGACGAACTAAGACAGTATTGGATGATGTTTCTATCCAGCTAGGTTATTTTGTCCTATAGGTAAAATGATATAATTCTATTAAAACATTACATGAAGATAGATGAATGTCATTGTTTATCAAAATTAAACATTATTTTTAGACTATATAGACTTGGAAGGGAAATAAGAAGGTCCATGAGGATAATAAGTCAATGGAATCCAAGGGTATAGAATAATGGATCAAACAATCACAAATGCCATAAATAGAAGCAAAAAATGCAAAAAATCACAAAATATGTACAATCACATTGTTTGGTTTTTGAATCTTATTTGAATAATTTTATAGTTCATAAATGCATAAGTTATATAATGCTTCCATCAAGATCAGAATCGACATAGTTGGTAATGAGAAGTAAGCTTCTTACCTTTGTTGAGTGAAAAAGATATTGTGTGCCAATATCGGAATCAAAACATGTATATTAAGTGATAAAACTATATAAATGACCATTCATGTGATCTTGAGTAGGAAATGTGGATTTAGGAGATGTAAGACCACATAAAATCTCATGAGATGATGTAGAAGACTATGTCAATTTTTGGATCTCTTTAGATGCATGCTCAAGATAGGTTGAAAGTTTGTGTGATTGTTACAAAGGAAATACTTTTTTTTATATAAACTTGCTTTTGATTTGTTTACACTTGAGCCTTTTTCACCTCTTTATCAAGAATATTATTGCTTATATTCCAAAATCATGATTTGAATGTGCTTATATTCATCATTAAACTATGGTGGTGAATGGGGAGGAGGAGGTAACAAGGAATGTATAGGATGGTCATAATGTATCCCTAAAAGAGTAACAACTTGATTGCAATAAATATATTTCAAGCATATATGAAACATAGAATGTAAAACAAAAAATATTTAACCATGGGCATCCCAATATCATATCAAAAATTCCATTTTTTAGTAAAACAACAAAGGCAATGGATAGTATAATAAGGCCCACTAGAATAGCTAATATAATATGTCCCAAAGTAGTTTGTTGCTTACCATATAAAGTCTTAACATTTTTAGTAGTTGTTTGTATGTTAGTTTGAGTGTAACCTAATGAATGAAGCAAGGTAATTGTGCATTCATTTCCACTTGATCCATTATTGATTATAACACTATGAATATGTTGTTGATCAATATGAGATCTTATACACAACACATGAAAATCATAATTATCATAAACTATTTCACTATCATCAAAAGTAAGCATAGGACATGATGTAAATTTTGGATTAATTTTACCAATAATACCATATAAAAGATGATCATATAATATAGGATGTGGATAAACATTGTAAGTATGATGTACATTTGAAGTGTCCTTGTTGGTATCAAGTGTAGGAAATGGATCACTAAAAAAATTGAACTTAGCATTGCCATTTTGTTGAGGTTTTATTTATTCTATAGGGGAATCTTCCTCAATGACATTATTATAAATAAGATCTTGAATGAGATTCTTGAGTTTAAGACACTTAGTAGAATGACCATTGCATCAATGATAATCACAATATGAATTTTTATCAAAGGATTTTATTTGTGGTTTATTTATCTCAATTCATATGGATGAGGCAAAGTGATTAAGTGACATTTAATAAAATTTTGTATAAATTTTTAAGGTGGTTGTAGTAATCTATAAAATTTCCTTCATGGTTGATTTGATAAAACAACTCTATTACTAGATTGAGAAATAACATTGACTTGAATATTTGCTTCTAATTTAGTATCTTGTGCCTTGGCTTTTTAAGATGGTTTGATTTGAAAAAAAATTGTAGTAATTTTAGTAGATGTAAATGTGTACTTAAGCTTGTTCAAAGTTATCCCTTATAGTAGGGAAAAGATCTTTAAATGATTTAAATATCTTAAATAGTATTGACTCATGTAAGGGTGCAATCAAAATTTATTTTAATATGTATTTTAATTCATTATCTTCCAGTTGATTAGTCATTTTAGCTAACATAGCCTTATAATGGATCATAAACCCACTTATAGGTTCATTAGTTCCTTGCTTTAGCTTAGAAATTTGTGCATACAAAATTTTCTCATCAATGTTGATAGAAAAGTGTTTGAGAAATAAATCCACTAAAGGGTTAAATTATTTCACAAATTGAGTAGTTAAATCATAAAACCAATGCAAATCATAGTCTTTTAAGCTCATTGGAAAAGTGTAGTTAGCAATTTATCATGAATCACATAATCTAAGTATGTTGCATGAAAAGATCTAAGATGTTGTTCAGGAACTCTTTTACCCTCATATAAAGGAAGTTTAGGAATTAAAAATATGGTGGGTAAAGGATATGATGCAATATCATATGCTAAAGTATTATGAAGTAAAGCATGGGAATCCAATGAATGGCTAGTCTTCGATATACCTTGCTCTAATTTCAACACCTTAGCTTACATAAATGTAACTACTCATTTGAGGGGTTGTACATTAGATGAGGTATGTGGTATAGTGTGTATTGCTATCAAAGGATTGAAATGTATTACTTGGTTAGGAATAGGCATATAAATCTGATGCAACCATGGTTTTCCCCAAGCCTAAATATGTATATTGAATAATAGTATCCACTATGGTCATGACCACACCTATGGTAGGGTTTACAATGCATAAAATTGGTTCTTATTAGACATTAGAACTTTTAGATTTTGTGCATTTTTTGAAGATAATAGGACCTCAATTACTTTGGGAATGTCTTGTGGAATTTGATGAAGTCATTCTCTACATTTATATATACATTGGACTTGTTCTTGGTCAAATCCATTGAGGTCATCAGGATGAATCCTATCTAAACCATCATCGGTATCTTGTGCATTTTGATCATTTTATTGGTCATTATGATTATGTTCTTAAAAATATTGATTATCGATATTTTCATGAAAGGAGGAACCAATGTGTGAATTATTAGAATCCATTTAAATATTTATTAAATGAATTTGAATATGTTTAATTGGAATCTTAGTTATTATATCACTTCATCTTAAAGGATTATTAGAGACAAATTGATTATGTGGTATATAAGTAAAACATAAAAGTAAGTTTGTAAAAGGAAGGGTAAAACCAATAACATAAGCCATTTTTTGAAACAATATAAGGATAGAACTCAAAATAAAACTTAGGGTTTGGTAAGGTTCAAACAATAAATAGGTTCACCAAATGTTTTATCTATTTTTGAATTAATAATAAAATTAATCCTAAATTATATAAATGGAATAGAATAATATAGGGTGCTATAAATATAGATTTAAACAATAGATTTAAGATAAATGACTAAAATTGATAAAACAAAACATAAACAAATAATGCTCCTCTATGAAAAAAAGAGATGAACTTAACTTTTGGATCATTAGATAACTAAACTAAAAAATAAACTATAGGAATATACAAACTACAGAAAACCTAGAAACCTCCCAAAAGTTATGCTTGAGTGCCTTGAAAGATATGAATGCCTAGTAGAGGACAATATAGACTGTCACTACTATCCCTATTTGTCACTTCTATATTTTTGCATAAAACTATAAATTTTGGCACAATTGGGTGTGACAATGAAAATCAGGTTTTTTTTACATTTATTTGGTCTTCAAAAAGTGAGTGGAGACTTGTACATGCCTTCTTAAAGTTATAAACCCTAGATTTATACCACAAGGAGATAAACTAATGTCAAGAAGTAAAAAGGGATTAGTAGTTTGGGTTGTGTTAGACTTTAACACCCCACTATGTTGAGTGAAGTCTATATATGAATACTCTGAAGAGAGATCAAAACTCCATGCAATTCTCCCACCTAAGTACTTTGTGAAATTTTGTTCTTTTGTCTATATGAATGAATCTAGATTTGGATTTAATACTTTATCATTCTTGGTTAGGGCTACATTAAACTAAACTCATACTTGACTCATGACTACTTGAAGTGCTTGAAACTGATTTGGGAAGAATAGGGACCTTTTATTCAATGTGCACTTATGTGAATAAGTTCTTATAGTAGGATTAATAAGCTTGCCAAGATCACTTAAATGAATGAATTGTATGTGTTTTCATAGTGATTCAAGAAGGAAAAATACCCATTAGAGAGTTTAGGAATCTAAAGGCCAAACCTAAGGATACTTTCCTTTTTGAAAATTTGACTCTTGTGAGGGAAGGATATGATTTAAAAATAGGGACATGAATGTTGGGTATCCTACCCTATTGGGCATTCCTATCCCTTCAAGAAAGGTGTTGAGTTTTGGGTCTGAGTCAAGGTATATAAATTCATATAGTTGTTTTCAGTAGTAAAATAATTTATGTAAGTGATAATAGATGGGTTTGTAATGAAATTAGGTATTTTCATATGTTTAGGATAGTTCAAAATGGAAAAATAGGTGTCAATTAAGTGCACATGTTAAATAATGGTTAAAAGGGATAAAATATACATGATTAGGTATTTGTAACCAAATTTAAGCAACTACACTTCTATCCCATTCTTAGTTTCAAACATTTTCTTCAAAAAGAATAAAAAATGTAGAGGGTCGAATGTATCCAAGTAGACTTGAATAACATTGCATAGACATGGGATGTGGCTTATTTATTTTCAATGTTAGTATATTTTTATATGGGAAAGTTAAACTACCTTATTCAATTGATGAATATGAAACATAGGTAGATATCAAGAATAAGTATATTATATTCCTTATGAAGAGAAGGAAATGTTTAAGCATGCAAATTTGTTTGTACCAATTTTTAGTGTTGATCATGTATAGTCCACACTAGATAGCGACTCATAGGATGATACTGTTATGATAGAGGAATATAGTGACAATAATGAAGGCACCCACAATACTGGTCCTAAAGGTAAAGTTAAATTTTATTTAATATATGTGGCCCTTAAACACAAATTTTATACCAATGATAGCAACATATCCAAAGTGTTTATATCTCTTGAAAAAAAAACCATGAAATTTATGGAGATAAATTTGGACCCATGAAGTTTTTGTATTTGTCAAAAGGGTAAATAAATTATGGAATGATTACTTAATCATGCTACAACATAACACAAAAATGATCTAGTCAATAAAAAAATTGGTGGTTCTAAAGGGTGTGTACTACAAATTATATGGATTGATCAATTAGAAGGTTCACCCTCACTACAAAGTGTTTAATATAATTTGAATTTCAAAGGAGTTGTAGCTAAGTTGATCTAATTTTATTTACTTAAAATATATTTTGTTGCACAGGGTACAATTACAAATGTTCTTAAAGGAGACATGATGAAATTTAAAAAATTGATGAAAATACTATCCTATCAATAAATTATTTGACACTCATTGTAAAGGTTTCTCCCTATCAAAAAAACTTTGTCATATAATGGCTTGCTAGCTAATTGGCCTACCTTATAGATGCCAAATTAAAATAAACCAAAAAAAAGTTTGAAGTAAATATATATAGAATGCATTATAAGAATGACAACCTTAATTATTATTTAAAATTTATTTTAATGCCTCTAATTTTAATCATACTCAAAATGTGATAATAAGACCTTAAAAATATCATAAATATTAAAAGGTGAATACATCTCCAACTATTGTGCCAAAGTCAACACTAGGTAGGGATTAAAAAAAAAAAAAAATTTGTTAAAGACACACATTAAATAATGTTACAAACTTAAATGCCTAAAAAATCACCTTTGATTTAATATTTAATGGGTGACACAATGTTAGAGCCGTGAACGAAGAGGAAAAACATAAGTTTTTGTTAATGCATTCACAACAAATTCTATGTCAATGATGTAGGGGACCAAACGATAGAGACAAATATAAATAAAATCAAATTTTATGGGGTGAATGTCTCTCATCCTAAATGGTACAAATATTATGGAATCCTAAAGAGAATCTACCATAAATATATATTTTGTTGCATAAATTATGCCAAGAGGGAAAAAACTAGTAACAATTGAAAAAAGAAGAAAAGCAAAAGCTATACTGTAAAAATTAGTAACATTTCAAAAATAATAGAGATAAATTTATAAATACATTTGAATTTAACTCATTTAGTAGGATATTATGGAACCAAAGTTCCCATCAAATTATTTTTAGTATGTTATATCCACTTTTAATTCTATAGAAGTATAATGAAGACCTTACATTGTTGAACCTTCCTTTAACATTGCAATCAAACTTCAACAAAATATGAAATAATTTTTTTAAATGTTTAGATTTCAAGGAACAATTTATTTTCTAAGTGTGGTTAGTTTACAAATATTCACAATAAATGCATGGCCACCATTTACACCAAAATACTATCACAACTCCAACATCAACAAAAATGACACAATGAATACATTCAAAGTTTTCATGCACATTATTATTCCCACATAATATAGTTAGAGGAACAACCTAAAAGATTATTAAGAATTTTACATGATAAAATAAACAATATGAAAAATTAATTACCAGTGATGGGTAGAAGAAAAAAAGTAAATAAATAATGTTATGAAACCCCTATTACTTTGACCGATATGTTAACACATGGACATGAGATTTGGGGTTTGGCCATTTTAACCTACCATTTATTGAATGTGGAACAAACTTAATATACACATCATTAAATAAGATTGAAAAACATATTATTGATGAGTATGGATATTTAGTATACAATCTAGTGTATCATCTAATAAATCATTGTATGATGCACTATTATAAAATGAATTATATAAAAAATGCAAGGGAAAGTAAGAAAAAGTTGTACAGTTTAAGGCAATTAATATTGATATTATAAACACTTTGTTCAAAAAATAACCACAAGTCATCTAATTTCAATTAATTAATGTTTTGAGTAAAAAAAGAATCATGTTCCTTATTTTCACTTGCATTCATGTTGACCACAAGGATATTTCTTAAATATTATGTGTATAAGCTTTCTTCTAGTGGGACTCACCTTTGAGGATAGAGATGAATGATATATTATCAACATAATTATGCAAATTAGAAACATTGTCTTTGTCACATATCATGAAAATTTATAGAACATTCCAAATGGAGTCAAATACATTCATCCCATTCAATTAAAGATAATTTCAGGTAATAAAAAGGCCTTAATCTATTTTATAATGAAATAATAACAAGTTTTAATAAATAAAATTAAAAGTTTGATATCTACTGGTACAATCTTGTTTACAAGTATTTATATAAATGTCTTTATCCATTTAAATATTTCATTAATTAAAATCAAGCTAACTATTTAGAGTTAATATAACCCAAACATGTTTACATTTTTTTAATTTTTAATATTTATTTTATTTGTGTTCAAGTCTCAATGTCAACAAATCCATTATATTTGATAAAAAAATTATCTTATTTTATTTATAGTTAATAAATTATTTCCATACAGATTTTTTATCGAGCATGTACTAAATTTTTATTTATTGATGAATAAAATAAATGTGTGCTTTCAATTTAAAAAATCATCATATTTTTTGGTGGTTATTATGCATGCTTTAAACTTTTTTATGGTTGTTATGCCTACAACATTGCCAAAGAAAAATTACCCCCATATGTCCCAATATTGGTTTAGAGCTCTAGTTTTTATAAAATCTCTTCCTAGTAGTTCACCCATCCTATTTCATAGCTCTGGTCTCTGTAAGAGTGTTTACCCCTAATCAAAAAAATATTACCAAAGAAAGAATCACTAGAGAGAATATATATTTATTATAATTGTTATATCTTTCACTAGCGATTGACTTTAATTTTAGCGTAAGGTTTTAATATGATTTTTTTTTCTTATTATTATATTTTATGTCCAAAAACCATAAATATGGTCATAACTCCTCTTCCCCCAATTTCTTTGCCATAGTGAGAGATAATCCTTGAACATCATCGTCTCATTACGTCGGAGGTGTTTCAATATTGCAACACTTGCATATATTCATCTTGGCATCTTTTTTATTCCTTTTATAGTTATTGAAAAGTTTTGGTTGGTGATATCTAATTTGGATTTGATTTGATTTGGCAATAGATATTTTCATTACCCATACCCTTTCCACATAAATCATGATCACAATCATCTCTCTTCTTCATTCTTATTCATTTCATGTCTATATATAATTGTGTAGGTTTACTGGTATCAACCACAAGTAAAATTAATTCATAATAGGAAGTGACCATGGAAAAATAATTATTAGCACATGACACAAATTTCAGTGATGAAATCAACACCAAGCCTATGAGATGAAAAACAAGAAATACTTGCAGCAAAGGTCAAATTATTCAAATTCTAAAGGAATATATCAGATCTCCTAGAAAGAGGCTAAGAGCTACATAATTACACTACTTTCTAAGCTTAATCACAATTGGGCTCGAAGGTTAAATCCCTAAGTGTATTCCATTCAGAGGTCAACATAGAGCATAGCCATGTAGTTAATGATAGCTTTCAAAGAGGAAGAGGATGTGCAAGGTTTCATCATTTGGATGTTTCCATTAAATACATTGACACAAGAATGCAAATAATGAATTATGACATGTTTGAGTAATTACAATGGAAAACATCTTCTTCACTCTCAAAGATACATGCATGTACATAAATGCAAATAAAATAAATTATGCATAGAAGCATTTTTAATATGAAATTATAGGTTTTTTATATTGAAACCTTATAACATGGTAATTGCATGCTCATACCTCATTATTTTTTAGTATACCCTCTTGTTACTTAACTATACTATTGAAAGCAATTATAAGAATTTGATCATAATCTGACTAGGTTCTATCTTAGGCACTGGGAAATCCCCAAATTTTAAAACACCTAAAGATCCATACTCTTTATATAATGACATCATATGAATTTTGTGGCAAACTATTTCATTATTTGTTTAACAAAGTTTTTCATGACTAAAAAAAGATGTAAGTAAAAATAATTTCAAATGGAATGAATGAGAAGATTCAATCAAATTGTAAAAAATAATGAGGCTTTTATAAAGTTTGTGCTAGAAGCAAAAATTTGTGTTGATTGTAAAGGGACTACCAAAGATTTTCTTCTAGAGTTATGGCTATTGTGGGCACAATGAAAGCATTTTCTTGTTATCATCTTCTTCGACATTTTTTTTAATATTACCACGTTTTTATGAAATACAAATTTTCCTTTAATTTGGCAATGAAATTTTGCATATTTGATAGACCATTGTAATGAGAAAATGTACAATTGATAAATGCTTGATAAAATGAAAAAAATTCAAGATGGAAGACAACAAAATAATGCCTACATGTTATTTGCCACATGTTTTCCATGTATATTTCTATGTAGATTTAAATTTCCCTAATTATACACCTTTTTAAATTTCTCTTTCATTTAACAACATTTATTATTAGTCTCTACCAAGACAGGACTATTGGAATCATTTTTAAATTACCTAATTTTTGTTCACCCAATAAAATAACTTGAAATACATATTATGATAACAATTATAAAGTTTTATTAAAATTTTGACACATAAATAATAACGTATTCCTTAGGTGTTATTGGAGTATATAACTTTAATAGTATTCTCTATTTGAAATATTAAAAATTTAAGTGATTCATCTATATGCTCCCTATCAATTCAAAGAGGTCGGATTTCATTTTAGTGGCAAACAAAATGAAGACCTCTTTCAAGCATGTTAAAATTCATAAATTATGTCCTTTGCCATTAACCAATCTTTATCCACTATCATTTTCATAGGTGGAGTATAAATAATGTACTACAAAACTATATCTTAATAAAAGATTAAACTATACCAATAAAATAAATAAACAATTACATTGAGGCAATGAAGAGAATAAAGCCATTTTTGTTTGGCATTCAAATTTTTTTCTGACAGAGTTGTTAACCTATTCTATGCAAGGAAGCCCTAAAAAACTAGTAGACATAATATGATAGTGGGACAAGACAAAGACCATTACACATTAAATAACATTACACCAAAAAAAAATCTTATTATTAGTTCCAGAGGGGGGACTATTAAAACCATTTAGTTCTAACTTGGAATTAGTTTTCAAACTATTGGCCAATTAGATGACATGGATTAGTGCACCAATAAGAAAATTTTAGGATTTTAAAAAGTAGAGTAGAAATTTTTTTAATATAAAAACAAAAAAAGGTTATTTCATGCAAGGTGATTGGCTGAATTTATTTTTATGTTATTTCCCACCTAGCTTTTATTGATGTTGAGCATTAACATTTCTTCTAGGTTTGTACAATGAGGATTTAATGTTATATTTATTCACATAATGTGGGTTGCTTGGTTTGATGGAATCACATTGAATGCTAGATTAATTCATCAAAGAATATAGTGGTAGATTATAAATAGTTAGAAGTTTGTAGAAACTTACTACTATTTGTCGGGTGCATATGCACAATGCTATGAATAGATTTACGTTTTGTGTTATTCCCTCTATTTGTAAGCTTGATTAGACCACCATTTAGAGGAGTGCACATGGAGAATAAATTATGGGGTTACTTTTGTTAAGGTAAGTAGTTGCATATTGCAACCACTATCATGGGTTTTTCTACAAAAAAATGTTGTAAGATTTTGTACTTTTCAAGAACTATTTTGGGTCTTTTTCCCATGTTAGGTTCTATTTTTTTTTAATGGATTTAAACTTATGATTTTTTCAATAGTTTTCATATCTTGTATCTGTGGTGTTCAAACCTAGTGCAATTTCAATTCGTGGTTGTGTTGGCACCTACATGCAAGTCAAATATCATTTGGATTATTAGGTTTTGTCTATGCCACCTAGGTTTTGCAAAAATTACACATGTATTTATCTAACTATTAAAATCACAATGTAATCCATGTTTTAAATTTTTGATAGCTATTTATTTTCTCCATCTATATGTCACTCAAGATTTGTTAGCTATTTTATAGTTGTGAAAAGATTAGAATATGTGTGTCTTTCTAGCTCTCTCATCAAACCCTCCCTTGTTCCCCAAAAGATATAAAACTTATTTAATGGTTTATTTTATTCACTATATATTTTGACATTTTTTGCTTCTTTGATTTTCTTTCTGGCTCAAAAATTTCTTTTTTCATGGATGAATCTGAGATGCATCCCTCTAAAAAATTTATTTTTAATATAAAAACTTGTCAGATGTTTCTTAATTTTTCTTTCTTGACATATCCATACTATTCTATGCTTGAAATTAGCATTGGTCCCTAATGGGAATTCTTAAAAACTTAAAATTTACCATTATTTTCCATTATGCTACTATCAATTTCCCAAGGTGAAGTGTGTGTCTCATCTTCTCACCTTGTACTTGAAATGGAGATTGTTAAGATCTTCCAAGTTTTTTAATAACCCTTGTAATGCCTATTTTAATATCCTTTTAATTTATATTTTATAAAAAATTTGGGGGTTAGTCAAGTAATTTATGTTTTACATTCCCTTTTTGGCCCGTGTGAGTCATTCAAGTACTGAAACTTGCCCTATGATAAACTTGGGAACTAAAAACTAGGTTTTTAGTAGTATTTTCATCTCTCTTATTTATCATGTTTGGTGCATCTTCTACCCTTGATATTAATATGTTGGTTGGCCTTGTTTATGTTTTCAATTGTTTCATGTCATTTATTTCTATAATGTTATCATTAAATAGTCTCCTATTTTGATTTTAGAGCAATCTAAGGACTTAAAGTCATTCTTCATAAATTCTTGAGCATTGAAAACAAAAAAAAATTGATATATAACTATTTTGTTGAACTGCTTTTAGAAATAACAACTCATGGCATTTAGAGTTTTTAATGTGAATTAGTAGAAAACCTACTATGATATAAGTTTGCCTTAATTTGGACATTATTTTATTAGTGTATTGTTTGATATATGTAGGATTGAGAAATATTTTGGCTGCTCCTTTGTGCAATATTCTACTGTCACTTTTGTGTTTTTCTTAGGTCTTTGACTTTGCATTGTTTGCTTATCTATTAAGGGAATTGAGTTGTGTAAATGTTTAATAATAATCTATTACATTATAAATATGCTTGATATCTAAAATTTGTAAAAGTCACGTGTAGGTTATAATTAATAAATTTTAATGTGTCATGGAAAATACTATGAATTATAAAATGTTTTATTGGTATATTTTAATATGGGTTGAAATGCTACGCTCTTTATCAACTGAAATACTTGTAATTATTTTTAGTTTTTTATATAATTTTTATTTTATTGAAAAAATCCTTTTAAATTATATTTTTCAAAGATAAATATATTTGTAATATTAATCCTTCTGAATCAACATTTTGTATGACTATTTTCATTAAAACGATTTTGGAGTTAAAGATTTTGGTAGAATGAATAACTCTTAAAATTTAGAATTATGTTGAAGGAGTTTGGTTATTAGTATACCAATACAAATAATCTATTGAAAAACTCCACTAAAAATAAAATAATTTTTTTGGGATAACTCTTAACATTGTCAAAACTAATAAATTATATAAGTTTTATACATTATATATACAATTATTAAATGACATATGTTATACACATTTTGTGTAAATTTCATATAAAATATAGCATGATGATTTCCCTATTATATGAATCAATTACATCTCTATTATTATCTTGTCATAGTTAGGGGTTCATTATGGTGACTGTTGAAAAATTACATGCACTTTTCATGTTTTAGCTTCAAATTAACATGGACTATAAGACATTAGTTGTGCTAAAGTCTATTTTTTGGCATGCTTAAAATAAAAACATGTATGTTACATAAGTAAAATGATTTTTCAATCAAGTTTACTAAAACCAAATAAATTGCCACTAATATTGTATACAAATGTCACTTTTTTATCACTGTCTAGAACTTAGCTAGACCAAACCAAAGTAATATATTTAACACATTTTAATGATTACTAAAATCACACTAAAATGTGTGTGTCTTCTTTTATTGACATTTTGATCAATGTCATGCCATGTAGGTGAAATATTGAACATGGATATCATTTTAAAACAGATTAAGCGCCACTATAATTTCTAAAAAAAATTAATTTCATAGTTTTGAAAAGAAAAAAAACTTAGCATGCAACTGCTCTCTTTCTTTTCAATTATTTTTACATGAATAATCTAAATGATTGCATTTGGAAAGCTAGATAATGCAATTTCAATGCATTTGATTTAATACATGTTGTAATCTTCCTTGTTTCAATTTTATCAATATTTTGGCTTGTTTATTTATGAGACTTTCTACTTGTTCTTATGTTCTACTATGTATTTTATTTGGCATTTTCTTTGGGAATAAGGTGAACAAAATCTGTGTCTTCCATTTTGATGCCATCTAGCTTCCATTTATAACAACTTCCTAAAAAGTGCTTATATTTCATTGACCAATTGCATTTAAATAAAAATATTAGATGTTGTGGTCTATGATGTTATTCTTTCCAATAACTAGTCATGATCTTGCTACTTCTTCTGGTGTTTTTCAAAACCCAAATGTTGCTCTTCCATAAATGGATCCATGTTTCTTGTTCATGCTCATAGGTTAGAGCTATAGGAAGAATAATGTTGTAGATATTTTTTATATTCAAGAGTAAATCTCTGCCACCTTGATTTCTTTATCTTTGCTCAAAGTTATACAACACATCTCGGATAAACATTATCCAAAGTTTTATTTTATAAATTACTAACATACAAAAGTCTATTTTAGAAACATAAAAATTTAGACTTCTTTTTACAAATTACTAACATATAAAATTCTATATTAAAAACATAAAACCTCAGTGTATGTATGATAATGTGGAGTTGAATAGATGAGGATTTGTGATTTATAACAATTTTCTATCTTTGATGATGGCACCAATTTGTTAGCTTTTGATAGCAAAGTAAAATTTAGGGAATTTAATTATCATTTGGATTTTATATTTACCATGTTATTTTATTTGATTCATTTATGTATGTTGTTAGCTAGCTTCTTTTTTGAATTATAAAATCAATATGAATGCTTACATTTGGAAATCTAGCTAATGCAATTTCAATGTGTCTAGTTTAATGCACATTGTAATCTTCCTTATTCCAAATTTATCAATATTTTGGCCATGTGTTTTTATAAGTGTGTTTATTTATGATATTTTTTACTTATTATTATGTTCTACTATGTATTTTATTTGACGTGTAGCTTTGGAGTCAAGATATATAATACAAATTTCTCATCAATTTACTTGGTTTTTATTTAAGGAACTATGTATATTTGTTTCATTAATTTTTAGGAATTATTTTTTTGTTGTCATCAATCAGATATATGATATGACATTTATTTTTTAGTTACATTGACTCATGTGTGTATGTTTCCATATACACATGAATTGACATCTAGGCAAAAATAACTAGACCTACCCTACCTAAAACAAAGTACCCCATTCCATTTGCGCATCCTCTCATGTTTATGCATGTGATAAATCATCTTGATCATAAATCTATTTTTCATGTAGACTCTATACAATATCTGTATAAATCATTTCTATCAATTTGGATGTTTGTATTTGGAAAACTAGCTAATGTAATTTCAATACATATGCTTTAATGTGTGTTGTAATCTTATTTATTTCAAGTTTATCCATATTTTAGCCATGTGTTTCTACAAGCTTATTTATTTATGAGATTTTCTACTTGTTCTTATGTTCTACTATGTATTTTATTTGGCATATTCTCTGGGAATAAGGTGAATGGAATCTGTGTCTTCCATTTTGATGTCATTTGACTTCCATCTATAACAACTTCCTAAAAAGTGCTTATATTTCATTGATCAATTGCATTGAAATAAGAATCTTAGATGTTGTCAAATATGATGTTATTCTTTCCAGTAACTAGTCATGATCTTGTTGCTTCTTCTAGTGTTTTTCAAAACCCAAATGTTGCTCCTCCATAAATGGATCCATGTTTCTTTTTCATGCTCATAAGTTATAGCTATAGGAGGAATAAATGTTGTAAATATTTTTTATATTCAAGAGTAAATCTCTGCCACCTTTATTTCTTTATCTGTGCTCAAAATTATACAACACATCTCAACTAAACATTATCCAAAGTTTGTTTTACAAGTTACTAACATATAAAAGTCTATTTTAGAAATGTAAAAATTTAGAGTTCTTTTTACAAATTACTAACATATAAAACTTTGTATTAAAAACATAAAACCTCAGTGTATGTATGGTAATATGGAGTTGAATACATGAGGATTTGTGATTTATAACAATTTTTCTATCTTTGATGATGGCACCATTTTTTTAGCTTTTGATATAAAAGTAGAATTTATGGATTTTAATTATCATTTGGATTTTACATTTACCATGTTATTTTATTTGATTCATTTATGTATGGTGCTAGCTAGTTTTTTTTTTGAATTATAATGTCAATCTGAATGCTTACATTTGGAAAGCTAGCTAATGCAATTTCAACATGTCCAAGTTAATGCATGTTGTAATCTTCCTTATTTCAAGTTTATCAATATTTTAGCCATGTGTTTATATAACCTTGTTTATTTATGATATTTTTGACTTCTTCTATTCTACTATGTATTGTATTTAGCATGTAGCTTTGGATTCAAGATATATAATACAAAATTCTCATCAATTTACTTGGTTTTTATTTAAGTAACTATAGATATTTGTTTCATTAATTTTTAGGAATTGTTATGTTGTTATCATCAATCATATATATGATATGACATTTATTTTGAAGTTGCATTGACTCATGTGTGTATGTTTCCATATACACATGAGTTGACATCTAGGCAAAAAAACCAGACCTGCCCTACCTAAAATAGAGTACCCCATTCCATTTGTGCATCCTTATATGTTTATGACTGTGATAACTCATCTCAACCATAAATCTATTTTGCATGCAGATTCTATACAATATTTGTATAAATCATTTTTATCAATCTGGATGTTTCCATTTGGAAAGCCAGTTAATACAATTTCAATGCATCTAATTTAATGTGTGTTGTAATCTTCTTTATTTCAATTATATCCATATTTTAGCCATGTGTTTCTACAATCTTATTTATTTATGATATTTTCTACTTGTTCTTATGTTCTACTGTGTATTTTATTTGGTATATTCTTTGGAAATAAGGTGAAAAAAATATGTCTTCCATTTTGATGTCATTTGACTTCTATCTGTAACAACTTCCTAAAAAATACTTATATTTCATTGACTGGTTACATTGAAATAAGAATCTTAGATGTTGTGATCTATGATGCTATTCTTTCATGTAACTAGTCATGATCTTACTACTTTTGGGGTTTTTTGAAACCCAAATGTTGTTCCTCCATAAATGGATCCATGTTTCTTAGTCATCTTCATAGGTTATAGTTGTAGGATGAATAATGTCATAAAAAAATTTATATCCAAGAGTAAATATCTGCCACCTAGATTTCCCAAAGTTTCATTTTACAAATTACTAACATATAAAAGTCTATTTTGGAAACATAAAAAATAGACTTATTTTTACAAATTACTAACATATAAAACTCTGTATTATAAACATAAAACCATAGTATGTTAGGACCCGGAAGCACCATTGATTACCAAGCAACTAAATATGCAGAATTAAACTAGAATCACAAGTAACTAGAATTCAGAAATAACACAAAATATGAGAGACAATACCCAATTGTATTAATACTCTTCTAGAAAAGAATTACAAATGAAGAGACGCCACACTCTTCCCACCTAACAGGCTTCCCACACCAAGTGTTTAGTAATTCACCTTCAAGATCTCACTCTCTCAATTATGGTCCCAACACACAACTCAAACACAGAGTTGGTGTTCACCTCCACTAGCCAGTAACAACACCACCAGTCAACCAGTCAATATCCACTACTGCCAGTACACCAAGTATACAAACATACTCAA
Source organism: Torreya grandis (assembly GCA_037957365.1). Taxonomy (NCBI): domain Eukaryota; kingdom Viridiplantae; phylum Streptophyta; class Pinopsida; order Cupressales; family Taxaceae; genus Torreya; species Torreya grandis. The sequence goes on along the minus strand of JARHVA010003561.1, from coordinate 1,263,913 downwards.
TTGAGTACACAATGCACTCCAAGTAGATCTCCCATGAACTTGCAACACCCTGCAACTCAAATGATCTTAATTTGGAAGGATCTACCTTGCCTTCCTCTTTGCTCTCCAACTGAGTACACACCGTACTCTAAGTAGATCCTGCCTGATCTTGCTCCCTATTGTGTTGCTGTCACCTTGATCCTGCTGCCACCTACAGATCAACCTAGTTCTGCACACCTGAAAACCTAGACCTCGTACACACATACACCTGCAGATCAATGATCTTAATTACCATGTAGATCTCCAAAAGTGGCCTTGCACACCTGCTGACCAAGATCATACATACATGAAGAACCCTTCTGATTCTCCAAACTAGCACCCATACTTGGCACTGTGGCACTAGGAGGAACACCTCTTGCTCTCTTCACTCTGAAGGAGCTAATATTTGCTCTCTTGCTCTCTAGCACAAATTACAATACAACCCATGAGTCTCTTAAATAGATCTCATGCAAACAATAATTAGACATCCAATTACAATAATTAGATCCACAGCTTCAAGTCTATAATTGGCCTTCTACATGCAAACAATCGGTTCATTAACTAACTGTCTGTGGAACTCATAGTTCAGAACTGCACAGGTGACCGACGTCGGTCCCTGTCTACCTGGGGGTGACCGACGTCGACCGATCCCTGACCATCGTCGACAGCTTCCTATCTCCACCTGACCGACGCCAGTGACTGTGACACTTAGCAACCTCCTCCCCTGTTTGCATCAATGAAGCTTTTAGCTCCACAACCTAACATAGTATATGTATGGTAATATGGATTTGAATAGATGGGAATTTGTGATTTATAACTATTGTCTATCTTTGATGATGGCACTAATTTTTTAGCTTTTGATAGCAAAGTAAAGTTTATGGATTTTAATTATCATTTGGATTTTATATTTACCATGTTATTTTATTTGATTCATTTATGTATGGTTCTTGATAGATTTTTTTGAATTAGAACGTCAATCTAAATGCTTGCATTTGGGAAGCAAACTAATGAAATTTCAATGCATTTGCTTTGATGCATGTTGTAATCTTCCTTATTTCAATTTTATCAATATTTTGGCCATGTGTTTCTATAAGCTTATTTATTTTTGATATTTTATACTTGTTCTTATGTTCTACTATGTATATTATTTGGTGTGTAGCTTTAGAACCAAGATATATAATATAAATTTGTCATCAATTTACTTGGTTTTTGTTCAAGGATCTATATGTACTTGTTTCATTAATTTATAAGAATTGTTAAGTTGTTGTCATCAACTAGATATATCATATGACATTTACTTTGTAGTTGCATTGATCCATATGTGTATGTTTCCATATACACATTAGTTGACATCTAGGAAAAAAACTACATCTGTCCTACCTAAAACATAATACCCCATTCCATTTACGCATCCTCCCGTGTTTATGCCTGTGATAAATCATCTTGATCATAAATATATTTTATTTTCCATGCAAAATTTGTATAATATTTGTATAAATAATTTCAAGAGTCCTCTCTTGCCAGTCAAAAAAATACACATAATTACACATTGGTGCTCCCCTTTGGTTGCCTTAGTGACACAACATAGACCCTAAATTATTCTCAAGCTTGCTTGTAAAATCCTCCTAATAATTTTAAAAGATAAGTAAATTAATTAAATTTTTTATGATGGGTCTTAAACTATGTATTTTATTTCACATGTAGCTTTGGAATAAATATATATAATACAAATTTATCATCAATTTACTTGGCTTCTATCTAAGGAACTATGTGTACTTTTTTATTTAATTTGTAAGAATTATTATGTTGTTGTCATCAACCAGATATATGATATGACATTTAATTTTCAATTACATTGATTCATGTGTGTATGTTTGCATATAGACATGAGTTGACGTCTAGGCAAAAAACTATACTTTTCCTACCTAAACAGAGTAACCCATTCCATTTACACATCCTCCCATGTCTATGACTCTGATAAATCATCTTGACTGTAAATCTATTTTATATGCAAAATCTATATAATATTTCTATAAATAATTTAAAGAGTTCTCTCTTGTTAGTCCAAAATATGCACATAACCATAGTCTAGTGCTCCCATTTGGTTGCTTTGGTGCCACAACATAGACCATGAACTGTTCTCAAGCTTGCTTTTAGTATCCTCCTAATAGTTGTAAAAGATAAATAATTTATCTACAATGGGTCATAAGAAAAGGTGCCTAAGAGTTTATAGCCAAAAAAATGTTGAATTTGGGTCTTATATTCCATTGAACATGGCTTTGATGACAAATATGATGAGCTTACATACCTTATTTTGAATATTGTCTAGCGATTTTATGGTTTGTGCTTTATAGATTGTTAGTTATAGTTTGTGCTTATAGCTTGTTAGCCTCCTCGAGCCTTGAATATTATTCTTTCTGGAGAAGAGTTTAGTGATTATGTTTATTATAGGGGGTGTCTTTAACATAAACTCATTTACAAAATAACTTTTTTTACTTAAACCATTAGATTATGTCTTTTATTGTAGTTCCTTTTTAAAAGCTTTTTTGGCTTCGTTTTAGTTCACTATTGCTTATGTTTATGGAGATTTCTCTATACACTACAATTCTTTTATAATTCTCCTTATTTATTTGGTCCATTATAAATTTTTTCAAAGTTCTTTTTATTATTTTGAACTCATTCCATAGAGTTATTCGATAACTACTTCCATTTTTCTTTCAAGTCTATTTATTTTACATGTTCTTAAGACTTTTTGCATTAAGGGGGTTAATATATCATTGTTTATTGGAAAACTTTGCATATGATATACTATGATGTGCACTCTGAATATATTCTTCAAGGGTTATTTTGATCTATTCTTAACTCTTTGAATTTATGAAAATTTTGATTTGTGGTTGGTTATTTTCTTTGTTGATTGTTTATCTGCATGTTCATTATCCATATATAGGTTTGTGATCTTATTTGAGCTTTGTTGGGCACTTACTACCTTTTAACTCCATCAATGTTTGCCATGTAAGTGAATCCCATTTAATCTCTATAGAACCATTACCAACTTTTAAGTTGATAGTGTCTTGCATGCAAGTGGTTTTTGTTTAAGTTCTATAGGGTGATTCCTAGAGTAGAGAATTATTAGAGCTAGTCAATTGCATATATGAATCTGTGATTTTGAATCCTGGACCAAGAATAAACAAAAACATTTCTTTTGAATCCTGATCTTTATTATATATAGAGAAAAATATAACATACTTTATGTCTACTTGGATCACTTGCAACATATTTCTTATTTGATTGTGGCTTATTTGTATATAGCCAATGCATGTATTATATTGTTGAATAGACTACATCTTATTTGCAAAATTTGTGAATATCTTGATAATTGTCAGCTGTCATAACTATATCATTGGTTTTATACATCAGGTATAAAAAATTGTTTATAAATAAACAAGTGTTTATAGTTGTGGGAATTGGTGCTCAATAAGAATTTTCCTTATTTATATTTTGGCTTTTGTGTAAAAAAAAAGATCTCTAACATATTGACAATTTTTATCTTGGTCAATGCAACTCATTGATTGTGATCACAAGGTGAAGTGCACAATATTTTTATCCACTCCTTTTTCTAGTCCTATTTTCATTGACGTTTTGTACATGGATTTTTATTTTTGCACTTTTTATATAAGACCAACATTTCTAATGTAACCTTTTCCATTATTTTAGTGTGATCCTCAGATAAAAAATGCTTATGCTAATGGATGAAATAAGGGATTAATGATAAATGAGTATAATTACCTTATTGAAGATGGAGGCATAAAAGAAGAGAAGATCTTGGGGCTCCAAGAAAATGTAAGTTCAGACCTGATATAGTAGTTGTACAAGTCAAAAATTACACTAATGTCCCTCTTGATGAAAATCAAATTGTTGCTAACCTAGTGAAGTGTAGAATTATGATCCAATATTACTTTTAATATATGTAGTATGTACAAATAACCTATTCATTATACAACAATCTATTTGTTATAATGGTTATCCATCATTTATTATGATTTATTTGACAATGCTCTCTATTATGTGTCACTTCTTTTAGATGAACAAACACGATGTTTTCTTTTCTAACTTTATCACTTCCATGGTAAAACTGGGAATGTTGAACATTCATACTAATTTCATGCATGCATTTTTGAGAAGAATATTTTAATGCTACATTTTGAGGTGTACAAGCTCTTGTCAAACTATATATCTACCAAGTGTTTTTTTTTTTTTACGCGGGGGGCGAGGTGTAGGGGGTTTTATGTACATAAATTTTTTCATATATTTTAATAAATATTTGCAATACAATTTAACATCAATCTTGACTTTATCAAGATTCAATATTTTTGACCTTAACAAGATTTAAGAGGGTTTGAAATGTTCTCTCTATTATTTAAAATGCTTTGTCCATTGCATATCTAATATTTTCTTGCTAACCTACTGGTGCATAAAACATCAGGGGCAAGCTAAAATCCTCATCAAATCTGGAAATAATCATGGCATTCCACCCGATTGAGGATTTTTTCAAAAAAAAAACATCTTTAACTCAAATTATCTCTCCCTTCTCCGGTAAGGACTTAGCAATAGTGCCCTTGTTTTATAAACTTTAATTTTTTATTATAAGTGGGCTTCAAATTCACCTTTCTAAAGCCAATTCTAAAATTATTTTTTTAATTCATTCCCACAAGTGACATGTCAATTTATTTTTTCTAACATTTAATAAAATATTATTAAGAGGCAAATGAGCACATTTTCATTTGACTCTATTTTATTAAAGGACAAAAATTGAAGAGATTCTTAAAAATGCTTTGATGTGTATAGGGTATTTGTATATTTTTTTATTTTTGAAGTGGAATATGATTAGTGTTTCAACCATATTTTACATAGAATTAAGCATCCATAATATATACAAAATAAAATAAATAATATCACATCTTACATTTTTTATTAATGTAATCTCATTTATATTAGTAAATTCTTTGAAATTTATAAGATATTTTATTTGTAACCCCATCAAATCTAATTGGATTTTATAAATTATGTTTTGCATGGGGCATGTCTTAATATCAATCAAATTTTTTAACTTTTAAAGTATATTATATAATTTTCTTTTTATATTTATATATCTTTAATATTTGTTCACAATCATGTAAATATATATTTGCTTAATATTATGTATTTCTTTATAATTTTCTAATTATATTATGTATCTCTTCTACTAGTATAAATATGTTAAAGATACTGAATAATGTCAAATACAAACATTTTAAATATGTCAAGATATATCAATTTTAAGGTTAATATCTTAGATTTTACACATATCATATTGATTAACAATCCCATTATCTTCTCCACTATTTTATCATTAATTCGTTACAAATGACATTAAGTGCAATTTGACAATTGAATCGCTACAACTTGTCCAAGGTACAAATTTTAATTATCTTTATGTCACAAAGAAAATTCATATGCCTATTGCCATCATCTCACTTGTAGTCCAAAAACCATCAAAAATACCAATATACAATACTTTATTTTAGGGATGCCATTGAAAACAATTTTCCCTACATTGATATAAATTTCCTAAAATTACTATATGATAGACAAATTTGGCACTATCTATCTGTGCTAAGGATTTTTGCTTTAAGTAAAATTTACTTTTAACTAATAAAACATCATTTTGAATATTGACATAACAAAAAATAACTAAGGTAAAATAAAATTCAAGGTTTTTAATGTGAAATAAGTAAAACTATAGATCTGCCATAAAACTCTGTAAGATTATCGAAGAAGTTAGGATCATGGTGTCAACCCATAGGTGCGAAACCTTCCCTCCTTGAATCCAACTATGCTCCATCTCCTTATTTTATTTACTCTTATGGGGTGATGTCTCTTAAAATTTTATCTATTCTTCCCACCATGTTATTGAAAAAGGTGAATGTTTCATCATCAACAGTGTTTGGGGGTAGTATAGACCTAGACAAAGGTTTTCTCAAGAGCATGCATTTGGGTTGATGCACCATGATATATCTCTTGGTACTTCATTTTGTATCCCCTCTTATTTATCTAGTGGCTATGAAATTGTATGTTAGGTTATGGAAGGGGTTTGGAAGGACCTAACTAAAACTTTTATTTGGGTAGCCTCTTAAGGAAAATAGGTTATGCCTCTTTTTTGAAGAGCTTGGTAGTGGCAAAGAACATGTAAATGGTGTATTTTGAGGATGCCACTCTGGAGGAGGTTCTTCAAAATGAGGTTTGGTTTTCTAAGTAGGGTTTAATATATAGATTTGATAGTTTTTGGCTGAGCCTTCTTACCCTACACAAGTGGATATCATAATCTTGGCAAATTTTCCTAAAATATAATTTGGAGATTTACCCCTATGCCAAGGACTTATTTATTGTTATTTTTTATAGTTTGGTAGGTCATAAAAAAGTGGATATGGATAAACCCTAGTCTTGAGATCAATATTTCCTCATTTTAAAATCTCAATGCCTTCTTTCCATTCTCTACTCAAAAACCTTGTTGTTAGGCCTATCTAGGTTCATTTTCCCTATCAATCTCTTCAATTTTGGGTTGTCTCCAGCCTATCAACCATTGGTGGTTCTCTTGGAAAATTTTTGGAAATTTATACCTCTACTAATATCTTTTCATGCACCACCTTTGCAAAGATATTTATTGACTTAGATTTATCTCTGGACCTCCCAGCATCTATTTTATTAAGGGTAAAAGATCAAAGTTGGTCTCAAACCATTGACTATGAGGGATTTCCCTTTAGATGCCACATATGCTTTTGTGCATGGTCATTTTACCTCATCTTTCTCCTCCTCTAAGCATAAAATTGACTCTTCTTGATGTAAAACTAATGTAACTTATCACCTTATAGTTCATTAGCACTCCTTCCTCCTATCTTGGTAAGTAATAGTGGTGTTGGCTCTCTTGAAGTTGCCCTTTAGGTTATAAATCAAAGTGAGTGTTATATTCTTTGATTTTTATTGAATGGTGTAAAACAACTAATAGGTCTAAGGCTATGGATAATTTGAATGAAACTATTAAGATTGATGTTTTTGGGGGACTCCCAAGTGGTTACCCCTCACCTTCTAATATGGATCCTAGAGGTTCATGTATTTTGGATGAGTGGATAGATGTTTAGAAGAAGAAAAAGGGTGGTTTTCATTATATATTCCCTCTATGTCTCTTCATTCGCACAAAAAAAATAGAATGAGAGACTTTGATGGTTAGATAATGATGGTTTTTTCCAATTTTGTGGGTTGTTAGGGATCTCCTATATTCTAGTTTTGTTGATGTTATGAGTTTGTATGGGGGTTTATTCTTTAGACTTGATGGTTTGGCTTTTATTTGGGATTGTCTTGGATAATTTTGGGATTATTTGTTTTCCATTTGGTGGATTTGGGCTAGTTTAGATAGGGTTTGGATACATCATTCCCTCGTGGATTTTTATCTAAGGAAAATGGGGGATGTGGAGGTTATTTATTTATTATGGGTGAGGGACCCTTTAACCCTCAATTATATATCAAAATAATAATAATAATAATAATAATAATATCAATAATAATAATAATAACTAAGGTATGTAATCTACCTTTTATTAGGATCAATAAGCTTTAATACCATATGTTAGGAAAAATACATCCTACAATACAAGAAAATAATGAAAAATAAAAATAAGATATAAAAGAGAATATATAAGAGGGAACACATTACACAAGATGTATGTGGAAACCTTGAAATGTGTAAGGAAAAACCATGAGGAAAATGGTAGCTTCCAAACTTCAATTACTTTAACAAAATATCCTCTACAAATAACTTCCTCCAGTAACTCTTTTTTATTGCTTACAAACCAAGCACTCAGGTGAGCCAAGCATACAAAGCCTTTAGGATCCAACCTCCAACATCAAGGATAACCATGATTAGAACAAAGCATAAAATGCATCTAGGTGAGCCAAGATTTCATAGCCTCTAGGACCTAACCTCTAATCATGCATACAATTCTTACACACAAAGAATCTAGGTGAGACAAACAACATAACCTTAAGGCTCTACCTCTCTACACGCATGCAAGATTGATGCATACAAGCCTAATCTTGAAAGGATTCAAGAGTGATCCTCAAAAGGATGAGAAATATAAAGGGAAACTCATGCTTATATAACATTTACAAAATAGAAGAGAGAGGGATAGAGAATCAACAAGGTGGCCCATTAAATTTTCCACACTCCATGTGGGCACTAGTGATCAATAGTGAAATTATTATCTTTATGTACAAAGGTCAATAAAGTAGATACTCTAATTTATAAAAAATCCATCCACCTCTATGTGTTTCCAAATATGGAACCCCACTCACACATGTGATTTCAATCAACAACAATGGTCTTTTTTCTTCTTCTTCTATGTGCTCACATAAGTCCAAAAGGTTTTTCAATCACCTTTTGACTTTCACCACACATGTGAATCATGAAACCTCTTATAAATTCACTCCATTAATAACCTTTATCCTCTATGCCTCAAGATAAAACCCATGTGACTAAAATGGATAAACCCAAGTTCCTTAGTAGAGTGTTATGACCCAATCCCATCACATCAACTTGATCACATGTGAGAGACCCTCCATTATCCCTACACATCACCAATCAACCACATCATATGCTACATTACCTACATGCCAAGTCACCATACATAGCGATTATAAATTGTGTCCATGAATGGTGAATATGAATATTGACTTCACACCTAACAATATCCCACTTAAATTCAATATAAATAAGACTTTAAAACACCTACTCTAGCTACCATCCATGCCCAATGTTGTCTTAACATAAACCTAGTAGAAGTTTTCTTTTACTACTAAAACTTTTCTACCTTGATTAGCTTTGTCAACATATGATCCTCCATAAAAAATAACAACACTTGAAGTGATTCTTCACTTCTCCATAGACCAATCCTCCATCCAAGATTCCACCATGAACTGACTCACAAATCCTATTTCTCCTCCTCCAAGCATAAAGTGGACTCTTCTTGATGGAAAACTAATGTAGCTAATCACCTTATAGTTTCACCAACACTCCCTCCTCCTATCCTATTAAGTAATGGTGGTGTAGGCTCTCTTGAAGTGACCCTTCAAGTTTTGAATCAAAGTGAGGCATTGTCTTATTTGATTGTTATTGAGTGGTGTAACACAACAAAGAGGGTTAAGGCTCTAGGTAATTTGAATACAACTAGTAAGGTTGATGTTTTTGGGGGATTCCCAAATGGTTACCCCTCACCTTCTAATATGGATCTTGGAAGCTTGTGTATTCTAGAAGAGTGGATGGTTGTTTAGAAGAAGAAAATGGGTGGGTTGCCTCAAATTCTCCTTCTATGTCTTTTCATTCACACAAAAAAAGATAATGAGAGACTTTGATGGTTGGATAATGATGTTTTTTTTTTAATTTCATGGGTTATTAGGGATCTCCTACATTCTAGTTTTGTTGATGTTATAAGTTTGTATGGGGGTTTAGTCTTTAGCCTTGATGGTTTGGCTTCTATCTAGACTATCTTGGCTACTTTTTGGGATTCTTTGTTTTCCCTTTAGTGGATCTGGGCTAGTTTAGACAAGGTTTGGATACACCATTCCCTCATGGATATTTATCTAGGGAAAATGGGGGATGTGGGGGTTTTTAATTTTTTGTGGGGGAGGGACCCTTTATCTCTTAATTATCTATAATAATAATAATAATAATAACTAAGGTATGTATTCTACCTTTTGTTAGGATCAATAAGCTTTGATACTACATGTTAGGAAAAATACATCCTACAATGTAAGTAAATAATATGAAATAACAAGATACAAAAGATAATAGACAAGAGGGAACACATTACACAAGATGTATGTGGAAACCTTGCCCCAAACATATATCTCTTGTACACTACCTATATCACTATTCATTACCTAAACTCATAATCTCTTGCCATTAAAATGCACCTACAGGTGCCCTCATGGAGAATATCATATTGAAAAGGGGTGTCTGAGATGAGAAAAGTTTTTTATAGTGAGGAAATTCTATTTTAAACCTTTGGAAAAGGACCAAACTTCATTGAAACTCACATATCTTGCAGATTGTCTAAGTTTGTACTCACTGACTGTACACTAGCATAACCACCTACATGTGGCTTAACATAGAGTTGAGGTACTTGTATGGAGAAGGTTGGAGCATGGAGTAGCCTTTATTAGATACATATTATGTTAAATGGATTATGGAAAACCTATGTGGAATACTAAGTTGGTAAGAAAACTATGAATAACCATTATAAAAAACTATGAGTGTGATTTAGGTAATAAATCCCTAAAATAGGAAAATAGAGCACCTGAGCCTTTTTTCCAAGGTTATATAACAAGGTTGTCAGGAATTTTGATGCATATCATGACCTTGTATTATAACCTATACATAGGAGAAAGGCTAGGCAAAGGATGAAGGGAATATGAATTAAAGAGGATGGTTATTGAGAAGCCCAAAGTTACACCTTTATGTACTAAATTTAGGTAGTAATATCTATAGGTTTTGAAGATACAAAGTGACCTTAACACTTCAAGGTGATAATAAGGCATGATTCCATGTTTTTAATAGCCTTATTGAGTGAAAGAAACAATAATTAACATAGATATAATTAGGATAAGGTTCATATGTAGTGTTATAGGTTCCATACACACCTACAGGAGTCCTCTCATTTGAAATTAGTCACCTACAACTAGCCAAAGGTGAAAGTTTAAAAAGATATTTTTTCATTGTGAAACTAGAGACTAATCACATTAGAGAATGATTTGGACCTATTTGGGAATAAATAACATTAATTTAAGTTATAATACTATATTTTGAATCTCGTATGCACCTACAAGACCCCATATAATCAGTGGTAGATAACTATGAGGGGTAGAGAGCCAAGGGTTTGAGTTTTGATGTGGTATAGCCTAGGCAAGATGAGAAAAATGAATTTAAAAAAGGATAATATGATCCTAAGGGACTCTATATAAGTATTTATATAATATCCTCAAGACCAAAAATTCATTGTCACCTATAGGTGCCCTTCCAAGAGTTAAAAAACACAGTCAACTATAACTATGGTAAGATAGTGAACAAAGGTTAGCATTATTGAAGTTGGAATTAAAGGTATATGATGTGAATATACAAAAAAAATGATTATATGGACATAAATACCCAAGGAAGATCTTGTAACACTATATCCAAAGTCAAATCATGTAGGACATCTATAGGTATAGTGCCTAGAATAGATACAATCAAGAAATACACATTATTTTGAGAGCTCAAGGTGTGTGTAGGGGTACATAGAAGGTTGGAATGATGATTGGATTTGTAATATATACATTATTATTATATAGGTTTCAATAAACACATATCATATGAACATAATTCATATAGGAAGAGCTCAAATGATGCATAACATAGTTCACACTTTACCCTGCACATAATACTCTTTATACAGTCTGTTTTGGGTTTTAATGGAGTTAGAAGGTTAGATAACCTAACCACAAGACAAAATTTGGTATAGAGGGTCTCCATTACCTATATAATCCTCTCAAATATTCATTTTTAATGATGAAATAGGGGGATTTCCCTCTATTTTGTCTCAGATAGAGGGCATTCCCTTTATGAATAAAACTTACATGTCTTAAGGAATTGAGAGAAAGGGATGAACTAGGAGTTGGATGAAAATTGATAAAAGGTGTGTGGAGTTTTAGGACACTTTAAAAAACATGGAAAACTATTAAAAATGATGAAACCCAACAAAATGGTCTAATTTCCAAGTATGTAGACATGACTCTTTGAGGCCTGAAGCCCAATTAGGTGTCCAACTTCACTTCCACCCCATAGTGAGCTTTATACCCTATTGAATCATGTTTATAGGATAGATTTAAATATTTTTGAGATATTATTATGAAGGGAAATCTATGGAAAATTCATTTTTATACTTTAGGACACATTAGGCCTATGTAAATGGAGAAAAGAGCTTGATAGGGCAACATTGAGTGCTTGTATCTACTTGAATGATTTACATTAGGACCTAAGAGGTTTGGAGATGTTAGAAGGGTTCTTGAGCATTGATATTATGGATTTTTTTTACAATATTAAGGTCAATTTTTTATGAACAAAGCCTAAGAGGGTTAAATAGGCCTAAACCCTCCTAAACCCTTAGTTTAGACCCAATGAAGGAAATAAGGATGGTGAGCTACCAAAATGGCATAATTTGACCATGAAATTTCTTAAAAATTATATAATCATCTCTTAGGATCCTCCCCATACTTTTAGACTATACAAAATTGTACAAATAGAGTAAAAAATAAGGTATTTTTGATTATTTTATGCATTATGTAGGTTCTAAGAGGTTCTAAGAGATGAAACCAACTTTATAAAGATTAGTACTTGGGATAAATCCAAATTTTAATTTCATGACTAAAAAAAACTCCTAAGTGTTCTTACCAGAGCTCTCATCTTAGCCAATCAAAATTGGCATAGTGAACATAATGGTGAGAAGTGTGAAAACTTCAAGTGAAAATAGTTTTAAAGGGTGCTTGATGCCTCTAAGGACATGGAAGGTCTTGAAAAGTTTTATCCACTCCATTATATTAATTTTCATGGATAACTAATGCCTATTTTGAGGCCAAGTGTGCAAGGTGTGCGAAAGAGGAGTTTTTTAGACTGTAGGTAGTGATGGATCTCTTCAAGAAGATTCTAAGTGACAAATATTTCAACCAATGAATGGAGAGGCATATATGAAATCCTTCCATCTTAGTCAAATTATTATACCTATCCCTAATCATCTTTGGGATGTTCAAATAGGGCTAAATCATGAAAGTAATTTTTTTAGCCAACAAAGGGAATTCGACACCACTTTTCATGAGTTTCATGACTTGGAAAGCCACTTGTCTCTTATAACCTTGGATGGTCCATTTCAAACCCTCTTCTCATGTACAAGTAACTCTTTCTCTCATCATGACAAGTGTCATTGTGACCTTTTGACTTCTTTTTTCTCCTCTCTCTCTCTCAAGTTCTATAAGAACTAGCCATTTTGGCCTTTGTAAACTATACTCCACCTAAGTATGGTGAATCCCTGTTCATTTGCATACCATGGATCAATAAATACTACTAATTTTTACCTCTTCCATGACTATTCATAGTGTTTTCACTTATATGATTGATTTTGCTTAGTGATGACTTGTTGTTTCCTTAGCATTGTTATTTCATTCTCTCACCTATTTACAATTGGAAAGCTTCCTCTTATAGGTCATTTGAAGTGTTCTATTGATGTGTTAAGGTTGAGTGATTTAGTATATGCAAACCATGCCATTCAAGGCCTCTTGTCTATTCCCCCTAGCTTAAAAATTCATCACAACCTCATAAGGAAATATTAATGTGAGAAGATTCAGATTGGAGAAGTGTATGTTTAGTTAGTCACTTTTTCTTATGTGTAACATGTAGATGGTTGGTATTCATCAAAAAAATTGGTGTATCACATCCTTTAGGATAATTTAATTTTAGTTTTATATCCCTTTTCCCTCACAAAGTTTAGATGTAATAGTGATTTACAAGTGGTACATCAAGGGAAATAGCCCTATCTAGAGATTCACCTCATTCTTAGGCTCACCCATAACATATAGGTGTTTCAATTATGCCACTTATATGAGGAGAGTTGAGACATCTCCTCAAAGGGTGAAAATCCAAGTGACAACAATTTTTGGCATGCCTAGTGGGATTCTTAGTCCAAGAAGTTGAAAGATTTTTGGTGTTCTCTTTTCACACATCAGCCTTTGGAGGCATATATATAAACATCAATAGAAATTATAATATTACATCATCTATTAAAGTATCCTAGGTATTCCTTTTCAATATTTTTGATAATCATTCCTTATGTTATTAGTTCCTAATGAAGTTCTATGGCTGACTTTGGTGTTGAGTATTGTTTTACTTAAGTTGGTGAGGTTTATCAAGATTATGACACTCCCTATCAGCCTTGACATGATCCTTAATATCTATAATATGATTTTTACCAGCTCTAATATGATATTTACTATCTTGTTCATGAGTTGTATCAGTCTTATAACTAACCTTCCCAATATCTTGCTCTTCCTAGTCAACCTAGTCACTTCTCAAGTCAGTCTATTTCAACCTTCAAACAAACTCTCTTGGGTTATGAGAGGTACATGATGGATATTGAAACACTAATGGGACATGTTCAAAGTGTTCCTATTCATCTTATTCATAAGGTGAGAGATGCATTATAGTTGGTTAAATGAGAGTGTGCACCTATTGAGAGAGCCAATTGGCAAAGGATCATAAGTGAGATTCTAGATGTGGGTGGCTTGATTGCATCCTTAAAAGATAGGATAAGAATTCATGAGGAGTAACCTTATTAAGTACATAAAACTTCATATCCACTTCCATAAGATTTCTATTAGTCCTACATGATTCCTACTTATGAGCCCAACTAAGGTTATCAAAGTCATCCTTTTCCCAATTAGTTGGAAGAGAGATTTGGAAAGACAAGCCTTGTTTTTAAATAAAATATTGATAGGAAAATTAATTTGGAAAATAAGTAGATGAATTATTCCATGTCATCAAAAAAGGAAGTGGAATTTAAGCCCTCATTTCCCTCTTTAATTGCATCCCCACCTCAAGAAGTGACCTTTAGATATGAAATCCCAAGTTGGAGACAAGGTGGGGAGTCCAAGCTTAAGGAGATCCCAAGTTTCTTTAATAATTCATCCTCTCTTAAAATTGAATCACCACCTCAATAAGAGACTCCTAATCCTAACATCCTAAGCTAAAATAAGATAGTGGAATCATGGAGAAAGAAAGAGGATAAAATCCTAGATAAATAGTGTGAGGTTGAGAAAGAGTTTGATCTTATGCAAGTCCTTCCCACCCTTCCTCAAGATACCTCTTGTTCTCCATGTTATCCCTCTCGTACTCCCCATCCTCATGAAGATTCCTATGAAATTAAATAAAAAAAATTCTAAGAGAACCTAGCCAAGGAAATTGAAGAGTTAGATTCAAGGATGAAATTGCTAAGTCAAGGTGTGATGGAAGGTTTAGAGCCTAAAGAAGATCCTATGCCTAAACACACCCCATATGACCTTCATCAATAGATTTTTCAAGATAAATTATATGTCAATGAAGTGATTCTAAAAAATAAGGAATAAAATGAATCTATTTTAGCCCAAGGTTTCCCTCCTCTTCCTCAAGATCTTCCAAAAGAATCCCCTAAATTTCACTCTCAATATGAAAACATATCTCCTTTGATTGATAAGAATTCATAATTCTTGATTGAATAAAACATACCTCCTTCACAACCTCGTTGGGCTAAGTCACCTAATTACAAGATGCCTAGTCTTAGCATCACCAAGAAGTAGAAAGAAATGTAGGAGTTTACAGTCCTTAAAGATCAAAGTCGGGTTACAATTGTTGAAGTACAACTTGAGAGCACTCAATAGGTTATAAATGTTGAAGAAGAGGAAATCATTATAAGGACTCCCTTTGGTGATCACAATGTAATTCTACCATCTTGTATGAAAAAAAACATGTTGAAGAGTTTTTTACATCTATCTATGAGGAATGTGACAAACACTTTAAGAAGGAAGAACTTGGAGAAGACTCTGCATCTGATCAAAAGGTTGTAGATAATCATCTCAAGAATGAAGATGAATGTGCTATTAAGGATGGATAAAAATTTCAAGTCATCCCCAAAGAGGTTTTAATCCTAAAAAAATCTCTTGAGACTAAGGTGGAACTTGTTCTTAAAGATGACCCAATACCTCAGCCTAATTTTGAATCACCCTTAGATCTATTGGAGCTTTAAGAACACCAGCTTGATGACCTCATACATCAAGAAGAGAATATTGAAGAGGTAGTGGTTCTAGATGATGAAGAGGACAAAGATGATTGACAGCTACAAATGAAGTTATTTCAAGATCTTGAAGAGTTTTACCAAGTTAAGGGTCAAGTTCATGACAATGTGAAGAAAGAGTCTCCCATGGTGGACAATGACCAATATTAGGTAGAATATGAAAATCTCCTTGATGAGCTAGAATAACTTACAATTGAGAAGAAACCCAATCTTATTGAGAGCACTTTAGAAATCAAGAAGGTATGCCTTATTAAACCACCATCGAAGGTTGAAATTGAGGATCCATATGAGAAAGTTGAGGCTATTTATATGCAAGAATATTTAATTTCAATAGCCAACCTATTTGGAAATGCTTGGTTCTCATTGAACATAATGCCAATGAAGTTGGCAAATATCATAAAAAAGTTGGAGGCATCAATGTAAAGGATCAAAAGACTATATGTCTCATTCATTCCTTCATGTCATGAAGAAAGAAGGGTTTAAAACTTCCCTCTTGATCCATGAGGGAGTTTTCATCTTTGTTTAGTTAGTGTTTGAGTTAGTATCTTTAGTTTGGTGTGTGTATTCCACAAGTGCTCATGAAGCACATGTGTGTTTGCTTATGCTTTGTGTGTGTCTTTTGTTTTATGTGGTTGAGTTAGTCAATTGGTCCTAGATCAAATATTTTTGTCAAGTGTCAGGTCATATTATTGTGTTTCAGACTTCATATGAATCTCTAATCTCAATAGACTGATAAGGTTACTGGTCTAGTTAGCATAACATGCATGCTACCCCTATGAGTCACCAATTTGTTAACCAAATTTGACCTTGCAAGTCAAATTTGGACCCCTATAGGTAAAAATTCGATCATTATAGGATTATATGGGGTTTAATATTTTTTCATGGGGTCTATTACAAGTTATTTGATGTCATTTAATGCTATATTAGCCTTGGTCTTGGTCTAATTATTCAATATGTCATTTTGAGTCATTTAAAAGGTTTTTAGGGGTCATAAATGCAAGTGGAATGGTATTTAAGGTGTCCAAGTTTAATTAATTCCTTTAAAATGTCTAAAAATTTAGATTCCCTATCAATAATGTTAGTCTCATCTGAAACTTGTAGATTATCTAATTGAAGATCAATTGAAAAAAGGGCGTTTAACACTTGTACAACCCATGAGGGAAGGTAAAATATGGAATAGGGACATGGAAAAAATATTAATCTTATTTAGGTTAATTTATATGCTTGATATTATCTATAAGTTCCATTTTTGAGCTAAACCCATTCTGCTCCTTCTTCACCCTTCTAGACACATAGAAATGATCAACATATTTTTGCTTGGTACGAATAGTTGAAGAGGTTTCAAGTCAAACAATTTTTTTAGGTGTTATTAAACTTAGATAAATTAATATATATAATAATATTTTGAATATTGGTCAACCATGCTTTATGAACCATCCTTTACAATCTGACTATGTTTTTTTGCTCACTATTTCCTGCACCCTATAAGTTTTGATCTTGTTTGGATGATTATGTACAATCCAGCTATTGGTATTTAATAAAAAAGACATAAATTTTCACATCATATGATACATGATTTTTTTAGTTTTTTGTTTATATAATCCAAGTTACTCAGGTTGCAAGTGAAGACACTTTTCTATGTAACAAGCACGTTTCTACCATTTTCAAGATCCTCATGATTTGGAAGTGTTTCTAGGGGGTGTAAATAGGTTCATTATCATGTTTTAAATGATATAATATTTAAATTCACCTTTAAAATTCATTTTCCAAATCAATCTTCTTATTTTTCAGTCATATACCATGAGTATAGTTTATAACTCTACTCACTACCTGCAAGTATCTTAGAATGATGTCATGGTGGAATGGGAGCTCTGATAGGTGATTAAAATATTTTAGAGTGGGAATGGTGTATTTTTTAACTTGGTGAATGTATATAATGAATCCCAAGCATATATCTCTTGTACACTGCCTATATCATAATTCACTAGGTAAACTCACAGTCTCTTACCATTAAAATGCACCTACAAGTGCCCTCATGGAGAATATCATATTGAAAAGGGGTATCTAAGCTGAGAAAGGTTTTTTAAAGTGAATAAATTTTATTTTAAACCTTTTAAAATTTACCAAACTTGATTGAAACTCACATATCTTGTAGTTTGTCTAAGTTTGCACTCACTGACTGTATATTAGCATAACCACCTATAGGTGGCTTAACAGAGAGCCAAGGTACATGTATGGAGAAGGTTTGATCATGGTGTAACCGTTTTTGGATACCTATTATGTTGAAGGGATAATGTAAACCCCATGTTTAATACAAATTTGGTAGGCAGACTATGAAGAACCATGATCAAAAGCAATGAACAAATCCCTAAACCAGGAAAACAAATCACTTGAGCCTTTTTGCCAAGGTCATATGACAAGTTTTTTAAGACTTTTGATGAATATAATGACCTTTTATTTTATCCTCTATATAGGATAAATTATATGCAAAATATTAAGGGAATATGATGTAAAGAGGATGGTTATTGAGAAGCCCCAAGTTATACCTTTATGTACTAAATTCAGGCAATAATATCTATAGGTTTTGAAGATACAAAGTGACCTTAACACTTCAAGGTGATAATAAGGCATGATTATATGTTTAGAATGGAATTATTGAGTTGAGTACACACCAATTAACATAAACATCATCAGGATAGGGTTGATATGTAGTGTTCCAAGTTCCATACACACCTACAAGAGGCCTCTCATTTGAAATTAGTCACCTATAGCTAGCCAAAGGTGAAAGTTTGAAAAGATGTTTATTTTTTGTGAACCTAGAGGTTAATAACCTTAGATAATGATGTGGACCATATTGGGCATAAATATCATTAGGATAGGTTATAATACTATACTTTGAATCTCATATGCACCTACAAGACCCCAAATAGTTAGCTGTAGTTGACTGTAAAGGGTAGAGAGCCAGGGGTTTGAGTTTTGATGTGGTCTATCCTAGGAAATTTGAGAATAATGAATTAAAATAAGGATAATATGATCCTAAGGGACTCTAGAGAAGTTTTAAAATAATATCCTCAAGCCCAAACAAGCATGGTCACCTAAAGGTACCCTTTTAAGACACACAAAACA
The DNA here is from genome assembly GCA_037957365.1 of Torreya grandis. Taxonomy (NCBI): domain Eukaryota; kingdom Viridiplantae; phylum Streptophyta; class Pinopsida; order Cupressales; family Taxaceae; genus Torreya; species Torreya grandis. The sequence goes on along the minus strand of JARHVA010003561.1, from coordinate 1,244,831 downwards.
TAGTCAACTATAACTATGGTAAGATAATGAACAAAGGTTAGTATTCTTAAAGTTGGAATTGTAAGTATATGATGTGAATATACAAAAATAATGATTAGATAGACATGATAACCAATTAAGGTATTATAACACTATATATAAATTTAAATCATGAAGGACATCTATAGGTACAGTGCCTTGAAGAGACATATTCAAGAAATACACACTATTTTGAGATCTTAAGGTGTGTATAGGGATACATATAAGGTTAGAATGATGAGTGGCTTTGGAATATATCCATCATGATTATATATGTCTTAATAAACCCCTATCATATGAAAATAATGCATAGAGGAAGAGCTCAAATGATTCATAACACAGTTCACACTTTAACCCTGCACACAATACTCTTTATACAGTCCATTTTGGGTTTTAAGGGAGTTATAAGGTTAGATGACATAAACAAGGGACCAAATTTGGTATAGAGGTTATTAATAACCTAGATAATCCTCTAAAATATTCATTTTGTATGTTAAATAGGGGGAGTGCCCTTTGTTTTGTCTCAAATAGAGGGCACTCCCTTTATGAACAAAACCTGCAGTCTTGAGGAATGGAGAGAAAGGGATGAACTAGGAGTTGGGTGAACATTGAGAGAAGGTGTGTGGATATGTAGGAAACATAAAAAAACATTGAAACCAAGTATAAAAGGATTAAATCCAACATAATGGTCTGGATCACCAAGTATGTAGATAATATTATTTGAGGCCTAAAGCCTAATTGGGGGTCCATATTCACTTCCAGCCCATAGTGATATTTATACCATATTAAATCATGTTTCTAGGATGGATTTAGATATGTTTGAGCTATTAGGATGCATCAAAATCCATGGAAAATTCATTTTTGGACTTTAGGACACATTAGGCCTATGCAAATGGAGAAAAGAGCTTGATAAGGCAATGTTGAGTTCTTATATCTACTTGAATGCTTTGCATGGGGACCTAAAAGGTTTGGAGATGTTAGTGGGGGTCATTAGAATTGATATTGTGGAGTTGTTTTCAAATTAAGTGTCAAGTTTTTATGAACAAATCCTAAGAGGGTAAAATAGGCCTAAACCCTCCTAAACCCTTAGTCTAAACCTGATGCAGGAAATTTGGATGGTGAGTTACCAAAATAGCATAGTTTTACCATGAAATTTATTTAACCTTGCATAATGATCTCTCATTTTCCTCCCTAAACTTTTGGACTATATGAAAGTGTATTTGATGGAGTACAAAATAGGGTATTTTTAACTATTTTATGTATTATACAGGTTCTAAGAGGATTCAAGACATGAATCCAAATTTAGGATAAGGATTAAGACTTGGGATAACTCATCATGTTAATTTAATTCCTCAAAAAAAATCTTATGTGTTCTTACTAGAGCTCTCATCTTAGCCAGTCAAAACTGGCATAGTGAACATAATGGTGAGAAGTGTGAAAACTTCAAGTGGAAGAATTTTTGAGGTGTGAATGATGCCCCTAAATAAATTTAGGGTATTTAAAAGTGTCATACACTCCATTTTATGAATTTTCATGGAAAAGTAATTCCATTTTTGAGGCCAAGTGTGCAAGGTGTGGGAAAGAGGAGTTTCTTAGACTGCAGGCAGTGATGTCTCACTTTCAAAAGATTCTAGGTGACCAAGACTATAATGAATGCATGAAAATGAATTTTTTAAATATTTCCCTCTTATTCAAATCATTATAATTATCCCTAATAATTTTTGGGATGTTCAAACAAGGCTAAATCATGAAGGCAGTTTTTTGAGCTGGCAAAGGGAATTTCATGCCACTTTTCATGAGTTTCATGACTTGGAAATCCACTTGTCTCTTCTAACCTTGCATAATATATTTCAAACCCTTTTTTCATGCATAAATAACTCATTATATTATCATGACAAGTTTTCTTGTGATGTTTGGACTTATTTCTTCTCCTCTCTCTCTCAAGATCTATAAGAACTAGCCACTTTGGCCTTTGTAAACTATGCTCCACTTGAGTATGGAAAATCCATACTCATTTGCATACCATATATCAATAAATATTACTGATTTTTACCTCTTCCATTAATATTCATAGTGTGTTCACTTACATGATTGATTTTTCTCAGTGATGACTTGTTGTTTCCTTAGCATTGTTGTTTCATTCTCTCACCTATTTGAAGTTGGAAAGATTCTTCTTGCAAGTCATATGAAGTGTTCTATTGATGTGTCAAGGTTGAGTGAGTTATTATATTTAAAAAATTCCATTCAAGGCCTCTTGTTTATTCCCCCTAGCCCAAACATTCATCACAACGTCAAAATGAAATATTGATGTGAGAAGATTAAAATCAGAGAAGTGTATGTTTATTTAGTCCCTTGTTCTCATGTGTAACATGTAGCTAGTTAGTAGTAATCAACAAATTTGGTGTATCACCTCATTTAGGATAGTGTACTTTTAGTTTTCTTTCCCTTTTCCCTCATAAATTTTAGGTGTAGTAGTGATTTACAAGTGGTACATCAAAGGAACTAGCTCTATCTAGAGATTAAGCTCATTCTTAGGCTCACCCATAGCCTATAGGTGTTTCAATTATGCCACTTGGATGAGGAGAGCTGAGACATCTCCTCAAAGGGTAAAAATTCCAAGTGATAACAGTAGGTATTTATTTTCCTAAATTTATTTATTTGGGAATATTATTTATTACTCACTTGGAGTTTTCTTACATTTGGGGATATGCTTGCTTAGGTGTAATTTGTGTGTCATAGGTTTTATTGGAAGACTAGGGAGTAACTCCTCTATTCACTTTTTGTGGAGTTACATATTTAAAATGGGATCCTTTGACCACCTTTTATGGAGGAGTTACACTTCTATTCCATAGGATATTTAACCACCATTTTTGGAGGAGTTACTCAACACTCTTAGATGTATGCTTCACTTGAGGAACTTTTTCGCTTAATGAATATTTAGCTTTATCCAAATTTATTATCTTGTGCAATACTTGTGTTCTAATTTCATTCTTATTTCAGCTCATTATTGGTGTACACTTATGTTTGTCTAATGTGACCATTGGAACTTTTTACTTGCTTTAATCAGACTTGGATCAAACTCTGATAGGTGGTACATTTGGATACATTCCAAGGGAATTTTATAGTGATGGGTGTTGTGGTGATTGAATGCAATCTTAGGTGGGGGTGTTATTACTAATAAACTAGACTACTTCAGTAAATTGAAACATCCAAATGGATATGTCCTATGCTACTATTTTATTAGAAAGAGAAAACATTAAGTTATGTAGAGAGCAAAGAATGTTTCAATTTATTGAGGACCCAAAATGGGGCTTTGCATTGGTTCTATACAATTATGTTAACAAGGAGAACTTTTTGGGACTAAAAAATTCATTGAAAATGTTGTATACACTAATTCCTATCCAAAGATTATAGAAAATTAGACTCATGACATTTTGGGAATGTTATTTTATAGATCTTGTTCAAAGGAAGGTTTTGGGGCAAGTGTAGTCTTTTGTGCTCTACATGGACCTATGTATAGGTTTTCATTCAAGTTAGATTTTCAATGTACAGATAATGTGTCAAAATATGAATCCTTACATTTAGGATTGAAAATATCTAGAAAATATGGAATGAAGTGCCTGAATGTATAAGGCGATTGGGAATTAGTTGTCCTCTAAGCTAGAAATATTTATGCAACCAAAAATAAAATATTAAAAAAGTATAGGAATGCAGTTTAGGATAATATAGAAATATTTGATGCATTCAATATCACATTTGTTGAGAGAAATAAAAATATTTTAGCTGATCAACTCCTGATAATTATATCTTAATTCAAACTAATAATCTTGTGCTCTTTTGTACATATAGTGTAGAGGTCTTGGTTAAGCCATTTATCCCTGAAAATGTAACAAAAATTGTAAGAGTTTGAGGATGACAATCAAATTTATAGGTTCTTAAACAATTGTAAAAAAATTTATGACCAAAAAATTGATTGGAAACTTCATATAAAGATTCAGGAAGGAAAGAAAACATTAATGGAGTCTAATGTCATTCAACTAAAAAATAACATTATCCCTAAAGAAAGTGACATTGTAGCATTCCTTTGGCCCAATAAATAGAATTGTAACTAGAAATTTTTGACTAGATTTAGATGTCAAGGATGCTAACTTGGGGATAATAACTGTTCTTAAGCCCATTATAATTGGAAATGCTTGTCAATCGATAAATGGGGAGATTTTTTTAAAGTATTCAAGAGGTACAAGGATTGATTTTCATGATCATATGATAATTTGAAATCCTAGAGAGAGAATTTGTTTCAACATGTAATCCCATTTCAACTTGATGCCAAACCCTTTAGGTAGAGGTAGAGACCTATCAACCCTATTATAAAAACCAAGATGAAGGCTAAACTATGTAAGTTAAGTGAAAGTGGAAAAAGATGGCTAGTCCAAATCTTATGTCCACGATGGATGAATTTTTAAGTTATAACTAGGTGGTATTTAAGGAATAATAAAGACACTAAAACAACATTCAATACCCACCAGGGAACATATAAGAAAGACACTAAAACAAAATTCAATACCACCTAGGGAACATATGTATATGTAAGGATGCCCTTTGGTTTGATGAATGCAAGGAAAAAATTTCAAAGAGCCATGGATTATGCCTTTTCTGGATTAATAAATGAAATCTTGGTTATATTATAATATGATAAAATTAAATTATAGATACGAAAAAATTTGGAGAGCTATAGAGCAATGGGGTTTGAAGCTGATTTGGTTAGTGGTGATGTATAGGCAAAATGTGAATGCAAGGGGAAGGAGGTAGGACTATATAGTAGCAAGCCTATGTTCTCATATGATATAGGTAGTATGAAAAATAGGGGGAATAAATGATGGTCATGACTAGTGGAAAAAACATTATGGGCTTTCATGGGATTGTTTGGCATCATGGCTCAATAAGGTCTAGAGATTTTAAGGACAAGTAGATCATATATTGGTCAAAATAGGGATCCAAATCTCTCTCCAATTTCTAATATAAATCAAGTAGATGATAGGATCATGATGATTTAAAGCATGGCCACAAAAATGTTGTTGAGGACTTTGAGGCTTGATCTTAGGGTTTTCCATTCTTTGCTTGCCAAGGGTGACATGATGGTTTAAAGTTTATGGCGTATCATATTATATTCCATTTATACATTATAAAAATCATTCACCTTTATGTTCATTCAAATGAACAAGTAATATAACTAAAAGAGGAAACTTGAATGCTCTCAAAGGATTCCTCAGTCCAACATCTTATTTATGAAGGAAAACAACTTGAATATCAAACTCTTTAGAAGGAATATAGTATAGGCAAGGATTCCACCCTCTTCTTAGTGTTGAGATTACATGGAGGAAATGGGGGTTATGGAAGACTATCAAACTCAAAACTTGGGTGTTTTAAAGAAGTAGTGAATAAGCTAGGGTCTTTCAAAGCAACAGTGAAGGATAATGCTACTAAAACTAATGATTTGAAGCCTTCTTTTACCCCTAGTGTCTAAATAGTAGAGCATGCAAATGAGGTGCTAAGAGTGGAGATCAGAGAGGTTTATCTGATTCAACATCACATCAACTTAGAAAAAGGGGTAGTTTTATGTATATTTAGTGGATTATGATCAATTACAATGGCTTTATTTCAATGGATTCATGCAAAATGGACAAATTATTATCAAAACTCCTTATGCTTCAAGGTTTTATATATTTTTAAATTCATTTACAAGAAGTGTGATCATATTAATCCAATAATAAAGGTTAGTCTTATGTTAGTTCAAGCAATAAACTCAAGTAAACACACTAACATTTACATTTCTAGCCTAGATACTAGAGAGAGCTTAGTAACAAACATTAAATGAAAGCACAACAAAAACATAAAAGACAATATCTCTTTTACCTTCCTTGGGAGATCAAAATGATTTGTTGAATGGCTTGATCATCTTGTGCATCAAGAAGTCTTTGATAATGGAGTTTGCTTGGCTCCTTCTCTCCTTGGCACCTTAGCTTTGATGTTGCTTGGCTTAATATTTTGGCATTATAAAACTATTACAAATCTTGTCTCTCTCTAGATTAGCATTATAACTTTGGATTATGAGATATTATAAATGAAGAGGTATGGCCTTTTATTTATAGCTTTAGGAATTAACTCTCACCCAAGGTGAGTTAGGTTTGAGTATAGGGTTAGAATGGATTCAAACTAAACCTAGGTGATTGAAATCTACCTCGAATAGAGTTAATAGTTGTCAAGTAATTATGATTTGAAATTACTAGACATGGCTCTCAAAATTAGATATTTTAGGATATTTTTAAAGAGATTGACAACTCATAAAGGCAGTGATGAAAGTCTAAAATATTTTGAATTTGTGAATTTCCTTTTTTAGATATTCATTAATTTCAAATGGATAATTCAACTAGGCATTTAATCTTATTTAACTTGTTAATTGATTTTGATTATCCTTTTAGCATTTTAAATATTTTAGTTAAGTGTGCAAGTGCCCCACTTAATAGGTTGATAATCCAAATTGAAAGTTGTGATGCCATAAGGTGATTAGGGATGAATCTATGAGAGGTTATTATTGCATATAATAGAATACCCAAATTAGGAATGTCTCAACATGATTTTGATCCTTGATGAATGATGCATAAAAAAAGCTAGGATTTTTAGTGATTCATAGGCTTAATTTGTAATAGTTGGTAAGAATCAGTTTGAAGTTCGATCGAAAGCCAGTTGTGGCTAGTTTTAGGTGTCTATAGTTTATCCTTATTTGGGAAGGAATTATAAGTTATAGGCATAATAATATATTTTCAAATAATGAAAAGGTCCTATATTCCTACAACTTAAATAATAATGGATGAATTGTACATGCCCCCTTGAGGGAGTGATTGGAAAAGGGGTCAGTGATTGATCCATTGAAAGGAGGAAATGATGAGACCAAAAAGATAATTTGGGGTGGAAAAGACTGATTTTCCCATAGGCAATTATAATCAATGGCATATGGAGCTACCCTAATTGGGTAGACAAATAGGATGAGTTACCCATAGGTAGTTATAATCATTGGCATATCTGGGACAAAAAAGGTAATGATTTTCTCAAAAGTGGTTATAATCATTGAAAAGAGGATTAGGGTAACAAAAGAATGATTTTCCCAAAGGTGGTTATAATTATGAAATGGAAATAAATGATTTGTCCATAGATGGTTATAATTATTAGTAGGATAAAAACATGCTCCAATTGGGTGGATAGAGATAATGGTTTGCCCAAAGATAGTTATAAGCATTATCATAATGAAAATGTGCCCCAATTGGGTAGAAGAAAAATAATGATTTACCCAAAGTTGATTATAATCATTAACCTCTAGATAAATCAAAACACAATGATTTAATCATAGGTGGCTATAATCATTGGTTATGTAGGTGGTTTGAGACACGATGATTTGCCCAAATGTGGTTAGAAGCATTGGCATCATAAGTGGGATGAAATAAAATTATTTACTCAGAGGTGGTTACAATCATTAACCAAATGATGGGAATATGATTTCAAAATGGTACACAGGATAAAGATGAACTTTTGTAACTTGCTAGTATGGAGATGCATGTCCTAACTAGAAATGATTAAAAATTCTTACATGATTTAATTATTATATATTCAAAATGATTTGGGTAGATCAAGAGTGTTTCAAGTGCCAAGGAGATATATCATAGTTGTATTGATGGTAAGACTTCCCAAGATAATTTTTGTTGTAGCATGTGATGATACGCATCATGATAGAACATCATGATAACTTAGCTAAAATATGTATAAGGAATAACACACCCATGATCTAATAAATAATTAAAAATAATACACCAATGTTGAACACCATGATGACAATATTAACATATGAATATGGATGGATTCAAGAATAATGTGCAAGGAATCACCCAATAAATACACCTAGACTAAATCAAGGCACAAAAAGAAATTTAAAAAACTTGAAAATAAAAAAATAGACAAATAAAAAACATGAATAAACAAAAAACAAAATAAAACAAAGAATAAACAAAATATGGTTAATCATAATGTTAGTACAGATAACACAACACAAACAAACAATGAACATTGCCCCTAGTTGATAAGAGATAATGAAATAAACAAATAAAATGGGGGGAATAGAAGAAAAAGAAGGGGGTGGCCACACTAACTCAAATGTACTCAACAAGTGGATGATGCCTAAATAGTTATATGGATGCAAGATCCAACAAAAACTTCATGCCAAATGTAATTCTCCTAGGATATGGGATAGGAGAAAATGATGAATGCAAAAAACATGATTGATGATGTAGAGCAATATGGGAAGAATGGACTCAAAAAATGAGTAGAGCATGGGATGTTAGGATAGTAAGGATGGGGAAACTAAATGATAAGTGATTTCTTATGAAGTAACTATGAATCTCAGAATCTTTAAGGCAAAGAAGTGGTCGATGGGGAGTATTTTTATAATTTTCTAGATCATTTGAAAATGTTTTTAGAATTTTTTGAGCATCTCAGCTCGATTGAGAATGATGAGACACTCAATAGTCCAAGCTTGTAAAATAATGAGAGTGATTAAACTTAAAATTTCTCACAAAATGGTGAGAGCATGGTAAAAGGTGACTGAGCTAACCTCAACATGAATTGAGTGCTACCTATATAGTCCTAGGATGGGACCTCAAGTCACTATAGTTCTACCCTACAATGGAGGAAGCTAGGTAGCAACAAATTCATAAACTAGGCAAAGTAGGCAAATGGCACATTATGACATAAGAATGGTAAGGTGGTACTTCAAAGCATGATAAAGGTGTTGTTCTTAATTTTCCCATAGGTGGTTATAATGAGTAAATAATAGTGTAGGTCAATGATACTAATTTGCCCATAGGTGGTTATAATTAGTAGCACTCAGAATAGAATGAAGTAAGGAATAAAGGATGAAAATACCAAACCACTATTGGACTAATCCAAAATATGGCCTATGTTTAGAATTCTAAATCAACTGTTGAAACTTGATCTAAATTTGTTTGCTAAAAGTTCCTATGGAACTAATGGAATAGAACCAAGGTCAAAGGGGTTGGGTATGGAGGGTGAAAATGACTCAATCAATAGGAAAGGTATGATATAATGGTATAGTAAAAATAATAATGTTGATATTATGGTCTCTCAATAGAAATACTGCTTGAGGTGTATAAATTTCATCAACTCATCAAGCTCCTTTCCATTTGATGTAGCAAGTGTGTATGCTCTAGAGCCATAGTTTGAAATAAGGATGTATGGGCCTATCTAGATGGGTTTGAACTTACCCTTGTGTTTCTTCTTCACTATGGTATTATTTTGGTTTTCTTTGAGAACAAGATTACCAAGTTAGAATTATCTATAGTTGACACACTAGTTATAGTGGCCATGGAGTCAATTCTAAATGCTTAAAGGTTATTGACTATAGCCATGAATTTTTCATCAAGTAACTCTAGCTCTTGCAGGTGAGCTACTTGGTAAGCTTCATTATCTAGAACATGTTTTATAAAAATGCATAAATAAGGTAACTCGACTTCAATGGGAAGAATGGCCTCAATGATATAAATAAGGGAATATGGAGTGGCTCCTGTTGGGGTATAGTAATTAGTGTAGTATAACCAGAGGGTACATAATATTTGGAGGTGCCAATCATAGCTGACATCATTGACAATATTTTTAAGGATGGTGATAATGTATTTATTTGATTCTTCTACTTGGTCGTTACCTTATGGGTAATATGCCATAAAAAAATGTTGAGTAATTTTTTACTCATTACACAATGATTTGACATCCTTGTTTTTAAATGATCCACCATTATCAATTATAATTTTAGATGGGATACCATAGTGACAAATGAGATGGTTGAATATAAATTTGAAAATTTGTTTTCCATTCATGTAAGTGAGGGATTTAGCTTCAACCCACTTAGTGAAATATTCAGTACTGGTAAGGATGTGTTTATGGATATTAGATGAGGTAGGGTTAATATTCTAAATGAGATCGAGGCCCCGTGTAGCAAATGACAATGGTGTAAGCATTATTTTTAGAGTTTTAGCCAAGACATGAATCAGATTGGCATGCCATTGACATTTATTATACTTTTTAACATATTCAACTAAATTTGCATCTACAGTTAGATAATAATACCTAGTACATAGGATATTTTTGGATAGGATGAACTCACTTGTTTGGGATCCACATACTCCTTCATAAACTTCCCATAATCTAATGTTTATTCTATCAAAGTTAAACAATGAAGTAGAGTTCCATCAAAGCTACAGTGGTAAAGGGTTGGTCTAAGTAAGGTGTATCATGAGGCTTGGTGGGTAAATGCCTTAATTTGTTTTCAAGATAAGTCTGGTGATATAATGTGGTCATGAAGATAGGAAAAAATGTCTAACCATATAGATCTGGGACCAATAATATCATACATCATTGCGATGGTTGAAGGTTTATTAGTTGGCGACATAAGATTTTTAACAAGGAATTGATATTTTTTACATTATTTGGAGGATATATCAAAGAGCCAATGGTGGCCATGTTATTAGCTATTCTATTACTAGCACTTGGTATGTGTTCAAACTGTACATTGGTAATCTATTATTTATAAGTGTCGATCATGGCCCTATATAACCTAACTTGTCATCCTTGGTTTGAAAGTTGTTTGTAACCTGATTGATGATTAATTGAGAATCTCTACAAACTTTGAGATGCTAAATATTCCATTGTACTACCTGAATAATCCCTATAATGAGTGTTTCATATTCAACCTGTTGTTAGTACAAAGAAAGTTGATTCATAATGAGTTAGGGATAAGATCCCCCTATAGTGTAATAAATAATAGGCCTACCCCTAATCCATGTGATATGAATGATCCATCAAAATATAGTTTCTAGTGTTGATCCTCAAGAGGTGTTTCAATGATGGTCATAATGGACTCATCTAAGAATTGTAATGTGAGGGGTTTTATATCTATAAGGGGATATTTAACAAGCTGATCTACAAGTACTTATCCTTTGATGGACTTTTGATTGATATATTCTATCTTGAACTCACTGAGAAGCATGATCCATTTAGCCATGTGACCTTGTAAATCTATCTTGATAGTAGATACTTGAGCGGATCTACTTTTGCTATACCCATGGTCTTATTGTTTAACATGTAATATCATAGTTTTTGAGTTGTAAAGACCATAGCTAAACAAGGTTTTTCAATGGGCATATAATTATGTTCATACACAACCAATGTATGACTTAGATAGTACATGACATGTTCTTTTCCATTGTCATCATGTTGATGTAAAAGTGCCCCTAGTGCTTTGTCAATGGCTAATAAGTACAATAGGAATGGATTTCCTAACATAGGTGGAAAAAAAATAGGTAGATGGAAAGATAGTCCTTTAAACATTGAAAAGCTTTCTGGCATTCATCATCCCAATGAAATGTGATACCCTTATTCACCAAGTGTGTAAATAGATGGAATTTATTGATCAACTGAGAAATGTAGAATTTGATAGACTAAATCTTGCCCTATAAACTATAGAATTGCTTCATAATGGAAGGTGGTGACATCTTGATAATGGATTATACTTTGGTTGGATTGGCTTAAATGCCTCTATGAGACACAATGAAGCCTAGTAATTTGTCTAAAGTAACTCCAAAAACACACTTCTTAGGATTGAGTCTAACCTTGTATTCATACAGTATCTCAAATATTCTTCATAGTGCTACTAGATGATAGGCCCTAGTTTTTGGTTTTCCCTATATGTCATTGACATAGTCTTTCATAATGTCACACATCATATCATGAAATATAATAGTCATGTCTCTTTAGTATGTTGCCCCAATGTTTCGAGACAAAATGTCATAACTTAATAATGAAACATTTCCCAAAGAGTGGTGAATGTTATTTTATGTTGATCTTTTAGTGCAATCTAAATCTGATTATATACTAAAAATCCATCCATCAGTGAAATCATTTCATACTTAACTGTGGAGTCAATAATCATGTCAATGTTTGGTAGATGAAAGTCATCATTGGGGTAGGCTTTGTTTATATTTTTTAAATCAGTGTAGATTATAATTCCTTCTAGTTTCTTACTGACTGGCACAATATTTAAAATCCACTCTGAATAGTCAATCGATCAAATACATCTCACTTTTAAGAGTTTTTCCAACTATTTCTTTACTAATAAAATAATATGAGGATGTATTTTGCATAACTTTTTCTTCACAATTTTGGCATCAAGATGTACCACAAGGTGGTGTACAACTAATTCAGGGTCTAAACCTGGCATGTCTAAATAAGCCCAAAAAAATATGTCAATAAATTCCCTCAAAAGGGATATAAAGGTGTCATGCTCCTCCTTAGTGAGAAACACACCTAATTTGATCCATTTTGGTTCATCTAGATTTTTTATGTTGACTTCAATAGTGTCTTCCATAAGAAGACTCAAACCATCCTTCAAAAGGGTTGACAAAGATTGGAATTGGAATATAACATTAAAGTCCTTTGTTTGGACTTGATCTTCAAGTTCCATTAGGCAAGATGAATTAGAATCTCCCAATAGTAAGAATGGCCATGCAAAAAATACTATTGAAAACTCTTAAATGATTTGGTCAAAGGCATGTTGTTCTTTAGAACTAAACTCAGACCCGTAGGCAAGTTCATTATTGGTGGTCTCTTAAGCTATGTTTGAGGAAGGTTGAACACCCCCATATAATGGCACCTAAAATAAGTTTTTACCACTAGAATAGACTTTATCATTACTTTTACAATGGTCTAAAGTGCCTCAAAGTGGTTTTCACTTTGGGACCTCAATATATTATTTAATTATTTGTGGCCAAGGGTGTTCACCAATTATCCAAAATAGGATATAGAATCTAAGTTGATTGAGAACCCTTATTTGTGGTCTCCTAATAGAACATTGTCTCTTAGTCCTAGAAAATCACAAAAGGCTTCATCATTCTCAAACTCATCTATAGGCACTATGGATTCTTGTTGGTCCCAGGATATAAGTTGAGGGTGATAAAGAGGAAGCAGATTATGGTGAATAACTAGTCTAAGGTACAAATGGCATAAGTGTCAAACAAATTGGTATTGGCTAGTTATTCATAAGGGCTATGATCAGAATCTGATTTACTACCAACATCATGATCACTATTTTTTGGCATTGAAACATGAATAAGATACATAGGGTCACCCATAAGTGGTTTAAATTTGAGACCATAGGTTCTTTTGTATTGAGTCATGTATATTGTCTCTAGAATTCCTTGCTAATTTGTCCCAATGCCTATTAATTCATAGGCATGATTACCCATGATCATATTAATAATTGGATAATTGGTGTTATTATAAAAATCATCAAGGTTGTCATTGTATAACCAAGATTCATCATTTATAAGTGGGTCCTATTATTGACTAGTGGCTAGTGTGAAAATGATAGGTGATGAACTATGTAATTTGCATTTTCCTTTTCTCTACCATTCCATGCAAGGTGGCTTGGATTTAGGTATTACATAGGACTTGGGGTTTTTTCAAAGTTTGGAAATGTGGAATGTATCATGGGTCAAATATTCTCCTAGGCTATTATCTGTGATGGTAAATTGATTAGATATTTTAGGAGGTGGTATGTGGGAAATGAAACAAGGGTATCTAGGTCAATGCAATTATCCTCTAGAAAATAAAAAAGTATTTATTTCCCCTTTTCCTTTTAGGGAACTATGTTCAATCCAAAATGGTAGTTATAGCTTTCGTAATCAGCCTCCAAATGCTTATAATGTTTGTATGGCTGCAAATATCTATAAATAGTGACCTCTGTGACACAATGAAAGAACTTGAGAGACTGGTGCAATGTTTAATGGATTACATTAATATCATGTATCAAAGGTATACCCAAAATAAAATTTTATGACAAATCAAGGTCTAAAACATGGTATAGTGTATCATGGGTCAAAGGCACAACAATAACTAGCAAGTTGATAGTGCTTTGTGGTTCTCGCTCTTCATTATTATAGGCCTTGATTGTGATATTTTTTGGTTAGAGATCAAATATTTTATATTCAAGATGATTGATGAGATTTAGAGACATAATATTTAGGCTTGATCTATTGTTTATGAGGACATGCTTCACTTTGTGTTGTATGATGACAACTTTAATGTATAATGGATGTTACGAAGAGGGCCAAAGGATGATATATCACTTTGGTCCAAGGATAAATTCCTAGATCTAGGGATATGTCCTGGGGAACTTGTGATTGGCCTAGGGACTCTATTAAGATGTTTTTGTGTATGGTATACGTACGCAACAAATCCAATATGGAAATTTATGCGAGTGTCTTATATTATTGTTCTAAAATATCAAATGTTTTATCCTTCACAATGGTATATGACTTGTTCCTTACTAGAAAAGTGGGTTGGATGGGTGTAGTGGCGAATGGATGTGGGCCTAGGATGGTAATCTTTGATCACTAAGTTGTGATTGCACAATAAGGATTATATATAGGACAATTATTATTAGTAAATGATGGTGGAGAGAGAATAGATAGGATAAGTCTTGATTGCTAGTGTACTTGCATGTGGTAATGGGGCAATGACAAGTTTTCAGTATAAGGTCTAAAAGTATTAAAAAATTTCTTGATGGTATACTTTTTTGTAGTCCTAGGTCAAGGAAGGATCATTGGCGTAGGTTGGTTGGAATTGGTTAGCAATATTCCTATCAGATTACCACTTGGTCTTATATTGATGGTAACGGTGGAAACATGACCTCTCAAAATATGGCCTATAACCTTATTATAGTCAAGTGCAAATGCATGGTAAGTTTGTTGGTTGTTGGCATCATTTTGGCCTTGGTTTCATTCATTTGGTTGATGTTGTTGCTACTAATGTTGCTGATATTACTATTGTTGTCTTGGTTATTTATACTATTGTTACTTTTACTCTGACCTTTATTATTATTGGTATGTTGTGGAAAAGAGTTTTGATAAATACCCAAGTTTTGATTAGATGTAGAAGCTCTATTATCCAATTTTATCTCCCTATTTTCCAACATATTTTGAATGAGATGTTTAATTTTCACACAATAACATAAATTATTTCCATTAACCTGATGGTATTCATAGAAATCATTTTGTCTATATGAGTCTAGGTAAGGGATGCCTTTAGGATAGTGCTTTAAAATAAGCTAACTAATCATATTAATAGTGGATAAATTTTTAAATATAGCTTAAATGGGATCTCCAAGGTCACTAAAAATGTGATGATTAGGCACATTTCTCCTTGGAGGAGGAAGGGTTTTCAAAGTTAAAGGTTGTTGCATTTATTTCACTA
The DNA here is from genome assembly GCA_037957365.1 of Torreya grandis. NCBI lineage: Eukaryota > Viridiplantae > Streptophyta > Pinopsida > Cupressales > Taxaceae > Torreya > Torreya grandis. Next base: position 1,229,444 of record JARHVA010003561.1, on the reverse strand, counting down.
GTCTAGTTTGCTACGAAGGCTATGTTTATTGAATGGGTTATTGGTGAGGAGTAATTTGTATTTGCAGTGTGGATTGAGTAGACAGTGTTTGCATCATTTGAACATGTCATGACTTGGTTACTCCATTTTTAACAACATTATTATTGCAATTAAACTATTTGGATTTTTCATAATTATCAGACTGGGCTAGTGCTGACGCTTGCACTTAGGCTTGGTTGTGACTCTAATTTTGGTCATTTCCTTGGTTTTGACTTTAATTTTGGTTTGATGAGGTAAGATTGATAATACATTTTTTAATAAGGGCCTTTTTGATTAGTAAACCTTTGTCAATGATTTTATTGAAAGTTTGTGTATACTATAACTCTAAATGGTAAGATATATCAATGTGTAAATTTTGGGTAAACATAATGGATAATTATTTATCTAGTAAACTATGGGTGAAATTTATAGCAAGTGATGTCCATTTCCATAGATAGCTCATGAAACTTTTACCAACCTTCTATTTGGCTTGAGTCAAATCTACCAACAAAATCTCATGTTTGAGATTGTAGGAAAAATGTTGTACAAACTTGTCTAAAAGGTCATCAAAATTAGATATTGAGTTCTTCAATAATTTTATAAACCACTCCAAATCTTGTCCTACTAGACTCTGAGGAAATAAAATTAAGAGATATATGTCACTATAAGCCACTAACTAGCAAGCAATTAAGAATTTTATTAAATGGGATTTTGGGTCTCCTTTACCCTTGTACTTTTAAAACTTTGGTGGCTTGTACCCTTGAGGAAATGGTATTTAAAAATACTCCATGTTGAATTGGTAGAAACACACATCATCCAACTTAAAATTCTTGGTCTATTTACCCACTTGGATGGTGACAATTGCATCTTTTATTTACTACATTTTTTGTGCTAAGAAATAGAATGGAATATTGGCCTGAGGTGGAGTCTAGGTAGTCAAAAGTGAAGTACTTTGACTGGGGTATAGTGGAGGCATGGTTTGATATGGAAATGTTGGTTTGGATAAATATCTAACTAGGAATATGCATCTACAAACTAGGATGCATTTTCTAAAATTACACACATTGAGGTGTAATATTCTAGTTTGGTTTTCGTATATAGGTCTCACTTTGAGGGAATTATGGTTGAGATGGAAGGATATGGATTTAAGTGAATTAATATGCCTACTGAGGTTGAATAAGGACTTATTACCGACTAGTGAAACCTGGCTGAATAAGGGGAACTTATTATAAAATAAGGCCCTGTCACTGAATTTGAGGCACATTTGGAACAAAAGGTAATTATTGCATAATTAGTACTTGTGGGAATGTAGTAATTCATTATTACATGAATACTTGTTGTAAAGTAGATGCTTGTTGAGAATGCAACATTTTTTCATTGACCAATAGGCATACATGGTTGAATATACAAGTTTGTGAAGGCAACAACATGTTGGTCTATGATTATTGAGACATACTTGTCACTACCTGACGAGGTGGAACATTAGTTACCCCCTATTGAGGTGGAGGAATGTTTTACCTTTACTACATTGGTATACTAGATTTTGCTTATTGTTTTAGAATGTTTGTCATCACCTATTATGGTGGATTAACATTATTTATATTTTACTGAGGCAATGCATTGGTTTACGCTTGACTACTTAATCCTTGTGGTTGCATGCTTGAAGAAGCAGCTAGTTGGAGATTAGAGATAACTTGTGGTTGGGAGGTATAATTTATTTCCCCATATTGTTGTGAACCAATCATGGTGTTAATTAAAGGAACTTATTGTGGATTAGTTATTTATGCAGTTATACCACTTTGACCTAGATAGAATGACACTTACGTGTTATCCATTATGTTTGGCACATTTGTCTGCGTAGAGGTAGTAGACACTTCTTCAATATTTAGGGCATAGAACATGTTTCCAACTAAAGTGATTTTCCTAAATGTGTCTACACCCAAATTATCTTAGCCTATCAATTTGATTAAGACTCTTTTTGAAGGAGCTATCTCAATAAGTGGAGCATTTGACATGGTCATATTATTTAAATTATGCACCAAACTCAAATATGTCTGATATGCTATCTATATTTATATAAAATGGCCCCCATGAGACCTTTTCCTATAACAAGCATGTGTGGGTCCTTATATGGCATTGACACTAGAGCTTCAAGAGTGCTAGAAGAGACCTACTCATTATTTGGATTGTAAGGCATGTTGTAAGGCACTCTTACTAGACTTGGCAAATTTTCATGGGGGAAGTCTACTAGAAACTTGGCCCCTACCTCTGTGGCTCTAATTAAAACTTCATCCTTATTTGATATCAAGTGATGATTAAACAAATAGGAATCATATGTCGATGGCATCATAACATATTAAAATTATTATTTAAATTGGTCCACAATCGATGGTATGTTAGCTAGGTATCGTGTTGTTTGTTCTTGGTCCTAATATGAGTATGGAGGCATGTTGACCAAATAGTGAGCTAAAAAATCTTGGTTTTATTCCCCTGATTGATTATTGTAAGGTAGATAAGGATCCATCTCATAAACTACATCATCACCATAGGAGTCTCGAATAAAGTCATCTTGTGCAACCACATTATCATATCCTAGATTGTACATGGTTCCACTATGAGTATAGTGACACATATTCAAATCAATGATGAATGTTTCATGACAAAGGGTCTATATTTATATAAAATATAAAAAATAATTTCCAAAATTCAAATGGTTTAAACTTGGTCTAAAAGGTTTGAAAAGTGGAGTTGTATCTCCAAAGAGGTCGATGCTAAAATTTGGTAAAAAACAATCTAACGTTAGATGTCTAACATCAAATGTCTCACACAAAAAGGTTAAGTGGCTGAAATAAAAATAAGAATGCCAAACTCTAGGGATGAAGTGTTTTAAACAAGTCTAATCTAAGAAAACAAAAGTTTCTAGGCCTTTTAGAGAAGGCACAAAATCTAGGCTCAAAATAGGCATGTGCTAGGTATTTTGGAAAAGGCACAAAAGCTAGACTTAAAACATGCATGTTTTAGGCTTTTTGGAAAAGGCACAAAATCTAGAATTTTAAACAAAATAAGATAAGAGATTTAATCTAACAAATCTGAAACTCTTTGGCATAAACTAGGCATTTAGATTTAGACATGAACTTGGTCAATTGGTATAAGGCATTAAACAAAATGCATATGGAAGATAGGTTATTTCTCCTAAATCTAGGCATAAACAATAGTTTTCAATTATAATAAATAATCAACCTAAGTTGCACAACCCAAAAGAGAAATATCGATGTCTAGGCCAAAATTACACAAGGCATAGGCATAAATCAATCAATGTTTGGATTTGAACTTAGCAAGGTTAATTTCAAACTCAACTTAGGAAAACTAGGCTCTTTGAACAAACAATAATCTAGACAAGAAAAAACAACATAACAACACTAGGTAAAGATCCCAAAGACACACATAACATTGGTTTTGAATTAAGAATTTTAACACAAGGAAAAGAAGTCTATGAAATGATTTGAGTAGTGTAATAATTTTATTATTCTCTAAATATATGATCAATGATTTATTTCAAGACTCAAAGGCATAAGAACCTAGAATTAATTGGACAACGTAATGACACCCTTTTCAATCAAATGACACACACAAAAAATATTTATCAAAAGACTAAGGCAAAGACATGATATCAAATGGGTGATGTAACACCTCCTAAAAAAAAGGAGATATATATGAACAAGAATAGTTTTGATGTGACAAGATACAAAAATATATTATACTCAAAACCATGTAATAAAGAATAAAAGTGACACAAACACCTAAGTGTAACATCCTAAATCCTAAAATTGATAAGGTTGCATAGTACTACCAAATTTATTCAATATATTCACTCTTGGGAGGATTTTAAGTGTTAATCCAAAAATAAAATCACATGAAAAGTAGGTTATTTAGGCTTCCTCTTCTCCCAAGAGTTTTTATTGTGACATGAAACTTTGAGTTACTTGCCTACATCAACAGTATGTTTGTGACAAGTGGGGTTGTTATAAAATATCAATTTTTGCATGTTTTTAGATGGTCCTAAGTGTGGCTACCACTAGAGATTCAATCATGTCTATTGGATCCATATTAACTAGCTTGTTTTGAAAAGGTCTTATCCTTTTCACAACTACTACATCCATCACTTGATTAGTGTAGTGTGATGTCTGAGTCACCCCTATGGTATGAGGTGGAGTACCACTAATGGAGCTTGTTTAACCACTCAAACAAGTGTCCCAATGGGTCACCCTCAATTTATATACCCCATCATGGAGTGGGGTTGAAACTATGCCAAGAGATGAATTCTTAGGTCAATGCTTCCCTAAATAACCTATGAGGAGGCAATTAACTCCCACTCACAAGCCAAAATGCATGAAAAATAAAGACAAGTGAAAATACTTTAGGGTCATGTTTAAATCATCCAAACCATATGTATTTGAGGAGGACCTTAATGATGTTCTTTTCAAACTTTTGTACTAAAGTGACCAAGGCAAATAATAAGCACTTTTGATCACCTGAGTTCCCTAAATGAGATGGGAGGAGAACATACACACGTTACTCTTTTTTCTTAAAAACAAATAACTTCAACAAAAATAAAATAAAAATGAAACTCTTAAGAGTATTTATTTAGTGTGAGAGTTTATTTTAATCACTAAAACTAAGTGTGTAATGAATTTTGGGCCCCTTGACATTTGTTGTTTGAAAAATTTGCAAAAAATATTTCAAAAACAAAGCTTGAAAACAACTAAGTTCATTTTAGGCACCAAACAAAAATGTGTGTAAGATTTAACCATATTCAAACATGGCTTTTTCCACCTTAGGGTCTATTATTTATTAAAGGGTTTTCCTACTTAGAATACCAAAATTGAATGAGAAAATAATGTTTTGGATTTTGTTCTTAGATTTCTCTATTTTTCTATCTTAAAGATTGATGTTGGCCTACAAAGATTGATACCAGTCAATCCAAAGGGATCGATGATGGTCAACACAGATTGATGTTAGTTTCTTGAAAAACACAAAAAAACATGATATGGATTTCATAAAAATGACTTTTATCAAAACAATCATAAAAAACAAATATCTCTCTGGATCATATAGGAAAATGGTTAATTAAACAGACAACACTCAAGCCCAAAAACACAAAATGAAAATTAGAAAACTCAAGAAAAACTCATTAGTCATGTTATTGTCATGCTATGATCTTCACACAGGGGTTGATATTGGTCAAGGCTAATTGACGTCAGTTCTAAGATCATCCATGTCAATTATAGAAGGATCGACATTGATCTCAGTGTAAACTATGTGTTGCTAAAAAATAGAATTATGTGAAAGACAAAGTTAAAACTCAAGCTTTGAAGATTCTTAAGCATTCATTATCAAAACTAAAAGTTGTATATTAATCTCCTTTCTTGTATGGGATGCTCCATAATGTCCCATTGGGTATGTCATTATGTGATCATAAGAATCCAAGAAGGGAGGTTAGTCTTATGTTAGTTCAAGTAATAAAACTCAAATAAACACACTAACACATATACTCCTAGCGTAGATACTAGGGAGAGCTTAGTAACAAACACTAAATGAAAGCATAACAAAAACATAAAATACAATAAATATTTTACCTTATTTGGGAGCTCTAAATTCTTTGTTGAATGGCTTACTTGGCTTGTGCATCAAGAAGTCTTTGACAATGGAGTTTTCTTGGCTCCTTCTCTCCTTGGCACCTTGGCTTTGATGTTGCTTAGATTAATATTTTGGAATTATAAAACTATTGTAAATATTATTTATCTCCAAATTATCATTATAAATTTGGCTTATGAGAGCTTATAAATTAAGAGGTATGGCCTTGTATTTATAGCTTTAGGAATTAACTCTTACCCAAGGTGAGTTGGGGTTGAGTTTAGGCTTAGAATGGGTTCAACCTAAACCTAGGTGAGCTAAATCTAACTCTAGTAGAGTTAATATTTTTCAAGTAATTATTATTTGCAATTACTAGGAATTTCTTTCAAAATTAGATATTTTCAAAGCGCTTGACAACTCATAAAGGCAATGATGAAAGGCTAAGATATTTTGAATTTCCTTTTTTTAGATATTCATTAATTTCAAATGGATAATTTAACTAGACATTTACTCTTATTTAACTTGTTAATTAATTATGATTAGCCTTTTATCATTTCCAATATTTAATTTAAGTGTGCAAGTGCCCCACTTAATAGGTCGATAGGCCAAATTGATAGTTATGATGGCGTAAGGTGATTAGGGATGAATCTGTGAGAGGTTATTATTGCATACAATAAAATACCCCAATTAGGGATGTCTCAACATGATTATGAGACTTGATGAATGATGCATAAGAAAATTTGGGATGTTTAGTGATTCTTAGGCTTAATTTTCAATGGTTTCTAGGAATCAATCTAAAATCTAAATAAGATCCAGTTGTGGCTAGTTTTAGGTGTCTACAAGGCCTATGAGCGAGTCTTCAAAGAGGGACCCTGGTTTTGGGGGAACGAGAGGCTTATACCACTCCCCAATTTCTAGATTTTGACACATATTCTCAATCTATAACCAATTTTCCTATTTGAGTTTGACTGCCCTATCTCCCCTTTTATTTATACTTGGCCTTATAAGAGATTAGGGATTCATTGGGAACCTTCATCAAAGTTGATAATGTGAGATCTAAAATAGGTTTATGTACATATGATTGAATGTGTGTTGAGATAGATTTCAATAAGAGATTTTAGGATAATTTGTCTCTTAGGTATGAGAATCAACACTAGATGCAAGCATTGGATTATAAAAATATGAAATTTTGATGTCTTATTTGTAAACATCTTGGACATCTTCATACTACTTTCCCTATGAGATACTCACGTCCATTAAAAAAATAAAAGGTTGAAATCAACATCTAAATGATGGAGTTTTTCACCTAAAGAGGCAATGGAGGAATATGAGACTTAGGAGGATGTCAAAACCCAACCAAAAAATAATATAATAATCAAGGTGCTAAAGATAACTAGGGTAAGGAATATGCCCCTGTATCAAGGGGAGGAGAAGTATAAAATTCCACTAAGGATTGTCCTGAATGAGATTCTAGTAAGGGGAGGATAAGTACAAAATTCCATTAATGATTATCCTAAATGATATTTTGGGAGGGCAAGTGAAGAGAATTCATGAATCAAAGAATTCAAAGTTAGTTAAGGAGTTGTTGAATCCCTTGATTACAAAACTCTTAAATTCTAATACTCCTCTTGACTATCAGGCTTCAGATTTATAGATAGTCATGAGGGAAGCTGCTTAAGGGATGTGGTAGGATGTTAAAAAGAAGAAAGGTAAAAGGGATGGACTGAAAAGGCTATGTGCTATATATCCCACTATGTTGGTATTTATTTTTTGGTCTATGTTGGTATCTTTTTGCTATTTTAACACTATGTTGTGTTGATTCTTTCTTTGATGTAGTCGATTTCTTATGTTTCTCGCCTATTGGGGTGCTTTAAATTGAGTGGTTTCACTTTTCTTTACTTAGGATTTTTCCTCTAGAATGCTGAAAAGCATGTGAACATTTAATTTCTTATTTCAATTAAGATGAATTTATGACTTCTTTTAGGAAAAAAAATAAGACAATATAATATAATTGTAAATTCCAAGAAGAGGAAAGATAAATTGGGGAATTTGTAAATTATTATTAATTTATGCATTGAATATGGCATCTTACCAAACCCAATGAAATTATTTTTTGGGGTGGGAAAGGGGACATTTGGTTTGATACCCATTCTTCATTTTAAAAAAGGGACATAATAACTTTTTTTTTAAATTAACTTTTTAAAAATATGTACCCCTAATTTTTATAGACTACTATCCCTATTAAAAATATTTTTAAGAAGAATTAAGTAATTAAATGGGATCATGGATCCAACCAGTCCTTTAGAAATATAAAATAGGCAATAAAATGGGCTCCAATCCTCATGAGCCTAGACTATGCTAAAGAATTATACATATTATCTCTTGCATCTCCTTATACAATGGTTTTTATTTTCTCATAAAAAAATGAGAAACCAAGAATAACTTATTAAATTTTAAAACAAATCCTTGCAACATGTTAAAATGAAGTACACCATTATATAAAATCAAGCATATTCCTTGGTTAAGGCAGTTAAAGCATTTAGGTATAATATAATAAGTGATAAGGTAAAGCCATATGTTCCCCATACCATGGTGAAGGATATCTTGCCTCAATTAGAATCATCAGGTAAGAGATGCAGGATGGTCAACAAACTTTGATCTAGAAGTGCATACTAACAAATTGAAGAAGGGACATGTTTTTTGCTAAATTTATGGCTCAAGAAAATTTAGATGTAATAGAGGTTAATAAGCATAAACAAATTGGATAAGGGACATGTTTTAGCTAAATTTATGGCTCAAGCAAATTTAGATGTAATAGAGGTTAATAAGCATAATGAGTGCATTTTGGATACCATAGATGAGCTTGATCAATCCTCCTGGTATAGGGATATCATATATTATCTAAATAATTCATCATGTCCTCTTAATAAGAATAAAGTATGAAGAATTGATTTAAAATTATTAGTAAAAAATTATATCATTATAAAGAAAGGGTTTTACCCAGAAAGACTTTGAAAGGGTGTTAATTAATATTAATCCCATAGATAGATTTAAAAAATACATGAAAGATTATGTGGTGGCCATTATGCTACTAGGACCACTGCACAAAATATCATTATGATAAGTTACAAGTATCCAACACTTTTCATGAATACAACCATGATAGTGAGGAGATGTGATTATCACTAGAGGTTTTGTAGGTAGGATGAAAGAAATTGGTGCCCTTGTACTTAGGCTAGTTTTTCTAGAGGCCCCATTTCAATAATGGGGATTGGATTTCATTGGAAAAATAATTAAAAAGTCAACTAATGGATATAAATATATTTTGGAATATACAAACTAATTTACTAAATGGGTTGAGACCATCCCCACAAAGAAATCAAATCATTAAGGGGCGATTCTAAACTTCATACAAAAAAATATTATCACAAGGTTTGGGGTCCCTATTAAGATAGTAACTAATATTTTCCTATGCTTCATAGATATAGACATATCTAACATGTGCATAGAATTCAACATAGATGTGGCTTACTCATCCAAGTATTACCCAGAGGGAAATGGATAAGAAGAAAATGTCAACAAAAACATATTAAATATTTTTAGAACACTAGAATGAACAAAAAAAAGTGGGAAGTATAGCTAAGATATGCAATATGGGTAGATAAGATGCCTATTATTTACTCCATAGGTAAAATTACCTTTGATTTGGTGTATGGGACACGTAAATATATGTTTAAGTTTGGAACTATACAAGTTTATGCAGTAAATAGATGAATAATATTTTTATTCTATTACAATGAAAGTTAATCAACATATTGAACTAGGTTCATGAAACGTGCATCAAGTATACAAATCAAATAAAGAGATTGTTTGAAAAGAAGGTCAACCTAAGGTAGTTAAAATTAGGTGATGTGGTGCTATTAAGGGATAACAATCACAAAGATAAAGGAACACATCAAAAATTTGATCCCCTATGGACAAGGCCATATTCCATTGATAGAAAATATGAGAAAATACATTGCTCCTCACTAAAATACATGGTGACTTGTTGTATCTACTTGTCAATGGGAAACACTTGTAAAATATCATCTAATGAGGGATATAATTGACATTGTATAATGTAAATAACGTTTTTCCTTCCCCTTGTGCTCCCCATGTAACATCTTGGCTGATTTGTTTGCCCTTGATTGTGTGAATTTGGATGGACCTATGTTTTACTTGCCTCCTTATGTGTTTTTTCCTTTTTTTTGTATATGTATTTATTCTCCTATGTGATGTGAATATTTTTTTGAGGTGTTGGCTTGACTTTTAGGCTCTTATTTATGTCTAGGAAATAATCTAAAATAAGGTAAAAACCATAAATATTGTCTAATGTTTGGTCTAATCAACATAAAATATTCTAGTTTCTCTAAGTACCCATAGTTGGTTCACATCCCCAATTTGGAGCCATTATTGGCATTCACAAGTGCCCCTTGCCAAAATATCAAAGTTTGGGTCAAAATGTTCAACCGTGAGTATGAATATACTATTTTTAGGGTGTCATTCCTCAACTAAAAATACATTTTATTCTTATATTTTTTTGTCTAAGTGTAATTATATTACATAAAAACCAAAATTTGCATCTTCAAGAGTTATAGAATTTGGAAAAGATACCCAAGGACAAATATGTAACAAAACAAAGTAGAATATTAAGTCATGTGACACATAGGGGTTCACTATGAAAATAAAATGAACTGATGACTAAATATACAAATAAGGTAAAATGTGTAATGGATGTATTGTTAGATGATCACTCAATATTCAAGGTAAAAAGAAATCTTAAGTTTGTATGCCAAAAAAAGAGAGATAAAATGTGCATGGTTCAAGTGTTCACCCCTTGACATAAAATGGAATCCATGTTCAGTCCGCTAGGCCAAAAATAGAAAATGAGAAATGTAGCTTATTCACATTTTCAGGATCACCTCAAATAAAATTAAGATGCATGGTTGAAGGTTTGAATAATAAATTCAAGGAGATAACCTTATTCATGTGATATCCATTCATATCATGTTTTAATGGATGTTAAGTTTATAAATTTAACAAGGGAGTTTTTTTCAAAATTTCTTATTTGAGTGTTTGTTGAAAAGTCTTTATCTTTAAAAACTCTAAATCCATAAAACCAAAAAGAGAAAATGTGAAATAAATCTTATTTTCATGTTCATGGATCACCTCAAATAAAAGTAAAATGAATGGTCAAAGGTCCAAAGCAAAAAATTAAGGATATAGACTTACTCAGGTGATCACCCTTAAATGTATTTTTCAATGGGTGTTAAATTCATAGACCTTGACAAGGAGGTATTTTTAAAAATTGATTATTTGAGCGTTCGTTAGTAAGTTTTCCTCTAAAAATTATAAGTCCAAAATCCCATTAGGTGAAAACATGTGGGCATGCCTTGTTCACTTTGTTGGAAATGGTCCATATAGAGAAATATGATAGATTCATAAGTCTAACAAGATAAATACACTATGAGTTGTTATTTATATGATCTCCTTTGAATCCATTAAGATATACAAAGGATTTAAAAAGTAAATTAGATTAATATGAATCTATTAATGAATCAAAAACATTATTAACATCACATGGATATCCTAAGATGGAACCTATAGATGATAATTGAATAAATATATCATATTAATAATAAGAAATTAGGAATAATGAAAGAGATTCCATCATTAAGTTTTATAGAAAAGAGTTATTATTTTATGTATGATATAGGTCCAAAATTGATAGGATGATATATAATGTATGGAAGTGTGACCTTGGAAATATTTTTGTCCCAAACTACTTCGAAGACCATAACATTAATATATGGAATAATGATAAATATTCCATGAAGAAGACAATTGTTAGGAATTTTGAAGGGAAAATGCTGCTAGACATTAGTACCAGTAATATTAGAGAGATTTTTGGGCTCACCCAGATAGGGTTAAAACATGTAAACATGAGACTAGCATAGTTAAAATATAGAAGCAATGATAAATTTATAGGAATATGGAATTACAAAAACATGTCATTGATCATGAAGTTATACCTCATAGGGAGAGATATATGGAGGATGACATATTGGAACACTTTGATATAACCATGTTTTTAATGTATATCCAACATTAAATGTCAATGTTTTCTCAGTTTTTTGGTGATGAAAATTATATGTGGGTAACTAGAAAAAGAGTAGTTATATAGGTGGAAATCCTTTATTACCACAACCTAGTTACCTATGATTATGGAACATTTATTTATAATAAAATACATGACCAACTGGTGAAATATAGGAGATATGTGGGATCTAAAAGGTTTTGGTACTACTCCCACCTTTTATATATGTATATTACCATGAATTATAAATAAAAGTTGGTAAACTTAAGAATTGAGATAAGGGTTCATGATGTCAAATCCAAATAAAAAATAATGAATCTAGTGTAGGCATAGACTAATAACTTATAAAAACATTGTAAGTGTGATGAATATAATTAATTTGAGGATTAATTTGTTCAAAAATAGTACAAATTATTTCATGAGAGAGATAAACCAATATTGAGTGTTGTTTCAATGAAAGTCCTTAGAAGTTTATAATATGCTCATGAGATTAGTGCCACCTATAATTGGGTTGATTTGATGGTTAATTCCACATGGTACTTATATAAGATTATATGGATATCATGTGGATTATTTCTTTCTCTCATTAAAAATACCCCTTAGAACCTTGTGTCAATAAATTATCAAAAATATAACTTCTTATAGATACCCAAATCAGGTCACAAGTGCTTGGCAATGTTAATTCTTGGCATATCTTGATCCACTTGACTTACACTCAAATATAACTCTTATTCACCATTCCTCTAGCCATTTATATATATATGGGCTTGATCCCTCTATTCACCATCATTAATACATAAGAGTTCCCAAATCATTACTCAAATTGTTTTATATCACTCTGATATTGATTTTGGCCATAGGCCAATTATTCCTACTTTTCTAGGACAAGTTCATATTATACAGATAGGTCCATTGCCATGGACCTATCCACTTAGTATGAACTCATCCCCACATCATTTAATGACTAATTTAAAAAAAATTAAATATCTATATGGATTATCTCTCATGTTTCACAAGTCAACTAAAGGAAATTATTCAATTGGACTCCTATAAATACAAATCAAAGCCTCATTTCAAAGGGACTTTATATCTATCTAGAATCTATCTATTACACTACTACACATTGAGAAAATATACCCTATTCTTCCCAAATTTAATATCAATATATAGGATCAGTCACAAGCCAAATCTAAAGCGTTTCAAATCAAGTCAAGAGCCAACATTGTCAAATATTAAATCCAAATTACTAGTTGTATGCATATAGTGAAGGAACATATTTACAAAATCACATTAGGTGAGAGAAATATATGTGGATTTATACCCTCATTAGAAGATATAAATACATAGGTAGTGGTCAATCATTAATGGGGGTGATTGGGGTCAACTCAACCCATCACACTTCCCCTTATTTTTTGTAGGTTTCAAGCTCTCATAAGTACACCTAAGGTTTCCAAGGAAATAAGAAGGATAACAAAGGTATTTGTGTGGAATTAACATAATCTAAATAGCCAAACCCTCTTATAAAACAAATGCAAAGGTGGTATAACAATCACATATTCATCATTTTCACAAAGAACAAATATGTAGTCAATAGACAAGACCACACTGCATAACTATCAAGGGAAAGTAGATATGTCTAGATACCTCCACATTATTTATTCCCAAACTTGAGGTATTACAACCCTATTTCATCTTATTTTCCACTATCAAACACCTAGTACAACCAACCAGAACTATGAAAGTGTCAAGTATCTTACTCTTGGTTTTATTTATTGTATTTATCTTATGCCACTTGTCAATCATTTTCAATTGTCAATTTAACCTTTACATTTAAAATTATTGTTAAATTTCATATATTAAAATTTGAATAATATTTCAATGATTTATGCCTATTGAATACATTAAATAAAAATAGGTTAGAACACTTTTATGGATGAAGACTCCATTAGGGTTTGGAAATCAGGTCTTCTTACTTTTGAGGACCATTTAGGAGATTTCACATTTGAACATAGATGTGCCTTGATGATTTCTAAAAATTCCATATCTAAGATGTGCTTAAGAACAAAATAAAAAAGGAGATGTGATCTAAAGAGGGTCTTTCATGAAAATATAAAATCCACAAGAAGTGGCTACCCTCATGATTATAATGAGTAGGAGGATTTGTGTAAGAACTGTCTGGATGGAGAGGTAATGGAGATAAAATTATTATAGAGCATATTCACACTAAAAAACAAACAAACAAAAAATAAAATTCATCCTATGTCAAGGCATGCCCTAATATTTAAAATGTTATTATGAAGATGGAGAAAATCCTGGATAACATTGAAAACTACATAAATTCTACATGTTAGTAGGGGATTGTGAATAGTAAGTCACAAAAATTATGTTATAGTTTTAGTTATGACATGTGTGTATATTTTAACCAGTGATATGAATGGATAGGATAAAAGGAAGGTTGAATGCTTCCTAGGAATAAAATGAAGAGTCAATAAGGTGAAAAATCATGTATACTCTATAAATAGTGTATACCTATAATGAGAGAAGGTTGTTCATTATTCTAAATTCCTTAGGAGTAGATAGAAATAATAATATTACTTTGTTTTTAATTATATGATGTATTCCTAGCTATTTTATATTTATATATATATATATATATATATATATATATATATATATATATATATATAATGTTAGTTTGCATGTTGATATTCTATCTAGTTCCACTATAATAGAGTATATGAATCCTTTACATGTCTCTATTATATGGATTTTCTAATATTATTTTATTGAATTATTGTGATAATTTAGGGTTACTCGAGCTAAGGTAGTTTTTGAATATGTACTTTACCACTTTTTGTCTTGTGAATATGTGTAACTTTTAGTAGACTACAACTTTAACAAGTCATGATGAGGATTTCCAGGGACCATTTCTAAAATAAGTTTTATTTTTGGGACCCACGTGATGTTAAGATGATTACTAGGTTAAAGAAACACCAAGAGATGAATAAAGCATAGGATCACAAGTTTTATGAGGAAGAATATGTTATATTAGAGATATGTGCACAAGAAATCATTAATTAAAACATATATGGTGATATATATGAAATATTTTGGTATGAACTTATGGAATTGCTAGAATCATAGTTTTCAAGATTATAACACTAATATTTTTGGCCTCGTAGAATGGATAATTTTTAATGGTATGAAGGGAAAGTGGAAAAGCTATGAAAGTTGAAAACTAAGTGGATACAAGAAATTAACCACTGGGTGAAGAAAACATTTGATGGGTACATATCTTAGTTTGTGGTTCAAGTATATGTTTCTTTTGAATTGTGTATGATTTTTTTATGAAGGACACAAGAGGAAAGTTTCTAAATAATTTACCTCTACTAATGACTATGTTGGATATGGAAAAATATATGGTGTTAATTTCAATTGACATGGATTAGTCAAGTAAAGTAAAATGGGGATGTGATCTACAAAAGGTGAATGGAGTGGAGGTGAACCATTATGAATAGATAGAAGATGAAGCCCCGTGAAAATAAATAAAATAAATGAGTTGAAAATATGGAAAAGGCCAAGAAAATAACTAGGCTTCAATTTGAATTTAGACAATATAAGTATGGGAATTTCTTTTTGATGCAAAACATTTGAAGAAAGCTATGAGTAGGAATTTATGAAGGAAATTGTAAGAATTGGGAGGCAACAAACCTCCACTGGAAGGGATTGTGCCCAAGAATTAGAGTGAGCTAGATGAAACTAGAGGGATCATAATAAGATATCAAGAAATAATTTCCATTTTAGAATGGGAATGAGAAAGTGGTCAGAATGTCACATGCACAACACTAAAGGACAAAATAGAGTAGGGTAGCATTAAATTTAAGAGGTATCTTGATCTTCATAATGTTTTCAAATAGGAATAAAATATTTTTGGTAATGAATTATATGGAAAATTTTCCAACTAAGGAATGAAAACACCTCATTCATATTTAAGGAACACATCCACCATGTCATCATAATTAGATCAAGTGGTAGCAACAAGAAATACATTTTTTTTCAAAAAAATTGAGTAATATAGGAAGTCATCCAATGAAATCAAGAAAATATTAACCAGATGAAGAATATAATCTAGCTCAAAGACTATCGCAATAAAGGTTGCCAAGTGAGGCATAATTAGATATAAAACTAGTCTTTTGAATGCATTATCATACCGTTATTCTCTAAATTTGGTATATTGAATGATTTTTTTGGGTAAGATGTCATGTCATTCACATCAATCACATAAACTATGGATGAGATAGAGATGGATAACAACACCTAGGGGTTGGAATAAAGAAGAGTTAGCAATGGAGATGAAACAAGGGCTTATGGGGTTTTTAAGGTTTCAAAATTTACTTAGAGTGATGATTCAGGGTTTATAAATCAATTTATCTCTTTTTTGTTGAGAGCATCAATAAGGTGATGAAGTGAAAATATCATTCAAAATGTAATAAAGGATAACCATCAATGTGAGCCTACCCATTATTTGGATGGTGATTTGAGAAATTTGTTCAATATGACTTAATTTATACCTTTTATTTTTCCTAAGGGAAGATATGAATCTTTGTTATTTGATTATTCCTCCTTATCTTCCTTTTTTTGATCATCTCCTTTAAATTCCATCTCTTCTTCTTCCATCCATTTTGGAGAGCCTCATGAATCAAATTTGGATGGATTGTAAGTATCAAGGATGCATTTACAAACCCTGTATTTGTGGCTTCTTCTAAACTTGTGGTTTTTTAGGCACTCGACTTTATTTAACCATAGATCTATAATTTTGAAGGATGTTTTTATGAGAGTGGAAATTACTAGGTCAAACATCCATTATTTTGATATGATAATATCATATAATGGATTAGTCTCCCACTCTTGCTCTAAGAAAATTTTATGCTTGAATTCCACTCCCCATTCATATTCGATAATTTAGTTGTGACTCATGAAGTGGCTAAGATTGATTCAATTTCTCCTTGTTCCTTAACTTTTATGGGATTTGTGATTTATTCTGCAATAAAAGACTTGTTTTCAAAGGAAAATAAAGTTTTTGAGATGGTTGATGACTAAAAAAATATTGATAATTGGAAGGATGGAGAAAATGAGTGGAGTGGATGTTGTTGGAGTAAATGATCTAGAGGGAGAAGGAACATTTATTGTTTAGAAGCAGGTAATGAGGAAACTATGAAATAAGGAAAGGAGATTGTTGTAGAAGGACAATTTGATGCTATAGATTGACCAAATGTGGGATCTATGATGGAGTAGAGGACTGAAAGAATGGATGATGTTGAACTAAAGGTGATAGTGGTGAAGTAGCTAGGATCTTACCAATTTTTAGACCATTTGATTTACCTATAAAAGTGTCCCTTTTTCCTCCTTATATGTTCAAATTTGGGACTCTTTGTAGTCTAGTTTTGATTTAGGAACTTGATGGGTCTAGTGTTGTAACTATTTTTAGGATTTTGGTTGGTTATTTTCATTGAAAGGAGATGGAAATGCTGAATCAAAATGTCCAATAAAATATTTTACATCATTAAGTGTGAGTGATGGGTGGAATACTCACTTTGGAAGATGTTGAGGGAGGTGGTAAGAGAGAGAACATGCTAGGTCAATGATTAAAGGATGAATTATATGAAGTTGTGGGAATTTGGTTACTAATGGAGGATGTAGGTGGTAAACAAATAGAGTTTGTATAAAATGGTGGCATGCTATAGTTGGTGGTGGATGAAAGGTGTTTTTGGAGAATGTGGTGGTGTGACAATAAATCATTCAAGCTATGACAAAGTCAATTTTTAGTATATCTTATCTTGTATCAATTTGGTTAGCCTGCTTAACTATGAATTTCTACCCTTTGATTCTTCCCATTACATCTAGGAAGTTTGGTTTACTACCTTCACTGCTAAGGCTTCTTGGTTATAGTGATGTCTCATTTTTTTTACTAAGGGGGGACATATGGGAAGAATTTGGTAGGATGAAGTGCTTTATATGGATATCCAAGGATCCTGGTGGTGGTAAAATAAATAAAGAACTAGATAAGTATTTTTAATGGAAACCCTATTGTAAGTGGGTGATGGAACTACATATGCCTTTGTTTCATTGGATGGATGATACACAATTGTTTATCCTTTTCATTATATTTTATGCATAGCAAATGAATTTCATGGTTTGAAGTTCCTTTTATGGCTTATGAGATAAACTTGGAGGGAGATAATGGTGAATGGTTTTGAGTAAAATAAGGATATGTCAAGAATCTAGAACCACAAATAGCTTTGATACCACTTGATAGGACCTAGGAAGCACAATTGATTACCAAGAAACTAAACACGGAATTAACCAGAAGTAATAAGTAACTAGAAACCAAAAACAACACAGAATATGAGAGACAATACCCAATTGTATTAATACTCTTCCAAAAGGAAATACAACAAAGAAGATGCCACAGTCTTCTTCCTTACACACCTCTAGGGCATAAACAGTAAATCTCTTCAAGAGCTCACTCTCTCAATTACGGTCCCAACAATCAACTCAAACACAGAGTTGTTGTTCACCTCCAACCAGTCAGTATCACTACTGCCAGTACCAACTGGTAAGTGATAATCACTACCAGTCCAATGGAGTACTCCATGTACTCAAGGTCTGAGTACACCACATACTCTAAGTAGATCTCACCTGATCTTGCTACTTATTGTGTTGCTGATCACCTTGATCTTGCACACCTGCAAATCAAATGATCTTACTTACTCAAAATAACCCTTGTCCTTGCCTCACCAAGTCCTTATGATTCTCCATACCAGCACCCCTATGGATCTCTACTAGATCTTGATGTCCCATAGATCTACCTGATCATACACACTTGGCACTATGGCACTATGAGGAGCCAACCTTGCTCTCTCTATCTAGCACCTGGGGAATCCCTGCTTTGATCCCTCACCTTTACGATATAGCCCATGAGTCTATTATATAGATCTCATACAAACAATAATTAGACATCCAATTACAATAATTAGATCCACAACTCCAAGACTAAAATTAGCCTTTTACATGTAAACAACTAGTTCCTTAACAAACTGTCTGTGAACTAACAGTTTTGGAACTGCACAGGCGACCGACGTCGGTCCCTGTCTAGCTAGAGATGATTGACATCAACCAATCCTGATCGATGTCAATTGCTCTTCTCACTATATATGACTAACATCGGTTGATCAGACTGACATTGGTTGCTCTACAACTCAGCAACCTCTCAACAACCTCCTCCATGTTTGCATTAGTGAAGCTTTTAGCTCCACAACCTAACAATCTCCCACTTGGAGATAAATAGCTACACTATACCTGTACCTGTACATCATCTAATCTATTTCCTAGCTTGTATCACTCTTCAAGCTCAATCTTGAAGACCAACCACCACACATCCTGTGGTGTAACTCCTATCATCCAAGTAACCTACCATATCCGAAGTGCCTGACCCTGTATAACATGAATCCCTACTGCTGGTCCCTCTCAGATACCTCAGAATCCACTGAATCACTTTCCAGTGCTTCCTTCCCAGATTGACCACAAACCTACTGACAACTCCCACTATTGGGGTAATGTTAGGGAGTACACATTTACTCAACCTCATCATGTGATTGGGGACCCTATTCTGTGAACTGTCCATCCATAGGTGCGCTTGTCATTCTACATCCTGCACTACCTTCACACAATCATCTTGAGACAACATCAACTTATGATCTTCTCTATCTCTAGGATTACTCATGCCAAAGAATTTTGCTACTCCCAAATCCTTCATGGCACACCACTGAACTAACCTTACCCTTAGCTCAACAAAACCCTATATGTCTGAACTTGCAACAAGCATACCATCCACATACAGTAACATGATAATGTCACGACCATTATCCAACTTGGTAAAGAAACCACAATGGTTACAATGACATTGACTAAAGCTGTGCTTTGTCATCCACCTGTCAAACCTGTACCACTATCCTGTAGCTTTCTCAAGACCATATGACCTGGCCTTCCGTCTCACCTGTCCATTCACTCTATTCTTTACCCTAGGAATCCATTTGCCTTTTAGTGCTTTCTTGGTTGGAAACCCTACCAAAACTACCATTTGGTTCTCTAAGGAATCAAATTCTTGAGTCATGCCATGCTCCCACTGTTTCCTAGACTCTACCTGCATTAAAGAAGAGGAATAACAAATTTGAGGCTTACTTACACTTTCAGTCCTCCACATGGGCATTTGAGACTCCTTGACAGCTTGTTGTCTACCCAAAATCCATTTCATCAGTGACTAATGTCGGTCACCTTCCAGTCTGCACCTAACTGACGTCAATTCCCTAGGACTGACCTGACTGCCGACATCGGTTCCCTGACCGACGCTGGTGTCTACCTGACCGATGTCGATGTCCACCCCCTCGACATTACCAACTTTGCCTGTATGTAAATGATCGACATCGGTACCTATCTGATCGACATCAGTTCCTCTTGACCAATGCTAGTAACTGTGTTTTCCTATGAGTGATGACTTTTTACCCATGAGCTCTCTTTGGATCAAAAACCTGTCCAAACTACCTTGCTTAGAGTTATCTAGACCCTTTTGTTGATCTCTATCCATCATCTTCTCCATAAACACCAAGGCTTTCTAGTTCTTAAGTCTATCAAACACATCTGACTTCCTCTTAAGAACATGCATCTCCTTCTTACTCATGTGACCAAGCCTACAAAGCCACGTCTTCACAACAGAAGAAGAATCAGTAATACAAGCAAGTAGATAAAGAGTACCTACTTTCTTACCACCAGCTAATTCAAGTACATCTACTGTGAGAGTTCATGTGCATCTCTCATCACCTAACTTTTTTGAAGAAATTAGCCTCATCTTCAGAACTGGGACCTGTATGACATCCTTCAACACCCATGTGTTGGTCGTCTACAATTTCAGCCGCACTTCCCCTTTGCTAATACTTTGACAAGGCTCACCAACCCCTCTATTTGGGGCTGCATGGAAAGAGGCAACATAATCTATAAACCAAGATTCTAATTTATCCAAGGAACATATAAGAGCAATCCATGCAATAATACCTGCAACACATGCTTCTTCATTCCCTTTATGTTGATCCACTATCAACCAACAATTTTTATTTTCCTGCTCTTTCTTTCCATAACACCGTAATTGACCATTTGTGCCTTTAAATTCCTCCATTCTTAGTGTACTTTCTTCTACCATCGCTATACTCCCACTTAATTAGAAACCCCTGAGAGTGACCTGTAATCAAACACAAACCTGCTCCCTACAACCTTAGCTCTGATACCACTTTGTCAGGAATCTAGAACCACAAATAGCTCTAATACCACTTGATAAGACCTAGGAAGCACAATTGATTACCAAGCAACTAAACGCAGAATTAACCAGAAGTAAGAAGTAACTAGAAACCAAAAACAACACAGAATATGAGAGATAATACCTAATTGTATTAATACTCTTCCAAAAGGAAATACAACAAAGAAGATGCCATAGTCTTCTTCCTTACACACCTTTAAGGCTCCCACACCTCTAGGACATAAATAGTAAATCTCTTCAAGAGCTCACTCTCTCAATTACGGTCCCAACAATCAACTCAAACACAGAGTTATTGTTCACCTCCAACCAGTTAGTATCACTACTACCAGTACCAATCGGTAAGTGACAATCACTACCAGTCCAACCGAGTACTCCACATACTCAAGGTCTAAGTACATCACGTACTCCAAGTAGATCTCACCTGATCTTGCTACCTATTGTGTTGCTGATCACCTTGATCTTGCACACCTACAAATCAACCGATCTTACTTACTCAAAAGAACCCTTGTCCTTGCCTCACCAAGTTCTTATGATTCTCCATACCAGCACCCCTATGGATCTCTACCAGATTTTGCTATCCCATAGATCTACCTGATCATACACACTTGGCACTATGGCACTATGAGGAGCCAACCTTGCTCTCTCTATCTAGCACTTGGGGAATCCCTGCTTTGATCCCTCACCTTTATAGTACAGCCCATGAGTCTATTATATAGATCTCATGAAAACAATAATTAGACATCCAATTACAATAATTAGATCCACAACTCCAAGACTAAAATTTGCCTTTTACATGCAAATAACTGGTTTGTTAACAAACTGTCCATAAACTAACAGTTTTGGAACTACACAGGCGATTGACGTCGGTCCCTGTCTAGCTGGAGATGATCAACGTCAGCCGATCCTGACTGATGTCAGTTGCTCTTCTCACTGTATATGACTGACATTAGTTGATTAGACCGATGTCAATTGCTCTGCAACTTAGCAACCTCTCAAAAACCTCCTCCATGTTTGCATCAGTGAAGCTTTTAGCTCCACAACCTAACAATCTCCCACTTGGAGATAAACAGCTGCACTGTACTTGTACATCAACTAATATGTTTCCTACCTTATATCCCTCTTCAAGATCAATCTTGAAAACCAACCACCACACATCCTATGGTGCAACTCCTGTCATCCAAGTAACCTGCCATATCTAAAGTGCCTGACCTTGCATAGCATGAATCCCTGTTGTTGGTCCCTCTTAGATACTTGAGAATCCATTGAACCACTTTCCAGTGCTTCCTTCCTAGATTGAGCACAAACTTGCTAACAACTCCCACTATTGGGGTAATATCAGAGAGTACACATGTACTTAACCTCATCATGTGATTGGGGACCCTATTCTGTGAACTATCCATCCATAGGTGTGCTTGTCATTCTGCATCCTACACTACCTTCACACAGTCATCTTGAGACAACATCAACTTGTGATCTTCCCTGTCTCTAGGATTACTCATGCCAAAAAAAATTTCTGCTCCCAAATCCTTCATGGCACACCACTGAACTAACCTTACCCTTAGCTCACAAAACCCTGTATGTCTAAACATGTAACAAGCATACCATCCACATACAGTAACAGGATAATGTCATGACCATTATCCAACTTGGTAAAGAAACCACAATGGTTACAATGACATTGACTAAAGTTATGCTTTGTCATCCACCTATCAAACTTGTACCACTATCCTGCAGCTTCCTCAAGACCATATGACCTAGCCTTTCATCTCACCTGTCAATTCACTCTATTCTTTACCCTGGGAATCCATTCGCCTTTCAGTGCTTTCCCAACTGGTAACCCTATCAAAACTACCATTTGGTTCTCCAAGGAATCAAATTCCTGAGTCATGCCATGCTCCCACTATTTCTTGGACTCTACTTGCATCAAAGAAGAGGATTAACAAATTTGAGGCTTACTTACACTTTCAGTCCTCCACATGGGTGTTTGAGACTCCTTGACAGCTTGTTGTCTGCCCAAAATCCATTCCGTCAGTGACTGATGTCGGTCACCTCCCAATCTACACCTGATCAATGTTGGTTCCCTGTGACTGACCTGACTGTTGATGTCAGTTCCCTAACCGATGCCAGTGTCTACTCGACTGACGTCGGTGTCCACCCACCTGACATTACCAACTTTGCCTGTCTGCACATGATCGACGTTGATACCTGCCTGATCAACATCGATTCCTCTTGATCGATGTTGGTAACTATGTTTTCCTGTGAGTGATGACTTTTTACCCACAAGCTCTCTTTGGATCAAAACCCTATCCAAACTACCCTGCTCAAAGTTATCCAGAGCTTTCCACTAATCTCTGTCCATCATCTCCTCCATAAACACCAAGGCTTTCCAGTTCTTAAGTCTATCAAACACATCTGACTTCCTCTTAAGAACATGCATCTCCTTCTTGCTCATGTGACCAAGCCTACAAAGCCATGTCTTCACAACAAAAGAAGAATCAATAATATAAGCAAGTAGATAAAGAGTACCTACTTTCTTACCACCAGCTAATTCAAGTGCATCCGCTATGAGAGTTCCTTTGCATCTCTCATCACCCAAATTTCTTGAAGAAATTAGCCTCATCTTCAGAACTGGGACCTACATGACATCCTTCAACACCCATGTGTTGGTCATCTGCAATTTCAGCCACACTTCCCCTTTGCCAATACTTTGACGAGGCTCACCAACCCCTCTATTTGGGGCTGCATGGAAAGAGGCAACAGAATCTATAAACCAAGATTCTACTTTATCCAAGGAACATACAAGATCAATCCATGCAACAATACCTGCAACACATGCTTCTTCATTCCCTTTATGTTGATCCGCTATCAACCAACAATTTTTTTTTTCTGCTCTTTCTTTCCATAACACCATAATTGGCCATTCGTGCCTTTGAATTCCTCCATTCTTAGTGTACTTTCTTATGCCATTGTTATACTCCCACTCAATTAGAAACCCCTGAGAGTGACCTATAATCAAACACAAACCTACTCCCTACAACCTTAGCTCTGATACCACTTTGTTAGGAATCTAGAACCACAAACAGCTCTGATACCACTTGATAGGACCTAGGAAGCACAATTTATTACCAAGCAACTAAATGCAAAATTAACTAGAAGTAACAAGTAACTAGAAACCAGAAACAACACAGAATATGAGAGACAATACCCAATTGTATTAATACTCTTCTAGAAGGAAATACAACAAAGAAGATGCCACAGTCTTCTTCCTTACACACATCTAGGGCTCCCACACCTCTAGGGCATAAATAGTAAATCTCTTCAAGAGCTCACTCTCTCAATTATGGTCCCAACAATCAACTCAAACACAGAGTTGTTCACCTCCAACTAGTCAGTATCACTACTGACAGTACCAATCGGTAAGTGACAACCACTACTAGTCTAATTGAGTACTCCATGTACTCAAGGTCCAAGTACACCATGTACTCCAAGTAGATCTCACCTGATCTTGCTACTTGTTGTGTTGCTGATCACCTTGATCTTACACACTTACAAATCAACCGATCTTACTTACTCAGAAGAACCCTTGTCCTTGCCTCACCAAGTCTTTATGATTCTCCATACCAGTACCCCTGTGGATTTCTACTTGATCTTGTTGTCCCACAGATCTACCTAATCATACACACTTGGCACTATGGCACTATGAGGAGCCAACCTTGCTCTCTCTATCTAGCACCCGGGGAATCCCTGCTTTGATCCCTCACCTTTATAATACTGCCCATGAGTCTATTATATAGATCTCATGCAAACAATAATTAGACATCCAATTACAATAATTAGATCTGTAGCTCCAAGACTAATTAGCCTTTTACATGCAAACAACTAGTTCGTTAACAAACTATCCGTGAACTAACAGTTCTGGAACCGCACAGGCGACTGACGTCGGTTACTCTACAACTCAACAACCTCCTCCATGTTTGCATCAGTGAAGCTTTTAGCTCTACAACCTAACATGATAGATATTTGATATTTAAGGCATTTTATATTTTTCAACATTGATGGTTTGATAAAATAAGGATGGTGTTCATTTTTTTGGTGTAGTGGTTGATACAAGGTTTGAGGAGATCTAGTTATGTTCTACATGCTTCATTTAATTTCTTATTATTTTTTTGATTGATTTTCACTTTGTTTCTTCTATCCTATTTTTTTATGGATGTTTTGGTGGTTAATCTAAGCATGGGTGGGTTATCCAACTTTGTCAAGTCTTATGAGAACATTTAGAAAGTGGTGGTTGTAGATAAATATTTCAAACTATGGAAGTCCTTTAATTTTAAAATGAGGTTTGAGGGAGTTTCTCACCTAGTCAGATATAGGGTGATGGTTGTGCTTTGATAAAAAATTTAGCGTTCCATAATTTTGGATTCAGAGATGATATGGCCTCCTTGAAGGTAGAGGTTGAATCAACTTCTTATCTTGTCTTTTTAAGATAAATGGTGGTGGGGTGGGGGAAGATTTAGGACAATTTATCCTTTTGATAATGGGTTGAGGTTTTAAAAAATGAGATGGTGAAGTTTTTGAAATCTTTACTTGGTTATATTAGATGGATTATAAGAGTTGGGTTTTATCCTATTGGTACTCTAGATTTTTAAGTTTTGGATTTATTCTATGTCAAATCAGGGGACACATTTTTTTAGTTTTAGATTTGGCAAGTGGTTGTAGAAGTAAATTTGTATGATGCTCAGTTTTTAATTTAAAATGTAGTGTTACCATTGGGTAATAATTTATGGGGCCTTTTTGGTCTATGTTCAATAATCCTATTTAGTTTTTTTGATATATAATTATTGGCTCATATTTGGTGGAATTCAAAAAATATACAAAAACTTCATTAAATCTTAGTTTCCAACCTATTAATTACCAAATGTTAATACTACGGTAGATGTTGTAGATGGAAAAGAAGGATATAAGAAAAATATTTTGATATGATGTATAGAGTATGGGAAATATGGGCATCATCACAATGATTTTCCTTGTATTCATAAATATCTCTATAAGATTTATCATAATTGGGATCACCTAATTCTGAAGTCTCATTTGGTATAGTACAATGTGGGGCAACCTTAGAGTGTGAACTAATTTTTTATTAAATTTATCACTCATGAAGATAACAATTTTATAGCACTACAAGATCCTAAAAATGACATTACAAGGAATGCATTTATAGTAACTATGAAGAAATCACCACAATAACCCAATATGGTATTAAAATATATTGAGATGACTTAACAAGGAGGATGTGCACTACCCTATTTAAAATATCAACCAACATGGGCATCACCTTCTATTCAACATCAATCGGGTTTGACTTAGTATTCTTCATAAAATCAACCCAATTAGACAATTTATCTCCATAAAAGCAATATGGTTGATATCAAAATCAACATCAAAGATGGGGATCATCACGAAGGCAATATGGATACTAAGGTGGTTATCAATGTCATAGATAGGGGACTAGGTATCCTATAACCTATAATTTATGTATACAAATGAAAAAAAAAATCACAATTGTCTAAGGGGACCATAAAGAGAAACATATTATGCATAGTACAATTTTTTTGGCCAACACAATACATAAATTTTTCTTGCACTTTAAAAATAAGGGAAGTATAAAACAATGCAAAATGTGACTATGATTCACATATGGTTGGAGGAACTTATAGATATTCAAGTTTCCATAATGACATAATATAAATAACTAGGGCTTGGACCTCTATAGATGCTTATAGATAAGTAAGTTAAAAATATCTGAGAGGATAAGTATCTAGATCTAAGGAAGGAGAAAATTCTGATGAATGAATTGACTAAATTATTATGATCTATTTAAACCTAGGATGGGAGCACTACAAATGTTGTGAACATTGTTGCAAAAGTATATGGCCAAATCTTGAAAATTATTCAACAAGGTGGTGTAAATATTACTTTTATGGGTTTTCTCAAAATAATAAGTTTATTGATAAATGAATATATATCACAAAATATTATGAAATTATTGCATAATATGATGAGTTATACTTCTAAAGGCTAGGATAAGACATAAAATATGGTATAGTATGTGAATCCAAGTAATTATGAGATATGGATGCTAGGATGGGCTTTGATTTCACAGGGTATGAGTTACCTAATTCTAATTTTGATTTTGGGAATAAAATAAACATGATGCCATTGTCTACTTGGGAATCCATTAACAAGCTTGCACTAAGATATAACCCAAAAACATTAAGTTTGGTAGACTATGGTTGGATATAACCAATTCAAAGGATATAAGATGTAGAAATCAAGGTAGGGGATCTAAGCTTGTGATGATATTTTGAATTCATCTAAATGAAAGCTAATACACACATTACCTTGAATTTATTGGTAAGAATTAGGCTTATGATGGTTGTATAATCATCGATACAATAGACAATCAATTATAAGCTCATCAAGATGATGTGATCACTGTCATACCCATAAATAAGGTAGAACACATGAACTAAATGATACCAAAGGAGCTAAACTCACCTTATGTGAATATACCCAGAGATTTGGTATGAAGTGGATAAGGAGCTAATGAAGGAAGTTGAAAATAATGGACTTTACCTCATTTTTCAAATTTGTTCATAGTTAAAAAGGGTACAAGGGAATATAATATCCTCAAAGATCACTTTAGGATCATCACCTTATAAATTATAAATAAATAAGATTTATCAGTTACCTAGGACTAACTAGGATTACATAAAGCTAAATAATGAGATAAAATACCTTAGGCTATCAATTATTCCATAAGTGGGGATTATAATGTTGTTATATATAATTAAGTTGAGGTTATCATGAAATAAGACCAATGAGGATGGTGCTCATATTGGACTAAAAAAATTCATAATATTTTGGGATGGAGGATTTGGTAGGATTAATCACAAGGTTTGAAGCTCACATTCCATAGGTAGAGACAAGAGGAAGTACATTAAACCATGCATTTAAGGGAATCAAAGATAAATTATGGGATGCATATAGGATAAATTATTTGGACTAGGGAATAAATTGAAAAATATTGTAATTTAAGTTTCACATAGCAACCATGCTTTCAGATAAATGGCTAAAGTTCTAATTAGGACAATGCCCAAAAGTACATGTTCACTCTTGCATTGATATTCATCAAACATATCAAGTAGATCAAATATATTGGGTTCATATATTCTAAGGTACTTTGACACAACTACCTAAGGCTTAGTATGTACATCAAGAGTGGGCAAGGGAAACAAGTACTTGGATAAAATTTTAACATAATTTTATTTAGACTATTGTGATTGAGGATGACCACCCAATGGCACACAAAGATCTCAATAGAATTTAGATATTCTTGTCATATGTAGGATTGGATGAAATGAATATTATAGATAAGGAAGAATCTAGAGTATATAGTGATACAAACATCCATGAAAATATAGAGGAATGTCACTATATATGGGAGGGGAAAGGATTTGTCCTATAATATAATCTAGAATAGTGCAGGAAGTTCTATAGCTACACAGATTGAAGAAGACATGGATGTCAAAGGAATTTTTAAGCCTAAGAGAAGTGTCAAGTTACCAAAGAATAAGGACATATCCAAAGCTAAAAAAGAAAAGTTTAAAAACCTAAAAATTAAGGAGCAATCAGGCTAGTGGGATGTTTTGGATTCAATGGAAGCAAAGGGTAGAAAGATATATGAAAAAACATTATGAAATAGGTTTGAGAACAACAAAACTAAAGAAGTACCTAAGATGCATCCATGGGAGATTGTTGGACTCAAAAATATATATCAGGGGATATTCAATTATTGTGAGACTATGATGATGTGTAACTCAGTGAATTAAAGATAATAACCCATCCTTAGGAGAAAGAAATATTGAGTTTAAAGAGGGAACAAGGAAAATAAATAAGCAACCATGTCAATTGAACCCTAAAATGAAGCTAAAGGTTAAAACAAAGATTGATTACATGGTCAAAGTACGTATCATCTACCCAATAGATAAATATGATTAGGTAATTCTAATGGTTATTCAACCAAAGAATACTGGAGAAATTAGAGTATGTGGTGACTATCTGGAATTTAATGATGCTTGTATGAATGATCTATTCTAACTTTGTTCACTGATGAAGTGTTGGAATATGTCATAAGTCACAAGGTATATTCATTTATGGATGGTTTCAATGGGCATTATCATATTCTCATCACAAAGGATGATAAGATAATGATTTTTGGATTGATAAATGCACTAGCTATGTTCTCCATAGTAGTGGATAGTGAATTTAAATAATTCATTCATGATTTTATTTAAATATATTTAGATGATTGTACAATGTTTTTGTTCTTCAATAAACATTTTTAATATATATAACTCATGTTGGAAAAATGTAGAGCCTTGTTAGTTGCACTTAATACGAAGAAATTATTCTTATTTATACCATTTGGAGTGTTGTTAGACCATGTAGTTTATAGTCATGGGATTCTAGTGGATCAAGATAAGATCCTAGTCATCATTGAGATTAAACCACCAACCAATCCTTTAGTAGTGTAATAATTTTAGGTGCACAAATGGTAACACTACAAGTTCATTTATAGCTATGTCAATATAACAATATTGGAAAAACTACTACTACTAATATATATATATATATATATATATATATATATATATATATATATGGAACACCTTAACCTAAATATAAAATACTAATATAAATACTAATATTAGGGTTACAACCAACCTTTACTTTAAGTTAGAAAATACAATTTTACACTCAAATATCCATTCAATATATATATATATATATATATATAAAGTTTGATCGGATATTTGAGTGTAAAATTATATTTTCTAACTAAAAGTAAAGGTTGGTTACAACCCTAATATCAGTCTTTTATATTTGGATTAAGGTGTTCCATGTCCATATTGATTTTTCAAGATCGAGGATGGATTCCATACTAACACAACTACTAAAAAAAAATTAGTTTTGGATAAGAACAACACCATAAAAAAAATTCAAGCCCCGAATATGGTTTTCACATTTTATAAACTTCATCACTAACTATTGGAAAATTCATTTAATTTTTTCATAGATCATTAGGCCTTGCAATATTTTGAGAAAAATCCAATTTTATGTGGAAAGATTTTGAGGTGATTTATGTTGTTCTAAGAGTATCAATTCAAGATTAGTTTCAAATTAGGAAGAGAAAATTTTGGACCATATCAGCTAAGAAGAATTCAAATGAGAGAGTAATTGGAAAACTTATAAAATGATTCAATTGATGCAAACTTGTTTAGAGTGACTATTGTCTTAGAAAAAATTGAAGATACTACAAAAAAAATTTAGTATGGAATATTGTAAAAAAAATGATTACATAGTAGGTGATTTCATTATAAATAGTACCACGACAAGTAGCATCGTAAAAAATAGTGTTGTAAGTATCAGACTCTATAATCCATATACCACTGTCGAAATAAAAAGAGGAAATATCAAACCCAAAGAAATCTCTTCCATATAATAAGTCACATAAGATAATGTATACATAAAAATATCAAAGAATTCCCAAGCTCTTCACAAAAGTGGACTATAGTACCTTAGGGGAGTTTCAAGTATATCTGTAGAAAATATCACTAGAGGATATGGGAAATGTTCCATATGGTGAGAAGGAGAAGGAATGGTTTTTTTGGAAGGTAGTTCCATTTTTGAAATTTAATAAAAAGATCCCAAATTTCATAATTGTTGATGTTATAGCTATGATATAACCAATTAAGGTGGAAACACAAGAGGAAGAGTGATATAACAAGTTAGTGGCACATGTAATTTTATATACACTAGTAGGATAAAAATTACAAGAAACTGTGGGTCCATTGGATGTGAATGGAGAAATTGAAATGAGCTCAAGTCAACCATTGAAAATTAAATGCAAGAGGCACTTGTGAGATAGATCCCACCAAATTTGCTTCTATAGGTAAAATTTTCCATTGGAGACGTGAAGGAAGACCCAAACACAAACCATTTTAATTGGTAATAATTAAAATAGATACATAGGAGAAGAAACCATGCAACCTCAAAG
Organism: Torreya grandis; assembly: GCA_037957365.1. Taxonomy (NCBI): domain Eukaryota; kingdom Viridiplantae; phylum Streptophyta; class Pinopsida; order Cupressales; family Taxaceae; genus Torreya; species Torreya grandis. The sequence continues at coordinate 1,198,172 of JARHVA010003561.1, read as the reverse complement.
GAGGAAGGCCATAAACACCTAGTAGGGGTGGAAATAATCCCTCACTGTCAAATTCATAACACCTCAAATAGAAGAGCTAGATACATCAAAAATAAAAATGAATTTAAAGCCAAGGGATAAGAATAATAAACTATTAAAACTATCAACCTATAGAGTCAATTTTTCAGTGCCTAAATGATCTACCATAGTCACCCAACATGAAACTCAAACATCTTATCCTTTGAGATAGGTATTCAAGTATATCACAACTACATCACCACCATCACCACAATTGTCCCCACTGTAGGTATTAAATTTTTTGCCACCACCTCTTCCATTTTTATAAATTTCACATACCCCTCCTCATTTCCTTCCTCATTCACCATTTCCACACAACATAGGTTCACTTTGGAATCTATCAAAGACATCCTTTACTCCCTTAGTTTTGCTTGTATAACATATCAGAGGATTTAATTTGGAAAGTTCTTGGAAGTAACCTATTTTTAACCTTAAAAAATGCCTTCTCCTACACATCTAGATCAAACCAAATAAAAAAGCACAGATGAAAAACAACCATTTTCAGATGAAACAAAGTCACACATGTAAGCTATGAAGGAGGACAAATTAGAAGATGAAAAATTAAAGGATAAGTGAGAGAGAAAAAAACATGAGAAGGAAACATAAGAAAATGTAACCTAGTAAAAAGTGTTTCAGGATCAATCTATGAAATATGAGTGGATAAAAGAAGAGGAATTTTGTAAAGAAAAAGAATCATGGAAGAAGGTTGCAAAGGATAAATTTGAAAACATAGACATGGAAGGAAAATACATAAAAAGAGAGAGCTATAAAGGAGGAAGAAAGCAAGGCAAAGGACAAAAATGAAATATATCATGAAAAAAATGGTTTCAAGAGAATAAAGCCCATGAAAAAACATAGAGCAAAAGCTGGAGGAATAATTTCATAAGAAGGAGAAAGAGGACAAGGAAAATGAAAAAAATGTGCAAGATAATAAAGAGAAAGAAATTGATCTCAAAACTACATAAGCGGCAACAATGTTAAAATATGTATTGATGAGACAAGAACAATAACACATGACCACCTTATGCTAGGAAACCAACACTTCCAAGAAAAAGGATTGAGGTAAGGGTCCCATGGATCAAGGATGAGATATAAAAATGGCTAGACAAGGTAATTTTTTAGCATAGCTAGAGCATACAATTATAGATTTTGAATAATAAAAATCAATATACCAAGAGGGTGGGTCATAAGGGGGTGATGTTAAATTTGTATCTTGGTAAATATATGTGCAAGGCACCTCCATAAGGTACACAAAATTTGTGATGCCAAAATTGTAATTGTGGGTTTCTAAAGTAGGACAAATAAAACAACCAACATAACTAGTGTTAAGAAGCTGTCCAAGTAGGTAGCAATAGACACAACATAATTTTATTTGGAAAAATAAGTGGAGGGTGTGAATGCATTTGAAACTTTTCTTGGTCAAACTATATTCAAACTACAATAAGAAAATACTTTACTTAAGTATAATATTGTGAAAATAAGGGAAGTTATGGATGAGAACATCAAGGAGAGTGATGTAGCTCCTTAGATATCAGGTGATGTTGGAGTACCTCCAAATAAATATGTTTGTAATGAAGTTATAATAAGATTGGAAGTCCACATAGAGACTATAAAAAATAAATGCACATGTGCAAAGGGAAAATAATGATGCCTAGGTGATATTCTTGTTGATAGAAGAATATAAAAAGGTGTTCATAAAGGCAAAAGTGCAAGCGAAACAAATATTGGTACAACTTTGGATTGGAAAATGTAGCATCAATAAATGATGAATGATAATCAAGAGAGTATGAAATAAATAGATGGAGTGTAAGCTATCATTATGGGAGGTGATAAACCTAAAAAAAGGAAGCTATCTTGACCAAGTCTCTGTAGTACTTTGATAATGTGATGAAATATATAAGGATCCAGGAATTGGAGATACTATAAATTATATTTGCATGAGTCTAAACACATAAATTTGTGGAACACTTTGATTAGATAAATACTTAAATGGATTAGAATATTATGATCCACACATCACCCATTGATAATGTGCGTGAAGATGATATGGAAGCTTGGATCAATTGCACACATTATTTACATTGGTATAGAAGTCCTTAGTATAATATATCACATTCAAGGTAAACCTAATAAACATTATGCCATTGGTTAAGGTTTTTATAAATGAGCCAAATTATTTTTCACCTATTGACTTAATAAAAGCATTGTGAGCTCATCAAGATCTATAAATATAATAAGCACCAAAAACACATAAAACTACACAAAGTTTTCAAATGCATCTAACACCAAAAATCTCAGCTACTCCAAGAGAGCCATCATCATCACAATAGAGCTCAGGGTAAGTGAGTTAGCCATTACCTATACCACCACTGCCACTATAGTAAGGGATACAAAGACTACAATTTTGATTAGTTTTTGGCTATTGCAAGTTTTTTTAAAGTAAAATTGGAAAAGTGTTCACGAGTGGGGAAAGGATCTCCGAAAAAATATATGGGATGGCCTCCTAGTTATGCCAAACTATTAAAAATCCATAAAGGGTAATAGGTTAGTACATTACTTAGTTGAAAACTCAAAAAAATAGATAAATAGCACACATGAAGTGAAAATAGAGAAATGAAACTTCTTATGAAACTAAAAACAAAGCTTCAAAATATGGTAAAGAAAATATTCCACTGAGATTACCCAATGGTCAAGAAGGAAAAAGGAAAGTGCACATTCAACATCAAATTTTGTCTCAAGATGAGAAAAATGTTTAATTCTAAGAAATTGTTATTAGGGGATTATAGATAGTAAGTTGAAATCATTTTTGTATAGTTATAATTGTGACACATATATTTTTTAACAAATGATGTAAACAAACTAGTCAAAAATAAGGTTGAACACTTCTTAGGATTGAAAGGAAGATTCAAGAGGCCAAAGAGTCATGTAGAATCTATAAATAGTGTACAATCACACTAAGAGAAGGTTTTTCATTAATTGAGTTACTTAAGAGTAGATAGAAAGAAAATTTCTCTATATTTTACCTATGATGTATCCATAGCCAATAATTTTTTTCCTGAATACACACACACACACACACACACACACACTTTGACATTAATTCACATGTTGATGTTGTGTTTAGTTTCATTATAAAAAGGTATATGAATCCTTCACATGTCCATGTTATCCATTTTTTTACTACTATATAAATAAATTATGGTGATAATTAATAGTTAGTTAAGCTAAGGTAGTTTGAAAATATGTATTTTCACACTTTTTATCATATGAGTTCGTGTAACTTCTGGCATACTAAAACTTTGGCATGTCTTGATGAATAGGGACAACTACTAACACTACCAAATAACAGAAAAATAAAATTGCAATGTATGGTGACTAGGATGAAGAGTTAGAAAATGAATATGTCATGGGGATCACACAACACAAGATAGTGGGTAATAAAATTGTTTAGAGATAGGTTCCTATTGAGAGTGTGGTTGTTGATAATCATGATGTAGCAACAAATGAACATGAAATGTCTCAAGGGAATTTCCAAGGGAATGTGTAGATATAAATTTTTCCAATGGAAATCTAATAAGTTACTCAATAAGTTAGTGGTGGTTAAATCCAAGGAGGGGACACCGAGATATGGGTAAGCATCTCATCCCCTAGGGAAAAATGGGTGAAACCACACCTCAAAAAAATCATAAGAAAATGAAAGATGCAAAACTTAAATAAATTGAAATGCTTAAATTTATTTAGGTTGACCAATTGAAGGATTAAATCAGTTATATTTTTGGAAAAAATTGTGTACATTTATTCTATACCTCAATGTTTCGGATTACCAACCGTGATCCATCATTAGGAGAACATGACTTATGGTGGAACAAAAAATATGAACTTCTTTAAATAAGCAAATAAAAAATGGGTCATAGTGGGAATTTAATGTGAGAGTATCCATAAATTGAGGAAATGTGTGTCCACCTTATTTAATTAATATTGAGTGCTTAAACTTCCATGTGACAAAGATCACTAAATTAAAAAATGCTACCAATGACTAATAGTTATTTTGAAAATGCTATAGTAGAAACATGAAAATGAACAAATATCATGCCCCCTATATCTATAATGTATTTGAAATGATATTTGAAAATTTTCATTTTTCACTTTTGACTTTTACCACTTTGTAGAACATTTTCAAACTTTTGTAATTTTACAATGTTTGAAGCTATTTGAAACTATACAATTTGTAACCGGAGTGATGAGTGCACATGTATGCCACATTACTCCATAATATAAAAATGTTGAATCATATTTCCATTTGAACATTGTATATTTCCATAAATATGAAATTTTGCTCATGAACCCTAGACATTCTAAGCAAGCCCATTGTGATGCCCCCATTTTGAGATGAGAGACGTAGCCTACAAAGTCACTTATTTAAAAATAAAACATATGTGAAAGATATAACACTTCAAATATTTTAAATTTATTGCATTAATAGTATTGAATACAATATTTAATTTTCATATGAAACATGTGTTACATATATCATTGGAGCATAAAAGTTATGTATGCATGATATACATCATGACACTAGAGTAAGAATATAATATATAAGTGATGTATGACATGAATCATGACACCATAGTAGAATAGACAGAAAGAATGATATGAATCATTGAACCCTATTAGGAATCAATAAGTATTGAATTCATGCCATACAATTTTTCATGTAATTTTCATAATATGTCATGCATAAAGCCTAAGAGGCCACACACAAGGAACATGTAAATGTTGCATAACACACAAGGCCAAGGGCCACATGAAATGGTATATTAATGCCATAAAAGAAATAATTTGATCACACAAGGCCAAGGGCCACACACATAATAAGCAAGCAATTCTAATCTAGCATGTAGTAAAATAAGGATGTAAAATAAAACATGTAGCAAAGGAGACTAGTATAGCTCCATTATATGCCTAAATTTGAATGTTAACAAGTAGTATTTCATGTAATACATTTTTAAAGTAGAGTTAGTAGCAATAATTTTTTATGATATGTAGCTCAAAATGGTAAAGAGGTTGTGAATAAACACAACTTATTAAAGCGTTCACACAAAATGAATAGATGCCCCCAACTTAACAAGGATATTGGGTAATAAGGGAAATCTGACATCAAAGAATCATGTGGAATTATGCCATTTATCACACTCAATTACCTCATGATAATAATTATATATTGAAATATGAAATATGTGATGTACTTAACATATATTAAACAATCATAACATTTGAAAATGCTTTAAGTCATGATTTTGAAGTTTTTGAAAATATTTTGATTTTTTGGAATTTTTGAAACACATGCATTTTTTCGAATTTTTGACAATATATGGATGCTAAAAGAGAGTTTAAAAATGTAAATATAACTATAATAACAATGTAAATGCATGATATTCAATATATTTTTTATAGCCTTTCCTTCGAGTGTGGATAATCAATAAGCTCCAACACCTAGTCTTTTAGTGATTACAAATGGACCCAACAAATTGGGTTTAAATTTTCCTTTGTTATCCTTGTCATCATTGGTATTATTTTTATTTTATTTAAGGACAAGATCACCAATTTGGAACTCACATTCATGAAATTTCTATCCATATGCTTACTTAACACATGCTTTATATACTTTTAAGTGTTCAAAAGCTTATATGTGTTTGTTATCAAGCATTCCCAATTCATGTAGGCAATTTTATTGATACTAGTTATATTGATAATGTATTTTAATGAGACACTTAAAGAGGGTATTTCAATCTCAAGAGGGAGCATGACTTCTATTCCATAAATAAGAGAGCAAGATGTATCCTTTATTTTTATGTGTATACATGTGTAGTATGCCTGAAGAGCATACAAGATTTGATTATGCCAATTTTCCCCTATGTTTCATAATAATATTGTTCTAGATTTTATTGATTGTTTTATTAGTTGCCTTTGTTTGACCATTTCCTTATGGATAATATGGGGTGGTGAAATTTTGATGAATTTTTAATTTAGCAAAAAATATTTTGGCTATTTTATTTTTGAAAGATGAACCATTATATATTATAATGATAGAAGATAATGTAAATAATGTGATGATATGATTTAAAAATCATTTAAAAATATATATTTACCTATTTTGGATTGCAGGGGCATTTATTCCATCCATTTTTAAAAATATTTGGTAGTTATAATAATAAAATTATGTACATCTAAAGTTTCTTGATTATTTTTTCTAATTAAATAAAGCCCCAAAGGGAGAAAGGTCATGTAAATACAATAGGTAGTAGTGAATATGATGGATCATGATTGAGGTTGTTGTGCCTTTGAAATTGGGAACATAATTTAAAATAGTCATGATATTCTAATTGCATTTTTTTCCAATAGTATCGTTTCCATAAGAGCTTGAAAGACAGTTTTATCACTAAAGTGGCCACCACATTCACTATCATGAACTTCAAGTATAATGGTTTGAGATTCAACTATATTTAAACATCATAAATATTATCCTCAAAAGATAATTTAAAAATATATCCACCATGAGTACATAATGTAATGTTTGGAGTTGTAACTATTTTTAATCCTCTCACATGTCATTTTTAGGAAAAGTAGACTTATAAAGGTAGTTATATATCATCTTACCACTCAAAATTATCTACACTTTGTGTGACTACCAAAACATCTAGTGTATTGATAATATCTATTTCAACCAAAGGATTACATAGTTGTTGGATTGTAAATATTGCATGATCATCATTGATGTCAATTGGGATTAAAGATGTTTCACTAGCCATGGCATCAACAGGTTGATTATATTTATGAGGGATGCTCTTGATGAAGAAAGAATAAAAGTGTAATATGAGATGATAAACCATGAATTTATAAGGGATTATTATTTTATCCTATTTAGTTTGTTAAACATTTAGCACTTGATTGATTACAAGATGTGAATCACCATATACTTATAAAGATTTGATGCATAAGTTTTATGCAAGTAGAAAATCCAATGATGAGATCTTCATATTTTTATATGTTATTTGTGCGTAAAAATCCAAAATGAAGAGTAAAATTCATCTATTCACCTTCTAGGGTAACAAATATGATCCTCAAACTTGCACTGGTAGTACATTTATATCCATCTAAATGCATGGTCCACATATTGGTGTTGATATTATAAGAAGTAAATTACTCTGAAAATTATGAAGTAATGGGTAATGGATCATGTAATGGGGTAGACACTAGTTGATCTATAATGACTTGTCATTTAATTTATTGTTGTCAAAAAAATATAGATCAAATTTAGTAAGAAGCATTACCCACTTTATTATATGTACTAGTAGATGAGACTTTAACATAAGATATTTAAGTGGATCAACTTTAGTGATGATATGAGTTTCATTATGGGAAAATAATGCCACAATTTTTGCATGGAAAAAATAAGATCTAAACATAGATTTTCACTACTAGTATAATCTTTATCATAATCAAGAAGGGTGAAACTATTGTAATAAATAACACATTCATGGTGATCATCATCGTATTATGTGAGAAAATACCCCAAAGCTTTATTAGTGGTAAAAATGTATATTAAAAGGGGTCGATCTAGAATGGAGGGCATAAGAATAGGTGGGTTGAGAAGATATTATTTAATTGATTCAAAACTTTGTTGGAAATAGTCATACCATTAAAAATGTGTATCTTTCTTAAGTAGCCTTATAAAATATCGTGTTTTATCTGTTAATTGAGTGATGAAGCATCATATAGCTCAAATATGAACTTTTAAGCATCGACATTGTTTTAAATTAGTTATCAATGGAATATCAAGTATAAATTTGAATTTATTAAAGTATAATTCATTTCCCCTTTATGAAATGATAAAACCCAATAATTTTCTAGAAGGTACACCAAAAATACACTTTTTTGGATTTTAAGCATATATTATATTTCCTTATTCTTTCAAAGAGTTGTCTTAAGTTGATAGAATGGTCTTGTCAAGATTTATATTTTGATAATAAATCATCAACATAATATTTAAGTATTTTATGTATGTAATCAATAAAAATATGAATCATGGCTCATTAATAAGTTGTTCTTGTAAAATTTAATCCAAAGAACATGATAGTATAACAAAATGTTCCCCTTGGTGTAATGAATGATGTTTTTTTATTGATATATAAGATTAATATTTATTTGGTTATATCTCAAAAAACCATCCATAAAGGATGACATCAGATTTATTGTTATGGATTTCCCAATTATATGTATGTTTGTGAGTGGGAAATCATCTTTAGGAAAAACTTTATTCAAATCTCGGTAATCTATACAAATTTAAACATTTCCATTGGGACTCATCACTTATACAATATTAAAAACCCACTCAATATAATTAATAATTTGAATGAATTCATAATCCAAAATACATTCAACTTCACTTTTGACTAAAAAATAAAATTTTAGATGCATTTTTCTTATCTTTTGCTTGATTGGTTTGACATCTAGATAGAACACAATGTTGTGCATGACCACCTCTAGATAAATTATAAGCATATATTTATAATACCATGAAAATAAGTTAGAGTAATTGTGTAAATATTTTCAAAGAGATTCTCCATCGTCATTTTTTAACATGGTGGCTAGTAGTACTAGCCACATATCCTTTTCGGTGCCAAAGTGAAACTCGACTATGTCCTCATTAAGTAATGTTGATTAATCTTCCACATATGGAGTAGTAGGAACAATATTAAATCCATCTAATTAATTTATTTGGTATAAAATCATCACTTTATTTAAAATAAGTGTGTTCATTTATTTCATGAGGAAAGTGTTTCTTATGATGAAATGAAGGAAGATCTTCATATTTACCTAGATATTCCAAAAGAGACTCATCATTTGAGAATTCATTTCACATCAATATTTATGGTGAGATTATGTTATTGATGAGTTTAGGATATACTAATGATAATTTAGAAACATGATTAAATTGGTTGTTATGTTCAAAACATGTGTGTAGTAGGTATAAAATTGAGAGGTTGATTAACTTGATTAATTCCATGAGAAGTGGACTTATCCTTATATATAAGACCTATGTACCCTTCATTGAAAAAAGTGATAATGGGGTAAGCAATACCTTGGGAATGTTTAAAAAACCCTTATCTAATTGTATATTGATATTTTTTAAGTATATAAATACAAAACCATATTAATTGAAGTTGATTAATGAGCTATCTAAATGTGGTATAGTTGAGGGTATGTTGATAGGTGAAGTAGAGGGTTCACTTAAATGGAAGAGGATTGAATTTATGGAACATATGTGTCCATGGGTTGGACCATTACATAATATTTTAAAATACCATGGCCCAAATGACACACATGCACATGCACGCACATGCACACATGCATGCACACACACACACACACACACACACACACACACACACACACACACACACACACACACACACACACACACACACACACACACACACACACACACACACACACACACACACACACACACACACATCCTTAATAAAATTTAAGACATGTATGAAATGTAGAAGGGATGACATTCATATCATGAATCCAAGGTCATCCTAATAAAATGTTGTAATTAAGATTAATAGGCATAAAATGACAAATGATATCAAGGGTGCATGGGCCTAAAATAATTTTAAGTTTAACTTACTCAAGTACTTGGTGTGGAATGTTATCAAATCCATGAATGTTCATATTTGATGAAGTTAGGTCTTTTAATTTTATGCCTAATAAATTTGGGAAAGAGATGTTACAAATATTCAATATACACCCATTATCAATAATAACTCTTTTAAATACCTTATTGTGCATAAAGAGTTGAATATAAAATGGTAAAGATTGATTAATAATGTGATTTAGGGGAAGATCCTATTTTTCAATGGAAATACTTTCTTTTATCCATTGATGTTGTTAATGTAGAGTCAACATAAGAAGGTTCAACATTTTTAGGTTAAAATGTATTGTTTAATGCCTCATATAGTATATATTTATATATTGGAATTATTTTTAAGATTATAACCAATAAAATTTTGGCATTATAAATATTTAATTTGTCTAATAAATTCCTTGGATTGAGGGATGTGTCACAATGGAAGGAGATAACATGAATAATGTTACCTCATCAAGTATTTTTTTATTTGATCAGGTAAAACACAGGTTTTATAGGGATCCTAAAACTAAAATGTTTAATAGATATACATAAGAGACCAAAAAGGACAAAATAAAGAAACAAGCCCCATGGGTCATTTGATAATAAATGAATTCAACTAAAACTCTACCAACTCCCTAAGAACAACCTAGACAATTGAAAGAGACATAAGGAAACACCTGACACTATTTATTCTAAAGACTCCTCAGAGTCTGTTTAGTTTTCCATGATTATTAATTAGTCCTATCTTTGTGTTATTTCAATTTAGTTTTACCCTTAGTGTGGTTTTTAGGGCCTTCCATAGTCTGGTCCTTCTACATAATTTTCATGGCCTTCTTTGCCTTGGGGTCCAGTTTATCCTTATTGATTTTCTCATTAACATTGATTTTATTCATTTTTATAATGATTTTAGAGGGAGTTTTAGCACTAGTAGGAGTATCTCCTTTGGTCCCCTTTTCCTCCATGATTAGTTTGGATTCTACGCTTGTAACTTGATATACACTTTCCTTCAATTGAGGCTATTCTAGACTAGCTTCCATTTATCTGATTTAACATTCATGACATTCCAATCCTCCATTAAAGTGACCATTTATTGGCCTAATTCCTAAAATTTGTAATGGAATTCCTAAAGAATCATCCTATGTATTTTAGGGAGGTCCCCAATTTCCATGCTACCCTCTTCCTTGCTCACTTCAGCAACCCTCAAGGCTCAGATTCAAATACAGGGTTTGTTTCTCTTCCCCTTTAGGGATGGGGTAGACTAAACCTTTTGATTCCATTTTTTATCCTTTTCCTATCTTGGTTCAAAATGGGGGATCTTAAGGGGGGAACAAAGTGGGAAATTATTGGAGTATTAGGTTTACCCATACTATCTTCATCTAGTTTTCAGAGTCTTCCTCCAAATTTCCTTCCTTATTATTCTTAACTAACTAGACATCCAACCCCCATAGGGTTTTTGCCCTCGTGATGAGGAGGAATATAAGGCCCTGGTGAATAAATTCATTAGAGGAGTTGGATTGAAAGGCTAGAACAATGTTTTGAAGGGACATGAACAAAAAGTATGGAAGATTGATTTTTTGACCCTTAAAATGATTCAAAAGCATAAAATGGTGGGAAAAGATGAAGGTAAACTTAATATCCAAGATTAAGTATTTCATTATCTGTAAGCAATTATTCAACCAATGTCTAGGTAAATTTATCCTTGGGAAGCCTTTCTTCTCCATTTTGAGGATAATATTAGTCTCAAAGAATGTCTACATGAGCTCCAAATTCCTTCACTTGTCTTTGAAGGAATTTTTGCCTTCTCATGACATACATGTAACCTCCCCTGCAAATTCCTCAGAGATATTAATCTTTAGTCCTTTGATGCACACCTTCTTCTAGCTCCATCTGAGGGAAAAATCCTTGGAAAGCATTTCATCATGTCCCATAATTCTCATCATAAATTTAGTGAGACCACCCTTTCTCAACTTGTGCCACACCTTTAGATTACCTTGTTCTTCAGAAAAAGAGATGGGCTCAATCCTATCCCTATCTCTACCCATGGCCCTAGTCTCATGATTTCTTGAATTCAAGTCTAGTTTACAGAAACATAATGGAGATAACCAATGGCTACTATCATATTGAATCAATATATTTTTAATGATGTCACACCTTGATTTATGACCTCAAGTTGCCTAGGACTTATGATAAGTGAAATCATCATTACACTTAGTGCTATGAAAATTGGGATTAGATATTAGCACTACTCTCACATGTGATCTATTCCCTCATGGGTTTAATGAAATAATATTAATCATTTATAGGTAAGTGGGAAATGTGGGGTGGTAGGATGTTAGTCCCATACCATGTGATTAAGTCTCTATTTAAGAATCCTAAGTTGGCCAACTCATTTATTATATAATTACCCTCTCAATAGATATGGCCTATATATATATATATATATATATATATATATATATATATATATATATATATATATACATAAGGAGGCCTTTAAAATCCTCAATAAATTTCTTTATGGTATGGGAAGGGCAAAACATACCTAAGAGGGCATTGAGGATGTTGAGGGAATCATCCTCAATGGCCAGTTTGTTGATCTTCAACTATGTGGCTAGATGAATGTCCCAAAAAGCTGCCTTAGCCTCCACCACATGGTTAGTCTATGATCCCATGGGCCCCACATAAGTAATGAGAATAACCCCTAAGTCATCCCTAATAACCTCATTACCCTTCACCTTAACTTGGTCATCAAAATTCAACTTCAACCAGCCATAAGGGGGAGGATCCCATTTAGTTAAACTTCTATCAGGTTTTTGTTTATCAAGTATTAACAACATTAACATTTTGAGTTTAGTTAAAATATTACATACATGATTTTCAATGTTATAACAATGTGAAGTACCAAATAGTGGATATTTATCGATCTTATGTGATTGTATCATAAATTATCGATCTGGTCCTATTCAATAGTTTGTGAAGGTTGACTATTGATCTATGTGTGTTGATATGTCATGTGAAATACTTAAAAATATCAAGATCTAATTATACATAATAAATAATATAGATATTAAATGTAAATGGGGGAAATAGGGTTAGAGGAATAATCGAGTTGGCCTCATAAACCCTATGTAATTGAGTGTTGCCTACATAGCCTAAATGGGCCTTAAGTCGATGTAGTTCTCCCTTCTAGAGTATTTGCATGATTCATGATTATGCAACTAAAGTGAATTTAGCTAAATGATTTATTGAAATGCTTGACACTATATGTGTTTTAGCTATAATAAACAATATTCAGACTTGGTTATTGAATTTTAGAATGTTGAAGACTTGAAATAGGAAGAAATAGTGCTATGTTGCTCATTATGCAATGCTTTTTTGCTATAGATATTTAATGTTATATAATGAGTAGGATTTATGTTATTTTATATGATAATATTTAGAGTAATTTCATTTACCAACCTTACAAGATATACAGGAGAGCCATTGTGTAATGTCTCAATTTGAAAAATTGACTATTGGAACATGGAAGACAAGGCCATACTAGGGGGAAAGGCCATAATGTAGCCATGTCAAGATAGTGCAGACTTGTCCTAGAGAATCAAAGACTTCTAAGACATGTTTGAAAGGATCATGTAGGATGAATAGGGATGAATATAAATTAAATATGGATGTTTGTATAATATTTGTAGTACTTATAAGACAAAGAAGGATTTATTATAGACTATAAGTTATTAAAAATGTGAATAGACCAAGTGAGGGTAAGGATGCCAAGAGTAAACATTTTAAATCATTTAATTATTAATTTAATATGTTTACACCATGAGAAGTATAAATAGATAGTTATAAATAATGTTTATATATTACTTCCAAGGTGAGACATTGGTCAAGCAATGGTACTAATGAAATGATGCAAAATCATTATATAAGTAGAATATTTGGTTAGGATTTCAAGTTTACATAAATTTCCAAGTACTTTCACAAATATTGAATTCAACATGGTTAAAAAAACCCTAGTGGCATGGATAATGGTCCACACCATAATATTTATATTAATTAATTAACTACCCAAGATTTTAAGGGGTAATTAATAGTTTGAAAGATGGGACATGTAAGCAAAAGATTCCTCTAAGGTTATTTTTACTACGTTTTGTATAATTATTTAAATGTGAAATAACATAAGGCCCATTAATTATACCTTACACAATATATTCTTAAATTGAGGAAGAAAAACATGGAGCTAATAAAATTTTCCCAAGAAAGATGAAATGTAGGCTAGATTAAAGAAGATTGTGAATGATATGCTAAAATAAGGAGTTGCATCATCAGAATTGCATGAATCCTAGTTTTAGGATACCATTCCTAAAGCTACTACAAGTACTTTTTCATCTTGTGAATCCCATCTAACCAATCTATTCATCCCAATGTGAGCTATTTGTACAAGAAATTGAATAAACTAGAAAAGAAGTTGAAGAAAGCCAATAAATCCAAAAATACTTTACAAGAAAAAATGAAGCCTTAAAGGCAAAAAAGGATAATTTGAAGTCTTGTTTCAAGAATATTATTATGGACTTCATCAAGCCAAGGCTAGATGAGATTGAAAAGTTTACATAATTAGTATGGGAGGCCATCAATTTTTTGGTAAAATTTGATGATGCAAAAGAAAATTATAACACAAAGAAAAAAATCATAAAATATGGTTGAAGTACTTGATTCCAAATAAACATGGATGTATGATTATTTTAATGATGAAAAAGGCTAGTCATCAAAAAAATAATTGAAGTCAACACAGTGATATATCTAAATGTTTTAGTAGTTTGAATAAATTAGATCCTTAGATACAAGAAGAAAGATATATGGTGAGGCATAAAACAAATATATTGAATGTTAATTTTTTTTATGTAAAGTGTAGAATAGGATGTTAGTCTTTAAAAAGTACACTAAACCAATGTAAATTTGTGCACATGACAAAATTATTTTAAATACAATAATGGAACTATAAATACATATCTAAAATATGTCAAAACATAGAATAATAATGATTAGAATTGAAAAATAACTCATAGAGTCGGTACCTTGATTATTACTTACCTATGGTAAGCTAGATATGACTAAAAATGAATATATTTTTGAAATGGTTTTAGGATTTTTTCATCTAGTTTAGTTGATAAAAAAATTGTCTCTATTTTTCAAAAATCATTACATTTTTCCTAGTTTTTTTATTTCTTTGTCCACAACATAATCATCATAAAAAATGGAGGTCACATCTATTTACAAAGAGTAATAGGATTTTATCATCTACTTGAGCTAATAAAAACCCTCTCTTTGGATTTATTTTAATTTTTGTTCCTTTCTTTTAATAATGTTTGATCTTCCTAAAATTTTATAAGCACATTCATGTTTATTTTGATCAGAAACCTTTCATAGATTATTGAACTAATATGAAAAATTTATAGGATTATTTTCCCTTTTCCTCAACCCTAAAATAAAATTTAAAAATTGGGTTAATTATTTGGGGATTATCTCAGTCAGTCCCCTATTTGATGATGAGTTGAAAATTAATGTTCATGCATGTTAATAAGCAGATCCATTTAAATGAATATCCTAGCCATTATCAATATGTATGAGATGCAAACAAGTATTCAATCTTATATGCTCTTTAAATAGTCCTTATTTTGTCACAAGTATGCAATGATAACTCTTCAATAAATAGATATGTAGTAAAAAACAAAGTGTAGGACATCTTTAAATATGATCCTTATAGTTTTATGAGCATATGATGCCATATATTAGTTCCCAAATACATTAATGTGCTTTTGTATACATACATACATACATATCTATACTTATGAAATTTAAATTAAGACCCAAATAACACACAATTTGATTTTGTAGAGGCGATAAAGATGATAATCAAGGCAAAACAAAATATGATGAACATGGAGGAAGTCACCAAAGGGACCCATGACTGACATGATCACTATTAGAATAATTTTATAGAGGTTAGACCAACACTAGAATATTTTTATACTAGTCAGGATAACCAAAACCTTAAAAAAACAAAGGTCTACTTGTTCTTAGGTGTGTATAGAATTATACTAAGGAAATAAAATGATAGATATAAAGGTGTTCATGAGTGAATACTGGTAAGGTAAGGATATATAGGGCCCAATAAAAACAAAAATACACCAACAAGAACCTTATTTGAACCAATGATCTATATGTATGAAAACATTCTAACAACATTACAATTAGAAATCTTGAACTAAAATTAGGTTCTTACATAATGACCCACTTTAATGTATGTGCATATACATTAAAACAAGAAAATAAGTTACCTAGGAGGCCTCAATGAAGAAGTTACACTCAAAACATATAAGTTTTGGGTGCTAGAATGTGTCAACTCTATCTACATAACTCTTCTCCCAATGTGAAATATATATTTTTATTCCATTTTTCAACTATTAAATATTTTTTAGTTATTTGAAGGGTGTCAGTGGAGGTTTCCCTATAAGTAAGTTTGGTTCACCATAATTCAATGTAATTTAGATTTGAATTGGAAAAAACCATTCAATATCCTTAAATATTTATTTATATACAATCATAGGAATGTTATCTACAACATGTAACTTAAACATCTTAGTTATACATATTGTGGTTTCTATATAACAAGTGTGACTCCATAAATACCTTGAATTCATATATTTTCTCAATAAGGTATTAATTAGAGGTAATTTTATGGTATTAAAGAGCCTTTTAATAAAAATATAAAATATGAAATTTATCTTCTATTTTATAATAAAATGAAATGAATAATAAGAAAGAGAAATTAAATATATGAGTTAAGGTGAGAAACAAAGTATTACTTTTTTTTATAAATTATAAAACATTTGAGGAAAACTCTTTTGTAGGGAAAATGGAAATGAAAGAAAATGTTTGTTGAAAAGAAATCAAATTATCATTGAGAATGGTGTGGTAGAGGATTAATTTTTAATTTTTTTTGGAGGGAAGAAAGTAAATTATTTATGATGGCATTCAAAGGTTTTTATAATTATAAACCTATTTTATAACACAAGGTTCCATTTTTACACTGAAATTTTTATTTTTCCTTTTTATTGTTACAACTAATCCATCATGAAACTGCTCAACTATTTTTGTATTTTGATTTGGTTTGTTTTTTAATACAATAATACAATATGATAATTATGGTGGTGATATTTAAGGAAAATCCATTACATTTTAACATAAATTATAAAAATGTGATTCCAACTTTCTTTTAGAAAATTTTAAGATTTTCCAATTTTTTTCTCATTTATATGTTTTCCATTTTTATTCATTTCTATGTTGGTGCATTAAGTACTATTGGTAAGGAATTAGTTTGTATTTGTAAATTTTTTTAGTCATTAGTAGTTATTATTTATACTAATATCTATGTTTTCTAAGTTTTTTTGTGTCTATCTATTTATAATGTTACCAACCATTATGCCATCTAATCCATGAAAGAGTTTTGAATTTTTTTTTTAAAGTGTTCAATTCAATAATATATCTTTAAAAAATTTAGAAATAGCTCATATGTGATGTTTTTAACCATAGATGTGATTTTTTTCATGTCTATGTAAGTGTCATAAAGTGAAAAAAAGTTTAGTCAAATGTAACTCATATGTGGTTCAATGCCAAAGAAAAGTTGTTATGATTTAAAAATATGTTTTTTCTTATTAGGATTTTACTTTGATATTTTTCATACCTTTCCACCATTAAATTGTAAATTTTAATGGCCTCTAAGATGAAATTATTGTAAATAATAAAATTAGTTTGAACTCTAAAGATCTTAATTCTCACTTCATGTGTAGTGGTTGTGTCAAGTCTAAAGAAGCTGGTAACTGCTAAACTTGTTGGTGATTTAAAAGGTATCCAAGACACCATCCTTATCTATTGGTCACATTTTAAACATGAATAGGTGCCCGTCAGTAAATTTTCTAATGTCTCAACATTAAATTAAAATAGTTATTATATTTCTTTTTTTAACTTGTTCAATAATACAAGTGTGCCTTGTTATTATTTGACATTACTATTTTTATATTTATTAAAGTTTTCTCACCATATCCATTCAATATCCATGAAAAAACTAATGGAAAATCCATAAAATATGGTGTATCCATTTATTGGTAATATGTATTTGTATTTAGTAAAATATAGTCCCAAAATGATATTATACCTTTTAATTTTATGTAAAAAACAATTATTTTTTATCCTTCATGTCCAATGAAAATGAGAATTGTTTTTTCTTTATTTAAGATTCCAAATATTGTCCTTATGAATATGTTATTTTTTTAACGTCTGAAAAAAGGGTAGACATATTTGATGTTGATTGGTTCAAAGGTTTCACATATTATTTTAGACTTCACATCATTCGTAGACTTCACCTCATTCAATGCATACTTTATATGGCCATCATGGCCATCAGTACAAGTTCATAATGAAATCATCCTAATATTAATAAAATTCATAGACATATAGATCTATTTCACTTTTATTGTTTAGGTTATCAATGGCGTATGATTATATTTACATTTTCTATTCAAACTTTAGTTTCTACTATGTTATTCCCCTTATGCACATTCAATATTGGTCTATTAAAATGGAGGCCATTTGTGAACTTTGTCAATTAATTTTAGCCTTAGTGTCTAGTTTTATTTCAAATTAAAACTTCCATTTGAATTGGCATGGTCCTAATAATTCCAATTAAACCATTCAAATTTGAATTTGGGAAACCACTATGTGATCAAATTGAATTTTAATTTGAATTTGGATGGCCTTTTTCATATACAATTTGGGATCACTATGAACTATAATTTTAATTTGTAATTTCCTCTGCTACATATTATCTTCATCTTTATGCCATCTTTGTTTAATTAAATTTTCATTGCGAACTATAGTGATGCCTAGTGATCTCTATATATCAATCTTAATTTATATTTGATTTTGAGAGGCCATTTGGGACGTAATTGCATTCAAAATATATGTTTAATTATCCTTGATCATCTTTAAAATACTATGAAATTTTTGATTTGTGGTGGAGTGATGGGCTTCAAACTTAAGTTTCCATCCATGTAGCATAGCCACCATCCAGGTGGCATTATCACACAACATGTGGTTCATGGGATCACTTTGCTTTATTGTGGATTTTGAATTTCATTGTTTCTATTTATAGTGATGTGTGGCATGCCTTTGTTGAAGTGTGACTATTGTCAAAAATTTTTAGTGACATTTTATACATCCTTGATTAGTGAAACGTGGCCACCCCTAATTGGTTCATAGTCACAGAGTTGCATAATTATTCAAACTCAAATATGTGTCTTTAGTTATCCATGGCCACTCATATTGACACTCATGTTATCCTTCCATTTACCACATGATCACATAGTATTGTGCTTATGAAGTCCACTTTTTTCCAGTTCAATTGCATTCAAAACACTGTGTAATTATTCCTACTCATCTCCACAATACTATGAAAATTTTGAATTATGGTGGGGTGACAAACATCATATTTATTTTTGCTTATATGAAGCATCACCACCATCCATGTGGAATAATAATGTGCCTACGATTCATGTGACTAATTTCATTTGCTTTAGCCTTTGAATTTCATGTTTATCTTTGTGGTGATGCATGGCACGCCTATGTTGAAGTGTGACCCTTTTTTCATTCCTTAGTGATATTTATATAACCTTGAGTAGTGACATGTGGCCAGCCTTGAGTGTTTTATAGTCATGGAGTCACATAGTCATCAAAAATCAAGTCCATGACTTTATTTATCCATGGCCAATCCTATTGAGACATGTGACATGATTCCGTTATCCACATGGTCATGAAGTATTGTTTTTATGGAGAATAAATTTAACCTTTTATTCCTTGCTTTATTCACATCATAAGAATCACATGTGGAAATCATTAAGGTATTATTTTTGGGTTCATTTTCCACATGATATTTGCAAATCAATCCAAATGTCACTCATTTTTTGCTTTAGATTTCTCAAAAAGTTTTGATGTTTGCCTTGATTAATTTGTTTTAGGATTAAAAAAAGTGGAAGATCATTGCAAAAAAAAAACATGTCATACACTTTATCAACTACAATCAAAATATTTATATGGAAAACTATTGATATGTAAACTATTGTTATATATTTCATTTGAAATCAATGATAAAAAATTTTAAAAATAAATTTCAACATGGAAAGAAGCATACAATGTACATAAAAACACCATTAATCAAAATTAAGCAAAGTTCAATCACAATATCAATCCAATCTACGGATAGTTTCCAAAATATTTTCACTAACAATAATTGCATGTTAAAACTGCCCTTGACATAACATTGCATTCACAAAAAAATTAAATTAGACAAGAATAATAGGATCTAGAAATGGATATGCAATCATATAACTTTGAAAAAAATAATCAAACTATAAAACCATTTGAAATAGGACACCACCCATTTATTGTTGGAAATATTGAATACTGTAAATAAAAAAGAATGTTGAATGTTGAACAACAAGCAATTCTAGAAGAAATAGTGCTAAAAAAGCCAAAAATAAGATAAAATCATTATACATGTTCTTATCAAGAGGCACAAACACTAAAAAACATTTACATTGAAATTTATATACGAGTCTCTAGTACCTACCTATGTTACTTCAAAACCAACTACATTTTTTTCTTTTAATTAACTTTAATTATGCTCACATAAAGTGTATGAACCAATTTGTCAACAATACATCAACATAAAATGTACATTAATACATAATAACAATATTATACATTCATCCATTTAATCCTTTCATATTAATATGGATGGATTATCAAGTTAATCTCGATTCATTTGAAGCACACGTTAGGTTATAATTGTGGGTTATGGGCCCACAAGATACAACTCCTCATAAGTCACTAGAAGGCTAAAATAAAAACACCTTAATATAAATCATAACACCCTAAATTTTGGCCTCTAATTCACCCACTCCCACTACTTAGGCTACCTAAATATCATCTTGAGCTCACTACACAAGTGAAATTAGGGATATTGTGGCTATCTCAAAAACCCAAAGAGTGCCAGACCTCAAATGAATAATTCTCACTTGGATAAGGATCGTTAAATATATTAATAGATAATATAATCAATTTAATCTCCATCCTTAATTATTTGTTTCCATTTAATTATAACCACTTTGATATATATTATAAATATATATAGTCTTGGCCTCTCTTTTAGTATTATTTTACACCATAACCCTAATGACCATAAGGATTATCCACGTGGCCCATATAGAAAGTTGACTACCTCCATAGAATTTAATTCACATTTTAGTATGGCCTATAAATTCCATGGGTCCACAAACTTACTCAATCATCATGATTATCTAGTGAATTGACACTGCATTCAAGGCAAGTGAGATACATTTCTATTATATGATTATCACTGATCACTTATTATTCAATTGTGTAGCTTCCAAATCACAACAAAACTTAGTCATGTTGTGTGTGTGTGTGTGTGTGTGTGTGTGTGTGTGTGTGTGTGTGTGTGTGTGTGTGTGTGTGTGTGTGTGTGTGTATTTATATGTACATGGAAGCCACCATTTAGTCACATCATAGTATTTGAATTCTATGGAGATGGGTCATTGACCATATTGATATTTATAATAAATCCTACATGACCCACACCCTACCACTAAAACATATTATGATTTAATTAACCTCACTTATTTAATATAACAAGGTGGTTATGATCAAAAAAGAATATAATAGGACCTTAACACTTTAAGTGACTATAGACACTACTTTCTCATAGACATGAACCAATTATATATTGGATTTCATAGCATCATGGGTCCATGGGCCCAAAAAAAATCATAGGTTTCACAATCAAATTTTACATTACATATAAGGTGAATGATTTAATGGTTCACAAACCCACGTGGCCTAAAATTATGGAATTTCACTATCTTGATAATGTTACATAGTGATCTAGTCCTATTAACATTAGGGGATTACCCAAATAATAAAATTAAGTGACCAATTCATAAAGAATATTTTGCCACCCACATGTTGAAATCATGTGGTCTTGGGTTCATAGAGCTATGAGGATCCCTTTTTAATTTCTAAAGGGATTTTTAGATGTGTTGGTTTATCTAACCACATCTAATCATATTTTAAGTCTATATCCAAATCATACCAAGTGGCCACCAAACATATTCCTAAGACTGTGTATTACTCTATCAGCATCCCTTTAGCCATGTGACCTTCACACATTAAGTGTTTTCCACATATACATTGGTCATAGTCAACTATCCACAATAGACCTTAATTATACTAATCCATATCTTATAATCCCATGGGTTTTCATGAATAAGTGAAAAGAGGTTAACTCAATTCCATCATGTGAATGTGAAGGGTCGAGATCAGGGCATGTGTCATGATCACATGTGTCTCAATCTAAACTCAAGCCAATGTAATCCACATTGATGTCTAAGGCATTTGACATTGTGTTTGAGATAATGGATAATGAGTTCACCTTGTCCATTTAGCCACCAAATCAAATATTAAAATATGTGGCATCCTGAAAGACTTAAGTCTATATAAAAATATTTGGTTCATCTATGTGTCATCATACAAATGACATAAGATCACATAGTACAAAAATTCCATGATATTTACCTAAGAAAATCTATGGTGTGTGACCACTATATGACAACATGTAGCCTAATTTTGGACTCACAACCACCTGGAGTGGCATAAGTCCAAATGATCTTTGCTTCACTCTAAGATACTAAATGTCTTCCATGTGGAAGGGTTATGGTGAAGGGTCTCCAAGGTGACAAAAATGCCTAAGTTTAAAAGTATAAGGTTATATAATACATCAACACAATGAATATCTTAGTTTTACCTATAAATAATCTAAAAGGTTTTTTCTCTCATTTAACCAATTTAGATATAGTCACAATTCCATACACTCTGACTAGTATAAGAATCACATGGGAAGGATAACACTAGTGGACTATCGAGATGGTGACACTTGTCACCATCAGTGTTTCACAAGGTCAAAAAATCCAAAAAGTTATAAGTGAAGAATGATCCCTCATCTACTTCATGCCTATGGGATTGCACCAAGTATCATGATCTTGGCCATGCAAATCACAAAGAATATTTGCGTGCACTCATTTAAACATGAAGCACTAAAATTTTATTTACATATAATCTTACCTCTGTAACCCAAACCCTACCACTCACATGATATTAT
This sequence comes from Torreya grandis, assembly GCA_037957365.1. Lineage (NCBI taxonomy): Eukaryota > Viridiplantae > Streptophyta > Pinopsida > Cupressales > Taxaceae > Torreya > Torreya grandis. Next base: position 1,175,127 of record JARHVA010003561.1, on the reverse strand, counting down.
GGAGTTGAAATAATATTTTTTTAAAATCACTTATTAAAAATAATGAGGTAGTCATGATCAAAAAAATATATAATGTAACCTCAACACTTTAAGTGACTATAGGCACCATTTCTTCATGAATGCAGACCAATTATACATTAGATTTCATAAAATTATAGGTCCATGGGCTCTCAAAACATCATTGGATTCATGATCAAATGTTTCATCGTGTTTGAGGTGAACAAGTCAATGTATTACAAATTCATGTGGCCATAAAATTATGGACTTTCACTATCTCACCAATACAATTCAATGGCCCAATTCCATAATAATTTATGAATTTCCTAATTAATAAAATAAGAAACCAATTTGTAAAGAAGATTTGGACAATACAAATCATATGGTATTGGGTTTATATATCTTTGAGGCTCCCTTGTTAATTTACCAAGGGATTTATAAACACATTGGTTTATCCAACCACATCTAATCCCATTTTAAATTTATAGCCACATCATACTAAGTGGACAATGAACAATATGTATATGTATAAAGCATAGTCATTAGACCATGCATTTATTTTTAAATCTCCCTTTAGCCACATGACATTCACAAACTAAGTGTTTATCATATATACATCTAGCCATGACCAATGGACCAAGATTAACCTCAATTATATAGATTCATATATTATAATCCCATGGGTATGTGTGAACAAATGCATAAATCATACCTCAAGTCCAATACGTAAATACAAGGTGCCAAGATCACAACACATGTCATGATCATAGGTGGTCTTAGTTTTAACCCAATCCAAACTGATCCAAATTGATGCCTAAAGAATTCAATGTTACTTTAGAGAGAAGGGATAACGAGGTCACCCTCACCATGTAGGCACAAAATAAAATAATAAAGTATGTAACATTTTGAGAGGCTTTAGTCTCTATGAATGCATCTGATCCATACATGTTTCCTCATCTTAATGAGATGGGATCACAAAGTGAAAAAAGTACACTATATTTCCATGGTAATTTTTATGGTGTGTGACCACTAGGTGATCAACATGTGTCCCAATCATGGACTCATGAACTCCCTAAGTGGCATAAGTCTAAATGATCTCTGCATGACTTTGAGCCTCTAGATTTTTTCCATGTGGTAGGTTCATGGAAAGGAGTCTCTAAGGTGATGAAAATCCTAAGCCTAAGTCTCAAAATATAAGGTTGCATTATATATTAACACAATGAAAATGTTAGTTGGCCCCATAATAAAACCAAAAGAGTTATTCTCCCATTTAACTAGTTTAGATATGGTCACAGTTCCACACATTGTGACTAGTCCATGAATCACATAGGAAGGATACCATCTATGGAATTTTGGGATGGTGACACTTGTCACCATCAAAGATTCATAGGGTCATAGACTCCATAGGGTCCAAGTTGAAGTGAGATCCCCTATTGATATGTGTCTGTGGGATTGTGCCAAGTGGTATGATATTAGTTACATAAATCATAAAGATTATTTATGTGAACCAATTCAAATATGAAATTCTAAGATTATATTAACATATAATATTATTTAATTTATATTTCATGATTATTTAACACACACACACATACACATATATGCTCAATCCCAATCAAGGATTTGTATTATGTATGTAATCAGCAATGGGGTCAATGATGGGATCAATTGAATGACTAATAGTGGGACCCTCTCCCTCCATTCGAATAATTTAAGTATGTCACTAGGCTAGGCTAATCAAATTATGAATTGAATCAGGTTGCCTATCCAACATGGATCACTCTCTTGATTAGGACTTTGTCATAAACTGTCATTTTCATCTTTTGATATCCTTTTTATTTATTTTTGATCTTCTAATTTTTTTTAATTATTCATTTAGTATTATTTTTAGTTTGACTTTACCTTATTTATTCATATGATTTAGAATATGTTCCATCATTTTAGCTTATTTTTCTAGATCCCTCCCATCTAAGGGATTAAGCTGATTCCCTCTTGACTAAATGGAGGAATATAGGTAAAAACATGACCCTTCATTCCTAGAGGAATGAAAATTGCTTTAGTTTACAACAAATATAACTCCCCATTTTGGATTAGGGAGTGATATGAAATCTTACCTACTGTATCCAGTAATACCATAATTAGTGATAGCTCATTAGTGAGTGCATTGGGAGTGAGTGTTGGATGGCCCCTATATATATATATATATATATATATAGAGAGAGAGAGAGAGAGAGAGTGATGGAACACATAATATATCATGGCAAGAGAGATGGGCATGGACTAGACTCTAGAATTTGTTCCATCAACGTGAATAGGTGGCTCAAGGTAAATTAAAGGAGTATTCATTTCTAATTACTCCTAATCCAGGGATATAACTACCCCTAGATGGAGACAGATCTGCCCAAATATTTATACTCTAGATGGGGCCAACTCTATATAGAGGCCCAAATAGATATATATCTCTCCCCCTCCTCTCAATATCCAGATAGCCTGATATGATAAATAAGATCTAAGATCTAAGATATATATAGGGGATAGGGCACCCACTATATTATGTGTGTGTGTGTGTGTGTGTGTGTGTGTGTGTGTGTGTGTGTGTGTGTGTGTGTGTGTGTGTGTGTGTGTGTGTATGTATATATGTATATACATATATATATATATATATATATATATATATATATATATATATATACATATATATACATAGATATGTGTATATACATATATATATATATATATGTGTGTGTGTGTGTGTGTGTGTATACATATACATATATATATATATATATATATATACATATATACATTTATATGTGTGTGTGTGTATGTATGTATGTATATGTATATATATGTATATATATGTATATACATATATATATATGTGTGTATATACATATATATACATATACATATATATATATATATACATATATACATATATATATACATACATATATATATACACACACACACACACACACACACACACACACACACACACACACACACACACACACACACACACACACACACACACACACACACACACACACACACACACACACACACACACACACTCAATATAGTGGGTGCCCTATCCCCTATATATATCTTAGATCTAAGAAATATACAGGGGATAGGGCACCCACTATATATATATATATATATATATATATATATATATATATATATATATATATATATATATATATATATATATATATATATATGTATGGTGTTCCCAACATAATGCCATGACAAGTGAAAAGGCTCTTGGACCACATCATACCTTATAAATGTTTAATAGAATGGTCACATTATAATAGTTATAACATATATGTATATGATCCCTGTAGAATACATGCTTATTGTATTTATTCCATGCCCTTGTTATTAATAAAGAACCTAACACCTTTTAATGTTGCATAACCATAATAAAATGTTTTACTCCAGTATTCATGATGGAGATACCATAATCTAACATTATTTGTAATGTATTCATATATGAATTGGTCAAGGTCAATGTCTATTATCATTTTTTAATGCAAAGAATAATTAGATCTCCTCTTGTCCTTATGATAATACATATCTCATAAGGAATTATAGACATTTTTTCCCAAAGGATAATATCACACTTAATATTATAAAGCATGCTTTTATAGATCAACATAAACTTCTTCTAAAAATAATTCCTTATTATTACTGACCAAAATATGCCCAATATTAACTTATATTATTTTAAATAAAATGTATTACATCATGTGTAAACTATCGTGCATCATGGCCATTCATGTAATCAAATAATACTGGAAGTTGCCCAAAGATGCAAGTTATGATGGGAGGGGTGTTACTTGATGTTTTGGTGGACCAGATTTTTTTAAAGTGAAAAAGTGTAAATCGATAATTATACCTCACTCAAAACACATGATCACAGACCCCATTTCTAATTTTGTGCACACAACATTAAGTAAAAATAATTTTATATTTTTTACAGAGGTGACAGTGGAAAATGAGGTGGCAGGTTACTTCACATAACATGGTAAATTGGTGGGGAAGGGAAAAGAGATACAAAAACATGAATGCAGTGAAAGATTTCAAGGTGAGTTAGGTGGTGAAGATGAGGGGAAATGATCATATATGATGTCAATATAGATATATTTACACATAGTGGCCACATCCCATCATACATATGGGAATATACAAGTCACGTGGAATATTACAATCACATTGGAAAACTTTGGTTGCCACATGGAACATGGGAGGATGCATGATATTTAGGGTCTATTAGATTTTTTATGGATAGGATGTGATAATTTATGATGAGTTATTGACAAAGTGGATGTGGTGGACCCACAATCCTTTTTTCCTTGAGCATAACACCAATTTCCTTTATGAACTTCGGGATCCTTTTTATGAGACCACAATCATAATTATTCTCTTTATGTAAGGGGTCACTAATATTACATATTATATTATGTCAAAGATCCATTTTAAAATCATACATTTCTAAAATAAAGGTGTGTATGGTAGTGGTTATGTGGTTTGACATGATTTATCATATAATAACGAACAATATCAATGTGACAAAGAAAGAAGAGAAACTATGTATTGTTTGCATATACCTTTGTGTGTAGAACAATTTAAGAAATAGATTTCTTTCTCGACCATAATAATTTGATTTGGTTATGAATTATATGATTTTTTAATTGATAATTAAGAAATATAAATACATGTTATAATTTCAAATATATTTTATTAATAGTAATCTACAAGGCAAATAATGAGTCAAATAAGGCCCTAAAAGGGGAATGGCACATTTGTGAATAACCTAGACAATGTGACAGTGCCAAGTGACAACTCAACAAGAAAAAACTTAACTAACAACACCATTGAATAAATAATGTAATAACAACCAATATTTTTATTGACCAGATGACCTTAAAAGTCTAAAATTAGATTACACATATTTGTATTACATGCTTTACTTTTTCACTTGCATCTTTATTATTTTTCATTAGGGTAAATTTACAATTCCTTTCTTCATTTTCTCATCATTCATGGCATTTATACTAAATATTTTTGTCTTTTTTTTATGCATTGGTTGTATCCCTTTGGAAATCTCAGGTTAAGGTTTCCATCATAGAATTGATTCCTCCAATGGATGTGAAACATTTGAGTAGTTGCTTGAAATTCACAAGAAGCTAGATACAAATTTTGTATTGATTTACATTTCCATTTTGTATATTTAGTGTGTAATTATGTCCATTGGTACATTGGGTGATTAGAATTATTAAATTAAAGTGCATGGTGATACATATATATATGAATGGCAACAATAAAATTGCTTATTAACATGTGTATCATTAGTAATTTTCATTTATACATACATACATACATACATACATACATACATACATACATACATACATACATACATACATACATATATATATATATATATATATATATATATATATATATATATATATATATATATATATAGATATATATATAAATGAAAATTACTAATGATACACATGTTAGTAAGCAATTTTATTGTTGTCATTCATGTATAAGTTTGTATGAACTCTAAATAGTAGAATGCTAAAATTAAAATCTTCGAGACTTCTTGCATCTAGGTCATGGATTAAAACCCGATAAAATTATTTGAAGCACTATACGTTTTGTTATTTTTTTAATTTAAAGGTTTTAGATAACCTTGTATAATCATATTCATATTCTAAAAGACATTAAATATCTACACTTGGTGAGCATTTTGGGAGCTTGTTTTGAGTGAGGTTGTTTAATCTATGAATATGTCCAACAAATACCTATTAGATCATTTGAAATGCCTTTTATAAGACACTAATCTATGTTTATTGATAATTAATTTTTAGATTCTATGTTTAATTTTATGGCTTAAATTAATTGTATGGCATCCTGCATCAATGGATAATATTATATAGGTGGCATTTTTTTTAGAAAGCCTTTTTAGATGTCCAAGTTACATAATAATGGATGTAATTGTTTGTTTTAGTAAATCAAGGTTTTGTAAAATGAAAAAGTGTAAATCAATAGTCATTCCATAAGAAAACCTTAACCAATGAACTCGTCTCACATTTTTTACTAGTAACTAAGGTAGCTCAATTGCTATTTCAAGTCAATTTTGTTCGATACTTGTAAGAATCCAAATAAAAAATAAGGAGATACCATTATTTTCTTTTCTTTTAAATATTAGAATAACTTTGTTTTTTATTGGGTTTGAAAGAATGACCAATATTAAATGGCATGACCCACACTTATCACATAAAGACACATCAATAAAATCTTATTGAATTTGAATTCTTGGTTTGGTTGTAACTCATAATAACCTTAGCTCATGACTAATGGAAAAGGGATCATCATGTGTAAAGTATTGAAATGATTAGTACACTTTTTCATCCCCATGAAATAACTAAGGAAGAGATACTAATTGGTGAACATGGTCTAATAGGTGAGAGGGTATTTGGAGATGTGGGGCTCAAATTTGAACGCATCTTTTTTTATTAAAAGTGGATAAAATTTTCATTAATTATAAATATATTTGTACCCCATTTTAGTGTATTGATATGCTACGTTAATTCATATGAAATCTTAAACTTGTGCACAAAATATTATACTATTTTTAGTAGACTCTATTTAAACCATAAATATATCTATTTAAGATTTACATGAGTTACTGCTAATATATATGGATTTTCATATTACTTGTCAAATAATTTTTGTCCTTTCACTTAAAATCAAAATTAAACACCCTATTCACTTTATACTTATACACATACAATCATTCAAAATAACTTACCATATTCACAATAATTAATGTGCAAGTATACACCCACTTTGTCATAATTTTTAATTTCATAATATATTCTAAACCATTAACTCTAAACATTTTCTATTTGTTTCTCCTTAGACCTTCATTACCACTCTATTCCAATTCCCTACATAATTAAAAATAATGTGTAAGTATCACCAAAATATTAAATTCATATTGAAAACTTTTGAACAATAAATTATAATATAAAATTAATTTATACAATGTTTTATTCCAATTTTCTATAATTTATATAATTTTTCATATTAATTGAAATAAGTTATATGTATGTATGCATGCATGTATTTATTTTTTTTTATTTTATTTTTATTTTTTTTTATTTTTTATTTTTTATTTGTGTGTGTGTGTGTGTGTGTGTGTGTGTGTGTGTGTGTGTGTGTGTGTGTGTGTGTGTGTGTGTGTGTGTGTGTGTGTGTGTGTGTGTGTGTGTGTGTGTGTGTGTGTGTGTGTGTGTGTGTGTGTGTGTGTGTGTGTGTTTAATATTCTTAATAATAAAATGTTAGACTTTTAAGAGCTAAAATTGATATCTTACATTTTCACAATGGAAAAGGAGATTAAATTGTGGAAAAAAATAAAACTATTTTATAATTCAAACAATGTTTCTATGCATAACATTTTATAAAAGGTCTCTCTCTCTCTCTCTCTCTCTCTCTCTCTCTCTCTCTCTCTCTCTCTCTCTCTCTCTCTCTCATCTCTCATCTCTCTCTCTCTCTCTCTCTCTCTCTCTCTCTCTCTCTCTCTCTCTCTCTCTCTCTCTCTCTCTGGAAAAGTAGAGTAAATTGTGGAAAAAAATAGAACTATTTTATAATTCAAACAATGTTTCTATGCATAACATTTTGTAAAAGGGTAACATTTTATTATAAAGAAGAGTATGTATGTATATATGTATAATTAGAATATAGTAAAGAGGAACTAAAATATGAAAAAACTCAACTTTGGATTATGGTCTTAGAAAGGCTCCCCTAAATCTACAAATTAAATATTTTGCATTAGGAGTCACAATCTGATCTCCATAGAGAAGTTGAGTTTTTTAGGAGTGTCCATATAATGATAACATTCATTCTCCATATTATAAGGAAAGTAAGGTTTTATAAACAGTTTTATGGATTTGATAATTACTAAAATTTAGCATGTCTTCTTTTGTAGCCTTGAGTGGGCCCATTAGAAATATTAGATCTAATATTTAGACTTACACCTAGAGTGATTTGAGAGGATGACAGACCTCCTCATACAGAACAGGCCCAATATCCACTCAAACTAGAGGTGTGAGGGGTACTAATGGATTTTTTATGGAAAAAATATAGTTGAAGATTGGTATGAGAGGATGCATAAACATCATAGGGTGAGTGGAGATAGAACTTGCACCTCAAGGTGGTATCAAAGCTCAAAAAACATCTAGTGCATGTGATGCCTTATAAGGCTATTAATTCCTTTTGTATATTAATGAATTCATTACATGAAAATCTTAAGAAGACATACCAATATCTATAACACAATAAAATAATTACAAAGAGATAAAATACTGCACATAATTTCTAGTCTGTAGTAGCTAAACTTTGATATATAAAATTAGTTCTCACTAGGCCTCACCACACATAGAAGAAATTAAAAATAATAATAACATTTATAGAATGTTTTAAACCATATTTACAACCATTTAAGAATTGAGATGTGGAGAATTTGATAAAAATGAAGAGAAGGAAACATAAATCATATTTAACTTGCATGTGTTTGAAATAGGTCATGGACATTTCTTCTAATTTATGCCATAAATCATATTTATCTTACATTTGTGAATATGTTTAATTGAAATAAGAAAAATCACCTATGGAATTGGTATAATATTGCTTGTATTGAATTGAAACATGGATTTAATTCCCCCATGAACAAGTTTCAAGTGATGGAGTGTAGGTATGGGCTCCTTCATACTGAAAATATCATTCTCGATGATAATGTTATATTTGTATGAATGTAATTCATAAAAATATATCAAAAATATATTTGCATGAATTGCATTCATGTAAATTACTCTTCTTAAAATATTATTCACACTTGAAAAAATAAAAAAATAAACTACAAATGAAAAATAATTAACTCCAAACCAAGACCAAATATTTTTGAAATGTAAGAAATGAAAAAAAATCATAAGAAAATTTTGCTCATGGCCTTAGTGAGGTTTAAAAACCTCACCTGTAAATCCATTGTTACCAGTGATGGTAAGATGAGCAATGAAGGACCCATATAAATATATAGTAACAAATATAATCCAAGGATTAATCATGTTTAAAAACACCAATGCGTATTTGGTGACATAGTATTGATCTGCCATCACATATCCTACTACATGTTACAATACATACATCATGTAATTAGGAGTTTAATGTATGTGAAATTTGAATTAATCAATGTTAGTTTATTATATGTGAAATTGGAGCTAATTGATCTATTAAATAACCTTATGACCACTAGAGTACACATAATCATGACATTTAGGATTCCAAACAATAGGATGGTGATTGGACTTGTGTCCAAATATTTTGATAGAACCAAATCTCATTAGATATTATTAAATGGTTATTCTGATTAGAACTATGCCTTTGGGGCACTCTCCATTGTCACACCATAGTTGAAACTTATTCAATGAATCTCTTTTTTTGTGTCTATTAGGCTATCCAACAAGTGCTTCCTACAAAATTACTTATTTAATATAAATTGGACATGATAATGAAAATTTTAATCAGTAAATGAAACCTTAAATCAAAACCATTAAGTTGCACCACTTATTTTTCTTTGATCACATTTTGACCAATGTTGACAATTTCATTTTTAATCTCAATAAACATAAAATACCATGTCTTGGTTTAGAGGGAACCTAGTTTTTTAGTTGAAATCTATGAGGGATATGCATTTAAATATGTAAATACTTTAAATTTAAATAAATAATTATTGTATCCCCATGTACTTACCTCTTTATGTGTTGAGTTTAAGATCTATGTATAACCTAAATGTGGTTGAAGCCCAATTTCACTAGTTCTTTTTAATTTGATAAGGTTAATAAACAAGTTTTAAAGGGTCTCATAAACATTACATAACTAAAGGATATTCAAGATAAGATCAACCAAAACATACAAGGGATAAAATCCCTAGGGGCTACCAGAACAACAAGGCAAACTTCTATAAAAAAGGCACTAAACTAATGGAAACATTCTACTAAATGTTAGAAAAGAAAACAGAACCTGACCCAACTAGAAAATAATATAAGGTAACTAGTAGGAGGTTAAGGGTAAGACTCTTTGAGTATGAGTAGCTGACTAGAGTCATGGGCTTGGTGATGTCTTTTGTCTTCTTCCTTATTTTTTTGAGTTCCCCCTAGTTCTCTTACTTGGGCCTTTGGTTGAGACTTATGCCTCGCTCTTCTTTATTGGAGTGATTTTACTCATGCTTTTAGATGTAACTCTCCCCTATTTATCTGTGACCATATTAACAAGGCCTTTAACACTTTTTGTGCATAATCTCTTCTTGGAATGGGTTGAATTTTCTTCTTTGTTTTCCTTTGGCACTTAGCTCTTTATTGACGTCCTAAAATTTCCCCCTTCTCCACCATGCAGACTGGAACCTTCAAAATTTATGAGCACCAACTAAGTCATTACAACCTTCATATACTCATTCATCTCATTGTGTAATTGATGTTATTTAGATATTTTAGCTTCCAAGGTTTCCAAAATCTCCTAAGGGTACAAGACTTTTATGTTCTCGACTGTGGGGGACTTGGATCTTTCCTTATTATTTTCTAATTTATCCCCCTTTCCTTCCACAAACATTTTATGGTTTTTCTTTGGTATAACCCTCTCAATTTTATATTCCTTCACTTTAACTAACTATAATTTATGTTTACCTTTACTTTTCCTCCCACCAGGAATGTAATTGGATTTGTTAGAGGAATCTTCCTCTTGGGATTCCTAATTTTGTTCTATGGAATCCTCCTCTTGGGACTCCTAATTTTGTTCTATGGAATCCTCCTCATAATGGGTCTCTATTTCTTCCTCATCACTTTCTTCTAGCTCTTCCTCCCCATTGTCAAATGCTATTGGTTTAAATACCTCTTTCCCCCATAATGGCCTGGCCTTCTTAACAATTAGGAATATGAGGCTATGATGTAATATTTTGGTTGTAGGATTCAACTTAAAGGAGTTTATATAAATCTCCAATGACTTCAAAAAATAGTAGGGCAAGATAATTATATGTCCTTTAAAGAGATTCATTGGAATAAATTGATGGGAGTAAATGATTATATACTTAACCTCCAATGTGATATATTTCATGATTTGGAGACAAATTTTAGGCCACTTCCATGGTAGATCCAATATAAGAAATATTTTTTTCTTATGCTCTAAAACTTCATCAGTATTAAAGAATATTTTCATCAACTCTTCCTTTCATATTTTATGTTTAAACACCTTTTCTCCTTCGTATTCCATTCCCATGATTTTTCCAATGGCTTCCTCAGTGACTATTAATCGTAGGCCTCTCAGTCTCACCTCTCTATCATCTTAACCCTTGGTGAAGTCTTTATAGATACCAGGGTCATACCCAGTGTTCCTCATTCTAAATTTAGTGATATCTCCCTTCATAAGCTTTCACCACACTCATGGGTCTTCCTTGGATTTAGCACAAGATAATATTTCTATCCTATCTTATTCACCTTCCATTATAGAAAGATTTTTACTCCACAGAAGCTTGTTATAGATGGACCAAAAATTAACCCATGGTTGCTTGACACCTAATTTGATGGAATGATTAATGACTAAGTCCCTTAAATATTTTATCCCATACTTGAGACTTATATCCTTACGTTGCAATGAGCACTATCATCATTACATGAACCATTTTAGAATGTGAAACTAACCATTTATGTAAAGTAATCATTAGATTGCACTACCACCTAGAGGTTTAAATATTTTACCACATCATTTGAAATTAATTTGATTACATGGATAGGGAGGTCCTAAATATTAGACCACTAATTAAATTAAGAATTATGGACTCCAATATTAGCCATATTATCCACACTTTTATTACCTTCCCTATATACATGGGATATTGAAACTTCATAAAAAATTTGTATGAACCTTTTGACATCTGATATTTCCTTTTAGATGGACCATGAAGGATTAGTTTTGCATGAAAAAAATTGAGGATATTCATTGAATCCCATTCAATTACAAGTTTTTCAATTTTCAACTTCACTGCTAGTTGGATACCCCAAAGTGCCATTGTAGCTTTAGCCACATGGTTATATTGCACCCAAAATGGTCTTGCATAGGGTACCACCATTATACCTTTAGAGTCTCTTATGACCCCTCCACCTCTAGCCATGCCTAGATTTCCTTTGGCTGTACCATCAAAATTTATCTTCAACAAAGTCCTTGCCAATTTCATCCATTTGACTTGAGTCCTATCCACTTTCAAATGTTTGTTTTTCATTGAATGATTTTACAACTTTTGAAAATGGTAGAGACAGATTCATTGAGAGTAAACTTGTTCTTTGGTACAAAGGTATTCTATTTTTATTTGATGACCTCATAAATTCAATGAGTAGTGGATTTTTAGTAGACTATTTTATTTTGAAAGAGATAGTTATTCTTACTCTTCCAAATTCTCCAAAAGATATGGGGTAGAGAAATGTACTAGAGAAATTACAATGTATGAAACTTCTAGGGTTGTTTCTACTGTTCTATTAAGTAAAAAATGGATTTAGATTTAAACCAAGAGGTATTAAACTTATGCAATATGAATTCCAATATTTTGAAGAAAAAATAACACTCCAAGAATAAATTTTTATTATTTACTCATTACTTTTACACAAGACACACTTGTTAAGAATGGGCATCCCTCTCTTAGCCAAGTTATCAATCACAAAGATCTTATTTTAGGCTATTAATCAAAGAAGATATTCACCTTGGGAGTGAGGTTTTTAATCCAAAGGTACTTATAATGGAATCCATCTTCCTTTAGGTCAAGGTCCACCAAGTACCCTAATTTGACTGAGAATTATCCACTATCATCCATAGTCTTTGGAAAGATACTAATTTCACCAATTTTAAATAGTTATGGTTGTTGGTATTTGAAAATATAAAGTGGGTATTCACATGGATTAGGTACTCACAATATCACATAAAATATTTATAATACATCACAAAGAAACAATGTCTTACTGATATAATGTCTTCCCTAACCAAAAGTTGTTAGGATTGAACATTTATTTGTGATTCATATACATAACCTTGGCATATTTCTATTCGACCAAACATACATGGCATATTTAATCTAAATAAAGAGAAATTCATAATATTTTTATCAAGGTTAAGGTTTTAGGAAATAATTAGATTAGCATTCAAGAAATAGAGTGAACATAATATGATTTCTAGAATTGGTATATATTTTAGGCTTTGTGTGCATCATCGTTAAAGTTGTAACATTCATGCCAATGCCTCTAAATAATTTATATGTTTAAACTCAAAATAAGATGATTACCTTATAATATGACTTAGTTTACATTACTAATAATATTTTTTGCATCGTCTCTGCCAACACATGATGGGATGTTGCAGTAATATGAAATTTACAATAATTACATTGCCAATTAAATGAATCAAAACAAAACCAAAAAAATTGATTGGAAGAGGGATGAATAAATTATAGCTAATCCCTTTAAATTTTATTAGTTTATAAAACATGGAAAACCATGGGTTTTATTTGAAATCCATCCTGAATATTTAGGAGTAGCTATTTTGGAAACTAAACTAAGCTATAGACATAAAATCCGGCCCATTACCACAAATTGGACTAAACATCAAATTAAGCATACAACATTGTTAATTTATTAAGAGATAAAATATCCTATAGAAAATATACTCTCACTATTGGCCCTCGATAAAGCTAAACCCTTTGAAGGCCTTCATAGAGGAACACCTAATTTTTTTTTAGGATCCTCACCAATAATGTTACTAGAAGAACAAGTTGCATTTACAAGGGTAACAACAAAAACCAATCCTTTGTTGGCCCTATGTAACAAAATAAATTAGGCCCTATCAATTTCCATGGTATCTCCCATACAACAACTCATCCTGACACTAAAAATATTACCTCTAATGTACTGTGTGTACTCTTCCCTTTCAATAGCAACACATATGAAACTAATATGTGATACAACACAAGTATGGCCTCATGGAAATACAAACAAGTTAATTCTAATTGAGCATAGGTATGGTCTCATTCAATTCCCATAATAGGTTATTCAATGTAGGATTATTGAGGTGTTATTTCTTTGGAACCTTGAACATGGTACATGCATAACATATACCAAGCGCTATTAACTCAAGTTCAAATGTCCCATTTTTAGATCCCAATAATATTTTTTTTTTTTAATTTAATAACCACCTATCAGTTTGACTTTAAAAAAAGATCTATACTAACCCCTTTTATGGTAATCATTATGTTGACATCGTACTAAAATGTCACACCCAAAAAAACTAGAATTAAGTAGTAGACATTCTAAGTTATCTCTTGGTATTAATTTTAAGTGTTAACATGACATGGTTTAGGTGACACTTAGATGAGAATTTAGGGCACATCACTATTGGTATCTCTCCCTTATTCTAAATTGAATAGAAGAAAAAAATATGTAGGTCCCATGGGCATTAAATTCAACCATGTGTTACCTCCTAGATAAAACACAATAAGTAAGAAGTAGTTCATCTATCCATCTGTTAACTAACTAATTTAATGAAAATGTTTTTGCTTATATTTCAAACCCAACCTTGGACAATAATCAATACTGCATTATTTTCCTTTTTATTTAATTTTTACCTTGATACCCATGTAGGCCTACTGAGGGGTTAACATTTTATATTAATGGGGGATTCAATTTTCCCACCCCTAATGAAAACCATTTCAGTCTCAAGATATTTTTTTTAATGGATACTCCATTAATTTGTATAATTTGATAAAAAAATATAAAAAGGCAATGCAAAATATGGAGGGTAATATATTTTAAGCGAACACAAACACATTTTAATGAGTAAATCCACCATTTATAATAAGGACCACATAATGGTTAGTCCCTAAGTTTATGGTGAGAATTGTTTGTATTTGAATTTGTATGTGATCTCAATGCAACAATAAATATTATGCACAAAGTATTAATAATAAAATGAAAAAAATATATGTGTAGTTCAAATGAATATGTTTATCTTTGACATGGATTTATACATTGAAATAGATATATTAGCAATCAAACAAAATAAATAACAATCTGAGTCTAAATTTGAAGAATTGTCTTAGGGTTGAGACCTTCATCATATCATTGCCCATACTCAGAGACGACACACAAATTGATTCAATGAGTTCTTAAGAGTATATAGCTATTTTTCCAATAGCTATTTATTTTTTTTAAGACCAAGTTATTTATGAATAGATATTTTTTTAATTCCCAAAACATAATTTAGTGTCATCTATGCATAGAACTTAGAAAGTAAGCATGTTTTCTTAGGTAAATGAATTGATAAGAATCAAGGAGCAAGGTAAATATGAACCATGAAATAAAATGCATTCAAACTTCATGATTATAGTAAATATGACAAAGATCATGTTTGAAAATGAAATATGAATAAGAGAAAAGTGAAGGTGAAATCTGAACAAGATGAAAGTGAAGGCAACATACCATATATACGGAGCAAGTAAATGTAAAGTATTTAAAGTTGTAATAGGGTATACCTAATTTGTGATTAGAATAAAAACCATACTTATGTAGCAATTTGTTTATTTTTAAAGCTATATTAGTAAACATTATTGATAAATAAAATTCTATTTAATTTTAATTCAAATTTATGCAAGTGATTAACATATGTATATACACTAGTAACACAATAAAAACATAGTATAATTGTGAGATATGACTCTTGGATAAACAACACATTTATTAGTTGTTCATGAATTAGTCATCTATGTTGTATGTGTAGACAAAAGAGATGTTTATCCTCATGAGATGAGACAAGGAGTAAAAAATAATTAGAAGTATGTGGTCTGAAATTAAAAGTAAAAAATGTTTAAAGGTAGATTACATACCTTAGTTGTTATTGTTGTTGTTTTTGTTGTTGTTGTTGTTGTTGTTGTTGTTGTTGTTATTATTATTATTATTATTATTATTATTATTATTATAGATAATTTAGGGTTAAAGTGTCCCTCACCCATAATAAATAAAGAATGCCAACATCCCCCATTTGTCTCAGATAAAAATCCATGAGGGAATGGTGTTGCCAAACCCTGTCTAAACTAGCCTAGATCTACCAAAGGGAAAACAAACAATCCCCAAAAGTAACTAATATAGTTATAAATAAAATATAAACCATCAAAGCTAAAGACCAAACCCCCATACAAACTATGAACATCACCAAAACTAGAATGAAGGAGATCTCTAAAAACCCATAGAACTAGAACAAAACCATCATTATCCAATCATCAAAGTCTTTCATTCTCAAATACTATTAATAATATATGTTACGTGTGAAGTCACTATTCTTTTTCATTAGTCATGGTGACATGGCATGCAAATGATGTGGCATTTAGGTGATGTGCAAGGGCCATGGAGGGTCTCTCACATGTGATCAAGTTGATGTGATGGGAGTGGGACATAGCACTCCACCAAGTCACATAGGTTTTGTCCTTGTTAGTCACATGGGTTTTATCTTGAGGCATAAATAATGAAGGTTGGTAATAGGGAAAATTTATAAGAGGCTCAATGATTCACATGTGTGGTGAAAGTTAAAAGGTGATTGCAACACCTTTTATACTTGTGTGAACATATAGAAGAAGAAGACAAAAGACCATTGTTATTGATTGACCTCACATGTGTGAGTGGGGAACCATATTTAGAATCACATGGAGGTGGATGGATTTTGTCTAAATTATAGCATCTACTTTGTTGACCTTTGTACATGAAAACAAGCGTTTCACTATTTATCACTGGTGCTCACATGGAGTGTGGCAAATTTAATGGGCCACCTTGTTGATTTTCTCTCCCTCACTCTTATATATTTTAAATGATATATAATAATGAGATTCATTTTGTATTTCTCATCCCTTTGAGGATCACTCTTAAATCCTTGAAATCTTGGGATTGCATGATTGTAGAGAGGTAGAGCTTGAAGGTTATGTTTTTTGGCTCACTTAGATGCTTTATGTGTAATCATTATATGTATGCTTAGAGTTTCTATACTAGAGGCTATGAAAACTTGGCTCACCTAGATGCATTGTATGTTTTTTTGTAAGCATGGTTATCCTTGAGGTTGGATGTTGGAGCCTAGAGGCTTTGTATGCTTGGCTCACCTTAGTGCTTAGTTTGTAAGTACTAAAAAAGAGTTATTAAAGGAAGTTATTTGTAAAGGAGGTTTTGCTGAAGTAATTGAAGTCTAGGAGTTGCCATTTGACATGTGTTTTTTCATTTCACATTACAAGGTTTTCATGTACATATTATGTAATGTGTTCCCTCTTGTTTCTTCTCTTTTTTAACTTATTTTTATACCACATTATTTACTTTTACTATAGGATGTATTTTTAATAACATGTGGTTTCATAACTTTTTGATCCTAACATGTGGTATCATATACATGATGAAAAACTCCTATTTTTGAGTTATTTCTATTGAAAGGTTGTTTTGTGCAAGTGAGAGCTACTATGATAAGAGGAGAGACCAAGGTCAAGATGTGAATTAAAAAAAGGAACAAAAAGTTTTTATGGTAGGAAGTTCTCTATGTGGAGCTATGGAGGATTTCTTGTGAAGATTGTATTCTCTTCAATATTGCTAAGGAGAATCAAACAAGATAATTATGAAGAAGCTAAAAAATCTTTTCCAGATGGATCAACAAACATAGTGTTCCTATTGAAAAAGTTATTGTATAGATTGAGGAGCAAGTTTGTCTCCAAAGGTGGAAGATGAGGATAAGGCATGTACCTTGTTGTGTATCTCACCAACGTAAAAAAATGAAGGGGTATATGTTGTGGTATATTACTAACCACATGATGAGATAACTAGAGATGTTAAGAAAAATAAATAAAAATCCATGCAAAGGAGGAGGTAAAAAATAAACATGAAATTGTACCTATTTAAAGTAGTTCAAGAAGAAGAACAAGTGAGACTTGGTGTTCCTAGAAAGAGAAGGTTGATGTTGACCATATAACTTAGTATTGTTTGAGTTTTGTTCATACAGTTATGGTGAGTGGCTAGGTAGATTGATGCATGGAGTAACATTGTAGGAACTTGAGTTGGTGTTTTGGCAACATTCGGTAGAGCAAAATGCATTTGGGATGTAGGATCAAAAACTTGATAGGTGCAGTGATGCATTGAGTAATGCAATGGCTGCCTAAGAAATTTTTATTCTTCTAGTAAATTTGTGACATGTTTGGACATGGTTGATAGCTATAGGGATATGTGGAGAAGTCTATTATTGACTTCTATGAAATCTTCTAACTATTATAAAGAATGCTACCTGTACATGTTATTTAATAATTTGAGTAACATGATTCCTACATGGTGATATCTATAGAAGATATGGATTAGCCTAAGGGATACATAGATGAGGTAAAGATTTACTGGTTTGAAAATTAAATAAATCATTGTACAAGTTCTAATAGATGTGTTGATAGAGTATAAGAATTTTAGTACCTTCATGGAGAGCCAAGGTTTTAGTAGTTGTTACTGTTATGTGTTGAATACATGTTGGATGTAGGCCCCAACATGATCACTGGTGTGATGGCTTAGTTATATAGGATACATGAGATGAAGGTGATAGGAGGAACAAACCAAGGATGGAGATGCACAAGGATGAGAAAGAAAGGAATTACCCCACTTCTTGAATTGTAAGTTACTTATAAGGAGTGTCCTAGAAAAGATGAGAAGACATGTTGTGTCCTATGTATTATTTTAATTAGGAGTAGGAAGCCTCATTTAATCCATGGTTTGTACTAGAATAGATACTTTCAAGTAGTGGGAGTTGTAAGCCAGTTCATGATGGAATCCCAGATGGAGTATTTGTCTATGGAGAAGTGAAGAATCACTTTAAGTGTTGTTATTTTCTATGGAGGAGTAGATGTTGACAAATCTAGTCAAGGCAAAGAATTTTTAATAGTGAAACAAAACTTTTACTAGGTTTGTGTCAGGGCAGCAATGGACATGGATGGAAACTAGAGCAAGTGTTTTAAAGCCCTATGTATATTGACTTTAAGTGGGAGATGGTTAGGTGTGAATTCACTATTCACATTCATTATTCATGGACAGTATTTATAGTCACTATTCATGGTGACATGGCATGTAGGTGATGTGGCATGTGATGTGGAATGCAAGTGATGTGGTTGATTGGTGATGTGTAGGGACCATGGAGGGTCTCTCACATGTGATCAAGTTGATGTGATGGGAGTGGGGCATAACACTTCACCAAGGCACATGGGTTTTATCTTGAGGCATAAAGGACAAAGGTTGGTAATGAAGTGAATTTATAAGAGGCTTCATGATTCACATGTGTGGTGAAAGTCAAAAGGTGATTGTAACACCTTTTAAACTTGTGTGAACACATAGAAGAAGAAGATAAAATACCATTGCTACTGATTAACCTCACATGTGACTGGCATACCATATTTGGAAGCACATGGATGTAGATGGATTTTTTCTAAATTAGATAATCTACTTTGTTAACCTTTGTATATGAAGATAAGCATTTCAGTATTGATCACTAGTGCTCACATGGAGTGTGGCAAATTTATTGGGCCACCTTGTTGATTCTCTCTCCCTCTCTCTTCTATGTTGTAAATTCTATATAAGTATGAGTTTCCCTTTGTATTTATCATCCCTTTGAGGATCACTCTTGGATCCTTACAAGATTGGTCTTGCATGCATGTAGAGAGTTAGGTCCTAAAGGTTATGTTGTTTGGCTCACCTAGATGCTTTGTGTGTAAGCATTATATGCATGCTTAGAGGTTATATCCTGGAGGCTATGAAAGCTTGGATCACCTAGATGCATTATATTCTTTATTGTAATAATGGTTATCCTTGACGTTGGATCCTAGAGGCTTTATATGCTTGGCTAAGCTAAGTGCTTGGTTTGTAAGCACTAAAAAGGAGTTGATGGAGGAAGATGTTTCTAGAGGATATTTTTCTAAAGTAATTGAAGTTTGGAAGCTACCATTTACCCCATGGTTTTTACTTGCACACTCTATAACTTCACCAAGTGAAAAAATACACCCTTCCTACTCACCAAGTGAAAAAATACACCCTTACCTCTCCAAGATATTTGAAACACCTATCATATCTCCCATTCCACCATGGCATCATTCTAAGATACTTGTAGGCAGTGAGTAGAGTTATGAACTATACTCATGGTATATGATTGAAAACTATGAAGATTGATTTGGAGAATGATGTTAAAAGGTGAATGGAAATATTATAGCATTGAAAATGTTAAAATGAACCTACTTCCACCCACTAGAAATACTACCAAAGCATGAGGATCTTGAAAATGGTGGAAACCCACTTGTTACACACAAAAGTGTCTTCACTTATAGCCTAAGATACTTGGCTTATCTAAACACTTTGAAATGATAAAAAAAGAATGGATCACATTATTTGAATATTTATATGTCTTCTATAGTCAATCCCAATATTTTTAATGTATGAAATCATCCAAACAAGATCAAAACCTATAGGGTGTAGGAAATAGTGAGAAGAAAAACATAGTTAGCTTGTACAGGATGGTTCATAAAGCATGATTGACCAATATTTGAAATATTGTTGTGTAAATGAATATATCTAAGTGTAATACCACCTCCAAAAGTATTTTGAGCTAAAACCTCTTTAACTATTTGTATCAAGCATAAATCTGTTGATCACTTCTATGTGTCTAAAAGGGTGAAGAAGTAGAATAGTTTTAGCTCAAAAATGGCACTTCTAGAGAATTTTGAGCATCAAAATTATCTTGATGAAGATGAATATATGTTCCATGGCCTTCTCCCATGTGTCTCCCTCCCTCATGGGTTTTGTAAGTGTCAAACTCCCTTTTTTTAGTTGATTACTTGATCTTCAATTTGATAATCTACAAATTTTAGATGAGACTAACATTCTTGATAGGGAATCTAATTTTATACATGTTTGAACAGAAATAAGGACATTTGGTCACCTTAAAAAAATTTCCACTTGAATTTATGACCCCTAAAATCCTTTTAAATGAATCAAATTGACATATTGAATAATTAGACAAAGACCAAGGCTAATATGGCATTAAATAAAATCAAATAACTTATAATGCACCCCATGAAAAAATATAAAACCCCATATAAACCTCTAAAGATAATTTTTTTACCTATAGGGGTCCCAATTTGACCTACAAGGTCAAATTTGGTCAACAAATTGGTGACTCATAAGGGTAGCATGCCTTTTATGCTAACTAGACCAGTAGCCTTATCAGTCCATTGGGCTTAGGGAGTCATCTAAAGTATGAAACACAACAAGAGGACCTGACACTTCACAACAAGCTTTGATCAAGACAAGGCTAAATGAATACCTCAACCACACAAAATAAAAGACACGCACAAAGCAAAATCAAACATACATGTTCTAAATGAGCACTTATGAAACACACACACCAAACTAAACAAACTGACTCAAACACTAACTAAATTGAGATGAAAACTCCCTCCTAGATTTAAGGGGAAGTTTTAAACCCTTCTTGCTTCAGGACATGAAGGAATGAATGAGACATATAGTCTTTTGATCCTTGACATTGATGCCTCTAACTTTTTTATGATGTTTACCAACTTCATTGGCATGATGTTTAATGAGAACGAAGTATTTCCAAACAAGTTGGATATGTAAATGAACTCTTCTTTCATCCAAATAGCCTCAACTTTCTTATATGGATCCTCAATTACAACCTCTGATGGTGGTTCAACAAGGCATACCTTCTTGATTTCCATAGTACTCTCAATAAGATTGGGTTTCTACCCAATCTTGGTCATTGTCCTCCATGTAAGACTCTTTCTTCACCTTGTCATGTACTAGACCCTCAACATGGCAAAGCTCTTCAAGCTCTTGAAAGAAATTCATTTATAGTTGTCAATCATCTTTGTCCTCTTTATCATCTAGAACCACTACCTCTTCAATCTTCTCTTATTGATGTATGAGTTCATAAAAATTATGTTCTTTAATCTCCAATTCATCTAAGGGTGATTTAAAATTAGACTGAGGTATTGCGTCATCTTCAAGAACAACAACTTCCACCTTGGTCTCAAGATATTTTTCTAGAACTATAACCTCTTTGTGGATGACTTGAAATTGTTCTCCATCATTAATAGCACATTAATATTCATGCTTGAGATGAATATATAAAATTTTTTTATCATATGTAGATTCTTATTCAACTACTTCCCTCTTCAAGTGTTTTTCACATTCCTCATAGACAACTATAAAAGAGTCTTCAGCACGTTTCTTTTCATACAAGAAGGCAGAATTGCACTTATGATCACCAAAGGGAGTCCTTATAATTATTTACTCTTCTTCAATATTTAGAACCCCTTGAGGGATCTAAAGTTGTAATTAAACCATTTTAACTTGACTTTGATCTTTAAGGACTGTAAAATCCTCAATTTCTTTCTCCTTCTTGGTGATGCCAAGATTAGGCATCTTGTAATTAGGTGACTTATCCCAATGAGGTTACCAAGGAATTATGTTTTTTTCAAGAAAGAGTTTTGAATTATTATCAACCAAGTGATATTATTTAAGCTCCCAACCATAGGTCCATCAAGGAAAATATGGATAGGGTGAGGATAAGATGAACTAGTTGGTGGAGGTGGAACATAAAACTTAAAATGAGATTGAGAGTGAAATGTAGGGGATTCTTTTGGAAGATCTTGAGGAAGAGGAGGCAAACCTTGGGATAAAATAGCTTTATTTTCTTCCTTCCATTTTTAAATAACTTCATTGACATCTGATTTATCTTAAACACTCTCTTTAGTATGGTTATATGGGTTGTGTTTAGGCATAATATCTTCTTTGGGCTCTAAACCTTCCATCACGCCTTGACATAGCAATTTCATCCTTGGCTCTAACTCTTCAATTTCCTTGGATAGGTTATCTTGGAAAATTATTTATTTAATTTCAAAGGAATCTCATGAGGATGAATAGTAAAAGAGGGCTGACATGGAAAACAAGAGGTCTCTTGAGGCAAGGTGGGAGGGACTTACATAAGATCAAACTCTTTCTCAACCTCACACTCTTTGTCTAGGATTTTATCCTCTTTCTTTACCCATGATTCCACTATCTTATTCCATCTTAGGATGTTAGTATTATGAGTCTCTTCTTGATGCGGTGATGTAATTTTAAGAGAGCATGAAGTGTTCAATAAACTTGGGATCTCCTTAGGCTTAGACTCCCCAGCCTTGTCTCCAACTTGGGATTTCATATCTAGAGGTCACTTCTTGATGTGGGGATGTAATTAAAGAGGGAAATGAGGGATTAAATTCCACTTCATTATTGATGATATGGAATACTTCATCTACTTATTATCTTATTCAATTTGTGTATCAAAATTTGCTTTAAAAATAAGGTTTGTCTTTCCAACTCTCTCTTCCAGCTGATTGGGAAAAGGATGACTTTGATAAGCTTGGTTGGGCTCATAAGTAGTAATCATGTAGGACTGATAGAAATCTTAGGGAGGTGGATATTAGGGATGATATACTTGGTGAGGTTGTTCTTCATGAATTTTTATCGTATCTTCCAAGGATGCAATGAAGCCACCCACATCTAGCATCTCACTTGTGAGCCTTTGCCAATTGACTCTCGCAATAGGTACCCACTCTCACCTTATGAATAAGATGACTAGGAACATATTGAGCATGTCCCTTTAGTGTGTCAAGATCCATCATGTACTTCTCATAGTCCAAGTGAGTTTGTTTGAAGGTTGAAATGGACTGACTTGAGAAGTCACTAGGTTGACTAGGAGGAGAAAGATATTAGGAAGGTTGGTTATAAGACTAATATAACTCATGAAAAAGTTGGTAAGGATAATATTGGAGATATTAAAGATCATATTGGATCTGTTAATGATCATGACAAGGTTGATATGGAGAGCGATAATCTTGATAAACCTTGCCAAATTGTGTAAACAAATACTCAACACCAAAGTCAGCGATGGAACTTCATTAGGAAACAAGAACACAAGGAATGACTATCAACAATATTTAGAAGGAATTATTGGGCTACTTGACTAGCTAATTTAATCTTTAATTCATCATTTATGTTTATATAGATGCCTCTAATGGTTGATGTGTTGAAAGACAATACCAAAAATCTTTTAACTTCTTGGACTAAGAGTCCCACCGAGGATGCCAAAAATTATTGTCACTTAGATTTTCATCCTTTGAGGAGATGTCTCATCTCTCCTCATCCAAGTGGAATAATTGAAACACCTCTAGGCTATGCATGAGCCTGAGAATGAGGTGAATCTCTAGATTTTGCTAGCTTCCTTAATGTACCATTTGTAAATCACTACTACACCTAAAATTTGTGAGGGAAAAGGGAGAGAAAATTGAAATTAAACTATCTTAAAGGATGTTATACACCAAATTTATTGATGACTACCAACCAACTACATGTTACACATGAGAACAAGGGACTAACTAAACATACACTTCTCTAATCTAAATCTTCTCACATTAATATTTCATTATGAGGTTGTGATGAATGTTTAGGCTATGAGGACTAGAAAAGAGGCCTTAAATAACACTATTTGAATATAATAAATCACTCAACCTTGAAACATCAATATAACACTTCACATGACCTACAAGAAGAATCTTTCCAACTTCAAAAAGATTAGAGAATGAAACAACAATGTTAAGGAAATAATAAGTCATCACTAAGCAAAATCAATCATCCAAGTGAACACACTATGAATAGTTATGGAAGAGTTAAAAATTTGTAGTATTTATTGATCCATGGTATGCAAATGAGTAGGGATTCACCATACTCATGTGGATCATAGTTTAGAAAGGCCAAAATGGCTAGCTCTTATAGAAACTGAGAGAGATATGAGAAGAAAAAAGTCCAAGGGTCATAAAGACACTTGTCATGCTGAGAGAATGATTTAATTATGCATGAGAATAAGGTTTTAAATGGACCATGTAAGTTCAAAATAAACAATTGGCTTTCCAAGTCATGAAACTCTTGAAAAGTGGCATGGAATTCCCTTTGCTAGCTCAAAAAACTACCTTCATGACTTAGCCCTATTTGAACATCCAAAAACTAATTAGGGATAGGTATGATGATTAAAATAAGAGGAAATTATTTTAAACATGTCTCTCCATGCATTGGTTTAATCTTGGTCACCTAGAATCTTTTGAAAGTGAGCCATCATCGCCTATAGTTTTTGGAACTCCTCTTTCCCACACATTTCACACTTGGCCTCAAAATAGGCATCAGTTTTCCATGAAAATTTATATAAGGTAATGGATGACACATTTAAATACCCTCCATGGCCTTAGAGGCATCACTCATACTTCAAAAATTCTTCCACTTAAAGTTTTCACACTTCTCACCATCATGCTCACTATGCTAGTTTTGACTGGCTAAGATGAGAGCTCTAGTAGGAACACTTAGAATTTTTTTTTATGAATTAAATTGACATTTGGTGTTATTATAATTCCTAAGAATCCTCTTAAATTTTGTTTCATCTCTTATAACCTCCTAGAACCTACACAATGCATAAAATAGTCAAAAATACCTTGTTTTTTACTTCATCCATACTATTATGTATACTCTAAAAGTATGGGGAGGATGCTAAGAGAGTCTTATAAATATTTTAAGAACTTTCATGGTCAAATTATGTCATTTTGGTATCTCACCATCCTTATTTCCTTCATCAGGTCTAGAGTAAGGGTTTAGGAGGGTTTAGGCCTATTTTACCCTCTTAGGCTTTGTTCATAAAAAATTAAAATTAAAATTGAAAAGAAATTCCACAATTTTAATGCTCAAGACCACTTCTCACATCTATAAACCTCTTAGGTCCCCATGCAAATCATTCAAGTAGATACAAGCACTCAACGTTGCCTTATTGAGCTCTTTTCTCCATTTATACAAGCTTAATATGTCCTAAAGTCCAAAAATGACTTTTCCATGGATTCCCCTTCATCCTAATATCTCATAAATATCTAAATACATTCTATAAACATGATTTAATATGGTATAAATATCACTATGGGGTAGAAGTGAAGTTGGACCCCTAATTGGGCTTTAGGCCTCAAATAGTCCTATTTGCATACTTGGAAATCCAAACCATTCTATTGGGTTTCATCCTTATGTACTTGGTTTCCATGTTTTTTCAAGTGTCCTAAAACTCCACACACCTTATATTAATTTTCACCCAACTCTTAGTTCATCCCTTTCTCTCCATTCCTCAAGACTGCAAGTTTTGTTCATAAAGGGAGTGCCCTCTATCTAAGATAAAATAGAGGGTACTCCCCCTATTTCATCATATAAAATGAATATTTTTAAGAATTATCTAGGTTATGGATACCCTCTATACCAAATTTGGTCCCATGGTTAGGTTATATGACCTTTCAACTCCCTTTAAACCCAACATAGACTTTATAAAGAGTATTATGTGCAGGGTTAAAGTGTGAACTATGTTATACATCATTTGAGCTCTTCTTATATGCATTATTTTCATATGATAGGGGCCTATTGAAACATATATAATCATTATGGATATATTACAAATCTACTCACCATTATAATATTATATGTACCCTTGTACACACCTTGAGCTCTCAAAATATTGTGTATTTCCTGACTGTGTCTCTTCAAGGCACTATACCTTTAGATGTCCTACATGATTTGACTTTGGATATATTGTTAAAATACCTTCATTGGTTATTCATTTCCATATAATCATTCTTTTTTTATATTCACATCATATACCTTCAATTCCAACTTCAAGAATACTAACCTTTGTTCATTGTCTTACCAAAATTATAGTTGACTATGTTTTTTTTGTCTTGGAAGGGCACCTATAGGTGACCATGTTTCTTTGGTCATAAGGAATGTATCTAAAAACTTATCTAGATCCCCTTAGGATCATATTATCCTTGTTTTAATTTATTTGTCTCATCTTGCCTAGGTTAGACCACATCAAAACTCAAACCCTTGGCTCTCTACCCCCCATAGTCAGCTACAGCTGACTATGTGTGGTCTTATATGTGCATATGAGATTCAAAATATAGTATTATAACCTATATTTATGTTATTTATGCCTAAAAAATTCCACATCATTATCTAAGGTGAATAATCCCTAGGTTCACAAGAAAGAAACATCTTTTAAATGTTTACCTTTGGCTAGTTGTAGGTGACTAAATTCAAATTAGAGGACTCTTGTAGGTGTGTATGGAACCTAGAACACTACATATCAACCCTATCCTGATGATATTTATGTTCATTAGTGTGTCTTTCACTCAATAAGTCCATTCAAAACATGTAATCATGCCTTGTTATCACGTTAAAGTGTTGAGGTCACTTTGTATCTTCAAAACCTATAGATACTACTACCTAAATTTAGTATATAAAGGTGTAACTTTGGGCTTCTCAATAACCATCCTCTTTAAGTCATTTTCACTTCATATTTTGTTTATCATTTCTCCTATGTAGAGTTTATAGTACAAGGTAATTATATATATCAAAATTCTTAACAACCTTGTTATATGACCTTGGCAAAAAGGCTTAGGTGCTTTATTTTCTTGTTTTAGGGATTTATTACATGAATCATTGTCATTACTTTTGATCATGGTTATTCATAATCTGCCTACCAAATTAGTATTCAACATAGGTTTTCCATAATCCCTTCAAAATACTAGAGATATAAAAAAGGTTACACCATTCTCCAACCTTATCCATACAAGTACCTCAACTTTCTATTAAGCCACTTGTAGGTGGTTATGCTAGTTTACAGTCAGTGGGTGAAAACTTAGACAATCTACAAGATATGTGAGTTTTAATGAAGTTTGGTCCTTTTCCAAAGGTTTAAAATAGACTCTCATAAATTTTAAAAACCTTTCTCAGATCAGACACCCCTTTTCAATATGAGATTCTCTATGAGGGCACCTATAGGTGCATTTTAATGGCAGGAGACTGTGAGTTTAGGTAGTGAATAGTGATATAGGTAGTGTACAAGAGATATATTCTTGGGATTAACTCTATACCTTCAAAAAGTGACAAAAAACACTCTTACCACTATAAAATATTTGAAACACCTATCATATTCCCATTCCATCATGGCATCATTCTGAGATACTTGTAGGTAGTGAGTAGAGTTATGAACTATACTCATGGTATATGATTACAAACTATGAATATTGATTTGGAGAATGAAGTGTAAAGGTGAATGGAAATATGATAGCATATAAAAATTTATAATAAACCTATTTCTACCCCCTGGAAACATTGCCAAAGCATGAGGATCTTGAAAATGGTAGAAACCCACCTGTTACACAACAAAGTGTCTTCACTTGCAACCTGAGCTACTTGGCTTATCCAAACACTTTGAAACATTAAACCAAGAATGGATCACATGAGGTATATATTTATATGTCCTCTGGAGTTAATACCAATAGCTTTAATTTATGAAATCATCCAAAAAAGAGCAAAACCTATAGGGTACAGGAAACAATGAGCAAAAAAACATAGTCAGCTTGTAAGTGATGGTTCATAAAGCATGGTTAAAGAATATTTAAACTCTTATTATTGAAATAAATCTCTATTATTTTATTACCACCTCCTAAATATGTTTGACCTGAAATATCTTCAACTGTCTGTACCAAGCACGAACCTCTTGATCACTTATGTGTGTCTAAAAGGGCAAAGGAGTAGAATAGTTTTAGCTCAAAAATGGAAATTTCAAAGGATGTAAAGCATGGAAATTAACTTGAATAATATTAAGATACATTCCATTTCATTATCCCATGTGTCACCTTCCCTCATGGGCTGTACAAGTGCCAAACTCCCTTTTTTAGTTGATTACTTGATCTTCAATTAGATAACCTGCAAGTTTCAAATGAGACTGACATTCTTGATAGGGAATCTGACTTTTTGGATGTTTTAAAGGAAATAAGGAAACTTGGTCACCTTTAAACTATTCCACTTGCATTTATGACCCCTAAAATTCTTTTAAATGACTCAAAGTGACATATTGAATAATTAGACCAAGACCAAGGCTAATATGGCATTAAATAACATCAAATAACTTATAATACACCCCATAAAAAAATATTAAACACCATATAAACCTCTAAAGATCAATTTTTTACCTATAAGGGTCCCAATTTGACCTACAAGGTCAAATTTGGTCAATAAATTGGTGATTTATAGGGGTAGCATGTTTGTTATGCTAACTAGACTAATAAACTTATTAGTCCATTGGGCTTAGGGAGTCATCTAAAGTATCAAACACAATAAGAGGACCTAACACTTGACAAAAATATTTGATCAAGGTAAGACCAAATGACTACCTCAACCACATAAAACAAAAGACACACATAAAGCAAAATCAAATATACATGTGCTTCATGAGTACTTAGCAACACAGACACCAAACTAAACAAACTGACTCAAAAACTAACCTAAGATGAAAAATCCCTCTTGGATCAAATTGGAAGTTTCAAACCCTTATTTCTTCATGAAATTAAGGAATGAATGAGACCTATAGTCTTTTGATCCTTGACATTGATGCCTCTAACTTTTTTATGATGTTTTCTAACTTCATTGGCATGATGTTCAATGAGAACCAAGCATTTCTAAATAGGTTTAATATGGAAATAAACTATTATTTCATCCAAATATCCTCAACATTCTCATATGGATCCTCAATTACAACCTCTGATGGTGGTTCAACAAGGCATGCCTTCTTGATTTCCATAGTGATCTCAATAAGATTGGATTTCTTCTCATTTGCAAGTTATTCTAGCTCATCAAAGAGATTGGAATATTCTACCCAAAAATTTTCATTTTCCTCCATGGAAGACTCTATCTTCACCTTTTCATGTACTTGACCCTCAACTTGGCAAAATTCTTCAAGCTCTTGAAAGAACTTCATTTGTAGCTATCAATCATCTTTGTCCTCTTTATCATCTAGAACCATTGCCTCTTCAATATTATCATCTTGATGTATGAGGTCATAAATATGGTTTTATTAAATCTCAAATTAATCTAAGGGTGATTTAAAATTATGCTGAGGTATTAGGTCATCTTCAAGAATAATAACTTCTACCTTGGTCTCAAGAGATTTTTCTAGGACTGCAACCTCTTTGGGGATGACTTGAAATTGTTCTCCATCCTTAATAACACATTAATATTCAAGATTAAGATGATTATTTACAAATTTTTGATCATTTATAGAGTCTTATTCAAGTACTTCCCTCTTCAAGTGTTTCTCACATTCCTCATAGATAATTGTAAAAGAGTCTTCAGCCCATTTATTTTCATATAAGAAGGAAAAATTACACTTATGATCACCAAAGGGAGTCCCTATAGTGATTTCATCTTCATTTGGAACCCCTTGAGGGATCTCAAGTTGTAATTCAACCATTGTAACTTGAATTTTCTCTTCAAGGACTGTAAAATACTCAATTTCTTTCTCCTTCTTGGTGATGCCAAGATTAGGCATCTTGTAATCAGGTGACTTATTCCAATGAGGATGCCAATGAGTTATGATTTCTTCAAGAAAGAGTTTTGAGTTATTATCAACCAAGTGATCTTATTCAAGTTCCCACACCATAGGTACATTAAGGAAAAGAGTGATAGGGTGAGGACAATATGAACTAGCTGGTGGAGGTGGAAAATAAAACTCAAAATGAGATTGAGAGTGAAATGTAGGGG
Source organism: Torreya grandis (assembly GCA_037957365.1). Lineage (NCBI taxonomy): Eukaryota > Viridiplantae > Streptophyta > Pinopsida > Cupressales > Taxaceae > Torreya > Torreya grandis. The sequence continues at coordinate 1,144,291 of JARHVA010003561.1, read as the reverse complement.
ATTCTTTTGGAAGCTCTTGAGGAAGAGGAGGCAAACCTTGGGATAAAATAGCTTGATTTTATTCCTTCCATTTTGAAATCACTTCATTTACATCTTATTTACCTTAACACTCTATTGAGGAAGGTTATATGGGGTGTGTTTAGGCATAAGATCTTCTTTGGGTTCTAAACCTTCCATCACACCTTGACTTAGCAATTTCATTCTTGGCTATAACTCTTAAATTTCCTTGGGTAGGTTCTCTTGGAAAATTATTTATTAAATTTCATAGGAATCTCATGAGGATTATTATTACAAGAGGGCTGACATGGATAACAAGAGGTCTCTTTAGGAAGGTGGCGAGGGACTTACATAGGATCAAACTCTTTCTCAACCTCACACTCTTTGTCTAGGCTTTTATCCTCTTTCTTTCCCTATGATTCTACTATCTTATTCCATTTTATGATGTTAGGATTAGGAGTATCTTCTTGAGGTGGTGATGAAATTTTAGGAGCAGATGAAGTGTTCAAGAAACTTGGGATCTCCTTAGGCTTGGACTCCTCACCTTGTCTCCAACTTAGGATTTCATATATAGAGGTCACTTCTTTAGGTGGGGTTGCAATTGGAGATGTAAATTAAGGCTTAAATTCTACTTCCTTTGTTTATTATATGTACTATTTCATCTACTTATTTTCCAACTCAATCTACCTATCAATATTTTCTTCAAAAATAAGGTTTATCTTTCCAACTCTCTCTTCCAATTGATTGGGAAAAATATGACTTTGATAAGGTTGGTTGGGCTCATAAGTAAGAATCATGTAGGATTGATAAAAACCTTGGGAAATTGGATATGAGGTCTTATAGACTTGTTTATGTTGTTCCTCATGAATTCTTATCCTATCTTCTAAGGATGCAATCAAGCCACGCATATCTAGCATCTCACTTGTGAGCCTTTGCCAATTGGATCTCTCAAAAGGTGCCCACACTCTTTTAAACAACTCTAATGCTTCTCTTACCTTATGAATAATATGACTAGGAACATCTTGACCATGTCCCCTTAGTGTGTCAATATCCATCATGTACCGCTCATATCCCAAGAGAGTTTGATTGAAAGTTGAAATGGATAGACTTGAGAAGTGACTAAGTTGACTAAGAGGAGCAAGATATTGGGAAGGCTAGTTATAGGACTGACACAACTCATGACCAAGCTAGTAAGGATCATATTAAAGCTATTAAATATCATATTAGAGATGATAAGGTTGATAAAGAGTGTCATATTCTTGATAAACCTCACCAACTTGTGTAAAATAATACTCAATACCAAAGTCAGCCATGGAACTTCATTAGGAAGCAAGAACACAAGGAATGATTATCAACAATATTCAAAAGGAATACCTAGGATACTTAACTATCTAATTTAATCTTAGAGTTTCCATTGATGTTTAGATAGATTCTTTCAAAGGCTAATGCGTTGAAAGATAACACCAAAAATCTTTCAACTTTTTAGACTAAGAGTCCCACTAGGCATGCCAAAAATTGTTGTCACTTAGATTTGTACCCTTTGATGAGATGTCTCATCTCTCCTCATCCAAGTGGCATAATTGAAACACCTCTAGGCTATGTGTGAGCCGAAGAATGAGGTGAATCTTTAGATAGGGCTAGCTTCCTTGATGTACAACTTATAAATCACTACTACACCTAAACTTTATGAGGTAAAAGGGAGAGAAAATTGAAAGTAAACTATCTTAAAGGAGGTGATACACCAAATTTGATGATGATAAAACCAACTGCATGTTACACATGAGAACAAGGGACTAAATAAACTACACTTCTCCAATCTGAATCTTCTCACATCAATATTTCATTATGAGGTTATGATGAATGTTTACGCTAAGGGGACTAGACAAGAGGCATTAAATGACATTGTTTGAATATACTAACTCACTCAACCTTGACACATCAATATAAAACTTCACATGACTTTCAAGAAGAAGCTTTCCAACTGTCAATAGGTAAGAGAATTAAATAACAATGATAAGGAAACAACAATTCATCACTAAGCAAAATCAATCATCCAAGTGAGCACACTGAAAAATCATAAAAAAGGTAAAAATCAGTAGTATTTATTTATGCATGGTATGAAAATGAGTAGGGCTTTGCCATACTCAAGTGGAGCATAGTTTATAAAGGCTAAAATGGCTAGATCTTGTATAACTTAAGAGAGACAAGACAAGAAATAATTCTAAAGGTCACAAGGACACTTGTCATGTTGAGAGAATGAGTTGCATATGCTTGAAAAGAGGGTATTAAATAAACCATGTAATTTTAGAAGAGACAAGTGGCTTTCCAAGTCATGAAACTCATGAAAAGTGGCATGGAATTCCCTTTGCTAGCTTAAAAAACTACATTCATGATTTATCCATGCTTGAACATCAAAAAATTAATTAGGGATGAGTCTAATGATTTGAATAAGAGGGAAGTATTTTATATATGCCTTTCCATGTATTGGTTTTAGTCTTGGTCACCTGAAATATTCAAAAAGTGATCCATCACTGCCTGCAATCTAAGAAACTCCTCTTTCCCACACCTTGCACACTTGGCCTCAAAAAAGGCATTATTTTTCCATGTAAATTCATAAAATGGAATTTATGACACTTTTAAATACCCTCCATGGCCTTAGAGGCATCAGGCACACTTCAACAATGCTTCCACTTGATGTTTTCACACTTCTCACAATCATGTTCACTATGCCAGTTTTGATTGGTTGAGATGAGAGCTTTAGTAGGAACACTTAGGGGTTTTTTTTAGGCATTAAATTGACATGGGTAGTTATCCTAAGTCCTAATACTTCTCATAAATGGGTTTCATCTCTTGAAACCTCTTAGAACCTACATAATGCATACAATAGTCAAAAATACCCTATTTTGTACTCCATCCATATAGTTTCGTACAGTCCAAAAGTATGGGGAGGATCTTGAGAGAGTCTTATGAAATTTTTAATAAATTTTATGGTCAAAATATGTCATTTGGGTAGCTCACCATCCTCATTTCCTTCGTTAGGTCTAGACTAAGGGTTTAGGCCTATTTTACCCTCTTAAGTTGTGTTCATAAAAACTTGACATTAAAATTGCAAAAAAAAATCATATTATCAATTCTAAAGACCCCTTATAACATATTTTAACATCTTTGGTCCCCATGAAAAGCATTCAAGTAGATATAAGCACTCATCATTTCCCTATTGAGCGCTTTTCTCCATTTGCACAGGCCTAATGTGTCTTAAAGTCTAAAAATGACTTTTTCATGGATTCCCCTACATCCTAATAGCTCATAAATATCTAAATCCATCCTAGAAACATTATTCAATAGGGTGTAAATCTCACTAAGGGCTAGAAGTGAAGTTGGACCCCTAATTGGGCTTTAGGCCTCAAACGGTCCTATTTGCATACTTGGCAATCCAAACCATTCTATTTGGTTTCATTCTTATTTACTTGGTTTCCATGTTTTTTTAGGTGTCCTAAAACTCCACATACCTTCTATAAATGTTCACCCAACTCATAGTTCATCCCTATCTCTCCATTCCTCAAGACTACAAATTTTGTTCATAAAGGGAGTGCCCTCTATCTGAGATAAAATAGAGGGCATGCCCCCTATTTCATCATACAAAATGAATATTTGAGAGGATTATCTAGGTTATGGAGACCCTATTTACCAAATTTTTTCCCATGGTTAGGACATCTAACCTTCTAACTCCCTTAAAACCCAAAATAGATTGTATAAAGAGTATTGTGTTCAAGGTTAAACTGTGAACTATGCTATGCATCATTTGAGATCTTCCTATATGTATTATTTTAATATTATATGGGTGTATTGAAACCTCTATAATAATGATGTATATATTCAAAATCCACTCATCATTATAACCTTCTATGTACCCCTGTACACACCTTGAGCTCTCAAAACAATGTGTATTTCCTGTGTTTCTTCAAGGCACTATACCTGTAGATGTCCTACATGATTTAACTTTGGATATAGTGTTACAATACATTACTTGCATATTAATTTACATATAATCATTTTTTTATATATTCACATCATATACTTGTAATTCCAACTTCAAAATACTAACCTTTGTTTATTGTCTTACCATAACTATAGTTGACTATGTTTTTTATGTCTTCGAAGGGAACCTATAGGTGACCATGATTGTTTGGGCTTAAGGATAGTATCTAAAAACTTATATAGAGTCCCTTAGGATCATATTATCTTATTTTAATTCATTCTTTCTCATCTTTCCTAGGCTACACCACATCAAAACTCAAACCCTTGTCTCTCTACCCCTCACAGCCAGTTACAGTTGACTGTGTGGGGTTTTGTAGCTGCATATGAGATTTAAAATATAGTATTCTAACCACTCCTAATGTTATTTATTCCCAAAAAAATTTAAATCATTATCTAAGGTGATTAATCTCTAGGTTAACAATAAATAAACATATTTTCAAAATTTCACCTTTGGTTGGTTGTATGTGACTAATTTCAAATGAGAGGACTCTTATAGGTGTGTATAGAACCTAGAACACTACATATCAACCCTATCATAATTATATTTATGTTAATTAGTGTGTATTTAACTTAATAATTCCATTAAAAACATGTAATCATGCCTTATTATCACCTTGAAGTGTTAAGGTCACTTTGTAAAACCTGTAGATATTACTGCCTGGATTTAGTATATAAAGGTGTAACTTTGGGATTCTCAATAACCATCCTCTTTAAGTCATCTAAAATTCATATCTTTCCTATAATTTCTCCTATTTATAGGATACAATAAAATTTCATGATATGCATCAAAATTCCTAACAACCTTGTTATATGACCTTGGAAAAAAGGCTCAAGTGCTTTATTTTTTCCTATTTTAGGGATTTATTACCTGAATCACAATCATTGCTTTTGATCATGGTTATTCATACTCTACCTACCAACTTAGTATTCCATATAGGTTTTCCATGATACCTTAAACATACTAATGCTCTAAAAAATGTTACACCATGCTTCAAAATTCTCCATATAAGTACCTCAGCTCTCTGTTAAGCCACATGTAGGTGGTTATGCTGGTGTACAGTCAGTGGGTACAAACTTAGACAATCTATAATATATGTGAAATTCAATGAAGTTTGGTCCTTTTCCAAAGGTTTAAAATATACTTTCCTCACTTTCAAAAACATTTCTCAATTCAGACACCCCTTTTCAATACGAGATTCTCCAGAGGGCGCCTGTAGGTGCATTTTAATGGTAGGAGACTATGAGTTTAGGTAGTAAATAGGGATATAAGCAATGTACAAGAGATATATAATTAGTATTCAATATATACCTTCATAAAGTTAAAAAATACACCCTTACCTCTCCAAATGATTTGAAACTCCTATTAGATCTCTCACTCCATCATGGCATTATTCTGAGATACTTGCAAGTAGTGAGCAAAGTTATGAACTATACTCATGGTATATGACTGAAAACTATGAAGATTGCTTTGGAGAATGAATTTTAAAAGTTAATTTAAATATTAAATAATTTAAAAATTTATAATGAACCTATTTCCACATGTTGGAAACACTACCAAAGCATGAAGATCTTGAAAATGGTGGAAACCCACCTATTACACAGAAAAGCGTCTTCACTTACAACCTGAGATACTTGGTTATCTAAATGATTTAAAACACTAAACCAAGAATGGTTTACATTATTTTAATATTTATATATCCTCTATAGTCAATCCCAATATTTCAATTATACAAAATCATCCAAACAAGATCAAAACCTATAGGGTGCAGGAAATAGTGAGCAAAAAAACATAGCTTGTAAAGGATAGTTCATAATTCATGGTTGAAAAATATTCAAAACATTGTTATTTAAATAAATATATATGAGTGTAATACCACCTCCAAAATTATTTTGATATGAAACCTCTTTAACTATTTGTACCAAGTATAAACCTGCTAATCACTTTTGTGTGTCTAAAAGGGTGAAGGATTAGAATGGTTTTAGCTCAAAATTGGAACTTTCAAATAATGTAAAGAATGTAAATGAAACTAATAAATATTAATATACATTACATGGCCTTATCCCATTTTTCACCTTCCCTCATGGGTCATACAAGTGCCAAACTCCATTTTTTTAGTTAATTACTTGATCTTCAATTAGATAACCTATAATTTTTAGATGAGACCGACATTATTGATAGGTAATATACATTATTATATATTTTAAAGGAAATAAGGACACTTAGTAACCCTAAAAACCATGCCACTTGCATTTATTACCCCTAAAATCCTTTTAAATGACTCAAAGTGACATATAAATAATTAGACTAAGACCAATGCTAATATGTCATTAAATGACATCAAATAGATTATAATACACCCCATGACAAAATATTAACCCCATATAAACCTATAAGTATCAATTTTTTACCTATAGGGTCCCAATTTGACCAATAGGGTCAAATTTGGTCAACACCTACACTAATGACCCCTCATAAGCACAACTTAGGTTGGTACTGTGAGATAAAAATGGGGTCCCATAAACAAGACCTAACTAAGTAGCCATGTATAAATAAATCCCTCATAAAGTGGAGAAAAGGATAAAACTCATAAAAAAATACTCCCCCCTAAAAGAGAGACATAGAATAAGTGACGAGGCTAGAAAGCCCCTCCTAAAGATGATGTTGTTGATGATGGAGATTGTACCCCAAAAGAGCTTGTAGATGAATGAAATTACTCTTGATGAAGGGATTGGTAAAGATATCTGAAACGTACTCTAAAGACTAAAAAAATCTCAAGCCGCTGACCTGACCATGAATAAGTTCCCAAATAAAATACATGTGAATCTCAATGTGTTTGCTCTGCTAGTGCTAAACTAGATTATTGCATATTTGTATAGTAATTTGGTTGTCATAATAGATGATGATGGGATACTTCGTAAGAATTCAAAACTTGGATAGAATCCATTAAATCCAAATAGATTCAATATCTTCATTAATAGTTCCCATGTACTCTACCTCTATAGAAGATATAGCAATAGCATTTTGCTTCTTTTTAGACCAATTGATATGACCAAGACCCAAATAAAAATTGTAACTTGAAGTGGACTTGTATTTTTGAGTATCGTTATCCCAATATGAATATTAAAAACCAACCAAGTCAACATCTTTACCAAATATGTATTGAATCTCAAATTAATAAGAACCCTAACTGTAGTGGAGTATCTATTTAGTTGCTTTCTAGTGCAGCTCATGGGGCTCCTACATGAATCATGAAACAATCCCTACTACATATGAAATGTTAGGCCTTGTATGAGTCAAATAAATGAGGTTTCCAACAATTTATTGATACCAAGTGGCATTAACTAAAGGTTTAGAACCGTCAGCCTCAAGTTTTACACCTAATAAAAAGGGAGTCAGAGATGGCTTACAATTAGCGATGTGAAATCGAGCCAAAATATCAAGAGCATACTTGGGTTGTGCAAGTGAAATCCATAAATCAAACTATGAAATATCAATTCCAAGTAATGTAGAATACCCAAATTTTTCATGTAAAATCTATCCTATAGAGTTGTTTTCATCACCACAATAAATGATGAAGAACTCCTAGTGATCAAAAGATCATCAACATAAAGGACCAATATTAGTGAAGAATCATCCTACCACAAGAAGTATACATTAGGGTCTAAATGACACCTAGTGAAACCTAAATTAAGGAGGAATTAATTCATCATGGCATACCAAGCTCGAAGGGCCTATTTGAGGCCATAAATGGATTTCTTGAGTCTACAAACTAAGGATGAATCTTGAACAAAATCAGGTGGCTACTTCATGTTGATCTCATCCTCAAGGTCTCTATGAAGAAAGGAACTCTTCACATCCATTTGATGCACATCCAACCCATGTGTTGTGTCTATATCTAGTGTGTCATATCAATGTCATATTTTCAACAAGTTGTAAAGGTCTCTGAGTAGTCAATACTGGCTACCTATGAAAAACTCTTGATGATCAATCAAGCCTTATACTTATCAACTAACCCATATACTACAAACTTGGTCTAATATATCCACCTATATCAAACCATCTTCCTTCCCTTAAGAACTGAACTCAAATCCCAAGTGTGATTTTTTATCAAGGAATAATATTCTTCTTGCATAGCACTATCCCACTTAGGTATGCCTGAAGCCTCTTGGAATGTTTATGGATCTAAAATTGAAGTAAATAATTCATGTGGACAAATCTAATAATTTTCCTAAGTACATATATCATCTATTGGATCCCCTACCCAAGGGCCTACACTCTGAAGTGTTTATCTGGCCCAAAGATACTCAAAAGTGGGTGGTTTAGGTGTTGACTCCTCATCCTATAAAACATGACTATAGGTGGATGTGTAAGACTCCTAATCATTGTCTTCAATATCATAACTAGAAGAATAATAAGATCCTAGCTCAAAAACTTATTTTGGATGATCTAATTCGAAATAAGAATCATCAAGTCTAAGTGAATCTAATGAAAGAGAAGTGTCAAGTGTTGAGTCTTTGGGACTCTCCTAAAAGTGAACACTTTTCTCTATGAACAACTCATGTGTGGTCACATGTAGAAGGTAGTACCCCTTGACACCATCTAGATAACCTACAAAGATATAAGCCTTGGACTGAGGCTCCATAGCTTTGCATTTATTTTTTTATGTGTGTCATAGTTAGAGATCTAAAAACCCTAAAGTGTTTAACATCAGGTTTCCTTCCATGTCAAGCTTCTAAGGGAGTTATGCCTATCAAATCTTTATGTGAAACCCTATTTTGAATAAATTAATAACAAGTAATGGCTTCATCCTAATACCAAGGTACCAAAGACCTAGATTGAATCATATAACTAGCTATCTCTTTCAAGGATCTATTCTTGTATTCTACAAATCCATTCTATGAAGGACTATAAGTAACTATTCACTACAAATCAATCCCCTCTATGGTGTAAAACCACTCAAATCTATTTCTAACATATTCACCTCCATTGTCAGTTCAAATAACCTTAATGGATTTCTTAGAATGTTTTTCAACAAAAGCCTTGAAGTCTTAAAAATATTCAAATAATTTAGGCTTTTTCTTAAAAAAGTAGACCCATTTATATCTCAATAAATCATCAATGAAAGTGAGAATGTACTTAGCCCTTGTAAAATATAGACTAGGAAAAGTCCCAGATACATCACTGTGTACTAACCCTAATGCATGTGAAGCCCTCTAAGCTTTTCCTTTATTAAATTTTACTTCAGGATGCTTTCCAAAAGAGTAACCCTCACAAAGTCCCTTAGATAATTAGACTCAAGGCAAGCCTATGACCATGTCATTTTTGTTAAGTTATTCAAGGTAGTGGTAGTTAAGGTGGCCAAACCACTCATACCATAATTTTTTAACTCCATCTAAATGAGTCAAAAATACATTTAAATAAGAATCAAGTGAAAATGTGAGGTGTATAACCTAGCTTGGTGATCTACCCTACCCACTGCCACTATAAAATCACTATGCAACTCCCTGATGATAAATGAAATTGTTAAAAACTCAACCCTCATGCCTTTGATGATATGAGTGATTTGATACATGGATAGGATATTGGTTGAAAGAAAAGGAACACTTATAACATTATTGAATGTTCCTCCTTCCATTTCAATAGACCCTCTCCTTACAACTGGTATAGAAGTGTCATCACCCAAACCAATAGAAGATGTGATACAAGGCTCTAAGGAAGAAAAAAAAACTAGCAAAGAGCCCATGTGGTGAGAAGCACTTGAGCCAAAAACCCGTGAAGATGTTAAATTAGTAACTATTACAAGAGCCTTGCCCTTTTCTTTCTCTTTCCCCTTGCCCTTTGCCTTAGTAGAATCTTGGATAGATGAATTTTATTTAATGGACTCAGGAACACTTATATTATTTTTCTCTATGAGATAATTTGGGTGATATATTTACTTCTTCATGCACTTTTATTCATCTGCCCACTTTTCTTACAGTAGGCACACTTAACCTTCTCTTTCTTAAGTTTGCCATTTGAATATGAGGCTTCAATGTTGGTATTGGCAAAGGTTGACTCTTTCTTCTTCTATTGATACTTATTCTTCTTCTTTTTATCTTTAATTTTAAGTCTTTGCTTTCCCATTCCCATTAATTAGGTCTTAAGGTTTTGTGAAATTCAATGTGCCCATCTAGATCAACATGTCTTATTCCCTAGTTAAGTTGACAATGAAAGCATCTAAAGAGGGCATTTTCCATGCAGTGCCCAAATCACTTTAGATGGCATGGAAAGTAGAGGCAAATACTAAATAGTCAAGACCTAGTTTAAAAAGTATATAAATAACAAGTTGGTCATCTTCTTTCTTTATCCCACATTCTTTTAACTACAATCTTAAGGACTTAAACTTAGTGAAGAAATATTGAAGGGTGTCAAAGTTGTAAGGACTTAAACTAATGAGTTCATTCTAAAGTTTATGACCTCTCATCACATCTTGATCCCCAAATTTATTTTCTATAATGGTCCATCATCATGGGGTGATTTGGAGGCTCTAAGTGAAATAAGAGATGAGGTGTTACAAAAAGATACAATAAAGCATAGGCTTTATCACTACAATTATACCACTTAACTTTATTTGCATATGTGTTAGGTTCAATTTCATCACCCATGGTTATCCTATATAAACCCTTACACATTAGAATGATTAACATCATGATTTTCCATTTGTTATATTTAAAGGGAGTTAGTCGGTTGATTGAGCATGAATCTATTTTAGTGTTGAGTTGAGTTGTAGTAGTAGTGCAAGTTATAATTGTTACAAAAATAAAAGTGTAGAATAACATGGAAAGTGTCCAAAAAAAAGTACACCCCCCTAAACTATGAAATGATGAACCCCCCTAAATGTTTCAAATTCAAGCTCAAAATATGTTGGACTCAGCTGATAGTGCATCTAGAGCAATTAGTACGAGTATTAAAAAAATATTTTTTTGTAAACAAGGACATCAATCTCTATCAATAATGTGTCCAAGAGAAGACTAGTAAAAATAGTGAGCAAGATAGAGAAATTTAATGTTTTAAATGTGAGTGGGTTTGGTCACCTACCAAACTGGACCTCACCCTCTAGCCTTCGACTAGCAAAAATATGAAGAGTGCCCCCAAAAAGAAACTTCCCATCTTTTTTTAATTACAATGCTCATAATATATTATTTTTATATTAAAAAGGTAACTTGATATTATTTAGAAAAAAAATAATATAACATCTCTTTATACTAATCCCCTCCATAACAAGTCTTGTCCCCTTATAAAAGGTCAATAAAAAAAAGTTTTACATTTATGTTGATTTTTTTAACCTTATAGAAAAACATATAATGTAAACTAAACTCTTGTCCCCTTTTTCTTAAAACATTTTTTTTCAAAAAATAGAAAACCATGAATGGGACTAAATGAGGTTTTGAAAATAATAAAGGAAGGGTTTGACATATGTCAACAATACTAATGATAGCTTAATAAGACTTAGAGGAGGATGACAATGGCCAAGGGCCCTAGAACAGACCATATAGCAAATGTGTTGAACCAAAGAAGATTCTAACTAGTATGCATAGGTGTTTGGATTTGAAAATCATGGTTTTAATGGCTCGACCAGCATAGGACTACCTTACTAAGATATATTTTTCCCTCAATATAAAAATGAGCGAATTCAATAGCCTCCACAAAGCAGTTGAATGGTGACTAGGCTATCAAAATGTCATATCAACCTCTTTGAACTTCTATTTTGGATGGCAATGATAGGTCCTTGATGAATCTAACAAGGGTTTGGAATGAAAACCACTCAAAACATCTCCACCATAGATCAAAATCAAAGCCTCACAAAGTAGAATCTGAGTAGACACTGAAAAGAATAGAGAAGCTGAAAAAGGAAAACTTCTATACAGTCCACCATACATGAATCTTTATACAAATAACTCAGATCATAGATACATAATTATTTAGGTGGATCTGACACCATATCGGAGTTTGATTTAGGTTTGGTTAAATTGAGTGGAAAGGTCCAATGGTCACATGAGATAAATGTGAGTGCACACCAATAATGAGTTGAAGCAGGAATAAAATTAGAACATAAGTATTGCATGAGATAACCAATTTGAAGAAATACAAATATTTATTAAGTGAAAAATATCCTCAAGTGAAGCATACATATAGGAGTGTTAATTAACTCCTCCATAAATGGTGGTCAAATACCCCCTAAAACAAAAGTGTAACTCCTCCACAAAAGGCATCATAGGAGCCTAAAATAGAGATGTAATTCTTCACAAAAATTTGATATAGGAGTTACATCTTAGTCTTCTAATCAAACCTATGACACACAAACTCCACTTAAGCAAGCATATACCCAAATGTAGGATAACTCCAAGTGAGTAATAAATAATATTCCCAAATTAATAAATCTAGGAAAATAAATACCTCCACTAACACCACCAACCCCATGAATTTACACACCATAAGAACTTCTCTTAAATCTATTACATAATATCTTCTATATGTATTTAATATCTTGATGCCTAGTCAACTCATCACTTCTAGTGGCATTATATTTTTGGAAGTGCCTAAATCCAACAAACATGTAGAAACCACTCATTAATGAAAAAGGAGGTATAAAATGGGTTAACATTAAGTGGGATCTCAACAAGTGACATGCCCAAGTATACTCAAGGTGGATCCTCATCCTCAAACTCATTAATATTGGTAGGTTCATCTAGTTGATTCATTTTTTTATGTCAAAATTTGGAACTTAAGTATGCAAAGGTATTGTCCCTGTGCTCAAAAATCATAAACCTTTTTATTACAAGGACTTTTCTTTTTATTTGACTCAAAACTTGGGCCATATCATAGCCATAATAACTATGCATTGGAGTATCTAAGGTTAAAATTATATCACTAGTGTTAGGGATCAAAACAAGAGGAAAATAATATATATTCAAGATAATCATTTTTATTTTTGTACAAATGTAATCTTTAAAAAGCTTACAGGAGTTGGTTAAATAAAACCAACTTACGGGTATTACCAACCCAAGAACCAACAATTAAATAAACAAAACTAAATAAAACATAAATAAACAACATAAGATAAATAATCTAACAAACTCCCCCTTTATCCAAAGGGGTTTGGAAGATGAAAGAACTAGAGCAATGACTCTGAAGTCATCAAATAAACTCTAAAGTAATTGTAATTAGCACATTATACATTCTAATACTGACCAAAATTGATGTTGCTCCATACAAAAGAATGACTTACGAGTTATGACATAAAAGGTGGATGAACACAATCAAATCATACTCATCCCCTATGATCATCATACCATACTATAGTAGAACATAATCAAAGCATGTCCAATACATCAATCAACACAAGGTTGCACCTAAAATCCCATCAAGGTAACCAACTTGTACTATGTATGGCCCATTTCCTTGATGTCCAATAAATGTTGATGACCTTTTCTCAACACTAAAGGTGTTATCAACTCCTTTCAACTTGTACTATCATTGATAACTGATGGAAGACCAACTAAATGTTATATCTTCTTCCCTATCAAGTGAGAGGTGAGACTATTTACACCAAGAGAATCAAAATCAAATAATCCTTTCCACTCCATCTCATTAATATTAGATATAAAAATACAAAAATAGAACTAAAAACAAGAACACAAGCCAAAAAATGCTACTACAATAGATCCCAATCTTGATCTTAGTAGCTCGCTTAAGACGGGTGAATCACTAATCACTCAAAATAAATTGTAAGGTCCATTAGGACCATAGATCTCAGCCATATATGATGCCTCCTAATCAAAGGATGTGTCAAAATAACTAAAATAACTAGAGTAACTATAATATCTACCACTATAATGATCCACAAAATTTGCCTCGACTTTCTTTTTATGTGGAGAGCAGGCTTGTAGAGAAGGACATACATCTGTAAGATGTCCAATACCACTTCATTTTAAACATTTTGGCTCTTTCATGTGCCATTAATATCTAGAATAATTTTAAACATTAGAAAAACCAATGGAGTGATAAAAATACCTATGGTGATTTTTTCATATTAAAAATCTTGGAGAGTGTTGATGAGAATGCTTTGGAGACCATCTAAAATGATGTGGAGAGTGTCTCATAGAATGACTTGGAGAGTATCTCAGAGAGTGTTTTAGATTATGATTATGAAATTTTTGTTGTACATTCTGATTATCTCTATGACCTGTTCTTTTCATAGTAAGCCTCTTAAGTAGGTGTACTCTTCTTCGTTACAAATTGTTACTCATGTTGAGTCAACAAATCACAAATAGAGTGAAATGTGACACCATTAAGCTTATCACTAAGTTGTATAATTTCAAAAAAACTAGTGTATGTATAACTAAGGCCATGAAATTTTATGGAAATTAACATGTCATCACCAATTTTACCCCTTGTAGTATAATACTCTTCTTTCAGAGTTTTCATGTGAGAGATATATTTAGTTATATCTTCTTTAGTGCTAGGTTTATTATTAAGCAATTGATTTAAGAGATCAATCTTTCTATAGGTAGGTTGTTTTTCATCACATCTATTAATGCTTTATATGCTTTCCATATGCTAGTTTTAATATATTTAATATGAATAATTACCTATGTAGAACATGAATATTTTAATAAAGCAAGGGCACGCTTATATCATTTTTTATACTCAAGCAATTTTGTAGCATCAATAGGTGACGTAATGTCTTTTTCAGTTATTCCCACAAATCATTAAAAATTAGTATGTTTTCTATGTCTATTGACCATTCCTTGTAGTTTTTTGGTGTTAAGCATCCATTTTCAAAAATTAAGTTCATAATTTTTTTTATGGTACTTATCAAAATAAGAAAAACTTTTAGGGTTTGGCCTTGACCCACTAGATAGATTTTGATTAAAAAGGTTTTGAGACTTTGTAAAAAATTTCACTAACTATGTCTTACACCCTTATATCTCTTATGACACCTATTTCAATGCTTTAGCTATACAAAACTAATTCAAAATAAATTTTGACAAAAAAATATATCTCCAACAGGTTTGGAACCCCTGACCTTCTTATTTTGCAAGTAACTAAGAATATGACTTGATCCAACTCCCCATCAACTAAATTAGCAATAAAAATTTAGAATATTATAAATATCTTTGATTTCACCAAAAAAAAATTACTTGCATAGTAATTTTGGTACCAAATTTTTACTTGGCATATAAAAAATAGTATTGCTCTATCTTCTCATATGTTGGGGTCCTCAAATAAAAGATTTATATTAAATAATCTAATGGTGCCATTGATTTTTTTATTTATTTACTATTTCATCAAAGTGTCTTGAACCTAATATAATCAAAGGGCAAAAATTTGGTTAAGGATTTAGGAATGTGAATGAAGACAACTTCACTTCACTTTTGTCACCATACAGGGCTCATAGTGCAATCATACTAGGTTTGGCCTCTTAAGCGATGTACATAGATACTTTTGTTGAAAACTATAACCTATATTACTTCAATATGCATCTTTATTATTATACATAATGGTAATCATGCTAATTTTAGGCTCCATAGATAGAAAATAATTAATTTATTAGGACTCCACATGGTAAATAAATTGTACTAGCTTTTGCATTACATTAAATATTGTACCAAGTTTGAAATGGTTGCACCATATTACTGTGCATCTTTGTTGGTATATTTTTCCATTATAAAATTACAAAAAAATACTTGTGGCTATATACAAGTTTATCTTCCAAAATAAATCATTGCAAATGAAAATATCATTACTAAAAAAAAATGTTGTTGTCAAATGATAAATACAAATCTTGATGTGAGGGTCATATAATTCAATAGCACATTTATCTTAAAGCATCATACATTTCTCACCTTACTTCCATACTTCTTCAATCCTCCTTGAACAACCAATGCTCTGATACCATTGTTAGGGATTGAAATAAATATAAGCATTTTTATTTATATACAAATGTAAGATTTTAAAAGCTTACAAAGATGGTTAAAGAAAACAAACTCATTGGTATTACCAACCCAACAACCAAAAATTAAATAAACAAAAATAAATAAAACAAAATTAAACAACTTTGGATAAACAATCCAATAATTAGTGGTATATGAGTTAACATTTACTTCATGCATTGACTTTTTTCTTGATCTACTGGTTAGACACCTTTGGAAGGCGGTGCAAAGTGTTTCACTACCTTAGGATTCTTTGTTTCAAGGTTTGATTTTGGTATTTTTGGCTCAACGCCAATAATAGTGATCAAAGGTATCTTGACTCTGTACATACCTTTTTGGTTTGATAGTTAGGGGTAGAGACATACTTGTTTTAGTAGGGAAATTATCCTTAGCATGAGCATTGAATATAGTCTGGTTAGTTGGGACTTTCAAAATAACAAGGATAGTCTTGGTTTCTACTTTGGTTAAAGTACTAATTGTAGGATGAGGGGATTTATCTTTCTCATCTATTGTGTTTTTCTTGCTTAATGAGTTGTTTTTGCTTTTAACTCAAACCATTATAACATTAGTAAAAATTTGGATATCTTCATTGAAGGTCTTCTTCCCCTATATTTCTTGATCATTATTTTCCTAAAATATGCAAGATCATCTCCATGGAATTGGTGTTAGGAATAAAATATAAATTAATTCAAAATAATTTCATAGAATCGTAATAACAAGAGCTATGAACAAAGATACAAAAAGAACAAAAATTAAAATTCACAACAAGAAGACAAGATTAAACATGGTTCACCCAATGTGGGATAAATCCATCAAGAAACACTTGTTCAAATCTTATTACAAGCCAATAAGAGTACAATCCACTCTCAGATTAGTCTTCTCATAACTACAATGCACAAATATTATTTGGAGATGCACTCAACAAACTTTCTTGAATTCACACACTTTGTTCACCTTCTCAAACTCAGTTATTCATATATTTTTACCTATTGTATGTCCATTTATAAATAATTATATCAATAGGTAACCAACATAGTAGTTTTATAAAATAATAGGTACCAAAACCATGTGCTAAGTCAACCCATAATGGTTCCCCATTAATCATGGGTGATGACACCACACATATATAAATATAAATAAACCACGTATCTATGCTTCAGAAAAAGGGGGAGAAAGAATACATTAAGAGTGTACAATACATTTAATTTACAATATTTTAAATACATTGTAATGTGGAAATAGGCTCCACATCATAACACTTTGTAAGTATATGCAATGTTAATAAAATATTCTTTAAATTCTAGCATGTAAACAAACCTCCCATCATAATCTTGTTTTCCTCTATCTCATCCTCTATAATAATGATGCATTGGTTGTAAGGCATGAAACAAGTATCATACCCTTCAAAATCATGTAACTCATTGATTTATTAGGCATTGGTTGTTAGAGTGTAAGGGTTGTCCCTTTCTATAGGCTTGTGATCTTGTTTTCTTTTTCTAAATAATAGCCTATTTCCTTAATCTTGGACCTGGTTTTTGTCTTTAGCATATCCCTTTTCTTAATTATGATATTTATCCTAATTATATGGATTAATTTTAATAACAAGCAATCTATTTTCTTACCTAGCTATTGTATACATTATATCCTTCAGGGCTCCCATCATCTTATCCATTTTTCATCCATATTTAAATGCTTTGAACTAAGTTTATTTTTAGGGGATATCAGCTTTAGATAACCTATTTTGAAAGGCTTTCTAGTGGCCCTCATATTTTTTTCTATGCTCATGGCCACTGTATAAGCTTGACTCAAGTTTGCTAGATTTTTCTCACTAGCAAAAACCAAGCTTAGCCTAAAGCCATCACAATAAATCACTAATCACATTGACTTATTGATTCTAAAATTTTCAATTACTCTCAACATCACCTTTACAAATATCTTTCTAAAATCTTACACACACTAATTGGCAAGCTTCCTAATGTTTGTTAAATCTGAGATAAAGAACCAAAGATCACTCTCATCAAAATAATGCAAATTTGAGAACTCTCTTTAACTCTTCCTAAGACTCAATGTTTTAATTATAAAAAAACCCATGTCAATCACTTATATTTTCCTATAAAAATTGAATAAAAAACTTACCATCACATCTTCATGTTCTATATAATAGTCATCAATGACCTTATTGAATTATTTCAAGGGTTTTTCACCTAATACAACATCATTACATTATAATTTAGGGATTTTATTTCTCAAAGAATTAGAGAAATGATTAGGGAATCCAAATATCATTGAATATAGACTCCTAATTTTAGTACGAGCCATGTATTTGTATTGTCCTTTTCATGTTTTCATTGTAAATTAATTGAACATTTTTTAACCTGCTATGTCGTACGATAACCCTGATAAGGAAATGTTGGTTTAAATAGTTCAAGGTATTTTTACTAGACACATAAATAGTGCCAAGGAAGCCCAAAAACTCTTTCACCAGTACAGATAATTGGGTCCATCCATTAATCATCCAAAGGTTAAAGGTATAGTCCAATTACAAATTTAGTGTACTTGAAAACCAAGACAATAATTAAGATTACATATTCCACAAAATTTAATGAAATATATATATATATATATATATATATATCTTTCTATATCTACATTCAACTTTATAAATAGATTTCCCTTTCTTAGAGCATATATTTAAAAATTGAGTTATTATATATAATATTTAACTCATATAAGTTAATAATTGGAAATATATAGAATATAATATAGATCAACACAAGATAATAAATATTGGTGGGTCATGATGCCCAAATATTTAATATATGTATAAATATAATAATTACCTTTAAGGTAGAGCAACATCATACAATACTCCTTTAGGAAAGAATAACTCCATAGTGTCTCTTTGAGGGGAAAACCCCTAATATCTTTATACTAAATAGAAGACTCAAAACTTTATTGATTGATTTAATATGATATTCACCTCCTTTATATAGACATCTATATAATTAATAATGGATGAGTAACCTCATAATACCAATGTATGCCGACCATAACCCAATGCACTAATTTCATAAGTTACTCATTTATTCTAATATATTAGACCTATATAACTAACTTTGGGGGACCACATGTTGTCATCTCCATAAACCCATATACATTAATATATCATATCCTTAGGTAAATAACATTCCTTCCCTTCTTGACATGTTTCATCCCTTAAACATAAGAAAAAATTAAATAATGAGTGTGCTTCGAATCATTGCACACTTGTCTCCAATCTCGATCATCTAACCATATGTATGTGATCTTGATAGGTGATAGTTATCCAACCTTATTTCCAAATTCCATTGTGTTACTCTGATTCCATTCATGATCATAATTGTACTACCTTGGTGTCCATGCATAATTATTCCTACTTTGATTCTATGTACCATATTCCATTGCACTACAATGATTCATGAATGAACATGGTAGTTATTATTACATGTATAGTCATAGTGATTTATCCAATGATTTCATGTTCTATATGTTGTTATGTTACTCTGATTCTATACCTAATCATTGTAGTTCTTTTTTGGCTTCCATGCATAGCCATAGTGGTTAGTACTCTAATTTCTTGTATATCTAAAGTAATTATTATTATTACATTCCCTCACATGACTCCATGATTGTTTTCTCTCATGATGATGTGGGTGTCTATATACCTCAATTTTTTATAATACTTTGACCTTATCCACTTTTACCTATGGTGTTTCCTTTTTTTCTTACGTAGATGAAGTGTGCTTTTTTGCTTGTATTATTTCTTCATCCATGTCATCTTCTGAATCTTCCTCATACTCTTTGTCACATGTTTCAATCTCATATTCAGCTCTACCTTAACTATTATTTATCTTTCCAACTATGATATCCTATAAAATAACCTTCTTTTTCCTATACCAAAACTTCATGAACTTCTTCTAAACATTAACATTGATTATTTCCAAAGTCTCTAACCATGGATATACAAGAACCATATCCATAGCATTCATATCCAAAACATAAAACTCTAAATGCAAAACATATTTGTCCATAGTGAGCTTCAAATCTCTAAATACCTGAATATTATAACCATCTATTTGAGCCTACTTAATATTATTTGTTTGAACATGTAGATGTTGAGCCACATCTATGTTGATGAAATTATACCTTTTACTAGGGTTTATGGATGCAATGACCTTCTTCTTTTGAATGCATCGAAGAAACTAAAAATTTGACTCTAATTTATTTAGAGTCACACTATTTAAACTCTTATCATTCAATCATTCTTCCTCTTTGATATCCTCTACCTCTCCTTTTGTACCATATTTAGCCTCATCATTGTCATCATTATGTGTTGTTTATTTTTCTTCTTCCTCACTTATAAGATATTCCTCATTGCCCTCATTTTATTCCTTTGTTTTTTATTCTTCATCACATATGTTCTCTTCATCTTCATTATTTTCTCTTACTTCATTATCTTTTTTTTAATCCCATCGATCTAGAAAAACTTGTTCCTTTTCTTCCCATGAAACCTTCCATTGTTTTACTCCTAGCTCATCCCATCAAAGTGTTGGAGGACCATAAATAAAATTGTAGAAACATATTTGACACCAAATTGTTTGAACATTATTCTCTTTAAAAATAAGCCACCATTATCTAGCATCAATATCATCCTCCCCCAAAAATACTTGTAACTTCATGATTCACAAAAAAAATTAGGGTTATTTAAAAATGTCAAATTTTTAATAACTCCTGTGAAACTGATCAAAATAGTCCCAATTTTTTATTGTATATTCTATGTATGATATTACAATTTCAGTGAAATTTTTTTGAAAAAATTCTAAAAATTGTCCTGTAGAGCGAATCTATGCAAAATCATAAAATCACAATAACTACTGCAAAACATGTCCAAAACTCCAAAGCTTTGAATGTAGATATTTTGTTTGATGATACTATTTTAGTAAAAATTTCACTAAAAAAATCATAAAATTGTGGCATATATGATGAATTTATTACAAATCTTAAAATGTCAATAACTCCTTCAAAATTGATCATAAAACCTCAATTTTTTTAATGTGAATTCTTTAAAACATTATTTAGATCCATTAAAAATATTGTGAAAAAATTCATAACTAATTGCAAGATATTAATTATTCCATAAAACTAGGGTTTTACCCCACATAAATTATCATTAAAGCTCTGATGCCACTTATGGATCTCATAATATAATGTAGATCAACAAAACATAATAGATATTGATGGGCCAAGATGCCCAAATATTTAATATATGCATAAATATAATAATTACTCTTAAGGTAGGGCAACACCATACAATACTCTTTTAAGAAGAAATAACTCTGCAATGTCTCTTCAAGGGGACAGCCTCCATTATCCTTCTCATAAATAATAAAATCAACACTTTATTGATTGATTTACCATGATATTCAACTCCTTTATATATACCTCTATATAGCTAATAATGGATGGATAACCTCCTAATTTTAATGTAGTCCACCCATTATCTAATGCATTGATTCTACAAGTTACTCATTTATCCTAATATATTAGACCCATATAATTAACTAAAGGGGATGTGTGCTACATGTAAGCATCTCAATCAACCCATATAATTTTTATATGTTACGCCCTTAACCTATAGTGCATCTACAGATATGTGTGGTTTACTTGTAGATTACATAACTTTATATTATCTTGTAACATTTCTCAATGTTCTTAGTATGGTCAGCCTATAGAATAATCATGGATAAGTAGAGTATATATATGATTTATTAGTTAGTCTTTTATCATCATGTTATGAATTCTATTCTTATTATATTTTTGTAGAGGTTGACCCCTCAAAGTGGCTTAGTCATAATATTCAAGTATTCTACTCTTTCATTAGTTATTGTTATGGATCTACTTATTTTCTTCTTAATTTTAAGATGTATAGTTTTATTGTTGCAAATCATGTAAGCAATTTCATTACAAGTGGTATCAGAACTTTGATTTGGGCAAGTTTCTGTGGTGTAGTTTTTTCTAATCTATCATCCTAAATACTATAAGGTTGAAAGCACAACGTATGATTCAGGATGAATTGAATTTTTTCATCACTGCACTTTTATTTGCAAGAATTTTTTACAAAAAAAATATGAGTAAAAAAATAAAAATAACAGGTGTGAAAAAAAAATTATCTTGTTTTAATTAGTTGTTGTTGGATTCATCCTGTGAGATGATCTCAATGGCATATTCTATTT
Source organism: Torreya grandis (assembly GCA_037957365.1). Lineage (NCBI taxonomy): Eukaryota > Viridiplantae > Streptophyta > Pinopsida > Cupressales > Taxaceae > Torreya > Torreya grandis. Next base: position 1,122,008 of record JARHVA010003561.1, on the reverse strand, counting down.
GTACACTTTTTTGATCTAAAATTTTTCACCTTTTTACACATTAGTGGTCATTAGATTCATCTTGATGAGACACGCATAATGGTATATTCCATCAGTACATTTTTTTGGGGTTGAAACCCTCTTAAGGTTTATGCATGGTCAGTATAAACACTCACAAATGTGGGAAAGGGAAAAAACTTTGAAAACTCCTCACAAGGACAACATGGAGTATGAAACTTTCAATCCATGTATTTTGGAGTTAGTTTAGCAACAAAATTTAGAGTTATAGGGCACGATGAAAAAATATGATTTTGATATGGTTAAAGGGGACATTACGAGGCTGAGACGGGCCCTAAATAGTGTGATAGATTAATTACACTAAATGGCTAGTTAATTGGCCAATTTGTCACCTTAGACACTGTAAAATAATCCTCCACCACCTTAGCTTGGTTTTTCTCCTCCAAAAAATCCTAACACCAATCTTGGCCCTAAGTCAATGTTATCAAAAGTGGACCTGTACAAGTTTGATGGTAATGATCCACTCTCCTAGCTCACTCAAATTTTAAATTTATTTGATTTTCATCAGAATCCATGTTTATAAAAATTGCTCATGGTCTCTCTATACCTAGAACCTAATCCATTCATTTGGTATTGTTTGTTGTATGCTCAAAATAAAAAGAAGGGTATCCTAGTTTCATGATCTATATTTTATGAAGAGTTATAACTCTACTATCACAACAATATTTTTGAAAACTACTTCATTTAACTATCCAAGTTGCACTAGACTAGGACTATAAAAGGATTACATTCATCAATTATATAGTCTTTCCATACTTACGATGGATATCACTGAATAAATTCTGACTGACCCATTTTTGGGTGGCCTCAAAGATAGCATCTAATTGAAGTTTTACATGTTTCATCCAAGTAATGTATCTGAAGCTATATCCAGTGCATGCAAGGCTGATGAAAAAGAGTTGATCAAATGAAGACCTTTTATTAATGTGCATGAATGCAGCTTCCTAGCACACCATAATTTTCACAACCTACCAGATTGACACCTTAGCAAGTTGAAGAAAAACATGCAAAATGTTTATTTTGGATGTGATAAAAAATGAACCAAAGGACATAGATACACTAAAAAGGAGGAAGAATATGATGAAGCTTAAAGGGTAGGTTTAGAACCTAAGAATGAATCTAAAGATTCTCAGCCTATTATTTCATGCTATGCACTTTTAGGTATTAGTACTCCTCAAACTCTTAAGATGGTAAGTTTTTTGAATAAATAGAAGGTGATTGTGTTAATTAAGTTGGTTACTCATTTGAACTATTTTATTTACTTAGCTCCATAATTGTAGGTCATGATTTTAGATGGTGGTACAGTCAACTATTCTAGAAAATATCATAGCAATAAGCATGTTATGTGAGACTATATGTTAGATTCCCCTATGTTTTCTATTCTCATGGGAGGAGATAACATTATTTTGGGAGTGCATTGGCTCATCACTTTGGACACTATTGAGATGAATTTCCATGAACTATTCATAAGGTTCCATTTAAAAGGTAGAACTTTTGAACTATGTGGGTTACGTGATAAATCTCCACAACTAGTTAGTTCCCACCAAATGATGTATATTCTCAAAAAAGGTGTAGTATTATTGACACACTTATTTTCCATAGAAGTTCAACCAACCAAGTATTCTACACAACTTGATTTTCAAAAGGTGTTAGATGACCAAGTCCTATGCATGATCATGCTATCAAGCTCAATTTGGGAAGTACACCATCCAACATCAAACCCTAAAAGTATCCCTATGTCCAAAAGAGTGAAATTAAAAATATGGTATAGGAGATGTTGGAGGTAGAAATCATCTGATACAATAAAATTGAATATTCCTCCCTAGTGGTCATGGTGCAGAAGAAGGATGATAGTTGGAAGATGTGCCTAGACTATAGAGAACTCAATAAGTGCACCATCAAAAATAAGTTTCTTATTCAAGTAATTGATGAACTTTTAGATGAATTACATGATGTTATTTATTTTACCAAGTTAGACCTTCACTCTCATTATCATAATATTTGCATCTACGATCAGGACATACCTAAAATAGCTTTTAAAACTCATGAAAGTCATTATTAATTTATGGTTATGCCTTTTAGCCTCACAAATGCACCATATACATTTCACAGTTTGATGAATACTATTTTTAGGCCATTTTTGAGAAAGTTTCTATTAGTTTTTCTTAATGATATCCTCATATAAAAAAAAAATTGAGAAGATCGTTTGAAGAATGTGAAACACATAATTTCAGTTATGTAATAACATTAGCTTTATGCCAAACTTTTCAAATAAGTTTTTGGTGTCCAAGATGTGGAGTGCTTGGATCATATTGTTTCACATCAAAGAGTGAAAATTGATCTTTGAAAAAACCAAATGATGATGGATTGGTTGGTTCTCAAGACCCTCAAGAACCTCTAAATATTTCTAGGATTAACTGGTTACTATCATAGGTTGTCAAAAATTATGGTAGCATTACAGCTTCACTTACCTCTTTTTTGAATAAAACCTCCTTTTAGTGGATTGATTTAGCTACCAAAGCATTTGAACAGTTGAAAATAGTTGTGCATAACTCTAGTTTTATCTGCTCTTGATTTTTTTTTAAATTTCATTGTGAAGTGTGATGCATCAGGAAATGGCATGGGCATGATACTCATGCAAGAAAGTAGACCATTGATATTTTAAAGTCACCAACTGAAGGGAAAAAATAGACTCAAACCAATATATCAAAAATAGATGATGGCTATTCTACATGTAGTGAAACAATGGAGACCTTATCTTATGGGTCGTCACTTTCAGGTGAACATTTATCATGATAGCCTCATATATTTTTTGGAACAATGCTTGTCATCTTGAAAAAAATTGAAATAGGTGACTAAAATGTTACATTATAATTTTGAAATAGTGTATAAAAAATTAAAAGATAATGTGGTGGCAGATGCCCTCTCCTAATAGGATGAATTAGTTGAGACATTGTTTTGCATTATGACCATGTGGTAGGGAGATTGGTTAGAGGAAGCAAGATTTGAATGGGAGAATGATAGTGCTACCAAGAATTTGATTCAAAATCTTCTGTGGGGTTTTGTTAAATCTATAAAATTTACATGGAAAGGAAATACATTATGGTATAAATATATATTATACCTCTATAAGCATTCTCTCATCAAACATAAAATTCTTTAGAAACTTCATGCCTCTCCACTTGGGGGTCACTCTATATTTTTGAAAACATATCATAGAATCAAGTAAGATTTATTTTGGAAAAGACTCAAGGGTATGCTCAAAAATATGTGGTTAATTTCATGGTATGTCAACAAAACAAAGGTGAAACCATTAAGACCCCAAGTCTATTATAGCCTTTATTCATCCCTACCATTGGGAGGAGGTTTCCATAGATTTCATTACAAGGTTACCATAGTATGAGGGTAAAAATGTTATCATGGTAGTTGTGTATTGACTAACCAAGTATGCTAATTTTTCTCTTTGTCATAATCATTTGTTCCCATTATATTAGATTATATTTTCTTAATACAATTCAAAATGTGTATGGTACTCCAAAGATCATGGTAAGTGACCGAGATCCCATATTTACTAGTAATTTTTTGGACTAAATTATTTGCATGTTCGGACACCCAATTGAATCATAGCTCATTTTATCCTCTTCAATCTGATGGACAAATAGAGGTAGTTAACAAATATCTAGAATGGCATCTTCATTATTCTTTTTTTGAAAAATAGAATAAATGAGTTCATTGGTTGCCAATTGTTAAATAGTGAGATAACACTTATTTTCACACTTCTTCCAAGATGTCTCATTTTGAGACATTGTATAGGTATAACACCCCATCCATCACTTTAGCTTTGATGGTGCATCATAAGGTTCAAGATATTGAGGACCACATTCACCATTAACAAGAGGTACTAGTCAGTTTGTCAGAGAATATAGCAATGGCACAAAATAGAATAAAACAACAAATAGATCAACATTATAGTAAATGATATTTTGATAGGTGATTGGGTCTTTGTGCATTTACAACCATATAAGTAGATGTCTCTAAAGCAATAGAAAAATAGGATAAAAAGTTGTCACCTAAGTATTATGTCCCTTATCAGATCTTGAAAAAAATTAGTAGTATGGTTTACAAGCTGAAATTATCCTCATCCACTTGCATACATCCAATATTTCATGTATCTTGCCTCAAGAAGGTAATTGGACACAAATTTTCCACTTAGATTGATTTATCTAAATTAGATGAAGAAGGCCAAGTCATTTTGGAGCCTAAAAAAAATCATTCACACATGCACTAACTATGAACCAGATCCATTAAGGAGTGTTTGATCAAATGAAAGAACCTACATTCTAAAGATGCAACATGGAAGGATGAAACATTCATGCAACAATATCTAGTTTGATTCAACATTGAAGACAAAATTATTTTGAATGAAAGGGACATGCTATGCCATTAACCTATAGTGCATCTAAGAATATGTGTAACTGACTTGTGACTTACATAACCTCATATTATTTTGTTATATTTTTCAATGTTTTTAGTATAATAAACCTATGGAATATATTAAGAGTGTACCACCTCTGAACCCTAATTATAATACATTAAGAGTGTATAATACATTTTAGTGTAAAATATTTTAAATACATTATAATGTGGAAATAGGATCCATAACATAACACTTGGTAAGCATACGCAATGTTAATAAAATATTCTTCAAAGTCTAGCATGTAAATAAACCTCCCATCATAATCCTGTTCTCCTCTATCTCATTCTTTAGAGCAATGACGCATTGGTTGAGAGACATGAAATAAGTATCAGACCATTCAAACTCAGGTAGCTCATTGATATCTTGGGCATTGGTTGTTAGAGTGTAAGGGCTATCCCTTTATATAGGCTTGTGATCTTGTTTTCTTTCTCTAAATAATAGCCTATTTCCTTAATCTTGGACCTCATTTTTTTCTTTAGCATATCCCCTTTCTTGATTATGAGCTTTATTGTAATTGTATGGATTACTTTAAAAAACAAGTAGCCTATTTTCTTACCGTGCTATTGTATATGTTAAATCCTTTAGGGATCCCATCATCTTATCCATTTTTTCATCCATACTTAAATACTTTACACCACATTTCTTTTCAGGGGATATCAACTTTAGATCACCTAATTTGAAAGGCTTTATAGTGGCCCTCATATTATTTTCTATGCTCATGGCCATTATATAAGCTTGACTCAAGTTTGATAGATTTTTCTCACTAGTAAAAACCAAGCTTAGCTTAAAATCATCACAATAAATAACTAAGCATATAGACTTATTGATCCTAAAATTTTCAAGTACTCTCAACATCACCTTTACAAATATCTTGTTAAAATCTTACACACACTCATTGGCATGCTTCCTAATGTTTGTTAAATCTGAGATAAGGTACCGAAGATCACTCTCATCACCATAATGCAATTTGAGAAATATCTTTAATTCTTCTTAAGAATCAATGTTTTATTTAGAAAAAATCCCATGTCAATCGATTGTATTTTCTAATAATGTTTGAACAAAAAACTTACCATCACATCTTCATGTTCTATATAATAGTCATTAGTTACCTTATTAAATTATTTCAAGGTTTCTTCACCTAAAACAACATCATTACATTATAATTTAGGGATTTTATTCCTCAAATAATTAGAGAAAGGATTAGGGAATCCAAATATCATTGAATATAGACTCCTAATTTTAGTACGAGCCATGTATTTGTAGTGTCCTTTTCATGTTTTCAATGTAAATTAATTGAACATTTTTTAACCAAATATAACATACGATAACCCTAATAAGGAAATGTTGGTTTAGATAGTTGAAGGTATTGGTACTAGACACACAAATAGTGCCAAGTAAGCCCAAAAACTTTTTCTTTAGTATAGATAATTAGGTCCATTTATTAATAATCCAAAGGTTGAAGGTGTAGTCCAATTACAAATTTAGTGTAATTACAATACCAAGACAATATTTGAGATTACATATTCCATAAAACTTCATGAAATCTATATATCTCTCTTTTTATATCTACATTTTCAACTTTTATAAATAGATTTCCCTTTCTTAGAGCACAGATTTTGAAATCAAGTTATTTTATATAATATTTAACTCATATAAGTTAATAATTGGAAATAGTTAGAATATAATGTATATCAACACAAGATAATAAATATTTGTGGGCCATTATTCCTAAATATTTAATATATATAGAAATAGAATAATTACTTTAAGGTAGGCCAACACCATACAATACTCCTTTAAGAAAGAATAATTCCATAGTGTCTCTTTGAGGGGATGACCTCCAATATACTTATACTAAATAGAAGACTCAACACTTGATTGATTTATTTACCATGATATTCACCTCCTTTATATAGACCTCTATATAACTAACAATGCATGAATAACCTCTTAATACCAATGTAGGTTAACCATTACCCAATGTACTAATTTGATAAGTTACTCTTTTATCTTAATATATTAGACTTATTTAACTAAGGGGGACCACATGTTTGCATATACATTAAAATATCATATCCTTAGGTACATATCATTTCTTCCCATCTTGACATGTTTCATCCCTTAAACATAAGAAGAAATTAAATAATAAGTGTGCTTCAAATCATTTCACACTTGCCTCCAATCTTGACAATCTAACCATATGTATGTGATATTGATAGGTAATAGTTATCCATCCTTATTTCCAAATTCCATTGTGCTACTCTAATTCCATTCATGATCATAATTATATTGCCTTAGTTTTCATGCATAATTATTCCTCCTTTAATTCTATGTGCCATATTCCACTGCACTACTATGATTCCATGCATGACCATGATATTTATTCTTCCATGCATAGTCATAGTGATTTATCCAATGATTCAATGTTCTATATGTGGTTGTGCTTCTTTGATTTCATACCTAACCATAGTGGTTCTCTTTTGGCTTCCATGCATAGCCATAGTGGTTGGTACTTTAATTTTCTATATAGCCAAAATAATTATTGTTATGACACTCCCTCACATGAATCCATGATTGTGTCCTCTCATGATGATGTGGGTGTCAATATACCACAAATTTTTTTAATACTTTTACCTTATCCACCTTTTCCTTTGGTGGTTATTTTTCTCTTGCGTACATGAAGTGTACTTTTTTTCTTGTATTATTTCTTCATCTATGTCATCATCTGAATATTCCTCATGCTCTTTGTCACATGTTTCAATCTCATCTTCATGCTCTACCTTAACTATTAGTTGTCTTCCCAACTATGATATCCTGTAAAACAACCTTCTTTTTCCTATACCAAAACTTCATGAATTTCTTCTAAACATTAACATTGATTGTTTCCAAAGTCTCTAACCATAGATATCCAAGAACCATATCCACACCATCCATATCTAAAACATAAAACACTAAATTCAAAACATATTTTTCCATAGTGAGATTCAAATCTTAAAAGACCTAAATATTATAACCATATATTTGAGCCTCCTTAATATTATTTGTTTGAACATGTAGATGTTGAGCCACATCCATGTTGATAAAATTATACTTGTTGTTAGGGTTTATAGACACAATGACCTTCTTATTTTGAATGCATCCAAGAAATTGAAAATTTGACTCTGATTTATTTGGAGTCAAACTATTTTAACTCTTATCATCCAATCCTTTTTCTTCCTCTTTGATATCCTCTACCTCTCCTTATGCACCATATGTAGCCTCATCATTATCATCATTATGTTTTCTTTTTTTTCTTCTTCATCACTTGTATGTTCTTCTTTATTTCCCTCATTTTATTTATTTCTATTTTCTTATTTATCACCTTTTTTCTCTTCATCATCATTATTTTCTTCTACTTTATTATCTTTTTTTAATCCCATCGATCTAAAATAACTTGTTCCTTTTCTTCTCATGAAAACTTCCATCATTTTATTCACAACTCATCCCACCAAAGTGTTGTAGGACCATAAAGAAAATTGTAGAAACATATTTGAATATTATTCTCTTTAAAAATAAGCCACCATTATCTAGCATCAATATCATCCTCCCCCAAAAATACTTGTAACTTCATGATTCACAAAAAAAACTAGGGTTATTGAAAAATGTCAAATTTTTAATAAATCCTATGAAACTGATCAAAATAGTCCCAATTTTTTATTGTATATTCTATGTATGATATTACAATTTCAGTGAAATTTTTTTGAAAAAAATCTAAAATTTTTGTCCTGTAGAGCGAATCTATGCAAAATCATAAAATCACAATAACTACTACAAAACATGTCCAAAAACTCCAAAGCTTTGAATGTAGATATTTTGTTTACTGATACTATTTTAGTAAAAATTTCACTAAAAAAATTATAAAATTGTGGCATAAATGATGAATTTATTATAAATCTTAAAATATCAATAGATCCATCAAAATTGATCATAAAACCTCAATTTTTTTAATGTGAATTCTTTAAAACATTATTCAGATCTATTAAAAATATTGTGAAAAAATTCATAACTAATTGAAAGATATTAATTATTCCACAAAACTAGAGTTTCACCCCACATAAATTATCCAAATTAAAGCTCTGATACCACTTATGGATCTCATAATATAATGTAGATCAATAGAACATAATAGATATTGATGGGCCAAGATGCCTAAATATTCAATATATGCATAAATAGAATAATTACTCTTAAGGTAGAGCAACACCATACAATACTCTTTTAAGAAGAAATAACTCTACAATGTCTCTTGAAGGGGACAGCCGCCATTATCCTTCTAATAAATAATAAAATCAACACTTTATTGATTGATTTACCATGATATTCACCTCCTTTATATAGACCTCTATATAACTAAAAATGGATGGATAACCTTATAATTTTAATGTAGGTCAACCATTATCTAATGCACTAATTCTACAAGTTACTCATTTATCCTAATATATTAGACCCATTTAATTAACTAAGGGGGATGTGTGATACATGTCAACATCTCAATCAACCCATATACTTGTTATATGTTACACCCTTAAACTATAGTGTGTTTAGGGATATGTGTGGTTGGGGATATGTGTGGTTGACTTGTAGATTATATAACTTTATATTATCTTGTTGCAGTTCTCAATGTTCTTAGTATGGTCGACCTATAGAATAACCATGGCTAAGTAGAGTATATATAGGAGGTAGTGGTTAGTCTTTTATCATCATGTTATGAATTCTAATCTTATTACATTTTTGTATAGGTTGTCCCCTTGAAGTGGCTCAGTCATAATATTCAAGCATTTTATTATTTCATCAATTATTATTGTGGATCTACTTCTTTTGTTCTTAATTTTATGATATATAGTTCTATTGTTGCAAATCATCTAAGCAATTTCATTACAAGTGGTATTAGAACCTTGATTTGGGAAAGTTTCTATGGTGTAGTTTTTTTTTAATCTGGCATCCTAAATACTAGAAGGCTGAAAAACATAAAGTATGATTCAAGGTGAATTGAATTTTTTCATCACTGCAGTTTTGTTCATGATGTTTTTTTATAAAAAAATATGAGTAAAAAACTAACAATAACAAATTTGGAAATTTTTTTATCTTGTGTGAATTAGCAGTCATTGGATTCATCATGCGAAATATCTCAATGGTATATTCTACTAGTACACTTTTTTGGTCTAAAAATTTTCACCATTATGCACATTAGTAGTTGTTAAATTCATCTCGATGAGATGCTCACAATGGTGTATTCCATCATTACATTTTTTGGGGTTGAAATGCTCTTAAGATTTGTGCATGGTCAGTCTAAACACTCACAAATGTCAAAAAGGGAAAGAAACTTCAAAAACTCCTCACAAGGAAAATATGGAGCTTGAAACTTATGATCCATGTATTTTGGAGGTAGTTTAGTAATTTAAGTCAGAGTTACAGGGCATGATGAAAAATATGATTTTGATACAAGTAAAGGGGACATTATGGGATTGAGAGGGGGCCTAAATGGTGTGTTGGATTAATTACAATAAATGATTGGGTAATTAGCCAACTTATCAAGTTAGATACTGTACAATAATCCTCCACCACCTTAGTTTGGTTCTCCTCCTACAAACAATCCCAACACCAATCCTATCCCTAAGCCAATGTTGTCAAAAGTGGACCTATGCAAGTTTGATGATAATGATCCACTCACCTAGCTCACTCAAATTTAAAATTTATTTGATTTACATCAACTTCCATGTTTGTAAAAAATTCACATAGTCTATCTATATCTAGAACGTGAGCCATTCATTTGGTGTTGGTTGTATGCTCAAAATAAAAATAAGGGTATCCTGGTTCACAACAATATTTTTGAAAATTAATTCAGTCAGCTAGCCAAGTTATGCTAGAATAGGACTATAAAATGTTTACATTCATCTTCATAATTTCTCCTTACTTGCTACCTAATGTTTGTTAAATATAAGATAAGGAACCGAAGATCACTCTCATCACCATAATGTAATTTGAGAACTCTCTTTAATTCTTCCTAAGAATCAATGTTTTATTTATAAAAAATTACATGTTAATCCCTTATATTTTCTTATAAAATTTGAACAAAAAACTTACCATCACATCTTCATATTCTATTTAATAGTCATCAATGACCTTATTGAATTATTTCAAGGATTTTTCACCTAATACAACATCATTACATTATAATTTAGGAATTCTATTCCTCAAAGAATTAGAGAAAGGAACAGGGAATCTAAATATCATTGAATATAGACTACTAATTTTAGTATGAGCCATGTATTTTTAGAGTCCTTTTCATGTTTTCATTGTAAATTAATGGATCATTTTTAACCTACTATGTCATATGATAACCCCAATAAGGAAATGTTGGTTTAATCAACTAAAGGTGTTGTTACTAGGCACATAAATAATGCCAAAGAAGCCTAAAAAATCTTTCATTAGTATAGATAATGGGGTCCATCCATTAATCATCCAAAGGCTGAAGGTCTAGTCCAATTACAAATTTAGTGTACGTAAAATATCAAGACAATAATTGAGATTACATGTTTCACAAAAGTTCATGAAATCTATATATCTCTTTTTTGTATCTGCATTTTCAACTTTTATAAACAGATTTCCCTTTCTTAGAGCATAGATTTTGAAATCAAGTTATTCTATATAATATTTAAATCATATAAGTTACTTAATAACTGGAAATATACAGAATATAATATAGATCAACACAAGATAATAAATATTGGTGGGTCATGATACCCAAAATTTAATATATGTAGAAATAGAATAATTACCTTTAAGGTAGGGCAACACTATAAAATAATCCTTTAGGAAAGAATAACTCCACAGTGTCTCTTTAAGGGGACAACCTCCAATATCCTTTTACTACATAGAAGACTCAACACTTGATTGATTGATTTACCATGATATTCACCTCCTTTATGTAGACCTCTATATAATTAACAATGTATAAGTAACCTCATAATACCAATGTAAGCCGACCATTACCCAATGCACTAATTTCATAAGTTACTCATTTATCCTAAAATATTAAACCTATTTAACTAAGGGGGACCACATGTTGGTATCTCCATAAACCCATCTACATTAATATATCATATCCTTAGGTACTTAGCATTCCTTCCCTTCTTGACATGTTTCATCTCTTAAACATAAGAAGAAATTAAATAATGAGTTTGATTCAAATAATTTTGCACTTATCTCCAATATTGATTATGTAATCATATGTATGTGATCTTGATAGCTGATAGTTATCCAACCTTGTTTCCAAATTTCATTGTGTTACTTTGATTCCATTCATGATCATAATTGTACTACCTTGGTGTCCATACATAATTATTCATCCTTTGATTCTATGTACCATATTCCATTGTGTTACTATGATTCCATGCATGACAATAATAGTTATTATTTCATACATAGTCATAATGATTTATCCAATGATTCCATGTTCCATATGTTGTTGTGCTACTCTGATTCCATTACTGACCATAGTAGTTCTTCTTTGGCTTCCATGCATAGCCATATTGGTTGGTACTTTGATTTCCTATATAGCCAAAGTAATTGTTGTTATCACACTCCCTCACATGACTCTATGATTGTTTCCTCTCATGATGATGTGGGTGTCTATGTACCTCAAATGTTTCTAGTACCTTGACCTTATCCACATTTTCCTTTGGTGGTTCCTTTTTCTCTTGTATAGATGAAGTGTGATTTTTTGCTTGTATTATTTCTTCATCTATGTCATCATTTGAATCTTCCTCATGCTCTTTGTCACATGTTTCAATCTCATCTTCATGCTCTACCTTAAGTGTTATTTGTCTTTCTAACTATGATATCTTGTAAATTAACCTTATTTTTCCTATACCAAAATTTTATGAACTTCTTTTGAACATTAACATTAATTTTTTCTAAAGTCTCTAAGCATGGATATCCAAGAACCATATCCACACCATCCGTATCCAAAACATAAAAATATGAATGCAAAACATATTTTTCCATAATGAGCTTCAAATCTTTAAAATCCTAAATATTCTAACCATGTATTTGAGCCTTTTTAATATCATTTGTTTGAACATGTAGATGTTGAACCACATCCATGTTTATGAAATTATACTTGCTTCTAGGGTTTATGGACATAATGACCTTATTATTTTGAATGCATCCAAGAAAATAAAAAATTGACTTTAATTTATTTGGATTCAAACTATTTAAACTCTTATCATCAATCCTTCTTCCTCCTCTTCGATATCCTCTACCTCTCCTTCTACACCATATATAGCCTCATCATTATGTGTTGTTTCTTTTTCTTATTTGTCACTTATACGCTCTTCCTCATTGCCCTCATTTTATTCCTTTGTTTTCTCTTATTCATCACCTATGTTATCTTCATCATCATTATTTTCTTCTACTTCATTGTCCTTTTTTAATGCCATCGATCTATAAAAACCTATTCTTTTCCTGCCCATGAAAACTTCCATCATTTCACTCCTATCTCATCCTGCTAGAGCATTGTAGGACCATAAATAAAATTGTAGAAACATATTTGACACCAAATTGTTTAGACATTATTCTCTTTAAAAAGGAGCCACCATTCTCTAGCATCAATATCTTCCTCCGCTGAAAATACTTGTAAATTCATGATTCACAAAAAAAACTAGGGTTAATGAAAAATGTTAAATTTTTAATGACTCATGTAAAACTAATCAAAATAGTCCTAATGTTTTATTGTATATTCCATGTGTGATATTGTAATTTCAGTGAAAATTTTGTGAAAATTTTATAAAAATTACATCATATAGAGTGAATCTATGCAAAATCATAAAATCACAATAACTACTACAAAAAGTGTCCAAAATTCCAACATTTTGACTATAGATCTTTTGCATGTTGATACTCAATTAGCAAAAATTTCACTAAAAATTATAAAATTATGAAATATATGACAAATTTATTACAAAAATTAAAATATCAATAACTCCCTCAAAATTGATCATAAGACCTCGATTTTTTTATGTGACTTCTTTAAAATATTTTTTAGATCTAGTAAAAATATTATGCAAAAAATCATAAGTAATTGTAATATATTAATGATTTCACAAAACTAGGGTTTCACCTCACATAAATTGTCCAAATTGAAGCTCTAATACCACTTTTGGATCTCAAAATATAATTTAGATCAACACAACACAATAGATATTGATGGACCAAGATGCCCAATTATTCAATATATGCAGAAATAGAATAATTACTTTTAAGGTAAGGAAACATCATACAATACTCTTTTAAGAAGAAATAACTCTACAATGTCTCTTTGAGGGGACAACCTCCATTATCTTTCTAATAAATAGAAAACTTAGTACTTGATTGATTGACTTACCATGATATTCATCTCCTTTATATATACCTCTATATAACTAACAATGGATGGGTTACCTCCTAATTTTAATGTAGGCCAACTATTATTTGATGCACTAATTCTACAAGTTACTCATTCATCCTAATATATTAGACCCATATAATTAACTAAGGGGGATGTGTGCTACATGTCAACATCTCCATCAACCCATATACTTTTTATATGCTACATCCTTAACCTGTAGTGCATCTAGGGGTATGTGTGGTTGACTTATAGATTACATAAATTTATATTATCTTGTTGATTTCTTAATGTTCTTAGTATGGTCAGCCTATAGAATAACCATAGATAAGTAGAGTATATATAGGAGGTAGTGGTTAGTCTTATATCATCATGTTATGAATTTTATTCTTTTTACATTTTTGTAGAGGTTGCCCCCTCAAAATGGCTCAGTCATAATATTCAAGTATTCTACTCTTTCATCAATTTTTATTATGGATATGCTTATTTTTTTCTTAATTTTGTAATATATAGTTTTATTATTGTAAATCATCTAAGTAATTTCATTACAACTGTTATCAAAACTTTGATTTGGGCAAGTTTCTATGGTGTAGTTTTTTTTTTAATCTAGCATCCTAAATACTAGAAGGCTAAAAAACAAAACTTGTGATTCGGGATGAATTGAATTTTTCCCCCACTACAATTTTATTCATGACGTTTTTTTACAAAAAAAAATATGAGTAAAAAAATAACAATAACAAGTCTTGAAATTTTTTTATCTTGTGTGAATTAGCAGTCATTGGATTCATCCTATGAGATGATCTCAACAGTATATTCTACTAGTATACTTTTTTGGAATAAAAATCTTCACCTTTGTGCACATTAGTATTCATTAGATTCATCTTAGAGAGATACTCTTAATGGTATATTCCACTAATACATTTTTTTGGGGATGAAACTCTCTTAGGGTTTGTGCATGGTCGGTCCAAACACTCATAGACATGAAAAAGGGCAAGAAAATTCAAAAACTCCTCACAAGCACAACATGGAGTCTAAAACTTTAATCTTCATATTTTGGAGGAAGTTTAGCAATTTAAGTTAGAATTACAAGGCATGATGAAAAATATGATTTGGATATGGTTAAAGGGGACATTATGAGGTTCAAATAGGCCCTAAATGGTGTGTTGGATTAATTACAATAAATGATTGGATAATTGGCCAACTTGTCAGTTCATCCACTAATCCTCCACCACATAAGTTTGATTCTCCTCCTCCAAACAATCCCAACACCAATCTTGGACCTAAGCCGATGTTGTTAAAAGTGGGCGTGCGCAAGTTTGATGGTAATGATCCACTCACCTAGCTCACTCAAATTTAAAATTTAAAGTGGTCATGGTCTCTCTGTATATGGAACCTAAGCCATTAATTTGGTATTGTTGTTTGTATTCTTAAAATCAAAAGAAGGGTGTCTCAATTTCATGATCTATATTTTTGAAGAGTTGCAGCTCCACTATCACAATAATATTTCTAAAAACTACTTCAGTCAGCTAGTCAAGTTGTGCCAAACTAGGACTATAAAAGGATTACATTCATCAATTTTAGAATTTATCCTTACTTATGGTGAGCATCACTATAGACAATCTAACTAACCTATATATTGGTGGCCTTAAAGATACCATCCAATTGGAAGTTTGCATGTTTCATCCAAGTATTGTATCTGAAGCCATATCAAGTGTATGTAAGGTCGAAGAAAAAGAGTTGATCAAATGAAGACCTTTTAATAATGTACATGAATTCACCTTCCCAGCACCATCATTTTCACAACCTACCAGATTGACACTCATCAAGTTGACTTAAAACATGCAAAAGGTTTGTTTTTGATGTGATAACAAATGGATCAAAAGACATCAATGTGTTGAAAAGAAGTTTTACATTGAAGGCATCAATGAGGAGGAAGAAGATGATGAGGCCTCACGAGTAGGTTTAGAACCTGAGGATGAATCTAAAAATTCTCAACCTATTATTTTATGTCATACACTTTCAGGTATTAGTACTCCTCACACTCTTAAGATGGTAGGTTTTATGAATAAATAGAAGGTGACTATGTTAATTGACTTTGGGAGTAAACATAACTTCATCAATAGTAAGTTGGTTACTTATTTGAATTGTTTTATTTACTCAACTCCATAAATTCATGTCATGATTGTAGATGGTGGTATAGTCAACTATTCTAGAAAATGTCATAGCATTAAGCTTGATATGGGAGACTACTTGATAAATTCCACTATGTTTACTATTCTCATGGGAGGAGATGACATTATTTTAGGAGTAAAGTTGCTCACCACTTTAGACACTATTGAGAAGATCATTTGAATCATATGAAATAAATACTTTCAATTATGTAACAACATCAGCTTTATGCCAAACCTTTCAAATATTTTTTTGGTGTCCAAGAGTTGGAGTGCTTGGGTCATATTGTATCACATCAAAGAGTGAAAATTGATCCTAAAAAAATCAATTGATGATGGAGTGGTTGGTTATAAAGACCCTCAAGAACCTCTAAATATTTTTGGGGTTAATTGGTTACAATCATAGGTTTATCAAAAATTATGGTAGCATTGCAGCTCCACTCATCTCTTTGTTGAAAAAAAAGTCCTAGTGGATTGATTCAGCTACCAAAGCATTTCAACTATTGAAAATAGTTGTGCATAACTCTAATTTTGGTTGATCTTGATTTTTAAAAAATAAATTATGGAGTGTGATACATCGGGATATGGCATGGGCATTATACTCATACAAAAAAGTAGACCACTGATAGTTAAAGTCACCAACTAAAGGGGAAAATTAGACTTAGTCTAATCTATGAGAAAGAGATTATGGCTATTCTACATGTAGTGAAATAATGGATACATTATCTGATGGGTCATCACTTTTAGGTAAACACTAATCATGAAAGCCTTAAATTTTTTTGAAAAAATGATTGTCATTTGAAAAATAAAAGAAAGAAGTGACTAAAATATTACGCTATAATTTTGAAATAGTGTAAAAGAAAGGAAAAGAGAGTGTGGTGGTAGATGCCCTCTCCCAATGGGATGAATCAGTTGAGGCATTATTATATGTTATGACCATGTCACAGAGACATTGGCTATAGGAAGCAAGATCTGAATGGGAGAATGATAGTGCTACCAAGAATTTGATTTAAAATCTTGAATGCAGTTCTGATGAATCTAAAAAAATTACAAAGAAGGGTAATACATTATGGTATAAATATAGATTATACCTTTGTAATCATTCTCTCCTCAAACATAAAATTCTTTAGAAACTTCATGCCTCTCCACTGAGGGGTCACTCCGTATTTTTGAAAACTTATCATAGAATCAAGCAAGATTTATTTTGGAAAAGACTCAAGGGCATGCCCAAAAATATGTTGTTAAATACATGGTATGTCAACAAAACAAAGGTGAAACCATTAAGACCCAAAGTATTTTATAGCCTTTATCCATCCCTAGCATTGGGAAGCGGTTTCTATGGATTTCATTATGGGGTTACCACAGTCTGAGGTTAAAAAAGTTATCATGGTAGCTGTGGATCAACTCACCAAGTATGCTTTTTTTTTTTTATCACAGACATTTTTTCCAAGTATAGTAGCTTTTATTTTCTAGTTATAGTTCAAAAAATGTATCGTACTCCAAATATCATGGTAAGTGACTGAGATCCCATATTTACTAGTAATTTTTGGACTAAATTATTTGCATGTTTGGACACCCAATTTAATCATAGCTCATCTTATCCTACTCAATCTTGATGGAAAAACATAGGCAGTCAACAAATATCTATAAGGACATCTTCGTTGTTTTATTTTTTACAAAGAGAACAAATGAGTTCATTGGCTTCCACTTGTTAAATAGTGGGATAACACTTCTTTTCACACTTCTTCTAAGATGTTTCATTTTGTCACATTGTATAGGTATCACCCCTAATCCATTACTTCATATTTAATGGCACATCCTAAGTGTTGATTTGTTGAGGACCACATTCACCATCAATAAGAGGTACTAGTTAGTTTGTGAGATAATTTAGCAATGTCACAAAATATAATAAAGCAACAAGCAGATAAACACCATAGTAAATGGCATTATGACAGGTGATTGGGTCTTTGTGCATTTGCATCCATATAAGCAAATGTCTCTGAAGTAACAAAAAAAGAGGATAACAAGTTGTCACCTAAGTATTATGGCCCTTATCAGATCTTACAAAAAAAATTAGTATTATTTACAAGCTGAAATTATCCCCATCCACTCACATACATCTAGTATTTCATGTGTCTTGCCTGAAGAAGGTAATGGGACATGGAGTTTCCACTCACACTGAGGTGCCTGAATTGGATGAAGAAGGTGAATTCATTTTGGAGCTTGAAAAAATCATTCATATGCACACTAAGTAACTATGAACTGGAGCCATTAAGGAGTATTTGATCAAATAAAATAACCTACATTTTGAAGATGCAACATGGAAGGATGAAACATTCATGCAGCAACATCCTGATTTGATTAAATGTTGAAAACAACACTTTTTTGAAAGGAAGGGACATGCTACATTATTAACCTATAGTGAATCTAAGAATATGTGTATTCCACTTGTGACTTACACAACTTCATATTATTTTTTTTAATTTCTTATTGTTTTTAGTATGATCAACCTATGGAATATATTAAGAGTGTACCACCCCAAACCCCAGTGAGAATACATTAAGAGTGTACAATACATTTTAATGTAAAATATTTTAAATACAATGTAATGTGGAAATAGGCTCCACAACATAACACTTGGTAAGCATATGCAGTGTTAAATAAAATATTCTTCAAATTTTAACATGTAAATAAACCTCCCATCATAATCTCGTTCTCCTCTATCTCATCCTCTATAGCAATGACACATTGGTTGAGAGGCATGAAACAAGTATCACACCATTCAAACTCATGTAGCTCATTGATATCTTGGGCATTGGTTTTTAGAGTGTATGGGTTATCCCTTTCTATAGGCTTGTGATCTTGTTTTCTTTCTATAAATAATAGGCTATTTCCTTAATCTTGGACCTGGTCTTTATCTTTAGCATATCCCCTTTCTTGATTATGAGTTTTATCCTAATTGTATGGATTATTTTGAACAAGTAGTCTATTTTCTTACCTTTATATTACATATGTTAGATCCTTAAGGTCTCCCATCATCTTATCCATTTTTTTAGCCATACTTATATTCTTTGCACCAAGTTTATTTTTAGCAGATATTAGCTTTAGATCACCTATTTTGAAAGGCTTTCTAGTGGCCTTCATATTATTTTATATGCTCATGGTCATTTTATAAGCTTGACTCAAGTTTTTTAGATTTTTCTCACTAGTAAAAACTAAGCTTAGCCTAAAGGCATCACAATAAATCACTAAGCACATAGACTTATTGATCCTAAAATTTTCAAGTACTCTCAACATCACCTTTACAAATATCTTGTTGAAATATTACACACACTCATTGGCATGCTTCATAATGTTTGTTAAATATAAGATTTGGAACCAAAGATCACTTTCAACACCATAATGTAATTTGAGAACTCTCTTTAATTCTTCCTAAGAATCAATGTTTTATTTAGAAAAAATCCCATGTCAATCCCTTGTATTTTCTTATAAAGTTTGAAAAAAAAACTTACCATCACATCTTCATGTTCTATGTAATAGTCATCAGTGACCTTATTGAATTATTTTAAGGGTTATTCACCTAATACAACATCATTACATTATAATTTAGTGATTATATTCCTCAAATAATTATAGAAAGGATTAGGGATTCCAAATATCATTGAATATAGACTCCTAATTTTAGCACGAGCCATGTATTTGTAGTTTCCTTTTCATCTTTTCATTGTAAATTAATTGAACATTTTTTAACCCACTATGCCATATGATAACCCTTTCAAGAACTAGAGAGGGAGAAACAACCCAACTCAAAAGGGACACGGTCCCACACCCCAATGTTGGTCAACACAGGGGACAAAACAAACTAAATGAGGAAAGGAAACCCAACATCCAAAAGTACCACCCAATAGAGACAACTATGAAAGACACCATACATTGTTCAAACTTAGAATGCATTGCAACTTGTCTTAACTCCCAACCTCTCTGAGAATTTCATCAGGGGAGAGGTCCAAAAATTTTCCATCAAACTTCCAAGAACCTTGAGGGTTGTTAGAGTCTTATCAGTTGAGGAAAGAATTCTAATCTCCATGAAACACCATGCATGAATACTCAAGATGGCCAATTTCCTACAACTTGAACAAATCTCTTTATCCCTATGAAACACAATTTCCTGGTTCTAGGATCCCAAGGTGGACCTCTAGTGAATGGATTTAGGAAGACTCTGGTCCATGGCGACTCGCACATAGATTCTAGCTAAGATCAACCTCTTGCAAGAGTGAGTGGTAGGCTCGATAGTCACAAGCAAACCAAATAATTCCATGATGCTTTCCAAGGTCCAATCCATCTAGAATGTGGGAGGGAAACCAGGGAGTTCCAACCATAAAGGAAGTTGATCCATTTTGAAATTTAAATGAGACTAGTTCAATCTCCAAGGTTGAAGCATGGGATTGCCCTTCCCATCAACCATGATCCTTCATTAAAGATTCTTGTATAATCTTCATTGCAAGTAAAAGAGAACAACAGATAATGATTGTTTGCAAGAGTAATAATTTTAACTCCATCAATCTCTTTCCACTTTTTTTTTTCCAATTCATGATTGCTTCGATGCCATATCTTGCTCCTACAAATTTTCTCATTAGAAAGTTATCATACTTTTCTTCCGTTTCATCAAGGATCTTATTAGGAACATATAAATAAATTCCTAAAAATAAATATTATTCATTATTGTATCGAAATTACATTATAAATATATAGACAAATTCAATCATAAACAATTTTCAATACAAATATAGGAACTCCCAGTTACGACCCTTAATTAATAAAATATTAGTTTAAGTAGTTGAAGGTGTTGGTACTAGACACACAAATAGTGCCAAAGAAGCCCAAAAACTCTTTCATTAGTATAGATAATTGGTTCCATACTTAAATCATCCAAAGGTTGAAGCTCTAGTCCAATTACAAATTTAGTGTACTTGAAATACCAAGACAATAATTGAGATTACATATTCCATAAAAGTTTATAAAATTTATATATCTCTCTTTCTATATCTTCATTTTCAACTTTAATAAATAGATTTTCCTTTCTTAGAGCATAGATTTTGAAATCGAGTCATTGTATATAATATTTAACTCATATAAGTTATTTAATAATTGGAAATATGCCAAATATAATGTAGATCAATGCAAGACAATAAATATTGATGGGCCATGATGCCCAAATATTTAATATATGCAAAAATAGAATAATTACCTTTAAGGTAGGGGAACACCATATAATACTCCTTTAGGAAAGAATTATTCCATAGTGTCTCTTCGAGTGGGAAACCTCCAACATCCTCCTACTAAATAGAAGACTAAACACTTATTTGATTGATTGATTTACCATGATATTCACCTCCTTTATATAGACCTATATATAACTAACAATGGATGGGTAACCTCCTAATACCAATGTAAGCAGGCCATTACCCAATGCACTAATTTCATAAGTTAATCATTTATCCTAATATATTAGACCTATATAACTAACTAATGGGGACCACATGTTGGCATATCCATAAACCCATCTACATTAATATATCATATCCTTAGGTACATAGCGTTCCTTCCCTTCTTGACATGTTTCATCCCCAAAACATAAGAATAAATTAAATAATGAGTATGCTTCAAATCATTGCACAGTTATCTCTAATCTCGGTCATCTAACCATATGTGTGATCTTGATAGGTGATAGTTATGTAACCTTCTTTCCAAATTCCATTGTGTTACTCTAATTCCATTCATAATCATAATTGTACTACCTTGGTGTCTATGCATAATTATTTCTTCATTTGATTCTATGTACCATATTCCACTGCACTACTATGATTCCATGCATGACCATAGTATTTATTATTCTATGAATAGTCATAGTGATTTCTCCAATTATTCTATGTACCATATGTCATTTTGTTACTCTGATTCCATACCTAATCATGGTAGTTATTCTTTGGCTTCCATGTATAGCCATAATGGTTGGTACTCTAATTTCTTGTATAGCCAATTAATTGTTGTTATGCCACTCCCTCTAATGACTCCATGTTTTTTTACTCTAATGATTATGTGGGTGTCTATATACCTAAAAAATTTATAATACTTTGACTTTATGACCTTTTTCTTTTGGTGATTCATGTTTCTCTTGCATAGATGAAGTGTGCTAATACAATGCACTAATTCTATAAATTACTCATTTATCTTAATATATTTGACTCATATAATTAACTAAGGGGGATGTGTGTTACATGTCGGCATCTCAATCTACCCATATACTTTTTATATGTTATGCCTTTAACCTGTAGTGTATCTAAAGATATGTGTGGTTAACTTGTAGATTACATAACTTTATATTATCGTGTTGTATTTCTCAATGTTCTTAGTATGGTCATCCTATAGAATAACCATTGCTAAGTAGAGTATATAGAGGAGGTAGTGGTTAGTCTTTTTGTCATAATGTTATGAATTTTGTTCTTATTACATTTTTGTAGAGGTTTCCCCATCAAAGTGGCTCAGTCATAATATTCAAGTATTCTACTCTTTCATCAATTATTATTGTGGATCTACTTATTTTGTTCTTAATTTTGTGATATATAGTTTTATTGTTGCAAATCATATAAGCAATTTCATTACAAGTGCTATTAGAAATTTGATTTGGGTAAGTTTTTGTGGTGTATTTTTTTTCAAATTTGGCATCGTAAATACTAAAAGGCTAAAAAACATAACTTGTGATTCAAGATGAATTAAAAATTTTTGTCATTGTAGTTTTGTTTACAATATTTTTCCAGAAAAAAAATAATAATAACAAGTCTAGAAATTTTTATCTTGTGTGAATTAGCAATCGTTGGGTTCATTCTTTGAGACAATCTCAATGGTATATTCTACTGGTACACTTTTTTGGGATAAAATTTTTCACATTTATGCATATTAACAGTCTTAGATTCATCTCAATGAGATGTTTACAATGGTGTACTCCAGCAGTACATTTTTTGGGGTTGAAACTCTCCTAGGGTTTGTGCATGATCGGTCTAAACACTCACAGCTGTGGGAAAGGGCAAGAAATTTTGAAAAATCCTCATAAGGACAACATGGAGTCTAAAACTTTTGATCCATGTATTTTGGATGTAGTTTAGATACTTAATTTATATTTGCATGGCATGATGAAAAATATAATTTTGATACAGTTAAAGGGGCTATTATGGGGTTGAGAGGGGACATAAATGGCATGTTAGATTAATTACAATACATGACTGGGTAATTAGCCAAATTTTTAGATCAACCACAGTAAAATAATCCTTCACCACTTAGTTTGGCTCTCCTCCTCCAAACAATCCCAACACCAATCCTATCCCTAAGCCGATGTCAAAATTGGATATGTGCAAGTTTTATGCTAATGATCCACTGACCTGGCTCACTCAAATTTAAAATTTATTTTATTTACATCAGACTCCATGTTCATAAAAAGTGTTCATGGTCTCTTTGTATCTAGAACCTAAGCCATTCATTTGGTATTATTTTTTGTATGCTTAAAATAAATAGAAGGGTATCCTAGTTTCATGATCTATATTTTCTGAAGAGTTGCAACTCCACTATCACAACAATATTTTTAAAAACTAATTCAGTTAGCTAGCCAAGTTGCACTAGATTAGGAATATAAAAAGATTAAATTCATCAATTTCATAATCTCTTCTTACTTGTGAAGGACATGACTGAAGAAAATTTGATTGGCCTATTTATAAGTGGCCTCAAAGATACCATCCAATTGGAGGTTTGCATGTTTTATCCAAGTATTGTATCTGAAACCATATCAAGCGCACACATGGCCAAATAAAAAGAGTTGATCATACGAAGACCTTTTGCTAATGTGCATGAACACACCTTCTAAGCACCTTCATTTTCACAACTTACCAGATTGACACCTCAGCAAGTTGAAGAAAAACATGCAAAAGGTTTGTTTTGAATGTGATAAAAAATAGAGCAAAGGACACCGATGCATTGAAAAGAATTTTTGCATTGAAAGAACCAATGAGGAGGAAGAAGATGATGTAGCTTCAGTGGTAGGTTTAAAACCTGAAGATGAATCTAAAGATTCTTAACCTATTATTTCATGTCATGCACTTTCAAGTATTAGTACTCCTCAAGATCTTAAAATCATAGGTTTTATGAATAAACAGAGGGTGACTATGCTAATTCACTTTGGGAGTAAACATAACTTCATCAATAGTAAGTTGGTTACTCATTTGAATTATTTTATTTACTAAGTTCCATAATTTTAGGTCATGATTGTAGATGGTAGTACAGTCAACTATTCCATAAAATGTGATAGCATTAAACTTGCTATGGGAGACTACTCATTAGATTCCCCTATGTTTGCTATTATTATGGGAGGAGATGACATTATTTTGGGAGTGTAGTGGCTCACCCATTGGACACTATTGAGATGAGTTTTCATGAACTATTCATGAGGTTCTATTCAAAAGGTAGAACTTTTGAATTATGTGGGTTATGGGATAAATCTCCACAACTGGTTAGTTCCCACTAGATGAAGAAGATTCTTGGAAAAGGTGCAGAAGGATTTATGGCATGCAAAATCTACAAACCTAATTTGTAAAGGGTGTTTGATGACCAAGTCATGTGAATGATCATGTTATTAGGCTCATTTTAGAAATCACACAACCCAACATCAAACCTTATATGTATCCCAATGTCCAAAAGAGTGAAATTGAAAATATGGTACAAGATATGAATCTAGGAATTTGACTCAAGAGAGGATGGTTAGTATGGTGTTAGTTTTAAAATGAAAACAAAATGAAAGAAACACACTAACTAGTATAACATCTCTAGGCCTAGACACTAAGAAGAGCTTATTTAATAAACATGAATAAAACACACAACTAAAATTCCAAAGAAACCCTCTTTTACCTTCCTTAGATGCTCCAAAATGCTTTAGTAGTGGCTTGCTTGGCTTCTACTCATGAAGTCCTTGGCAATGGAAGCTTGGCTACCTCCATCTCTCCTTGGCATCTTTGGCTTGTGGCTTAGATTGACTTGAAATCAATTTGGCATGGTAACACTAATTTCTTAAATCTTTGTAATCAATTCTACATTATAAATTTACATAATCATGTTTTAGAAATGATCTTCATGGTCTCTCTATTTATAGATTTTTGAGATTGTCTAGAATCAACCTGAACTGTCCATCTCAAGATTGAGATGCGTGGCTAAGGATTAATCCAATTATGAAATTAAAATTGATAAATAAGCTCATCAATATTTGAGATAGAGAAGCAATTAAGAGGCATGGAGGGCATCATAGAAGGCATTGATGAGGCATGGAGGGCATGAATCTTGATATTTGTGTCATTTATGGCTTAGGGATGTCTTCCCAAGAAATGAGGTCACTTGATGATGCAGATATTTAATATCCATTTCTAAAAATAAGTTTTCAACAAGTTTCCATATAACTCTTAATTAGGCCTTGATTTAGATTAATTAGCTCTTAAGCATGCTTAAGCATTTTGTGCACAAATTACTTAAATTGATCAAAATGCCTTATTATTGGTCTAAACTTTAACTGGATTGGAATTGGAAGGTGATGTCAGATGTGTTGGATCTGTTATCCCATTTAGGATGTTATCAATATCAAATAACAAAGGCATGTATCTTGTGCAAATATTTGATAGGCAAGAGTAATCTAGAGCACCTAGGTGCAAAATTGGCATTTTGACTCGAAATGATCTAATCAAAGTTAGTTGGCCCATAAATTGCATTGCCACATTTAGGGATAACCTAGACAAAATCGACACTTGAATATGTCAGTTTCACATTGTTTAGTGTGTTTTAGTGTTTTTAGGCCACATTGTGCATTTTAGATGAAAATTAGTCAAAATCTTTATTAGAGGTTATTGGTTGCCAGATTTAGGTGTCTATAGTTTACCCCTATTTGGGAAGATGTTTCAAACCATATGGAAAGCAATGTCTTCTCAAATTTTGAGTGATGGCTTGTATGCCAAAAAGAAGATGATGACTAAAGAATAAAGCTCCAAATGGTTTTGGGAAGCCTATGATGATACCCCCTTGAGGGAGTGGCCATTACATTTGCTAATGGATGGTCCCTTAAAAATAAATAAGAAGAAATGTGGAATTAACCTATGCTTGAGATTAATACAAATAAGAAAATGCTTGCATGAATTGATGTAAAAAGTATATTAATTTTCCCAAAGGTGGTTATAATCAGGGTTAAAAGTCAAAATAATGATTTACCCATATGTGGTTATAATCATTAAGAAGATCTAGCTTGGCTAAAGATGATTATGCCCTAGTTAGGGATGATTAGTAAACATAACTCAATGATATAATGTGAAATATAGATTAAAGATGAGTAGGTGAAAAGTGATGAAATAGATGAATAGAAGAATAAGATTGATCAGAGTGAATGATATAGTTGTACCTATCAATGAAGAGATGCTCATCTTGATTAAAAATGATACAACTAGAATGGTCAAATGAGTTATATTGATCAAGGTAGGTGGGATGATTTTCCAAGGTAACAAGGAGAAACTTTTGTAGCTTCATTGATTGTAGACCTTCTTGAAACTGATTTTTGCTATAACATGTGACAGTAGGTGTCATCATAGAAAACCTTGAAGACTTGGTCAAAATATGCATAAGAACTGACTCCCAATCCAATAAACACTCAAAAACAATGCACCAATGATAAAAATCATGATGACAATGTTAATGGATGAATATGGATGAACTCAAGAATAATATGCTCAAGGAATCACCCAATGAACACATATAGACTGACTCAAGGCAACAATGTTGAAAGTAAATAAATAGGCAAGTGAACAAACAAACAAATAAAAAAACATAAAAATAAACAAATAAACAAACAAGTTGAAATAAACAAACAAACAAAAAGCCTAAAAACAAAAGCAAAAGAAAGCATTCTAATAATGGCAATGCCTCATTAAGGTGGATCGAGGATAACTGACTAGGCTTAAACAGGACAAATATTTTTTTATTTTTAAATATTATGAATGTTTTTAGAATTTTTAGGTATCTTAACTCATTAGATAATGACAAGATACTTAATCACAAAATGGTGAGAGCATTTGGCTTAGGTTGCTCACAAAATAGTGAGAGCATATGGAAAGGGGGACTGAGGTGACCTCAACATGAATTGAGCATAACCCACATAGTCCTAAAATGACCTCAAGTCATATTAATTCCATCAACACAAAAGGTGAGGAAAAACCAACTAGGTCCCAATAAGTTTTCAAATCCAACAAATGGCCATTCAAATGAAAACAACGATGGCAAAGTGATGTGGCAATACATGATAAACAAATGTTGCTCCTAGTTTTCCCATAGGAGGTTATAAGTAGGATACAATAGCATAGGTCAATGATACTATTTTTCCTATAGGCATTTATAATTAGTAGCAAGACTAGTGAAACACTGATTTGCCCATAGGCAGTTATAATCAGGCTCACATAAACAAACATGGATATAGGATGAAAGATATCTTACCATATCAACTATCACACTAATTTCATACACTGTCATTATAAACATAGATTGGATTGATTGTTGAAACTTGATCATAATCTTCTCTTCAAAGGTGCAGGAAGAACCAAATGAACCAAGATCAAACTAGGATTAGATAGGATGACTAAAAATAACTTTTGGTCTAGATAGGAATGGAATGAAAGGATGTTATAAAATGGTAAGAGGGTTTGCCTCCAAGTGATGGGGTGAATGGTAGGATACACGATAATGGAAAAAGGATATGTAATAATGGCAATGGCATGGTAATGTGAAATGGTATGGTAAATGTTTTTGGCCTGGGTATGGTAAAATGGTATATGATTTTGTTATTCCTATTAATGGGGAGATGCACATCTTAATCAAAAAATGATACAAATAAAATACTCAATCATGTTAATTACTAGCCCACACCTCATCTAATAGCTACTCTATCAAGAACTTGATGCAGACTGGGTTATCAAGAATGATTTTGTGATCTTCATTGATCATTGATTCTGATTTTGTTAGGCATCGAGACAAGGTATCTTTGTATCCTCTACAAAGGAAAGTGTGGTCATGTATTTTAAAAAAGGACAAATAATGGATGGTAGGTTTGATTATGAAATGGAATGGTAGATGATAATGGAATGTATAATGGTGGAGAAATAAATGAGGATTAGGACTTTTAGTCATACATAATGTTATTGATGTTGAATTTGACATAATTTTGGTTATGGAAGGACCAAAGACTTGTTCTCTCAATAAGACCACCAAATTTTTATGTTGTTTGATCTTGAGAATAGCTACCATGTGATTAGGCTGTAGATAGGAAGCTATTTTGATTTGATCTTCTATTTTGTCTTCATTAATTAGTGAAAAACTTTTGTGCTCAGTTGTTGGTGCCTCAAAGAGGTTTTCACCAATGAAGTTATCTTGATTGTCCCATAGCACCTTCAATAAAGTTTCACTAATGAACATTGGCTTTTGAATTTTATTTTCTTCTAGGATTTTTGAAAAAATTTCACTAGAAGATATTGAGTTATGACTTTGATTGTCCCCTAGCGCCTCCAAAAAGGTTTCACTAGGAGAGTGTTCTTTTGCCATATGAATGTGGTCTTAGCCTCCTTTCTCTTTTTTAACTGCTATGTTGTCGTGATGCAGTTCAATAAAGTGTGATTTTTTCAATCCCAATCAACACTTGTAGGAGATGGAATGTTAATGATATGGATATTTTGGTTGATGGTAATGGCCTATGGAATGGTAATGGAATAGGGAGAGGCTGCACAATCCTTCTAGAAGATACTAAGATAACTTGTATCGAAGCTGAAGAACTCATCCTCAAAAATATTATAAGGATCATAAATCTATTCAAATTGATATTTAAGGCATGCATAACCAATGTTGTAATATCCATGAACATATTCTTCTTCTGGATCTAATTGTAACTCAAAGGACTCTGAATCCAATATTGAGACTAATGTTGATTTAGATTTTGATGTTAAATTTGATGTTAGTTCAAGAATAAAACCTAACTCTAACTATGATTCTTCATCTGATGGGTACTCTATTATAATGATGTCTTGTTGAATATTTGGTTTCGGACAAGTAACGGCATGTGATGGCATAATGGGCTCAACCAAGACTAGTTTGTCAAAGTGAGACTCCTTTAGGATGGGAAAAATGTCAAGAGATAACTCCTTAATGAATGGTTTGTCAATAGGTGGCTCTTGAAAAATAAGCATATGGTCAAGGTAATTATTTTCCCAAAGGTGATTATAATCATTAAGAAGTGACTCAGCAAAGACTATTTCATCAGAGTGAGACTTCTTGATAACTGATATAGGATCAATAGGTGATTCATCATAGGTTGACTTATCACAAATGGTTAGTTCAACAAAAACATCTTGGATTGGTTGGTTATTTTGGCCTTGGTTTCCAAAGAGTTAGAAAATACCAGTTTTAAATATAGCTTGGTCTTTAAATGATTGGATTGATTAAGGTTTGGATGGGATAGGTAGTAGATGAGGAATGACTTATTTTTGGATAATGGTATGGAATTAGGGAGCATGATTTCTTGCATGACCCAAAGGACAAAGTCCTGAGATGGTAATGATTGGGCATTATGGGGCTTGATTTCTCACACAAGCCAAAGGACTAGGTCCTCAAATGATGAAGGGGCATTTTAGATTTTGATTACTTGCACAAACCAAAGGATGAGGTCCTGGTATATAAATGGTTGGGCTTGTGGAGCTTGGTTGCTCACACAAACCAAAGGATGAGGTCTTGGTATGGGAATGGTGTGACATTACAGTCTTGGAATAGAAATGGTATGATGTGGTGGAGCTTGATTACTTGAATAAGCCAAAACATCAAAGTCTTCCTCATAAATCATAACATCTCAGTCATGAGTTGGCTCATAATTTTATTCTTGACTGTGTTCCGTGTAGTGATTATTGTAAAGAGAGTATGGATCTATATCCCAAACAACATTATCTATAGTTGGATCTTCAAATTCCTCCTCACAAGCCTCTTCATGCCAATCGTGGTCTCAATTTGGATTTTGTGGATTTTGACTATGTTCCCTATATGGAGTATTGTAGGGAGAATAATAAAACTCCTTAGAAAATCTTTCTCTATAGGGGTTCCTAGTGGGATTTTGTGTGGCCATTCTATCATAAGTTGGATTGTACATGACTCCACCATAATTGTAGATATACATATCTTCATAAATGATGAAAGCTCTAAAAACAAAAAGGCTTAGAGTTATACAAACTCTAAAAAATGATACAAAGGACAAATGGTTCAAACCCAGTCCAACTTGGTCGAAGGGGTAGAGTTGTATCTCTAATGTGGTTTGAAAGTTGAGTTGTATCTCTAAATTGGTTTTTGCTAAGACTTGGCATAAAATAACCTAACCTCAAATATCTAATGTCAAATGTCATACACACAAAAAGTTAAGCGTCTAAATAAAAATTAGTATATCAAAGGTCTAGGCCAAAGTGTTCCAAATAAGGTCTAAACTAGGAAAGGGAAAAGTTAAGTTACTAGGTCTTTTGTCCAAACATAGATTCAAAATATAGGCTCAAACAAATAGGCATATGCTAGGAATTTTGGCTAAACAACATCAAAATCTAGACTTGAAATAAAGGCTGATGTGATTTGATTTAATCTAACAAGTTTGGAAACAACTTTGAAATAAACCCAGCACATAAAATCAAACATAAACATGATCAGTTGGCATAAGGCATAAAACAAAAGGCTCTTTGAGAAAGGTTGTGTTCTTCCAAATAAATTCACAAAAAATGATGAGGATAGGCTTTAAACAAATAAGCCATCAATAGTTTTTATATTTGGGTAATCGATTAACCAAAGTTATGCAACTTAAAAGAGAAAGATCTGTGTATCAGCCCCATGACTTAAGGCCTAAACAAAAATCAATCAATGTTTAAATCCAAACTTGACAAGGCTAATTGAAAACTCAATGTTGAATACTAGGATTTAATCAAATAAGCTAGACAATATTGGACAGCATGACAGCACAAGACAAAGATCCAAATGGTATACATGACATGATTTGAAACAAACAATTTTTGATATAGGGTAAACTAGTCTTGAAATAAATTAAGTAGACTAATGGCGTAAACATGCTCAAATGATGTGGTTAATATTATGTTTCAAATACTCAAATGAAAAATGGTTTGACATGATTTGGGTAGCATAACACTACCCTCCGCAACTCAAATGACACACACAAATAAGTTTAGCAAAATAAATTCACGGCACAAGTATGGTGTAAAATGGCCAGCATAATGTCTCTTTAGATAAAAGAGTGACATATAAAAAAAGTGGTTTTGACATGGTTTTATAAACAAACAAAAAAAAATTAGTCTCAAAATATACTAAATGAGAAAATGATCCAAAAATACACTAAGTATAATCGTCCAAATCCTAACAAGGGTATGGCAAAATGGGATTGACTAAAACTAGAAAGGTTTCAATCATTCTAGGGGAATCAATTACATAATGACTTTAACATCAAATGATGCAAAAGATAAGCATGAAAATTAGGTGACCATGACATTATCTACTTGTAAAATGATCTAGTTCTTTTTACAACCACTACATCCTATTATTCACTCAGTGTAGTGCAATGTCCAAATGCAGATGCATCCTATGTGCAACTCCAAAAGAGTAAGTGAATTCAATACCAGAAGATGAAACCCCAGGTCAAAGTTTCCTTAAAGAAATCGTGGGAGGTAATGATGTCCCCCTCGTAAGCCAAGATTTAATGAAATGAAAGACATAAAAAGAAAGACTTTAGGGTCATTTTCAAGGTTACCCAAACTTTGATGAGTTTTTGGGGAGTGCTTTAGATGATATTCTTTCTAAGCCTTGGACTAGGCTTTGTGCAATAGGAATGGCGCTTTTGATTCCAAGGATTCCCTACAGGGGACAAATGGAAGAGCATACATGCAACACCCCTCTTTTTTCCAAACAAATATTTAACTTAAACAACTAAGTAAATACAAAAACTTGGAAAGGCGAGTTCATTTTTAAGCCCAAATGTAAAATGAAGTGGTGTTCATTTGACCCCTTGCTCTTAGTTTTAACTTTGAAACCTAATGCTAAAAACTCACTTAAATACCTAAAATGTTACTTTAAGCACCAAAATAATGTTCCTAATTCATTTTAGATATTAAAAAGGTGATCTAAATATGTTTTTAGCAAATGTCAAGCTTGGTCCTGCAATAAAAATGTTAGCATGTCCTTTAGTCTTGAAGCTCTTTTAGGTTTAAAAAAATGAACTTTAAAAAAAAAAGATCTCAAGTCTGTGTTTTAATAAAAACATAGTGACTAACGTTAGTTATACAACTGATGATGGTTACATTTGATAATCAATGTCAATTATCTAACTGACATTGGTTATACCAATGTGATCGATGATAGCTATCTAATTGATGTCAGTTTTATTAACTGATGTTGGTTACTGTGTAAACTCATGGCAAACAAAAATGGTAAAACAAAGTTATAAAATCACTTTGCAAGATTTTTAATGATATAAATAAAGATTTTAAAGCTGAAAAATGATCTTCTTAATGTGTGGGATGCTTCTAATCTCACCGGGTGTGCCATATGTGAATCTAGGAATTTGACTCAAAAGAGGATGGTTAGTATGGTGTTAGTTTCAAAATGAAAACAAAATGAAAGAAACACACTAACTAGCATAACATCTCTAGGCCTAAACACTAATGAGAGATTAGTTAACAAACATGAATAAAACACATAACTAACATGTAAAAGAAACCCTCTTTTACCTTCCTTGGATTCTCCAAAATGCTTGTTGGAGTGGCTTGTTTGCGTGTGGTCATAAAGTCCTTGGCAATGGAAGCTTGGCTACCTCCATCTCTCCTTGGAACCTTTGGCTTGAGGCTTGGCTTGGCTTAGAATCAATTTGGCATGATAACACTAATTTATTGAAGATTTGTAATCAATTTTTCATTATAACTTTGCGTAATCATGTCTTAGAAATGATGTTCATGGCCTCTCTATTTATAGATTTTTGAGATTGTCTAGAATCAACCCGAACCGTCCATCTCAAGATTGAGATGTGTGGCTAAGGATTAATCCAGTTATACAATTAAAATTTATAAATAGGCTCATCAATATTTGGGATAGAGGAACAATTAAGAGGCATGGAGGGCATGAATCCTGATATTTGTGGCATTTATGGCCTAGGGATGTCTTCCTAAGAAATGAGGTCACCTGATGATACAGATATTCAATATCCATTTCCAAAAATAAGTTTTCAACAAGTTTCCATATAATTCTTAATTATTCCTTGATTTAGATTAATTATCTCTTAAGCATGCTTAAGCACTTTGTGCACAACTTACTAAATTTGATCAGAATGCCTTGTTATTAGTCTAAAATTTGACTAGATTAGAATTAAAAGGTGATGTTAGATGCATTGGATATGTTATCCCATTTAGGATGTTATCAACAACAAATAACAAAGGCATGCATCTTATGTAGAAGATTTGATAGGAAAGAGTAATCCAGGGCACCTAGGTGCAAAATTGGCATTTTGACTTGAAATGATTTGATCAAAGTTAATTGGCCCATAAATTGCATTTCCCCATTTAGGGATAAGCTAGATAAAATTGACACTTGAATATGTTAGTTTCACATCAATTAGAGTGTTTTAGTGTTTGTATGCCAAATTTTGCATATTGGGTGAAAATTGGTCAAAATATTGATTGGAGGTTATTGGTAGCCAAATTTAAGTGTCTATAGTTTGCCCCTATTTGGGAAGATGTTGAAAACCATAGGGAAAGCAATGTCTTCTTAAATAATGAGATATGGCTTGTATGTCAAAAATAAGATGATGACTGAAGAACAAAGCTCCAAATGGTTTTGGAAAGCCTATGATGATGCCCCCTTGAGGGAGTGGTCATTACATTTGTTGATGGATGCTCCCTCAAAAAGAAACAAGAAGAAATGTGAAATTAACCCATGGTTGAGATTAATCCAAATAAGAAAATGCTTGCATGCATTAATGTAAAAAGGATACTAATTTGCCCAAAGGTGGTTATAATTAGGGTTAAAAATCAAAATAATGATTTGCCCATAGGTGGTTATAATCATTAAGAGGACCTAGATTGTCTAAAGATGATTGTGCCCCAATTAGGGATGATTATCAACCAAACTCAAGGATATAACTTGAAATATACATTAAAGATGAGAGAGTGCAAAGTGATGAAATAGATGAATAGAAGAATAATATTGATCAGTGTAAATGATTTAGTTGTACCTATCAATGAGGATATGCTCATCTTGATTAAAAATGATACAAATAGAATGGTCAAATGAGTTATATTTATCAAGGTGGGTGGGAGGATTTGCCAAGGTACCAAGGAGAAACTTTTGTAGCTCCATTGATTGTAGACCTTCTTGAAGCTAATTTTTGCTGTAAAATGTGATGGTAGGCATCATGATAGAATACCATGAAGACTTGGTTGAAATATGCATAAAGACTGACTCTCGATCCAATAAATACTCAAAAATAATGCACCAATGATAAAAACCATGATGATAATGTTAATTGATGAATATGGATGGACTCAAGAATAATATGCTTGAGGAATCACCCAATGAACACATATAGACTGAGTCAAGGCAACAGTGTTGAAAGTAAATAAATAGGCAAGCAAACAAATAAATAAACAAATAGAAAAACAAACAAACAAATAAACAAACAAGTTGAAATAAACAAACAAACAAAAGGCCTAAAAATAAAAGCAAAAAAAAGCATCTGAATAATGACAATGCCTCATTAAAGCGGATCGAGGATAACTAACTAGGCTTAAACAGGATAAATATTTTTGGATTTTGAAATATTATGAATTTTTTTGGAATTTTGAGGTATCTTAACTTGTTATATAATGACAAGATGCCTTCTTGTAAAATGGCAAGAGTGTTTGGCTTAGGTTGCTCATAAAACAATGAGAGCATTTGGCTTAGGTTGCTTGCAAAATGGTGAGAACATATGGAAATTGGGACTAAGGTGACCTCAACATGAATTGAGAATAACCCACATAGTCCTAAAATGACCTCAAGTAATAGTAATTCCATCCACACAAAAGGTGAGGAAAAATCAACTAGGTCCCAACAAGTTCTCAAATCTAGTAAATGGCCAGTTAAATGAAAATAGTGATGGCAAAGTGATATGACAATGCATGATAAACAAATGTTGCCCCTAGTTTGCCCATAGGTGGTTATAATTAGTAGCAAGACTAGTGAAACACTGATTTGCCCATAGGTGGTTATAATTAGGCTCACATAAACAAATGTGGATATAGGATGAAAGATATCTTACCAGATCAACTGTCACACTACTTTCATAGACTATCATTATAAACATGGATTGGATTGATTATTTAAATTTGATCATAATCCTCTCACAAAAGGTGCAAGAAGAACTAAATGAACCAAAATCAAAACAAGATTGGATAGGATGACTAAAAATAGGCTTTGGTCTAGATAGGAATGGAATGATAGGATGGTATAAAATGGTAAGAGGGTTTGCCCCCAAGTGATGGGGTGGATGGCAGGATACACGACAATGGCAAAAGGATATGTAACAATGGCAATGGCATGGCAATGTGAAATAGTATGGTACATGTTGTTGGCCTGGTTATGGTAAAATAGCATATGATTTTATTGTTCTTATTGATGGGAAGATGCAATCTAGAGCACCTAGGTGAAAAATTGACATTTTTACTTGAAATGATTTGATCAAATTTAGTTGGCCCATAAATTGCATTGCCCCATGTAGGAATAACTTGGCCAAAATTGACACATGGATATGTTAGTTTCACATTATTTAGCATGTTTTAGTGTTTTTAGGCTAAATTGTGTATTTTTGGTGAAAATTAGTAAAAGCCTAATTGGAGGTTATTGGTGGCCAGATTTAGGTGTCTACACAGGAGATGTTGGAGGTAGAAATCATTTGATACAATCAAAGTGAATATTCCTCCTTGGTGGTCATGGTGCAGAAGAAAGATGATAGTTGGAAGATGTGCCTAAACTATAGATAACTCAACAAGTGAACCATCAAAGACAAATTTCTTATTCAAGTAATTAATGAATTGCTAGATGAATTACATGGTGTTGTTTATTTTAACAAGTTAGACCTTCACTCTGGGTATCATCATATTCGCATCTACGATGAGAACATACCTAAAATAACTTTTAAAACTCATGAAGGTCGCTATGAATTTATGGTTATGCCTTTTGGCCTCTCAAATTCACCATATATATTTTAGAGTTTGATGAATACTATTTTTAGGAAATTTTTGAGAAATTTGATATTAGTGTTTTTTAATGATATCCTCATATACATTAAAATTTGAGAAAATCATTTTAAGCAAGTTAAACACATACTTTCAGTTTGATAACAACATCAGATTTATGCCAAAACTTTCCAATATGTTTTGTGTCTAAGAGGTGGAGTGTTTGGGTCATATTGTTTCACATCAAATAGTGAAAATTGATCCTAAAAACACCAAGCGATGATGGAGTGGCTAGTTCTCAAGACCCTTAAGAACCTCTAAAGATTTATGGGGTTAAAAGGTTACTATCACAGGTTTGTCAAACATTATGGTAGCATTTCATCTCCACTCACTTATTTGTTGAAAAACTTCTTCCAATGGACTGATTTAGCTACCAAAGCATTTGAACAGTTAAAAATAGCTATGCATAACCCTATTTTTGGTTTCTCTTAGTTTTTAAAAAAAAAATGTTTTGGATTGTGATGCATCGGGATATGGCATGGGCACTATAGTCATGCAACAAAGTAGACCACTAATATTTTAAAGTTACCAACTAAAGGGAAAAAATAGACTCAGACCAATCTATGATAAAGAGATGATGGTTATTCTACATGTAGTGAAACAATGGAGACCTTATATGATGGGTCGTCATTTTCCGATAAACATTGATCATGATAACCTCAAATATTTTTTGGAACAATGATTGTCATTTGAAAAAACAAAATAAATAGGTGACTAAAATGTTACGTTATAATTTTTAAATAGTGTATAAGAACAGAAAATATAATGTGTTAGCATATGCCCTCTCTTGATGGGATGAATAAATTGAGGCATTGTTATGTGTTATGACCATGTGGCAAGGAGATTGGCTAGAGGAAGTAAGATTTGAATGGGAGAATGATAGTGCTACCAAGAATTTGATTCAAAATCTTCTCTGGGGTTCTGAAAAAATTTAAAAATTTACATGGAAGAGGAAAACATTATGGTATAAAAATAAATTATACCTCTATAAACATTATCTCCTCAAACATAGTATGCTCATTTTTTGTTCTTTATCACAAGCATTTGTTCCTAGTATAGTAGCTTATATTTTCTCAATACACTT
Source organism: Torreya grandis (assembly GCA_037957365.1). Lineage (NCBI taxonomy): Eukaryota > Viridiplantae > Streptophyta > Pinopsida > Cupressales > Taxaceae > Torreya > Torreya grandis. Next base: position 1,084,384 of record JARHVA010003561.1, on the reverse strand, counting down.
CAAAAATTGTATGGTACTCCAAAGATCATGGTAAGTAACCAAGATACCATATTTGAGGTTGGGTATTGTTGCTTGTATGCTCAAAATAAAAATAAGGGTTTCTCAGTTTTATGATCTATATTTTTTGAAGAGTTGTAGATCCATTATCACAACAATATTTCTAAAAATTACTTCAATCAGCCAGCCAAGTTATGCCAGACTAGGACTATAAAAAGATTACATTCATAAATTTTATAATCTCTCCTTGCTTATGATAGACATCATTAAATAAAATCTGATTGACATATTTTTGGGTGGCCTCAAACATTGCATCCAATTGGAGGTTTGCATGTTTCATCCAAGTATTATATCTAAATCCATATCAAGACCACACATGGCTAAATAAAAAAAGTTGATCTAACAAAACCTTTTACTAATGTGTGTGGATGCACCTTCCCAGTACCATCATTTTCATAACCTACCATATTGGCACCTCAGCAAGTTGAAGAAAAATATGCAAAAGGTCTATTTTGGATGTGATATAAAATGGATCAAAGGACATCAATGCATTGAAAATAAGTTTTAAAATGAAGGCACCAATGAGGAGGAAGAAGATGATGAGGCTTCAGGGGTAGGTTTAGAACTTGAGGACGAATTTGAAGATTCTCAACCTATTATTTCATGTTATGCACTTTCAGGTATTAGTACTCCTCAAACTCTTAAGATGGTAAGTTTTATGAATAAATAAAAGGTAACTGCGTTAATTGACTTTGGGAGTAAACATAACTTCCTCAACAGTAAGTTGGTTACTCATTTGAACTATTTTATTTACTCAACTCCATAATTCTAGGTCATGATTTTAGATGGTGGTACAGTCAACTATTCTATAAAATGTCATAGCATTAAGCTTGTTATGGGAGACTACTTGTTATATTCCCCTATTTGTTATTCTCAAGGGAGGAGTTGACATTATTTTGCAAGTGTGGTGGCTCACCACTTTGGACACTATTGAGATGAATTTCCATGAACTATTCATGAGGTTCCATTCAAAATGTAGAATTTTCAAACTACGTGGGTTATGGGCTAAATCTCCATAACTAGTTAGTTCCCACCAGATGATGAAGATTCTCAAAAAATATGCAGAAGGATTTGTAGCACACTTTTTTTCTATAAAAGTTCAACCAACCAAGGAGTATACACAACCTAATTTTCAAAGGGTGTTGGATGACCAATTCATGTGCATGATTATGTTATCAGGCTCATCTCGGGAAGTACAGCACCTAACATCAAACCCTACATGTATCCCTATGTCCAAAAGAGTGAAATTAAAAATATGGTATAGGAGATGTTGGAGGCTTAAATCATTTGATATAATTAAAGCAAATATTCCTCCCTAGTGGTCATGGTGTAGAATAAGGATGATAGTTGGAAGATGTAACCAGACTATAGAGAACTCAATAAGTGCACCATCAAAGATAAGTTTCTTATTCAAGTAATTGATGATTTTATAGATGAATTGCATGTTGTTTTTATTTTAACAAGTTAGACCTTCACTATGGGTATCATCAGATTCGCATCTACGATGAGGACATGCCTAAAATAGCTTTCAAAACTCATGAAGGTCATTATGAATTTATGGTTATGCCTTTTGGCCTCACAAATGCATCATATACATTTCAGAGTTTGATGAATACTATTTTTAGGAAATTTTTGAGAAATTTTGTATTAGTGTTTTAAATGATATCCTCATATATATCAAAAATTGAGAAGATCATTTAAATTATGTGAGATAGATACTTTCAATTTTATAACAATGCCTACTTTATGCCAAACCTTTCAAATATGTTTTTGGTGTCCAAGAGGTGGAGTGATTGGGTTATATTGTTTCACATCAAAGAGTGGAAATTGATCCTAAAAAAACCAGGAAATTATGGAGTGGTTGATTCTTAATACCATCAAGAAGGTCCAAATATTTATGGGTTTAAATGGTTACTATCATAAGTTTGTCAAAAATTATGGTAGCATTGCATCTCCACTCACCTCTTTTTTGAATAAAAACTTCTTCCAGTGGACTGATTCAACTATTAAAGCATTTGAACTATTGAAAATAGTTGTGCATAACTCCAATTTTAGTTGATCCTAATTTTTTTAAAACTTTTATTGTGGAGTGTAATGCATCGGGATATGGCATGGGCACTATACTCATGCAAGAAACTAGACCACTGATATTTGAAAGTCAGCAACTAAAGGGAAAAAATAGACTCAGACCAATCTATGAGAAAGAGATGATGGTTGTTTTACATGTAGTGAAACAATGGATACCTTATCTAATAGGTCATCAATTTCAGGTAAACATTGATCATGATAGCCTCAAATATTTTTTGGAACAACGATTGTCATCTGAAAAATAACAAAAATAAGTGACTAAAATGTTATGTTATAATTTTGGAATAGTTTATAAGAAAGGAAAAGAGAATGTGTTGGAAGATGCCCTTTCTCGATGGGATGAATTAGTTGAGGTATTGTTATGCATTATGACCATGTGGTAGTGAGATTGGCTAGAGGAAGCAAGATCTTAATGGGAAAATGATAGTGCTACTAAGAATTTGATTCAAAATCTTTAGTAGGGTTTTGATAAATCTAGAAAATTTACATGTAAGAGGAATAAATTATGGTATAAAGATAGATTATACCTTTGTAAGCATTCTCTCCTCAAATATAAAATTATTCAAAAACTTCATGCCTCTCCTCTTGGGGGTCACTCTAGATTTTTTAAAATAAATCATAGAATCAAGCAAGATTTTTTTTGGAAAAGACTCAAAGGCATGCCCAAAAATATGTGGTTAAATACACGGTATGTCAACAAAACAAAGGCAAAACCATTAATACCCTAGGTCTTTTATAGCATTTATTCATCCCTAACATTGGGAGGAGGTTTTCATGGATTTCATTACAGGGTTACCATAAACTGAGGGTAAAAATGTTATCATGGTAGTTGTGGATTGACTCACCAAGTATGCTCATTTTTGTTCTTTATCATAGTCATTTATTACCATTACAGTAGCTTATATTTTCTCAATACAATTGAGAAATTATATGGTATTCCAAAGATCATAGTAAGTGACCAAGATCCCATATTTACTAGTAATTTTTGGACTAATTTATTTGCATGTTTGGACACCTAGTTGACTCATAGATTGTCTTATCCTCCTCAATCTGATGGACAAATAGAGGTAGTCAAAAAATATCTAGAGGGATATCTTCTTTGTTTTTTTTTTAACAAACAGAATAAACGAGTTCATTGGCTACCACTTGTTAAATAGTGGGATAACACTTATTTTCACACTTATTCTAAGATGTCTCATTTTATGACATTGTATAGGTATCACCCCCCATCCATCACTTCCTCTTTGACGGTGCATCCTAAGGTTCAACCTATTGAGGGACACATTCACCATCAACAAGAGATATTGTTAATTTAAGAGAGAATTTAGCAATGGCATTGTATGCACCTAAATTTGCTTGCCTACATTATTGTCACTAATATTTTTATTAATTGACACTAATTGCGCTTAATATAATTTATTCTGCTAATATATCCCTCCTTCCTAGTCATTAATCTAATGTCCCCCCTCAATATTTATTCATTTACTAACCTTATTCTATCCCACTTCATCATTAATTCACATAATCATTTCTTTATCTTAATCTAACCCCACTTAACTATTAATTTGAAATTTTAAATTCCCATGACCCACCTACACTAGCCTACTCTTAAGATTTCCTACAAGCCTACTCCCCTAGTCATGACCTAATCACCTTCTAATCCCACATAACACTCACCTAGCCTCCCTCTAATCATCATTAACCTTAATAAGGATTCTAGAACCCTCCAAATCTAGAACCTTCTCTATTCTCACCCCTTCTCTCTAGAAGCCTCTAAATCTAGAGGCTTCCAAAGAATTTTAAATTCTTTAAATATGCCTCAACCCTTGATCTCCTTCATCCAAATTTCAAATCTCCATCATAGATCATTCCCTCCTCTTTATATTTAAACCAATCCTCTCCTCCATTGGAACTATCTTGGGAATACATAGCAAATCCATGTCCAATTAAACTAGCAACCAAGCATTGAATCCATGTCCAAGTATCCATTATCAAAATCCTTCATCATGCCATCATAATATTAAAATTTTGAGTCAAGGTAAGCAAATCCAATCCTCTTTATTTTGCATCTATTTAATCATGGTGTAGAGCAGTTAGCTTTAAGATCATAATGCTATTTTGAATTATTGCAATCATTTATTACATTAGGTTTTAATGGCTCTATCACTTTATCTAGTATATTGATGTTTGAGATTTGAATTTATATAGTTAAATCCATATTGTTCCCAAATTTTATCCTACATATTGGTGATCATGGTGGGATGGGATCCTCTCATGATTAATTGAAAGACATTCTAGAGTGTTTGGTTGTACTTAAAGGATCTTTAAAATCATATTTTGCATCAAAATTGGCCAATTTTTTTGTTTTTTCTGGTGTGTTCTTGTCATTACCATATTGGTGATATAAATTCAAGACATAGTAACTCTTGTTGATTCCTTCGTATAAGCCTCCTCTGCTACTATGGATATGGATGTTGCATAAGTGTTGAAGGTATTTCTCTGCTCTTTTATTTGAATAAATATGTATTGCTTTTATTTTTTAAAATTTTACCTGTCAAATATGAAACAAGAAATGTTTAGATGAGGACTGTTACAAAAAAAAATTCCATAAGGTTTTAAAACCTGGAATTTGATTCTCCCCCTTTAGCCTCTTGGTTAATTCAAACAGCCCATAGGCCCTGTATTTGCTTCCGAAATTTGTGTATATAACTGTAGCATTTACCAAAAGTTAGTTTTAACATTTTAGGCATTAGTCTTATGCTTAAATAGATCGTAGGCCATCTGTATTATCAATATCTCCTTGGATGACCCTTCAATTGGTATTAAGCCTATCAAACTAATTGCATCCCCTAAAACCACCTCCACCTCACAATGGTTATAAAACTTGGTTTGCTAAATCAAAACAGTTATAGAACTAAGAAATATATGCCTACATCACATTTGGAATTAGTATTAATGTCCCTTTTTCCTTGTAAAAGAATGTGGTGAAAGCTTTCAAACAGCAGTGTGATTAGTGACTAGTGAAGAAGAAATACCACTCCACATTATTCATCACATTTTAAAGGTAATTATTTTTTAATGGCTATGTGTATATATGTTTTTTAGCTAATATTAATAGATGGTAACAAAGTTTAGTCATATAAAATGTGAAAATTGGTAACTTGAGTGTGGCTTATGACACCCAACCCATAGGTCCCTCTTATTTGCTCTCATGACCCTTCTAGACATATTTTAACTTATTCTCAATCATTCGTAGGCTTCAAAAACATGATTCTAGCTCAATCAAGTTGATTTTCCTAAGATAAATCCATCCCCCTAGGTCTCATACCCTCAGGATAATAGCTCCCAACTTGGACTATAGCATTGGACCCTAGGGTGTTCATTTTTGGCACTCCTATCAAAGTGTATTTTCATCTCCAATGGTCATTTATTTTCAGTTCATATCCTTATTCTTATCATCCTAACATGATTACATTCAACCCATGACCAATAGATCTCTATAAAATCTCATTCAAAGTTCATTTAAAAGGGGTTGGCAAATATCACAAAACAAGCAAGACTACTTAGGCATATTCCCTATTCTCTGCATACATCCATCCAATACAACTAAAATCACATCCAAATCCTTACACCAATCCATATCCACCTCAATCACACCAAATTTTAGTATTTTACATCTTCATACACACTATTACAAAAAGCACATCAAGTGGGAGAACTACATATGGCTTGATCCCTCTTCGGAGTATTCATATGTAGGTAGCATGCCCACACAAGGGGTGTGGATACATGTTCAGTGCATCTTACACAAACTAGCCCCCCCTTCTTTCTAAATTTTTTTCAAATCATAATGGAGTCTAGGGTTTGAAGACTAAATCATCTCTATAGGGAGTTTCATCGACATCCAGCATCTAAAATTTTATAGGCAAGCTCACATAGAGACAGTAGACAAAACATAGAAAGACCAAGCCTCTAGGACAATACTAGTAGAAGAGGACTATAGTTTTGGACCTTATGGTGTCTTATTTTAGTGATCCTATCCTTTTATAAAACAAAATCTAGATCTTGATTTGAGACACTATCCCAGTCATACACAACAAATTTCAAACCCTATCTCAGCCATCTTAGTCTGTTTTACAGCTAAGTCTTGTTTTCTCCACATTTATTACTATTTTTAGAAAGGTTCAAATTACAATTAAATTATACAAATCATTAGCTTAATTATTGAAATATCATTTACTAATTTAATTAACTTAGACCCTTAAATAAATTAGGAATAATACTCCAATATTCCCAAAAAAAGTTAAATCACAAAGATTTAATTTACAGCCTCTCAAATAAAATAAAAATCATCTAAAAGGTTCATAGGTCATCCATCACCATATACACCCACATAACCAAGGACAAACCATTGGTGAAAATTCTATATATGTCTAAATCATTGGGAAAAATTCTAGATTTGTCTGAATTAAAATCACTGGGGAAAATTCTACATTTGTTTGAATTAAAATCACTGGGGAAGACTCTAGATTTGTCTGAATTAAAATTGATGGTCAAAATTTTTAATAATCTTAAGCCTTGTGCAAATTTTAAATTTGAAATTTTGTGTCTCACCTTTGGTAAAATGTTTTAATTATAGTTTAAATTTGAATTATAAGGACTTTTCCTTTTAATAATAGTCTTGTGTTGTCAATTATAAAGATGGTCTTAACTATATTTGGTTAATTTAAGTGTCCTTTTGTATTTATGAATAAAAGTGTTATTTAGAGTGTCATTGAATACCATTAAGGAGTTATGGTGCAAAATTTTACATGTTTATTTCAAATATTATCTTTTAGGCTAGTATTTTTATTGATTGGATGATTTAGATCATAAGATTTATCATAATCCAATAATATTGAAATAACAATTACATAAAAAGAGGTGGGAATTTTAACATTTAGATATTCACAAGCTCAAATTTTTTCAAACTACTAACATTTTGTCTTACAGGTTACCTCTCAAGATTGTTAATCAGAAACAACTAATCATTGGCCTTGTAGGTTACCTATTTTTGAGAGCCAAAGTAAAACTACTAATCATGTGCTTCCAGGACGCCTATCAAATATTATTTTTTAGCACTTTAAAAATCATTTTTGAATCATTTCTGTCATTTTATCTTGTATATTTCATTTTGTCATGTATATATCTCTTTTGTATATTTTTACTTTTTGTAAATATCTCACACATAATCTTAATCAGTTAATTAATCTTTTTGACTGCATGTTTGTATCCTGAGGGCTACAATCAGTGTATGTTATCCCATTTACATCCTTACAAAAATTCTTGGAAGATCAAAAATTGCCTATAAACCTTCCATCTTTTTTTTCTTTTTTAGGGGTTAGTGACCATGGATTTCACCACCATGCACTAGTCCAAACTCTATGTTCCAATGGAATCTAAAAATTAGAAGATTTATCGTTACATGCCTAAGTGGAATTCCCCATAAAGGGTTCCATGGAGTGAAGGCTGGTTAAACTCTAATACATAGGGTAATCAAAAAACATCCTATATGGATTGGGGCCTCGCTATATCTTTGTGTATATAGGGGATATACCTAGAAACCTACTGAAAACCTAGCATAAGATCCTTCAATCATAATAGATGCCTCACTGTCAGAGTCAATATCAAATCCTAAGTAGATATCATATGCAAATGGGTTTAAGAGGTATCAGTTGATTCTATAATGGGTCACTAACCTATAGCCTCACCCATGAAGTTTTTGGATGTTGCGAGCAACGAGTTACACACTCTTGAGTTTACTAATCATAGGTCATGGTTTGCCTACTTGGGTGTGTGTTATGCTAAACCAATGTTGTTTATGATCCAAGTTAGACTTCACCTAAACATACATACCTATCTAGTTATTTGTACATCATCTTATATATCCTTGCCTCATCATTCTCTCATTTGTGCATCTTTATTCCATCATCCTTTTGTACATATCATCTTGTATAACCTTGTCATCATACCATTGTACATATTTTCCTTTTTTACATCTTTTTACACATCTCATATTATTCCCCATCACCACCTTGCCTTAATACCCTCCTAGTTTCACCATCTCTACCCACCCTTGATCATCCCCCATCACCTACATATCTTAATCCCATCCTATACATCCTTGTCATCATCCCATTATACATCCATCATCCCATCTTGTACATCTTGGACCTATCATCTTGTACATTTTTATCATCTTCTTGAACATATATCCTCATCTTTTCCATCTTTATCTTATCATCATAACATCCTCCTAATATCCTTTCTATATTCCTATTCCCCATCATCCCCTTTTGTCTGCACCCCATCCTAATCTAGTCATCCCCATATTATCCTATCTCATCATACCCCATCATCACATCCCTATATCACCATTGCATTGGTATATCCTTATCATATCTCCCATCTTGTCTTAATTTCCTCTTAGTCTAACCATATCCATCTATCATTCAGACATCACCCCATCACTCACATATCCTAATTATCACCTTGTATATCCTTGTCTCACCTTGTACATATCTTTATTCTCTTGTATGTCCTTATAGTCACATCCTATCCTAGAACCACTCATCATTAGTCACACCCCCATCACCAACATCTAATATTGTAAATCCTTGACATCATCTTATACATATTGTCTTTGCATTACTCTCATCTTAGTCTAACTAGATCCACTTGTCATTAGTTCATCCCCCATCACCTACATATCCTAATTATATCTCATCATCCACTTCTTGTCTTAATTCCATACCCAATCACTTGTCTTGACCTTGCCTTCATCACCCATCTAGTTTGACCTCATCCTATTTTATCCTAGTTGGCTCTTTAGGTCATACCCATGTCTAAACCATCTCCATCATTACCCCCAATCATTTCATCATCACCTATCTTTACTTATCCTTGTCCCATCATCCTATCACCTTCATCATATAATCTTACCCCCATCCCACCTTAATAAAATCATTATAATATTTTGATCTACTCCTTTTATCATCCACATTATCCTATCATCCTAATCCAATATCACTCATTCCTTGGTCAGATCTCATACCTAGTCAATATCCTGCTAGCATCTTGTCACTTTATCAATTTCAATCTATCAAACCCATCATCATCACTCTTGTCTTTATCATCCTTGCCTATTCATAACTATCACCCATCATATCATCCTCTTTCTAGTTTTGAATCTAGGCACCCGTCAAATCCCCAATCTTTTTTTCTAGCTTGACAACTAGGCATTGTTGATAGGTCATTAGCACCTATTGTACTCTCAATCTGAAGACTGATCCTAGTCTTTAATCCATTAGTCTATATCATCCCCATCATCACATATCATATTATCTTGGGCCCTTGGATATAATTTGTTCAAGAAGCCATATATAAGCCTTAGTCTACCCTCGTATCAACCCCTTCATTATCCATCTTCATCTATCCTCATAGATTTGGACCCGATTTGTGTAGACTAATACATCTTGGCCAAAAAGTATGATGTTATTTTATGAGATCTATAAATGAGTGCTCACCTACCTTCGGACCTTGATCCCATTCACCCCAAACCAACATCTCTCATCCTTCCTCATCCACAACACTCTATCCCATCAAAATCAATCCCTATATTCCTTGATGTAGTCACCCTAATCAATCAATACATCATGAAAATAAAGATGAATTCTTGCTATGAATACTTAATATGGGTGCTCACCTTCCCAATGAAGTTGAGCCCAAAAGCCTAATTATCTCCCAATCAAGTCCTTCCTCACTCCTCATCCCCATCCCATTCCTTTACACGATCAACTAGTCCTCATCCTAGCCATAGTCTCTCTAATTCACAAATTTCCTTATTTTATAGATATCTTGATGAAAACCCATAGGAAGTTTTGTTATGGCTCCTTGAGATGGGTGTCTAATTTCTTGATGACCTTCACCCTAATCAATTCACCTTACCCTTCATCTAAACCCATCCATGTAAGTATCCTTCTAATCCCCCATCCATTAGTCATAGTTAGTTACATACTCCTTCCTATACTAGTAAAGGGAACCCTATCTTAGACACCTTGTCTGCTACCAATTCACCTACCCAATCATGTCAACAATCATATGATCATAAGTCTAATGTTTCCACATTTCAGTCACGTAGTGAAATGGGTGCTTATACTCCCCTTCTTATGTCATTAAAATCCCTCTTCAACCAAGTTATCATCACTAACATGATGGTTTATCCACCTATATGAGATCTTGATCCCACTAAGCCTAAGACCTCTTGGTATAAATCAAACCGATACTATGTATATCATCAAACATGGGGGCATTCCATTAAACAATGTCAAAACTTTTGAAACTATGTCCAAGACCTCATCAACAGTGGTGACATAATAATCAAGGATGAATCAAATGAATTTAAATCCCTGAGTGAACAAGAAGAGGAATGACAAAATTATATTCCCGATCATGATCAATCCCTTCCCCTTCTAATACAAGGTTAAGACATCTTGTTCCTCTTCCATAATCCCCCTTTTATTGATCACTCCTCCATCAACCACAGGTCCATTTCTCATACACCTATTCCCCCTATATCTCATGAGTCCTTCCATGGCCCTCTCTTTGATCAGTCCATCATTCATCCATCATCTCCCTATCACTCATAACATCATATACCCCATGTTGAGAAGTCAGTTGTGGACAATTACTCCCTTACTAGCAGCATAACATCATGTAAACCAAAGTCAACATCAGATCCACTACAAGGATCATGTACAGCACTAGCATCTACATCAAATTCCTCATTAGAAACATCATCCCTCATCTATATTATAGCAGATGATGCCAATGCCTACTCTTTTTAAGGATCCAACAATTAGGATGATAAATAATCACTAGGCATATCTTTTGATCCCACTTAGGATGATGAAGTCATAACTGAATTCTTGAATGTTTTATCTAATTTTTAGAGTGGATTTGATCCCACCTCAGATGTGTAGTAATCCTTTTGAGATTCTTGAGGACACTTTATCCAAAGTTGAGGCTAAGGATCCTAGTGACCTTTATGAGGACTATGTTGCCAATTATCCCTTCAATCTATCACACACCATTAATCATCCACCTTGCCCCCATAATCCCTATATCCCACTCTCTAAAGGGAATGAATAGAACCATACATCATTTGCTTCCCCTCTACATGCAATATCATGTGCCATAAATACAAAAATCCAAGACCATATTTCAAAAGTCACAAATCATAATCAAAACATCTTTGATCCCATAAGTCAAAGTCAAGAAATTTTAAATCATCAGTTGAATCAAACAAAGTCTTCCCCTAGTGAAACTCAAAATCAAACACTAAGGGACCATCAAAGTCAAAATAATCATTATATATCAAGTCAAAATTCAATTTCCTCTAGTGAAGCCCAAAATATAGCATCAAGGGGCAGTCAATATCAAATCCAATTAGTAAATAAAGTCAAAAATCATACAGCTGCCCATCCTCTTAATATTTAGATCAAAGAATCAACAAGTCAAAATATCTTAAATCCCTTAATCTCATGACACCAATATAAAATATCCCCTCCACCATATCCAATGGTGTATGCCACTATTAAACCCCATTTTTGTTCCTATCTCATCATATCATTCATGATCATATCCCTCCTTCACATCCCATATCCCATCATATTAATCATGACATCCTCCCATCCACACCATATCTCACATCCCTGGGCAGCATTTGTCCCTTGTAGGGGTTACAAAGACACTTGGATAAAACATCCAAAGGACAAATCAAAAGTCAATAAAGGCCACCAAGACCTCAATACATCTAATAGCAATAGCATGATCCCAACACCACACATATCTAGAATAGGTGTTAGCTAGAGATCACCATAATGCCTTCATTCTTGCATTTCATCCCCATATCTAATAAATAGAGATTCGATTCCAAAAAGTCAAAACTCAAAAAAAATTAAAAAGTGAAAAGTGAAATAAAAATCATTCATCCAATGGTGAAAACTAGTCTTCTGGAACCTTGGGCAAGTACCATGATAAAAACTAGTTTCTAGCATCATGGTAAAATAATCAATAGTCTGCAATGTACCTCAACACTTGAGGTAAAAATCCATCCATCCCTTGTCCATCTATCCATACTTATCTCATCCCTCATCAACTTTGTCTATATAACCCATCCACATCAACCTTATCCATCTTATCCCCTATTCCATTATTCTTACACATTATCTTCCATCATATCACATTTTTCCCCATCTTGGCCTTTATAAGGAATGGAAGGTGTATTGAGAACTATTCCCAAACCATCTTAGAATATCCTCCAATGGACACTCAGGTAACTAAACATCCGGTTCCTTCATGATGTGGTCATTAATAATCCTTGGTCCCTTCTTCCTTGGTCCTCATCCCCTTTTTGACATCATCCTCATCATTTTTCCCTTTGTCCTTGTCCTAGTTGCTAGGCTTGGTATTCATTTTTCTAGTAACCCCATTCGTATAGTGTACATACATATCCAAAAAATCACTAAAAATTAAAATATGTCAAAAACCAAGGAAGGTACTTGATCATAAAATTTGAAAAAGCCAAAATGCTTAGTCCATGGTGTCTTGTCTTATGCCTAATCCCTTGGTTGCATCCATCTAATAAACATCTCTATGTTGTTTTTCTATCTTCCCATCCATCATCTTTGGGTACAACATTTCATCTTGAAATCCAATCCTAGTGGTCATCCATTCATATCATCAATCTCGTCCTTGGGCTTGGTATTATTGGCACACATAACCTTATCAAAGAATTTAATCTAGCACCGATCATTTCCTTATCAATGCCTCTTCACACCTATCACCCATCACATCACCTATTTGTTAGTGTGAAAGGTACTTGATCCCATCACTATCTTTATCATTTCCTCTTCATACTTATCAACCATCAAATCAGTATTTTACTAGTATGAAAGGTATTTGATCCCATCATCTCTTAGTCTCCTTGCTAGATTAAACTCTTGCAGAGCCTTGTCTATTGGTAATCCTTGGTCATCACTTTTCTAAATAACCTTCATTATCCACTTTTTGATTCAATTTCAAGACAAAATCAATATTCAAAGACCTTCTCCCATCCTCTATCCTTCTATCCACAATTATGGGCAACATTTTAGCCTAATTCTAATCATGATCACCCTATCCAAATCCAATCCCATCCTAAGTCCATGATCACATCATGATCATCCAACCCATCACATAATCACTCATCCCATCATTAGACAAGACATTGGGACATTGCATGTAGATACTCATGTGTGTTACTTATTCATTTTGTTTGTCTTGTTTGCATGTATTTTATTGTGTATATATCTTGTTTGTCTTATGTTTTTTTTTTATATCATGTATTTTTTCTTTTGGAAAATGAATAGGGATGCTATGAGGACACCAAAAGTGCCCTCAAAGATGCAGAGTTCACTACTTGCCCATGCACTTTGGCACCATGTCCTCTTGGTCATGTTTATATCATGGGGCATACTACCAAGTGTCATAGCTTTTCGATTTCTTAGAATATGATGAGCCTTATGACATTTGTGATAGCTTGCTTACCTAACCCTCATCATCTATCTAATCATCTAATCATCCTTCCTCCCATCGTTAAGCTCATCCTCTTAGCTCATCTGACTAACATCCAACCTTTTATCCTCATCTCATCATCTGGGTCATCATCCTCTAATCACTAATCATCTTGATCATCATCCTCTATCCTCTCATCATAACTACATTAGCCTGAGGTCTTTATAGACTATGTAGGTGGTACTTGGCCACTTTTTGATGCCCAAGGATAGCTCAGGCCTTATCTCATCTCTCATTCCCTTGCATGTGTCTTTACTAGGGGCATCATCGCTACTCATTGGTCACTTGATCATATCAATTCTTATCTATCATCATATCATTTAACTTTACCTTTGAGCTACTCCTATCATTATTAAATCATTATCTTATCCTGGCCTATAGCTTTCCCTTGCATGTCTCCTTGTTTGGGATACATCTAAAGCTTGTGGAATTTTAATTCTATCATCATCATGTTACGATTGATTCCCCCTTAGGATGTGTCGATAACTATGACCTAGTCATCCCTACTCCCTGTGCATGTTTCCTTCCCAAAGGCATCATCAATTTGTATTTCATTGTTCAAGTCAAATTCATCTTCTACCTCAACATCATGTCTCCTATCCTCTATCTATCCATCTCATCCCACCCATTGTTTATTCTTTCGAGTGACCATCCATCTCACTCTTCCCTGTATGTTCCCTCGAGGTGGAATCATGTCCCCTAACATTACATTTACTAAAATTTATCCATGACATGGTTTTTATTTGAAATACCATTACTTCTTCCACTTTATCCACTCGTAATTCCCTTTCAAAGAAGGAGAAAATATATGCACCTAAATTCACTTGTCTACATTATTGTCACTAATATTCCTATTAATCGACACTAATTTTGCTTAATCTAATTTATCCCACTAATATATCCCCCTTCTTAATCATTAATCTAATGTCTCCCCTCAATATTTATTCATATACTAACCTTATTTTATCTCACTTCATCATTAATTCACCTAATCATTTCTTTATCTTGATCTAACCCCACTTATCTATTATTTGAGAATTTTAAATTCTCATGACCCACTTACCCACCTACACTAGCCTACTACTAGGCTTTTGTACAAGCCTACTCCCCTAGTCATGAACTAATCACATTCTAATCCCACCTAACACTCACATAAACTCCCTCTAATAGTCATTAACATTAAGAAGGATTATATAGCCCTTCAAATCTAGAACCTTCTCTATTCTCACCCCTCCTCCCTAGAAGCCTCTAAATCTGGAGGCTTCCAATAAATTTTAAATTCCTTAAATAAACCTCAACCCTTGATCTCTTTTATCCAAAATTCAAATATATACCATAGATCTTTCCCTCTTTGTATTTAAACCACTCCTCTCCTCCATTGGATCCATCTTGGGAATCCATAGCAAATCCATGTCCAATTAAACTAGCAACCAATCATTGAATCCATGCCCAAGTATCCATTATCTAAATTCTTCATCATGCCATTATAATGTCTAAATTCTGAGTCAAGGTAAGCAAATCCAATCCTCTTTATTTTGCATCTATTTAATCATGGTGTAAAGTAGTTAGCTTTAGGATCATATTGTTATTTTAAATTGTTGCATTCATCTATTGCATTAAGTTTTTAATGGCTCTATCACTTTATCCAGTAGATTGATGTTTGGGTTTTGAATTTATATAGTTAAATCCATATTGTGCCCAAATTTCATCCTACAAGCATAAAATAGAATAAAAAAATAAAGAGATCAACACCATAGTAAATGACATTTTGATAGGTGATTGGGTCTTTGTGTGTTTGCAGCCATATAAGCAGATGTCTCTGAAGCAACAGAAAAAGAGGATAACAATTTATCACTTAAGTATTATGTCCCTTATCATATCTTGCAAAAAAATTGTAGTATGCTTTAAAAGCTAAAATTATCCCATCCACTCACATACATCCAGTATTTCATGTATCTTGCCTGAAGACGGTAATTGGACACGGAGTTTCCACTCACACTGAGTTGCCTGAATTGGATAAAGAAGGTTGAGTCATTTTGGAGCCTAAAAAATCATTCATACACACACTAAGGAACTACAAACCAGATCCATTAATGAGTATTTGATCAAATGAAAGAACTTACATTTTGAAGATGTAACATGGAAGGATGAAACATTCATGCAGCAATATCCCGATTTGATTCAACATTGAAGACAACATTATTTTGAAGGAAAGGGACATGCTACACCATTAACCTATAGTGTGTCTAAGAATATGTGTAGCTAACTTGAGAATTACACAATTTCATATTATTTTGTTGTATTTCTCAATGTTTTTAGTATGATCAACCTACAGAATATATTAAGAGTGTACTGCCCCCAAACCCCGATGAGAATACATTAAGAGTGTAAAGTACATTTTAATATACAATATTTGAAATACATTGTAATGTGTAAATAGGCTCCATAACATAACACTTGGTAAGCATATGCAATTTTAATAAAATATTCTTCAAAGTTTATCATGTAAACAAACCTCCCATCATAATCTCATTATCCTCTATCTCATCCTCTATAGCAATGACACATTGGCTGAGAGGCATGAAACAAGTATCACACCATTAAAACTCATGTAGCTCATTGATATCTTGGGCATTGGTTGTTAGAGTGTAAGATCTATCCCTTTCTATAGGCTTGTGATCTTGTTTTCTTTCTCTAAATAATAGCCTATTTCCTTAATCTTGGACCTCATTTTTGTCTTTAGCATATCCCCTTTCTTAATTATGAGCTTTATCCTGATTATATGGATTACTTTGAACAACAAGCAATCTATTTTCCTTACCTTGATATTGTATATGTTAGATCCTTTAGGGATAGCATCATCTTATCCATTTTTCATCCATACTTAAATGCTTTGCACCAAGTTTCTTTTCAAGGGATATCAGCGTTAGATCGCCTATTTTGAAAGACTCTCTAGTGGCCCTCATATTATTTTCTATGCTCATGGTCATTGTATAAGCTTGACTCAAGTTTTTTAGATTTTTATCACTAGTAAAAACCAAGCTTAGCCTAAAGGCATCACAATAAATCACTAAGCACATAGACTTATTGATCCTAAAACTTTCAAGTACTCTCAACATCACCTTTACAAATATCTTGTTGAAATATTACACACACTCATTGGCATGCTTCCTAATGTTTATTAAATTTGAAATAAGTGATGATCACTCTCATCACCATAATGCAATTTGAGAAATCTCTTCAATTATTCCTAAGAATCAATGACTTATTTATAAAAAATCTGATGTCAATCCCTTGTATTTTATTATAAAGTTTGAACAAAAAACTTACCATCACATCTTCATGTTCTATATAATAGTCAAAAATGACCTTATTGAATTATTTCAAGGATTATTCACATAATAAAACATCATTACATTATAATTTAAGGATTTTATTCCTCTAAGAATTAGAGAAAGGATTAGGGAATCCAAATATCATTGAATATAGACTCATAATTCTAGTACGATCCATGTATTTTGAATATCCTTTTCATGTTTTCATTATAAATTTAATTGAACATTTTTTAACCCAATATATCATACGATAAGCCTGACAAGGAAATGTTGGTTTAAACAACTGAAGGTGTTGGTACTAGACAAACAAATAATGTGAGGGAATCCCAAAAACTCTTTCGTCAGTACAGATAATTAGGTCAATACATTAATCATCCAAAGGTTGAAGGTCTAGTCCAATTACAAATTTAGTGTACTTGTAATACCAAGATAATAATTGAGATTACATATTCCACAAAATTTCATGAAAGCCATATATCTCTCTTTCTATATCTGCATTTTTAACTTTTATAAACAGATTTCCCTTTCTTAGAGCATAGATTTTGAAATCGATTTATTCTATATAATATTTAACTCATATAAGTTACATAATAATTGTAAGTATGAAAAATATAATGTAGATCAACACAAGATAATAAATATTGGTGGGCCATGATGCCCAAATATTTAATATATGCAGAAATAAAATAATCACCTTTAAGGTAGGGCAACACCATACAATACTCCTTTAGGAAAGAATAACTCCACAGTATCTTTTTGAAAGGGCAACCTCCAATATCTTTCTACTAAATAGAAGACTTAACACTTGATTGATTGATTTACCATGATATTCACCTCCTTTATATAGACCTCTATATAACTAACAATGGATAGGTAACCTCCTAATACCAATGTAGGCCAACCATTACCCAATACACTAATTTCATAAGTTACTCATTTATCATAATATATTAGATTTATAGAACTAAGGGAGACCACATGTTGTCATCTCCATAATCCCATCTACATTAATATATCATATCCTTAGGTACATAGCATTCCTTCCCTTCTTGACATGTTTCATCCCTTAAACATAAAAAGAAATTAAATAACGAGTGTGCTTCAAATCATTGCACACTTGTCTCCAATATCAATCTTCTAACCATATATATCTGATCTTGATAGGTGATAGTTATCTAACCTTGTTTCCAAATTCCATTATGCTAATATCATTCCATTCATGATCATAATTGTACTATCTTGGTGTTCATGCATAATTATTCCTCCTTTGATTCTATGTACCATATTTCACTACGTTACTATGATTTCATGCATGACCATAGTAGTTATTATTCCATGCATAGTTATAGTTATTTCTCCAATGATTCCATGTTCTATATGTTGTTGTAATACTCTAATTCCATACCTGACCATAGTAGTTCTTCTTTGGCTTCCATGCATTGTTAGGTTGTGGAGCTAAAAGCTTCACTGATGCAGACATTGGAGGAGGTTGTTGAGTGTCACAGTCACCAACATCGGTCAGGCCAACCAACGTCGGTCAGGTGTAGACAGGAAGCTGTCAACATCGGTCAGGTATCGACCGACATCGATCATCTCCAGGCAGACAGGGACTGACGTCGGTCGCCTGTGCGGTTCTAAAATTGCTAGTTGACAAATAATTTGTTAACAAACTGATTATTTGCATGTAAAAGGCTAATTTTAGTCTTAGAGCTATGGATTTTTAGGGTGTGGAGCTAAAATATTCACTCGAATGCAAATAGGGAAGGAGGATGATGAGTATGCAATCACCGACGTCGGCAGGATCACCGACATCGATCAGTGGACGTGCAGAAGGGAACTGACCTCGGCAGCAGTCGACCGATGTCAGTCACCTCCAATCAGACAGGGACCGATGTCGGTCGCCTGTGGCGGTTCTAAACTACTATTGACAAATAGTCAGTTAAGTGAACGCATTGTTTGCATGATGAAGACCAGTTAGAGTCTTGAGCCGCAAGTCTAATCATTGTATGCATGAGATCTATTTAATAGACTCATGGTCTATATTGTTAATTGAAGAACTTGGAGAACTTGGAGAGTTCTTCCCTTAGAAGAGCATGTTCTTATAGGTATGTAAGATCAGGGTTGGTCAGCAGGGGGTTGCTAGATCATGGAGGAGATCTACATGTGATAAGTAAGATCAGGTTGGTCTGCAGGGATGTGTGTATGCGAGGGTCAAAAGGAGATTGGTGGGGGAGCAGGATCCAAAGTGATAGCAATACATCAAGAACAGGATCATGGTGAGATCTACTTAGATTACCTGTTCGTACTCGATTGTATAGGCGTATAATGAGGTGAACAACAGCTTGTGTTAGCTCTGTGTTGTGACCTAGTGAGAGAAGATTACTCTTGAAAGAAGATTACTGTAAGCCCATAAAGTGGAAGAAAGAGTGCCACCTCTTTGTTGTAATTTCCTTCTATAATGAGTTGAATACAATTATGTATTGCCTCTCACATTCTGTGTGTTTTCTCATTGATAGTTATTTGTTCTTCTGTGTAATTCCGCATATTAAGTTGCTTATACAATGGTAATCATGTGTGCTCTTAATTCTGACAAATTGTGTCAGAGCTTTGGGGAACTTTGGTCCTGTGACCGAAGTTCCCCAAAGCTCTGACACAACTTGTCAGAATTAAGAGCACACATGATTACCATTGTATAAGCAACTTAATATGCGGAATTACACAGAAGAACAAATAACTATCAATGAGAAAACACACAGAATGTGAGAGGCAATACACAATTGTATTCAACTCATTATAGAAGGAAATTACAACAAAGAGGTGGCACTCTTTCTTCCACTTCGTGGGCTTACAGTAATCTTCTTTCAAGAGTAATCTTCTCTCACTAGGTCACAACACAGCTAACACAAGTTGTTGTTCACCTCATTGTACGCTTGTACAATCGAGTACGAACCGGTACTCCAAGTAGATCTCACCATGATCCTGCTCCTGATGTATTGTTGTCACCTTGGATCCTGCTCCCCCACCAATCTCCTTTTAACCCTCACAAACACACATCCCTGCAGACCAACCTGATCTTACTTATCACATGTAGATCTCCTCCATGATCTAGCAACCCCCTGCTGACCAACCCTGATCTTACATACCTGGAAGAACATGCTCTTTTAGGGGAATAAATCTCCAAGTTCTCCAAGTTCTTCACTTAACAATACATCCCCTGAGTCTATTATATAGACCTCATGCATACAATGATTAGACTTACAGCTCAAGACTCGAACTGGTCTTCATCATGCAAACAACGTGTTCACTTAACTGACTATTCATCAACAGCAGTTCTGAACTGCCACAAGTGACTAACGTTGGTCCCTGTCTGACTAGAGGCAACCAACATCAGCTGACTGTTGTCGAGGTCAATTTTCTTCTGCACGTCCACTGACCGACGTCGGTGATCGTGCCGATGCCGGCAACTGCATACTCAGCATCCTCCTTCCCTGTTTGCATTCGGGTGAAGATTTTAGCTCCACACCCTAACAATCTCCCACTTGGAGGTAAACAGCTGCACCTATACCCAAACCAGTACTTTGTTTAATCTGCATCCTGGCTTGTATTCCTCTTCAAGCTCCCACTTGAAGACTACCCACCACACTCCTTGTGGTGTTAATCCTATCCCTGAATTTCTTCATTCTCAGCTTACCTTCTTCTGCCATTGCTATACTCCCACTCAAACAGCAACCCCTGTGAGTAACCTGTAATCAACACACACTAATCAGATCTGGGCCATCTGTTAGTCAAACTCGCTCTAAGAACATCCAACTTCGCTCTGATATCAGTTGTCAGGGAATCCAAGAACAAATACACCTATTCTGATCCCACTTGTTAGGATCTTGCTCCTCATAAAGAGCACAGTATGATTACCAAATACACGCAATTAAATATGCAAAAATATACCAGAAGCACAAGTAACTAGAATTCACACATAGCACAGAATATGAGAGACAATACACTATCTTGTATTAATACTTGTACAGAAAATAATACAATAAAGAGACGCCACTCTCTTCCACCTTACAGAGGCTTGCCACACCTCAAGTGTATAGTAATTCTTCTTCAAAACACTCTCCTACCAAAAATGGTCTCAACACACAACTCACACACAGAATTGGTGTTCACCTCTCTAACCAGTCAATAATAACCCTGCCAGTACACCAAGCACTCTAAAGTACTTCAAGTAGATCTCCCATGAACCTGCAACCTGCAATT
The DNA here is from genome assembly GCA_037957365.1 of Torreya grandis. Classification (NCBI taxonomy): domain Eukaryota; kingdom Viridiplantae; phylum Streptophyta; class Pinopsida; order Cupressales; family Taxaceae; genus Torreya; species Torreya grandis. The sequence goes on along the minus strand of JARHVA010003561.1, from coordinate 1,062,992 downwards.
TAACAGACCATACTTACACATGTAGATCTCCTATGAGCTTGCAACAACCTGCAACTCAATGATCTTACAATGGAAGGATCTTCCTTGCCTTCCTTTCTTAGCTCATCTATTACAATACATGCCAATGGGTCTATAAATAGATCCCAGACTTAAACAATAACTTAGACTCTTAATTTGGAATAATTATCCACGCAGCTCAAGACTCAAAGTAGCCTTTACATGCAAACACTTAGTTCAACTAACTAACTATTCGTGCAACAAATAGTTCTGGAACACACAGGCGATCGACGTCGGTCCCTGTCTAACTGGTTTTGACCGACGTCGGCCGACTCTCTACCGATGTTGATTGCCTTCTGCACTGATCATGACTGACGTTGGTCATACTGTCGATGCCGAATCTTTTGGAACTTTAGTAACCTCCTTTTTTCGTCTGCATAGTTGAAGCTTTTAGCTCCACAACCTAACATAGATCTAATTATTGTAATTGGATGTCTAATTATTGTTTGCATGGGATCTATATAATAGACTCATGGGATGTATTGTAAAGTGTGAGGGATCAAAGCAGGGATTCCTCGGGTGCTAGATAGAGAGAGCAAGTTTGGCTCCTCATAGTGCCACAGTGCCAAGTGTGTATGATCAGGTAGATCTACGGGATAGCAAGATCTAGTAGAGATCCATAGGGGTGTTGGTATGGAGAATCATAAGGACTTGGTGAGGCAAGGACAAGGGTTCTTTTGAGTAAGTAAGGTCGGTTGATCTGCAAGTGTGTGTGTGTGTGTGCGAGGTCTAGGTTTGCAGGTGTGCAGAACCAGGTTGATCTACAGGTGGCAGCAAGATCAAGGTGATCAGCAACACAACAGGTAGCAAGATTAGGTGAGATCTACTTGGAGTATGTGGTGTACTCAGACCTTGAGTACGTGGAGTACTCAGTTGGACTGGTAGTGATTGTCACTTACTGGTGGTACTAGCAGTAGTAATACTGACTGGTTGGAGGTGAATAACAACTCTATGTTTGAGTTGATTGTTGGGACCATAATTGAGAGAGTGAGCTCTTGAAGAGATTTATTGTTTATGCCCTAGAGGTGTGGGAGCCCTAGAGGAGTGTAAGAAAGAAGACTGTGGCATCTTCTTTGTTATATTTCCTTCTGGAAGAGTATTAATACAATTAGGTATTGTCTCTCATATTTTGTGTTGTTTCTGATTTCTAGTTACTTATTACTTCTGGTTAAATTCTGCGTTTAGTTGCTTATACATGGTAATCAATTGTGCTTCCTAGATCCTAACAAGTGGTATCAGATCTGTTTGTGGTTCTAGATTTCTGACAAGTGGTATCAGCGCTAAGGTTGCAGGGAGCAAGTTTGTGTTTAATTACAGGTCACTCTAAGAGGTTTCTGATTGAGTGAGAGTATAGCAATGGCAGAAGAAAGTAAGCTAAGAATGGAGGAATTCAAAGGCACGAATAGTCAATTACGGTGTTATGAAAAGAAAGAGCAGGAAAAGAAAAATTGTTGGTTGATAGCGGATCAGCATAAAGGGAATGAAGAAGCATGTGTTGCAGATATTGTTGCATGGATTGCTCTTGTATGTTCCTTGGATAAAGTAGAATCTTGGTTTATAGATTATGTTGCCTCTTTCCATGCAGCCCCAAAAAGAGTATTTTTCCATGTTAAGGTCCATGGAGACTTTGGAAAGATTTATTTAGGGGTTGGTGAGCCTTGTCAAAGTATTGGCAAAGGAGAAGTGCGGATGAAATTTCAGACGGCCAACACATGGGTGTTGAAGGAGGTCATGCAGATCCCAGTCCTGAAGATGTGGCTAATTTCTACAAGAAAGTTGGGTGATGAGAGATGCATAGGAACTCTCACAGCGGATGCACTTGAATTAGCTGGTGGTAAGAAAGCAGGCACTCTTTATCTGCTTGCTTGTATTACTGATTCTTCTTTTGTTGTGAAGACGTGGCTTTGTAGGCTTGGTCACATGAGCAAAAAAGAGATGCATGTTCTTAAGAGGAAGTCAGATGTCTTTGACAAACTTAAGAACTGGAAAGCCTTGGTGTTCTTGGAGGAGATGATGGACAGAGATCAGTGGATGGAACTGAATGACTCTAAGCAGGGCAGTTTGGATAGGGTTTTGATTCAAAGTAAGATCGCGGGTAAAAAGTCATCACTCACAGGAAAACACAGTTACCGGCATCGGTCAAGAGGAATCGACGTTGATCAGACAGGTATCGACATCAGTCATGTGCAGACAGGCAAAGTTGGTAATGTCAGGCGGGTGGACACTGACGTCGATCTGGTGGACACCGGTGTCGGTCAGAGAATCGATGTCAGTAGTCAAGTCAGTCGTAGGGAACTGACGTCAGTCAGGTTTAGACTGAGAGGTGACCAACATCGATCACTGACGAAACAGATTTTGGGCAGATAGCAAGCTGTCAAGGAGTCTCAAACGCCCATGTGGAGGTTTGAAAGTGTAAGTAAGCCTCAAATTCATTATTCCCCTTCTTTATACTTGTTGCTCACTATAGAGCAGGTAGGATCTAGGAAACAGTGGGAGCATGGCATGAATTCTTTGAAAGAGATCCAAACGGGAGATTTGGTAGAGTTGCCAGCCGGTATGAAAGCACTGAGAGACGAATGGATTCCTTGGTTAAAGAAGAGAGAGAATGGACACGTGAGATGGAAGGCCAAGGTATATGGTCTTGAGAAAGCTGCAAGACAGTGGTACAGGTTTGACAGGTGTATGACAAAGCATGGCTTTAGTCAATGTCATTGTAACCATTGTGTTTACTTTACAAGGGTGGATGATGATTGCAACATTTACCTGTTACTGTATGTTGTGTGTATGCTTGTTGCAGGGTCACACATGTAGGGAGTTATTAAACTAAAGCTAAAGTTAGTTCAGTGGTATGTCATGAAGAATTTGGGAGCAGCAAAATTCTTTGGCATGAGTAATCCTAGAGACAGGGAAGATCACAAGTTGATGTTGTCACAGGATGATTGTGTGAAGGTAGTGCAGGATGCAGAACCGAGCAACACACCTATGGATGGACAGTTCACAGAATAGGGTCCCCATCACATGATGAGGTTGAGTACATGTGTACTCCCTGATATTGCCCCAGCAGTGGGAGTTGTCAGCAGGTTTGTGGCCAATCCGAGAAGGAAGCACTGGAAAGCGGTTCAGTAGATTCTCAGGTATCTAAGAGGGACCAGCAGCAGGTTAACATGCTATGCAGGGTCAGGCACTTTGAATATGGCAGGTTACTTGGATGACAGGTGTTGTACCATAGGATGTGTGGTGGTTGGTCTTTAGGATTGATCTTCGAGAGGGATACAAGCCAAGAAACAGATTAGATGATGTACAGGTATAGGTACAAATGCAATTATTTATCTCCAAGTGGGAGATTGTTAGGTTATGGAGCTAAAGCTTCACTGATGCAGACATTGGAGGAGGTTGCTGAGTGTCACAGTCACTGGCGTCGATCAGGCCAACCGACATCGGTCAAGTGTAGACAAGAAGCTACCGACATCGGTCAGGTATCGGCTGACATCAGTCATCTCTAGGTAGACAGGTACCGACGTCGGTCGCTTGTGCGATTCCAAAATTGCTAGTTCACAAATAGTTTGTTAACGAACCAGTTGTTTACATGTAAAAGGCTAATTTTAGTCTTGAAGCTGCGGATCTAATTATTGTAATTGGATGTCTAATTATTGTTTGCATGGGATCTATATAATAGACTCATGGGCTGTATTGTAAAGTGTGAGGGATCAAAGTAGGGATTCCCTAGGTGCTAGATAGAGAGAGCAAGTTTGGCTCCTCATAGTGCCACAGTGCCAAGTGTGTATGATCAGGTAGATTTGCGAGACAGCAAGATCTGGTAGATATCCACAGGGGTGTTGGTATGGAGAATCATAAGGACTTGGTGAGGCAAGGACAAGGGTTCTTCTGAGTAAGTAAGGTTGGTTGATCTGTAGGTGTGTGTGTGTGCGAGGTCTAAGTTTGCAGGTGTGCAGAACTAGGTTGATTTATAGGTGGCAGTAGGATCAAGGTGATCAGCAACACAACAGGTAGCAAGATCAGGGGAGATCTACTTGGAGTACATGGTGTACTCGGACCTTGAGTACGTGAAGTACTCGGTTGGACTGGTAGTGATTGTCACTTGTAGTACTAGCAGTAGTGATACTGACTGGTTGGAGGTGAAAAACAACTCTGTGTTTGAGTTGATTGTTGGGACCATAATTGAGAGAGTGAGCTCTTGAAGAGATTTATTGTTTATGCCCTAGAGGTGTGGGAGCCCTAGAGGAGTGTAAGGAAGAAGACTGTGGCATCTTCTTTGTTGTAATTTCTTCTAGAAGAGTATTAATACAATTGGGTATTGTCTCTCATATTCTGTGTTGTTTCTGGTTTCTAGTTACTTATTACTTCTAGTTAAATTCTGCATTTAGTTGCTTGTACATGGTAATCAATTGTGCTTCTTAGATCCTGACAAGTGGTATCAGAGCTGTTTGTGGTTCTAGATTCCTAACATGCATAGCCATAGTGGTTGGTACTTTGATTTCTTATATAGCCAAAGTAATTATTGTTATGACACTCCCTCACATGACTTCATGATTGTTTCTTCTCATGATGATGTGGGTGTCTATATACCTCAAATTTTCTAATACTTTGCCCTTATCCACCTTTTCCTTTGGTGGTTCCTTTTTCTCTTGCATACATGAAGTGTGCCTTTTTGCTTGTATTATTTCTTCATTTATGTCATCATCTGAACCTTCCTCATGCTCTTTGTCACATGTTTCAATCCCATCTTCATGCTCTACCTTAACTATTATTTGTCTTTCCAACCATGATATCCTGTAAAATAGCCTTCTTTTTCCTATACCAAAACTTCATGAACTTCTTTTGAGCATTAACATTGATTGTTTCCAAGGTCTCTAACTATGGATATCCAAGAACCATATCCACACCATCCATATCTAGAACATAAAACTCTAAATGCAAAACATATTTGTCCACAGTGAGCCTCAAATCTTCAAAAATCTGAATATTCTAACCATCTAGTGAGCCTCCTTAATATATTTTGTTTGAACATGTAGATGTTGAGCCACATCCATGTTGATGAAATTATACTTGCCGCTAGGGTTTATGGACACAATGACCTTATTTTGAATGCATCCAAGAAACTAAAAAAATGACTTTGATTTCTTTGGAGTCAAACTATGTGAACTCTTATCATCCAATCCTTCTTCCTCTTCGATATCCTCTATCTCTCTTTCTGCACCATATGTAACCTCAACATTATTATCATTATGTGTTGTTTCTTTTTCTTCTTCGTCAATTGTATGCTCTTCCTCATTGCCCTCATTTTTTTCCTTTGTTTTTTCTTCTTCATCACCTATGTTCTCTTCATCATCATTATTTTCTTCTACGTCATTATCTTTTTTTTAATCCCATCGATCTAGAAAAACATGTTCCTTTTCTTCCCATGAAAACTTCCATTGTTTTACTCCCAGGTCTTCCTACCAAAGTGTTGCAGAACCATAAAGAAAATTGTATAAACATATTTTACACCAAATTGTTTGAACATTATACTCTTTCAAAAGGATCCACCATTCTCTAGCATCAATACCATCCTCCCCTAAAAATACTTGTAACTTCATGATTTACAAAAAAAAATGGGATTAATGAAAAACGTTAAATTTTTAATAACTCTTGTGAAACTGATCAAAATAGTCCCAAATTTTTATTGTATATCACATGTATGATATTGCAATTTTAATGAAAAGTTTGTGAAAAAATTCTAAAAATTTCGTCCTGTAGAGCAAATCTAAGCAAAGTCATAAAATCACAATAACTACTATAAAATATGTCCAAAAATTTCAAATTTTTGACTATAGATATTTTGTATACTAATACTCAATTAGTGAAAAATTCACTAAAAAAATCGTAAAATTGTTGCAGATATGATGAATTTATTACAAACCTTAAAATATCAATAACTCCCTCAAAATTGATCATAAAACCTTGATTTTTTTAATGTGACTTGCTTAAAATATTATTCAGATCCAATAAAAATATTGTACAAAAATTCGTAACTAATTGCAAGATATTAATGATTCCACAAAACTAGGGTTCACCCTACATAAATTGTCCAAATTGAAACTCTGATACCACTTGTGAATCTCAGAATATAATGTAGATCAACACAACACAATAGATATTGATGGGCCAAGATGCCCAAATATTCAATATATGCATATATATAATAATTACTCTTAAGGTAGGGCAATACCGTACAATACTCTTTTAAGAAGAAATAACTCTACAATGTCTCTTCGAGGGGACAACCTCTATTATCCTTCTAATAAATAGAAAACTTGACACTTGATTGATTGATTTATCATGATATTCATCTCCTTTATATAGGCCTCTATATAACTAACAATGGATGGGTAACCTCCTAATTTTAATGTAGGCCAACCATTATTTAATGCACAAATTCTATAAATTACTCATTTATCCTAATATATTAAACCCATATAATTAACTAAAGGGGATGTGTGCTATATGTCAGCGTCTCCATCAACTCATATATTTTTATACTATGCCCTTAACCTGTAGTGCATCTAGGGATATGTGTGGTTGACTTGTAGATTACATAAATTTATATTATGTTGTATTTCTCAATGTTCTTATTATGGTCAGCCTATAGAATAATCATGGTTAAGTAGAGTATATATAGGAGGTAGTGGTTAGTTTTTTATCATCATGTTATGAATTATGTTCTTATTACATTTTTGTTGAGGTTGACCCCTCAAAGTGGCTCAGTCATAATATTCAAGTATTTTGCTCTTTCATCAATTATTATTGTGGATTTGTTTATTTTGTTCTTAATTTTATAATATATAGTTATATTGTTGCAAATCATCTAAGCAATTTCATGATAAGTGGTATCAGAACTTCGATTTAGGCAAATTTTTGTGGTGTATTTTTTCGAATCCAGCATCCTAAATACCAAGATGTTGAAAAATATAACTTGTGATTCAGGATGAATTGAATGTTTTCATCAATAAATTTTTGTTCATGAGGTTTTTTACAAAAAAATACAAGTAAAATAATAACAATAACAACTCTGAAAAAAATTATCTTGTGTGAATTAGCAGTCGTTGGATTCATCCTCTGAGACGATCTCAACGATATATTCTACTAGTACATTTTTTTGCCTTTGTGCACATTAGCAGTCATTAGATTCATCTTGATGAGATGCTCACAATGGTGTATTCCACCGCTACATTATTTTGAGGTTGAAACTCTCCGAGGGTTTGTGCATGGTCGGTCCAAACACTCACAAACGTGGAAAAGGGCAAGAAACTTTGAAAACTCCTCACAAGGACAACATGGAGTCTGAAACTTCTGATCCTTATATTTTAGAGGTAGTTTAGCAACTTAAGTCAAAGTTGCAGGGCATGATGAAAAAATATGATTTTGATACGATTAAAAGGGACTAAGGGGTTGAGAGGGGCCTTGAATGACGTGCTAGATTATTACAACAAATGATTGGGTAATTGGCCAACTTGTCAGCGTAACCACTATAAAACAATCCTCCACCACCTTAGTTTGGTTCTCCTCCAAACAATCCCAACACCAACCCTGGCCCTGAGCCAATGTTGTCAAAAGTGGCCTGCACAAGTTTGATGGTAATGATCCTCTCACCTGGCTCAATCAAATTTAAAATTTATTTGATTTACATCAGACTCCATATTCGCAAAAAGTGCTCATGGTCTCTCTATGTCTAGAAACTGAGCCATTCATTTGGTATGGTTGGTTGTATGCTCAAAAGAAAAATAAGGGTGTCCCAGTTTCATGATCTATATTTTCTGAAGAGTTGCAGATCCACTATCACAACAATATTTTTGAAAACTACTTCAATCAGCTAGCCAAATTGTGCCAAACTAGAACTATAAAAATATTACATTCATTAATTTCAGAATCTCTCCTTACTTGTGGTGGGCATCACTGAATAAAATCTAGCTAACCTATTTTTGGGTGGCCTTAAAGATAGCATCTGATTGGAGGTTCGTATGTTTCATCCAAGTATTGTATCTAAAGCCATATCAAGGCCACACATGGTCGAAGAAAAAGAGCTCATCAAACGAAGATATTTTACTATATTGGTGAACACACCTTCCTAGCAGCATCATTTTCACAACCTACGAGTTGACACCTTAGCAATTTGAAGAAAAATATGCAAAAGGTCTGTTTTGGATGCGATAGAAAATGGAGCAAAGGACATCGATGCACTAAAAAGAATTTTTACATTCAAGGCACCAATGAGGAGGAAAAAGATGATCAGGGTTAAGGGGTAGGGTTAGAACCTGAGGATGAATCTAAAGATTCTCAGGCTATTATTTTATGTCATGCACTTTCAAGTATTAGTACTCAAACTCTTAAAATGGTAGGTTTTATGAATAAACAGAAGGTGATTGTGTTAATTGACTTTGAGAGTAAACATAACTTCATCAACAGTAAGTTGGTTACTCATTTGAACTGTTTTATTTACTCAAGTCCATAATTTTAGGTTATGATTGTAGATGGTAGTACAGTCAACTATTCTAAAAAATGTCATAACATTAAGCTTGTTGTGGGAGACTACTTGTTAGATTCCCCTATGTTTGTTATTTTTATGAGAGGCGTTAACATTATTTTGAGAGTGCAGTGGCTCACCACTTTAGACACTATTGAGATGAATTTATATAAACTATTCATGAGGTTCCATTCAAAACGCAGAACTTTCGAACTATGTGGGTTACAAGCTAAATCTCCAAACTAGTTAGTTTCCACTAGATGACGAAAATTCTTAGAAAATATGTAGAAAGATTTTTTGCACACTTATTTTCCATGGAAGCTCAACCAACCAAGGAGTCTACCTACCCTGATTTGCAAAGGGTGTTGGATGACCAAGTCATATGCATGATCATGCTATCCAGGTTATTTCAAGAAGTACACCACCCAACACCACACCTTACAGGTATCCCTATGTTCGTAAAAGTGAAATTGAAAAGATGGTATAGGAGATGTTGGAGGCAGAAATCATTCGATACAGTCAAAGTGAATATTCCTCCCTGGTGGTCATGGTGCAGAAGGACGATTGTTGAAAGATGTGCCCAAACTATAGAGAACTCAACAAGTGCACCGTCAAAGAAAGTTTCTTATTCAAGTAATTGATGATTTGTTAGATGAAATGCATGGTATTATTTATTTTACCAAAGTTAGACCTTCACTCTGCGTATAATCATATTCGCATCTACGATGAGAACATACCTAAAACAGCTTTCAAAACTCATGAAGGCGGTTATGAATTTATGGTTATGTCTTTTGGTTTCACAAATGCACCATATATATTTCAGATTTTGATGAATACTATTTTTAGACCTTTTTTGAGAAAGTTTGTATTAGTGTTTTTTAATGATATCCTCATATACAGCAAAATTGAGAAGATCATTTGAAGCATATGAAACATATACTTTTAATTCTATAACATCAGCGTTATGCCAAACCTTTCAAATATGTTTTTGGTGTCCAAGAGGTGGAGTGCTTGGGTCATATTGTTTCACATCAAAAAGTGAAAATTGATCCTAAAAGAAACTAAACGATGATGGATTGGTTAGTTCTCAAGACCTTTAAGAACCTCTGAAGATTTCTAGGGTTAATTGGTTACTATCATAGGTTTGTCAAAAATTATGGTAGCATTGCAGCTCCACTCACCTCTTTGTTGAAGAAAAACTCCCAGTGGACTGATTCAACTATCAAAGCATTTGAACTATTGACAATCGTTGTGCATAACTCCAATTTTGACTACTCCTGATTTTTTAAAAAAAATTGTTGTGGAGTGTGACGCATTGGGATATGGCACGAGCACTATATTTATGCAGAAAAACAGACCACAGATATTTGAAAGTCACTAGTTGAAGGGAAAAATAGACTCAGACCAATCTATGAGAAAAAAATGATGGCTATTCTACATGTGCAACAATTGAGATCTTATTTGATGGGTTGTCACTTTCAGATAAACACTGATCATGATAGCCTCAAATATTTTTCGAAATAACGATTGTTATCTAAAAAATAACAAAAATAGGTGACTAAAATGTTACTCTATAATTTTGAAATAGTGTATAAGAAAAGAAAAGAGAAGAGAATGTGGTTGCAGATGCCCTCTCCCGACGAGATGAATCAGTTGAGGCATTGTTATGCATTATGACCATGTGTTAGGGAGATTGGCTAGAGGAAGCAAGATCTTAATGGGAGAATGATAGTGCTATCAAGAATTTGATTCAAAATCTTCAGCAGGATTCCAATGAATCTAAAAAAATTACATGGAAGGGGAATACATTATGGTATAAAAATAGATTATACCTCTGTAAGCACTCTCTCATCAAACATAAAATCTTCAGAAACTTCATGCCTCTCCACTTGGGGGTCACTTTGAGTTTTTGAAAACATATCATATAATCAAGCAAGATTTTTTTTGGAAAAGACTCAAGGGCATGCCCAGAAATACGAGGTTAAATGCATATTATGTCAACAAAACAAAGGTGAAACCATTAAGACCCCGAGCTTTTATAGCCTTTATTCATCCCTAGCATTGGGAGAAGGTTTCCCTGGATTTCATTACAGGGTTACCACAATCTAAGGGTAAAAAATGTTATCATGATAGTTGTAGATTGACTCACCAAGTATACTCATTTTTGTTTTTTATCGCAATCATTTGTTCTTAGTATTGTACCTTATATTTTTTCAATACAGTTTAGTAAATGTATGGTACTCCAACAGTGATGATAAGTAATCAAGAACCCATATTTACTAGTAATTTTTGGACTGAATTATTTAGATGTTTGGACACCTAGTTGACTGATAGCTCGTCTTATCCTCTTCAATCTGATGGACAAACAGAGGTAGTCAACAAATATCTAGGACATCTTCGTTGTTTTGTTTTTGACAAACAAAACAAATGAGTTCATTCACTGCCACTTGTTAAATAGTGGGAAACACTTCTTTTCACATTTCTTCCAAGATGTCTCATTTTGTGACATTGTATAAGTATCACCCCCCATCCATCACTTCAGCTTTGACGGTGCATCATAAAGTTCGCGTTGTTGAGGACCACATTCACCATCAACAAGAAGTACTAAACACAAACTAGAATAAAGCAACAAACAGATCAACACCGTAGTAAATGACATTTTGACAAGGGATTGAGTCTTTATGCATTTGCAACCATATAAGCAAATGTCTCTAAAGTAACATAACAAGAAGATAACAAGTTATCCCCTAAGTATTATGACCCTTATCAAATCTTGCAAAAAAATTGTAGTATGGTTTACACGCCGAAATTATCCCCGTCCACGCACATACATCCAGTGTTTCATGTATCTTGCTTGAAGAAGGTAATTGGACACAAAATTTACACTTAGACTGAGTTCCCTAAATTGGATGAAGAAGGCCGAGTCATTTTGGAGCCTAAAAAAATCATTCACACGCACACTAACTATGAACCAAAGCCATTAAAAAGTATTTTATCAAATGAAAAAACTTACATTCTAAAGATGCAACATGAAAGGATGAAACATTCATGCAACAACATTCTGATTTGATTCAATGTTGAAGACAACATTGTTTCATTTAATGTGTCTAAAAATGTGTAGCCAACTTGTGACTTATACAACTTCATATTATTTTGTTGTATTTCTCAATGTTCTTAGTATGATCAACCTATGAAATAACCATAACTAAATAGAGTATATATAGAAGGTAGTGGTTAGTTTTTTATCATCATATTGTGAATTATTTTCTTGTTGCACTGTTGTGAAAATTGCCCCCTCGAAATGGGTTGCTGATAATATTCAAGTATTTTACTCCGTTAATTATTGTTGTGAATCTATTTATTCCATTCTTGATTCTACAATATATAATTCTATTGTTACAAATCATTTAAGTAATTTCATTACAATATTCCACACAAGTTCATGAAAGCTTTAGATCTCTTTTGCTATATCTACATTTTCAGCATTTATAAGTAGATTTCCCTTTCTTAGAGCATAGAAGAGCCAATAATAAAAAATATGTTTTAATGTGAAGACCGTACCTAAGCTCTCTTGAGAACTGCATTGATTTCGAATGGTATATGTTGTCATTTTCTTTTCATCTAATCATTCAGGTTTGCATATTTTTCTACCTTCTCAATAGAACAATTTCTATTTACCGAGTGACTTGTCAACAAATAGGTTTCTATTTACTGAGTGACTTGTCAACAAATACTCACACAGTTGGGAGGTAGAGAAAGCTCAAGCACGACCTGGAAATATGCAATTGCAAAGAAAACCCGAGTTGGTTTTTAGTGGCAGTTTTTTCTTCGACTCAGCCACCGTATTCCGACCAAATATTCCCTGTATCTGGAATTGTGTATCTATTCACTAATTTATACTAGAGATTTGATCCTGGAATGATGATCAATCATGAAGTTGATCAGATATATGGAGAGATTGTGAAAAACTCTTTTCTGGATCATGCAAATTGAATCAGTATTTTGTTTTTAAAGAATTGCGAGGTAGGACTTAATGGCATACCAACTTTGTGAAAAAGGACGTTTTCTAAAGAATCAAATGATAAGAATCACGTGACATGCAACCCGGGAAAAGTAAACATAAAAGCTAATCTAGATATGGGCAGATCAATGCTACCGATTTTGGCATCATTTTTGGAAAAATACACTCTTATCTACATAACTTAAACCAATTTACTCTCGAGTACCTTAAAACTTTATTTTACTTCTAGAAAATATGGCATTTGTTTCCCAGAAGTTATTTCTACCCCACAGATGGCAGCCAACAGTGCTCACAAGAGAATCAAAACCATCAGCTACTTATGTTCAGCAACAACCTATATGGAACTTTTTCAAATACTGTAAAAATCCATTCATCAATTCATCAAATTTAGAAGATAATTGAGATGCTAAGTTATTAGTCCATTGCATTAAATATGCTACATGTTCATAAACAGAAAGCAATGGCATAAATGGTAGTGGATATGACCCCTCCACCGATTTAAATAGATGAAACAGTTATGGTGACTCGTTATCCCATAAAGCATCCCTCAGAAGCAGCAGTTGAAGAGAAATACACCAATCAAAATGAACAATTTTGATATATAAACATATATCATGTTTACTAGGTTGGCCTCACATTTTCAAAAAAATGCAAGAACTGGATCTGAGTGACGCTTTATTTACAACATTATTATGCACTACAGATACAAAATCATTTGAGTACATATTTTGGCAAGAATTAATCCGAAGAAGAATCTATGTTTGCTTTAGCTTTTGCATCTTGAGAGCAATTTTCCAATTTAGGAATCAAGGTCCGCCAAGCTTCCGCAATATCATTTGCCAGCTGTGCCTGACCTTTTGAAAATTCGTGGAAAACAAAACCTAAATCAAGAGTTTTCTCTTCTTGGAATCTTTTGATCTCCTGATCCATTAGTTTTATGATCGACTCTAACTGTTGAGATGCTTCCTCACTCCGAACCTTAACCTGCAAAAAGTGTAGGTAAGCAAAATTTTACTAAAGCAAAGCACAGAGCTCACATCCACATCCCCAATAAAGTACACAAAATTGGATTCCTTACATCTCTGTACTCTGCTTCTGCCTCTGGCACTTTGCTCTCCTGCCGAGTAGCTTTCAATCTCTCTCTGAAACATGATATAAAATCAGAAGTTTTTGGCATAACAAATTCAAGAATCAGTTGTAAAAATACAATTTCTGTAAACGCCTAACAAACAGTACAAAAGTGAAAATGGAATGCATACACATTGATCTCTTTCAACTTGGCTGTCTCCGTCAATTCACACTGCTGTCTGAAAGCTTGAGCTCTATCTACCATAGTTGCCTGTTTCGATAAACCATGTGAAGGGAAGGTTTTGGGGGAAAAAACATTAAAACTACAATGGTCCTCCAGCATAGATCAAAATTGAAATAGCCATTGAAACATCACTTCAAAAACGTTAAAACTAGACTGCATACTTCTCAGAAGTCAATCCAAAAGCTAAATCTTACCTTTATAGACTGCACAGTACGCACATAGTCCTTTAGTGGTTCTTCAAAGTTAAGTAAAAGATCCTGTGCCTGGTTCAAGTTTTATTCAAAATGCATAATTATATCACATTCCTCCATGATGAAAATCAAATATGCGCTGCTTTACTTTGCTCCTGTCTTAATTTCAATTAATTCCAACACAAACTGAAAAAATGATAGGCAGACTCAATACCTCTTTCTGCAATTTGAATGACAGCATTTCTGACTGAGACCCAAGCGCTGCAAATGCTTTTCCCAGTGAACCTCCTTCACATGTACCAAGCAGCTTGACTGCTTTCCCAAAATCAACCAAGGACTGCGCCAATTCTGCAGGTATTTTTAAGTTTTCCCATTAAAGAGCACACAAAAAGTCAACACAAAGCCAAAAATAAATAGCAAAACAAAAAAGGTCCATTTGTTAATTACATAAGTATGCAAGCGACCAGAAAAAAAACCATGTCCAATGACACATTTACCTCTATGTCTTTTCACCAAGCGGAATGCTTGTTTTTGGGCCTCTGACAAGTGATCTTCCAGTTCAAAAATGTAATGTTTAAGCTTTTCATATTCAGGGTCAGTCTCTTCAACTGGCTTTTCCTTCCCAAGCACAGCATCACTTACCCTTGATTGTACATCCTAGCGCACAATACCCAAATATAAGTCAGATCCCCTCCCAAAACTATGAATATTATAACTCATATATGGCCTTTGATAATTACAACGCCCATTGATGCACATCTAAAGGACCCGAAAATTATAATAATTAAAAAATCCATAGCCATGCATACAGTCTAACACATCGTAATAAAGGCCAAAAGCATAACATCTAGATAAATAACTACTATTAAAAATATACATGGAATCCCGTTAAAATTTTACTTTTAAATTGGATCATAACAAGGGAATAGTACCCACTGTTCCCTGAAAATTACCAATGCATGAGAAAGGTGTGCATTTGCTGGTAATCAGTTAGTAATTCTATTAAAATAATCACTGTTAAAACCCACTGTGCTTGAAAGATTTTCAATTTAATCAGGAAAAAAAATAGTCTAGCCTCAACTAGTTTTTAAAAACAAACTCAACAAAGCTGTCAGAGATGTCAAGACAAATCTCAGCAGCATCTACACAGAGCCAAGGACCCAAAAGTTATCTGAAAACACATAAAAAGACCCTTTTATTATTTTACAAGACAATGGAGAAATGAGGTAAAATCCATGTCTGAACATTCAACAAATTCTATATATCAACAGATTCAGCACATGAAAAGGCAATTCAATATACAATGTCCCTTTCTAAACTGGTGGTGATAATCCTAATGTTGTACCTTAAATATCTGAATAAAGTCACTAGGCTTCTTTCCGAAAATGGTACTCTCTACAGATCTAGTTCGGTCCATTGCCTGCAAAAAGAAGTAAAAGAAAATAGTGACTAATCTGATTAACTTGCTTTCCAAAATTCCTAAAATTATACACGGAGGCAAAAAGAAAAATTTAACCATTGAACTTGGATATGCAAGAGAAGAAAACAAGCATCCCAGAGCTATGCTGGAAACTAAAGATTACATTTGAATTTTTTGCGATTCCATTCTCAAAACCAAATGTGTAAACTAAGATCACAATCTTGATCAATAGAAATTATAAACAACTTCTAACCTGCATCTAATATGTAAAGGGCCCGTTTGATTTTTGATAATATAGGCATGTCATTATTTGTCCATGATCAATAACTTACATAATCGTTCTCTACTTAATAAAATCTAACCAAGTATCTTAGAAGCCATTTTGCTGTTATACATCACATTTGAATAAATGTATGGAGTGCCATCTACATATGCACCTTATTCAAGCAAAACCTCTATTCCTGATGTCTTCACAAGATCTGACACCAACATTTACCCAACATGAAAAGAATTATTTGAACATGTTATCATCCTAACACATGCAAAGGAATGAGGATGACAGCCAGCTGGTTGATCATTCAGAAAACCAGAATGCCAATATCCTTGGCATTGATCGGCATAGCAGGGCATGGAAGGTCAAGACTCAAAAAGCAACATGTATAGTGTGATTTAGACTAGTAATGATCTCTACCATCTATGTTGCAGGGGTACGCCCTCCCCCCCAGCGCCTCCTGTTCGGAGACGCCTCCGGCACGGGGACGTCCTGGGTACTCCCGGAGGCATCCGTGGACGTACCGGAAACGTCCAGCACGGCCACGGACGCCTCCGGGAGTACCCGGGACGTCTCCGGGCATGCCCAAGGGATTCCGGCAGAAAAATGGCGAAATTTTTCTAAAAAAAAAAACCTCAGAAAATCCTTTAAAAAAAAAACCCTAAAAACTAAGCAACCCTAAATGTAAATCCAGTCCGAACCCAACAGTATATAAATAAATTGTTTATAAACATTTAAGTATAAGAAACTAGATGTCCATATATAAATGTAAACTTATAAGTATAAGAAACTAGATGTCCATATCTACTAGATGTCCATATATAAATGTCAACTTATAACTTAAAGTATAAGAAACTAGATGTCCATATCTAAATGTAAACTTATACTTTAAGTTATATTTTATTTATATACTTTCAGGGTGTTTGAGAGGGGTTTCGGACTACTAGGAGCTATAATGCAAATTCTAGGTTTTGGAGGATCCTTTTATATTTCAGAGTTAGTCAGATTCCAGGGTTTCAAACTTAGCCATATTTCAAGGTTTCAAGATTTCAAGGAGACATCATAGGAGGTATGAAGGCTGCATGAAGGGATGTATGCATGATAGATTAGTATGAGAATATCTCTCGCAAAGTGCCACAAGCCGATCCCACCCCATTCCCTGTGCACCCCTTAAGGCATGCACTCGTGAGATTCAATGCACCGATGAGCCCTTGTGAGAGAAAGTGTCAATAAATGATGAAGTTGAAAAATAATGGGAGTGGCATTCATGATTTTGTGGACAATCGAGATGATTTATTCTAGATTTGAATGTACATCTTGTCTTTGAAGTTTGAAGTAATGAATGAATGAATATTGTATATTTTTAAGTGTTTTATCATTTATAGACAAATATTTTCACACTATGTAGTTTCAAGTGTTTTACTAAAAAAATGAGTAATACACACACACACACACACACACACAGACGTACCCACGACGTATCCAAATCAAGGTTTTTGAAAAATGACATACCCGCGTACCCGAGACGTCCCCGTACCCGTACCCAAACAACATAGTCTACCATTGCCAAAAAAAAAGTTAGCTTGCTCAAGTTGCATATAACATGACCCACGGAAAAAAAAAGGCTCGAGCAATCAAGCCTTCTCCCCTGCAAAAGCAAGCAGAGGGTCACCTAAATCATGACTTAAACGCACAGAAAAAATCACAAGAATTGGTTTCACAGGTCTCAACTTCAGCATCACATTTGAACGATAAAACAACTTGTCCCTTCACTGCTTACAAACAGGGGGAAGCTCTACCCCTGAGATGCTGTAAACGACCCTGGTGAAGGACCTGGCAAAGATCAGCTAAAGGGTGATATTTTTTCTGAATAGCAAGCCGATTTTCTTTCAGGAACCCTTACCAAATAACCTTCACTATCACATATGTAAGAACTGTTCATGACAAAGTTTGAACCCAACCAGAAAGTCAACTCCTCTGTAACTGTAAATCCATACTTATTCATTGACGGTAAATAGCAAAGCTCTCATTATAACAAACAGTTCCCTGAGTAAACATCCAAGTAAGTCACTAACCTTTAAATCAAAGTTGCCAGAATTTGTCTATACCAGGCACCCAGATGACATGACCAAGGGGACTTTAATAGCCACTATGGTTTTCCTCAAGTCTGCAAGGCAAGGCTGTGAAGAAGAAAGTCTATCTATTCTTCCGCGGCACAGCAGTCCCAAACAAATTGCAATAACCAATTGCGGCCAGGTGGTTCTCTAATGTGTGTCTCCTTTTGGGTAGGAATGAATATAGAAGGTTGGGATTGGCCAGATCAAGGAAGTTGGATATGCACTTACTAATTTTCTCTCCCTATTCTCAGCCCTTACAAAAAGGTACTACCTCTCTGCCCATCAGTTGTTTTGCTAATTCTTATATCTACGCGTTTTGATCAATGTTCTTTTTCCACTGATGCTTGCACATACTTCTAGGTGACAGTTTATTACTCAGCAATAGCATAAATCATAGATAACATAATAAACTGACAATGTACAAAAGACCTCCAAAGTGACTTGCATATTGCATCGACCATGGTCCATAATCAAAACAAAGCACACTCACAAATTATAATACTTATATTGGAAAATAAAGTTGGCACAAGAAATCAAAGCTTCAACAAATCCTAATCCTTTAACATGCCATCCACACCAGCTTATCTATCAATGACTAACCTAAAAGTCGAATACAGAATATTCACTAAATCTGCTAACAAACATTTGATAAGATAAACTACCAAGAACACATCAACACTGATTATATTTGCTAACAATCATTTCATAATAGGAACAACCAAGAAGTCCACAAATCTGATTTCTTAATCTTTCCCTTAACTTGCAAAATATAAAAGCTACTAGAACTTCTGTAACAGCCATTGTACCTCTTCATTCACTTGTAAGAAGAACTTTAAATCTTCACTTTGTCGCAGTTGTGGATGAGAAGCTATTCTATTTAAAAAGACATCTAATCCACGGCGCCTCAGCTCAATAAACTCTGCACTAAACCGAAACTTCTCTGCATTTCAAAACAAATGAAATAAGAATAGGATGTAAAGCAAATATAACTATGACTCCGCTACTTCACCGCCCACCTTTCACTATGCAAGAAAACAAACAGATTCATATATTCATTATATATTGTCTGAAATGTAGTCATGACTAGTTTAGCACACTCTAAGGGCAACAATAACTACCAATAGATCTAAAAATATTCCTCATATATTACTTGGGATTCAATTGTGGATCCAGGAAGCCAAAAAAAATAGACAGAACACAGATGTTGATATGTAACAATCAAAGAAAGGCTTCATTACTTGAGACTGAGAAGTCTTATATCAAATGTTCAAGGGATAACCAAATGCCACTATAGAACTGTATACAAACAAATAACATTAATGCTATTAATTTGAGTTTCTCTAGAGTTTATAAAATAAGACAGGTAAAGGTTGATGGTTATGCACCTTTTCTTAAGTGTAGACGAGATAAATAAATCTTTCCCTAGGTTAATGTGTACATAATTTAAATTTAATAGTATGCGTTTAGAGGATAACAATTTGGGATCATCCAGTTTATAACAAAAGAGTTACTTCAATTATTATCTGCACAAGGAACATTGTAAAGCATCTCAGTGTAATTAAAGATCTTATGTTCTGCAAAAGGGACATTGTAGATTGTGATGTATTATTACATGAGAAAACATCAATCATATTCCTTTATCAAAAGACTAGAACGAATTCTTCAGAAAGACAATATGATTAAAATGAACACAAATAAATTAAATGTTGCAAAAATAAGCATGTAGAGCTTGTCCTGAAATAAAAACCAAAACAAACACAATCACTCAAAATACATGGAACCATAATCACAAAAGGCAACTCAATGAGAATCCATGAATTAATTGGACCCATCATCAACGGAAGCCTCAAACACAGATACTTTGACCGGTGCTAGGAGACATTGAATTGGAAGGCAAGCAATACATCACCTGAGAGAGATCTTATCATATCTGAAATTAAGTAAACAGATAGTCTCTTCAAAATCTATCTCAACGGATTAAATGTGCTTGATCTTCAAGACAAGTAGGTTAAAGCTGAATAAAACAAAAAGGTTTTGGGAAACGCAAGATACCATCAAAAGGTTTGAAAAACAAGTACAGCAGAGACAAAATCGTTTAAATTTCAGGTCACAATAGCAGTAGAAAGTCAGGAATGATACAATAGATGGAAGTCGTGGAAATTAGGAAATTTGATAGACCTCTGACATTTGTACAAAATTTTGATACTATTTTCATCTTCTTTGGCTTAGTATTTAATGGTGGTATATCTTCCACAACCCACAAACTCCAACCAATCACAATTATGGTTTTTTAGTATCTAATGGTTTTACTTTTCTCCAAATGAAAATCTAAGAGAAACAGATGGACATGGGAAAAATTACATAATAATCCCATAGCAAGAGAAACCATACACGTTAGAAGAGAAGAAATGCATCCAAACCCAAAAAACTTACCTACAGCACTTTTTTCTGGAAGAGGTGGGATAAAAATTCCCTTGTTCTTTTCAGCAAGCCGCTCGTGCAACCAGACAAAATCACTGTATCTTCTAATTACATGAAATTCTGGGGCTTGATACTCTGGCAAGTTTGTCTGCTTAGAAAACATATGCCCCAGGAAATCAATGCAGTTAGCAATGCATATATACAACTGTCCTGTAATCAATTGTCACAATATACATCATATACCATAGACTTCTAAAACGTAGTTGCAAAACAAGTACAGTTTCAAAACTTTTTATAAAGTTACAGAACAAATACATATAAGATTCGAATAACAAATCAATCAGTCAAATAACAAAGGCAACACAAAAACCAATATGCATTTGAATGCAATATTTGCTAGTTCAATGTTAGCACCTAAACCTAAGAACGTGAATTTCACAAATTGTGCTAGAAGGAAAATAAAAACCAAGAGCAAGCACACTCAACATGTTGCTGAAACCTAGACTGTTTCCCAACAAGTTAAAACCTAAGTCACAAGGTTTGAGTTCGAGTTCGACTAGGATAAAATTCGGTTCAAGTTCGCCAAGGGATGAAGTTCGGAAAAAAATTCACCATTAAATTTGAAGTACAGAAAATAAATAATATAAAATATATATTATATAATAATATAAATTATAATTATAATTTATAAATATAAAATTAAAAATAATATAAATTTTTAATAAACAACCAAAAACTATTAAATATTTATAAAATAACTGACAAAATAAAATTTTGCAAACATTAAATTTAATAAAGTATAAATATTAATTTAAAAATGAAAAATAAACATTAAAACAAAAACAATTAAACATTAAGAAATATTTAATATAAAAAACAAATTTAAAAACATTAAAAAAAAAAACGTAACCAATATGCACCGTCGACCAAGACCTCGCTGCTCTGCAACTTCCATTCTGCCCAGACCTAGCACTCGAACATTAAAATTAAAAAATATTAAAAAGACAAAAAACAAAAAATAAAATCGCAGTCGACCAAGACCTAGTCGCTCTTTTGCGACCATCGTTCTGCCCAGATCATTGTTTACTCAGTTCATGCCTGCACAGACTGTCGTTTCCACGCTGGCCGCGTTTTTCTGGCTGCATTGTTCTGGACACACTTTCTGGCCACATTTTTTCCTTGCTTATTTTTCTCTGTTTTCTCTGTATTCTTTACTCGCGTTTTTTTTTTGGGCAAACATTTCGAACTTGCCCGATGTTTCCTCCCGCTTCAGAGGTTCGGCAAATTTTGAACTTCGTGTGAAAAATTCACCAAACCTTGTGACATAGGCTAAAACAGAGAAAACAACTTGGCAATCGACCAAAGGGAAAGGGCCTTAAGGAACTCTCAATCAACGTCAGGTGATCAAGGTTGAGTAGTTTGCTTGTGCTCCACTGCATAAGACCTGCAAAATGGTATTGATCTAACATGAATCACGCACTATATTAATCGAGCATTGACCAAAGGCACATTAGATGGAAAAACTCCTCTCCAATCCCCTTTCACTCACCGCCATTAAAGGGTTCTTGATTTCCTTTCCCCTAACTATTTAGAGGGGTAGAAAAGGAAGGAATCATAATCAATTACCTCAGATGACTTTCTATATTGCATTGCTTGAACTAATAATGTGCTTAATAGAAATGAAACTCTAGTGTCAAATATGTATCCAGGCATTGCAGTTTGAAATGAGGAACCCGGTCAATCTCCTACAAGTTTCTAGTGGCCACTCAAACAACTACCTGCTTGAGATCTATCAAATCCAAAACACTCGAAATAATTTCTAGTGTTTCTAGTTCTCTTGGGTATGCGAGGCCAAATTCCTTCAAGTTGTCTTTCCTTTCCTAATCCAACCCCACCCATCGTAAAAATTATTTACGAAAGTTTTTCTAGTAATTGTAACATTTTCTTAGTTCATATTTTGTTTGTGTTCAAGAGCTTCAGTAATATATGAGAACTTCCTTTTTATTGAGTTTTTGGGGAAAGTCATATAACAATTCACTTCTGCAGGTAAAATAGATGCCATCTGTTATGAACCATATCTGAACTGATGAACACAAAATACAGCTACAGTCAAAAGTTCACAAAATTAAGATCTGAAAATATGAAATTGTTTTTTTCTGATTATTTTCTTTTTGAACTGAAATCTGAATTTTCTGGAAATGAATTAGAATATTTAAAGGACAAAGAAAACACACCAAAACTCGAATGAAAACAACATGGGACTATATCATATTATGCAAAATATTTACAGATTGTAGATAGAATAAAGAAAACTTCCCTGAGAAGGTATGGGTACCAACTCAGGCCCAATATAAGAGCAGAATGGATGCTACACTTGGCCACAAAATCCTCCATATTCCTGCTCAATGCCTTTTCCAGCCAAAATAACCTTTTCCCTTGAGGCTTAAAGCCTTTTTCACAACTCCTGCACGTCTCAGGGTAAGATACCAGTACACGGATTTGCTTTTTTGTTTTGGACCCCAGGTTTGGATATGGATTGGGTATGTCCGTACAAAAAATAACCAAAAGTATAAACAAAATTAACCATAATATACAAGTTATATGCATTAAAATTTTAAAAATAAGTGAATAACAAAACACTGTTGATAATTGATAATTCAAAACATCAAATGGGTCATTACTTATGACATATTGCATGGGTTTATATTATCTGTTCAAATTATAAAAATATTAAGTGGCCATAGTCAGACTCCTGATCTACGTAAATAAATCATCATATTGCCCTTCATCGAGAGCATCCAAATCAGAAATTAGCCAATTAGAACCAGATGCAATAGAAATATCAGTATTTTAGCTACTTGTGTGTTTTATTTTTATTTTTAAATCGTTTTTTTTTTTCATGTTTTTATTATGGGAGTAGTTGGACAGTCGAATGCCGCCCGGGAACACCAGGTACATCCCATGCAAGACCCTGAATAATAGAAGAAACCAGTATGTACCCGGAGCAGTACCAATACCAGAGCCACATCAGAGCAGGTACAAGGGCCTCCAGGGCAGTACCCAGTATCGTAGGTCTCAGGTCTTTAGTATAACTGACTTCAGATTCCCTATGCTACTTGTAGGGTCAATTTATTGAAACTGAAAATTTTCTGATGTTGACTGCATAAATGATGAGTAATTGACAGCATAACTCATTGATAACTGATGCAATAACTGAGGACTAACTGATTCCTGAAGCAGGACATAACTAGAATAATCCTGCATGGTTGATTTATTCTGCATAACTGACCTGTTTTGGCATAAGTGATTGATTCCTCCACAAGCAATTTATTTCTTCATAACCGACTATTCCTGCACAACTAATTTATTTCTCTGCATAACTGTTTATGCCTGCACAACTAAATTATTTTCTGTGTAATCGATTGTGCCTGCACAACAAGATCAAGATACTTATGCTTGACACAATGGTGCCTCCTTTAGGCACTGTGACATCATCCTTGAGAAAAATACTTGTTGAAATCTCTGCTATTTTATCCAAATTAATTGAATCCTACTATCAAACTTTTAAAGTGTACAGTGTTTTCAAATTATACCATCAAAAATGTTGGGAAATATTTCAACTTTGCATGGATCTGAGCAGAGAATAATGTGTGCAAGGTTGATCTTGCACAGAGTTGTTTGCGCAAGCAATTTTGAGGATATTGTGCAAGTGCTGGTGTGCAATGCTGTTTACGCAAGTCAGTGAGCTTGTACAGGCATGCATGGAGACTGTCTATGACAGTTGTGCAAGGTTGTCAGCATGCTGGAAATGATACAGAGCTGCACAGTGCTTTCTGTGTAGTATCATTGCACTCTAGAAGGTTGCATAGTGGTGTGCAGTGGTGGATTTGCAGTAAGGTGCTGTGAGGAGATGCACAACACTGTCCAGCAATGTACAAATGTGAGGTGTTATTAGACACTTGTCTGATCGTATCTGTCAGACTGAAGGTGTGTGAGTTCATCACGGTGGCACTCTGGCATGAAGCTGTTGAGGAGTGTTACACAATGATCACTCTGCTCAATAGTTGGTGACTGCAGATTCCCCTGCTGCGCGGGCATTACAAAGTGAAGTGCCGGACATAGGCACAGTTCTTCTCAGGAAGAAGATGATGCTTGAGAAGCATATGAAAAACTCACACACAATGAAGTGTATAGAGCGAACGCAATCATACACAGACAAGTGTATGGTTGATGTTGATACATAGTTCAATGTATTGTGGATGCAAGTAATTGCATGAATGGTGAAGTCAAGTGTGTGCATTGTAATATATGGTAAAGAGTTGTATGAAGGTCACATAACCTTGAAATCTTTTGTAGTATCGTAAACAAGTTTTTGTTAATGCTATAATCAAGAAGGTTACTGTGCTGGGTTTTTTTTAACCAAAAGGGTTTTCCAAGGTGAAATCCTGCATATTTTGTTGCTTGCCTTTATCCTTGTATGTTTAAGATTTTCATAGCATAGCTCTTCTCTATGTTTGTTTGAAGTGCATAGACCTTATCCCCAACATTTGGTATCACAGTCTGGATATAGCTTTCTAAAAGTTGTGATAACCTGTGACAAGCTGTTAGCTTGAGTAGGAGTTGTCTGTGGAAGAATCTTGTGCAAGTAAAATGACTGGAAGCACAAGAATAAAGATTGAAAAATTCAATGGTCAACATCTTGAGTTATGGAAACTCAAAATGGAAAGATCCCTTGGTAGATAGAGATAAGTGGGTTGCTGTAGCAAATGCACAACCCACATGAATATAACCAAAAAAATGGAAAAAAGTTGATAGGAAAGCTAAAAGCTCTATCAAGTTATGTTTGTTGGAGTCAATGCTGTTGAGAACACTACGAAGCTTCTTTGTGATAAGTTGGGAACGTTGTACCAAGCCAAGTCACTGGTAACTGTATTCATTACAAATGAATGATGGTGACTCAGTTGCAAAGCACCTAAACACCTTAAACCCTGTGTGAAGTCAATTATCATCCATGGATGTCAAAGTGGATGAAGAAAGGTGTATCACATTGCTATGCTCTTTGCCAAACTCATGGGACAATCTAGTGATGGCTATCATTGGTAATACATTGTAGCTAAAAGTGGAAGACGTAGTCACAGCTCTATTCTCAGAGGAGATGAAATGCAAGTTTGTGGAAAGCTATCAGACAAAGGATGCCTTGTTTGTGTGAGGTCGCTTGCAAGAAAGAGGCATGCAAAAAACTAGGGATTAGCGCTCAAAGTCTAGAGGTAGATCTAATACTTTAGATAGATCCTAGAAAAAATGATAGAACTGTGGCAAGTCAGGGCATTTCAAGGAGGACTATAGAGCAAAAATGGTGGAAAATGCCAAACCACCAAATGTTGTACGATCCTCAAGTGAAAAGGTCTCCAATGATGGAAATGGAGATGCATATCTCACAACCTCAAATTCGCATGCATGTAACAATGCATGGCTAATTGTTTCGAGCGCCTCCTATCATATGACTCCTGCAAGGGAGTGATTCTACAAAATATGAAGAATATGATGGTGGTGATGCCTTTCAAGGAGACAACTCAACCTACGCAAGGAATCTGATCTTTGTGAGCAAAATGAATGATGTTGGTGTCCAAGTCTCATTCAGCAGAGATGGGTGCAAGATGGTGCACAGAGCCATGGTGTTGGCAAGGGGCATGCGCACGGATACTCTGTTCAAGCTTGATGCAAGTGCGGTAAGAAACACATGTAACAACTCTATTGTACCTAAGGCCAAGGCTGATTTAAGAAGGTGTGCATTGCTTCCAAAAGAGAAGACAATGTTTTGACGTTAGAGGCTAGGCCATATTGGTAAAAAAAGGCCTACACATGATGCATACTAAAGATATGGCAAAAGGCATGGACAATTGTCCCTTGGACTTTGAATTCTATGAACATTGCAACTATGGCAAGTAGAGTCTGGTGAGATTCCCCACAAATGTTGCACAGACAAGTGGAATCTTGTATGTGATCCATAGTGATGTGTTTGGCCCAATAGATGTCTGATCATTTTACATGTTTGTGTTCTATGTGTCCTTCATAGATGAATTCTCTCACAAGACCGGGATATACTTTCTCTAGAAGAAATAAGGAGTTCTCAAGAAATTCAAGGAATTCAAAGCCCTTGTGGAAAAGCAGATGGAGAAAGGGATCAAAGTATTGCGCACGAAAAATAGGGTGAATACTACTCAAATGAGATTGAGAATCCCGCCAGCAGTGTGGAATTGAATGGTAGAAAACAACTCCATACACAATAGAATGGAGTTGCAGAGTGGATGAACAAGACAATGATGGACAAGGTCGGGACTATGGTGAGAGGTGCACACTTAGAGCAAATGTTTTGGACTGAAGCAGTGGCTACTGCTTGTTACCTTGTCTACAGATCACCCACATCAGTGTTGGTTGACAAAACTCTGCAAGAAGAGTGGATTAGTAAGTAGCCATCCTTGTGAGGCATACTCCCACATTCCATAGGAAAAAAGACCAAAACTTGACTTTAAGTCTATGAAATGCATCTTTATTGGATATGGGAATGGTGTCAAAGGGTATAAGTTCTAGAATCCTGAGACAAAAGACAATCTATAGCTGAAATGTAATTCAAGGAGGTGCGCAAGAAGAACCAACAAAGTAGACAAAGGAAAAAATTGAAAAGGTACAGGTTGACATAGATGTTGAAGAGCATGTATCTGAGTCTGGTGTGACAGATTAAGAGTCGCAAGAGTCACAAGAAGAGGAGCAACCTACAACACCTACTATGCGGAGATCAGAATGGGTGCGCAAAATGCCTAAGAGGTATAGCCCACTGGATTTCCATTCTACGTCCTTGTTATCTATGACTGGTGATGACAACCCAAGACAATAAAGGAAGCTCTTGGATGCCATGAGAGAAAGTCTTGGAAAAAAGCCATGAAGAAGTAAATGGAGTCTCTGGACAAGAATGAGATTTGAAACTTGGCAAATTTGCCCCCTGGACAAAAACCTGTGGATTGTAAGTAGGTTTTCAAGAAGAAGCAAAATGTGCAAGGGAAACTGTAGAAGTATAAGGCTCACCTGAAGCAAAGGGACTCTCGCAAGTTGAGGGTATCAACTTTGGTGAGACCTTTTCTCCTATCATGAAATTGATTTCCATTAGATTTCTTTTAACTATTGTTGATGTGTTTGATCTTGAGATAGATCATATGTATGTTAAGATCATAGTATAAAAACTCGTTGTTGGCAATTACTCGACAGCGAAAAAAATTGACCCGTACTCGGGACTCCACAATTATTCAGCAACTTTATTGCTACTTTTAAAAAACATATAAATTCATAAAATAAATTGAAACACATAAAAAAATAAAATGATTGTAGAGAACACCTAACTCAGAGTCATAAATATGTTTTATATAAATTTTTGAGCAAATAAGAGTAAAAAGTTTTATATTTTACACAAAAATAAGAGTACAATGCAAACAATTGATTGTGGATTCACTCCATTTGCTTGTTGCAATCTTATACTTGAGCACCTTATTAGTACAATTGCAAGACTGTCTTTGATTTCTTCCACAAGACCTACTAACTACACATGGATGATAAAACGTATAGACTCATACTTATATTAATCCTTTGCTCATCGGTCAAGGCTCGAGCCCTAGCCACACTACCACTACCACTACCCATCAGTCATCGTTCGAGGCTTCAAAATGCTTGCCCCATGCCCGTGTCTCACAATCTCATTGTTCGGCGTTCATTGCTTGATGTCCCTGTGTCTCGTTCGTTGTTGATGCTCGACCATCAACATGGCTCACAAGCTAACAAACTGGGAACCTTGAGACATGGTGACTAGTCACCAAAGTTCCAAATCCTGCTACACGCATCCAAACAACATGAAAACCCTATCAAACGCAACGGAATGCAATGCAAATGACACAAAGAGAAAAATTGCGATGGAATGCAATGCAAATGACAATCAAGGCAGAGTAATGGCCTCAAACACGCAGTTAACTATGAGTAACTGTGATTAGTTACTCACAGTTAACCACAGGTTTGATTGAGGCCATTACTCAACACGCGGTAAGTTCTGCAAATTTTTGTTTTGCAAAAAAAACGTTTTCCACAAGTACCTGCAAGTTTTAATACAAATATTAAGACAACTTTTCTACATGGAGAGCTAGAAGAAGAAATCTACATGTCGTAGCCGAAAAGTTTCAAGGTGAAAGGAAAAGGGGACTTGGTTTGCAAACTGAAAAAGTCCTAATATGGCTTGAAACAATCACCCATTATGTGGAGTCATAAGTTCAAGAATTATGTGGTTGGACTTGGGCTTGCATGCAACGAAGCTGATGTTTACAACAAAGTGGAGGGTGGTAGGTTTTTCATCAAAATTCTTTATGTGGATGACATGCTACTGATCGTAAATGATAAGAGCATGATCAAGCAAAGTTCATCTTGGGCATGGAAATCAAGCAAGATCATGCGAACAAGCAAGCCTAATTAGACCAAAGGAAGTACGTTGAGACAATATTGGAAAGGTTCAAGATGCAAGACTGCAAATCTGTGTGCACACCTTTTCCAGTAGATCACAAACTA
Organism: Torreya grandis; assembly: GCA_037957365.1. Lineage (NCBI taxonomy): Eukaryota > Viridiplantae > Streptophyta > Pinopsida > Cupressales > Taxaceae > Torreya > Torreya grandis. The sequence continues at coordinate 1,034,060 of JARHVA010003561.1, read as the reverse complement.
TCTATTGTGCAATGTCCCAAGATACAAAAGGAGACGAAGAACATGGTTCAAGTTCGTATGCCAGTGCAGTGGGAAGCCTGATGTACGCAATGATTTGCACAAGCCCTAACATTGCGCATGCAATAGTAGTGAACAGATTCATGTCCCATCAGGGTAAGGAGCATTGGACGATAGTGAAGAGGATCTTCAAGTATTTGGACAAGACTTATGCCTACACAATTTGCTATCACGGTAAATTTGGTGAAAAGAAGACGTTGAATCTATAAGGCTTTGTGAACTCTAATTGGGCTGGATAACTTGATTGTCATAGATCTACCAGTGAGTATGTGTTCAACTTGTTTGGTGGAGTTGTAAGTTGGATGAGCAAATGATAGGCAATTGTTGTGATATCCACCACAGGCGTTGAGTACATAACAGCTACTCATGCGAGCAAGGAAGTCATTTGGCTTCAAAGGTTGTGTTATACAGTCGGATTCACTCAAAAAGTAGTCAGGATAGATTATGATAGTCAAAGCGCAATATATCTGACAAAGAACCCTGAATATTATTCTTGGACGACAAACATTGATGTGCAATATCAATTTGTAAGGGAAATGGTGGAAGAGAAGAGGATACCGCTGGAGAAGGTATACACAAATTAAAACATGGTGGAATCATTGACTAACACAATGAGTAATGAGAAGTTCTCTTGGTGCAGGAAATCAATGGGCATGGTTGCCTACAACTGCTAAAAGATGGACTCATGCTCCCTTAAGCAAAGTGTTCAATAAGTGGGAGATTGTTGGGAAATGTTTCAACTTTGCATAGACCTACACAATGGAAATTGTCTGCAAGGCTAGTGTTGCACAAGGTTGTTTACACAGGCACTAGCTACATAGATTGGTTGTTCAAGTAGGAGTGCGCAATGTTGTTTGCGCAAGCCAATGAATTTGTTGAAGCTTGCTAGAGACTGCCTATGGAAGTTGCACAAGGTTGTCAGCGTGCTGGAAACGATGCAGAGTTGCACAGTGCTTTCTACGTAGTATCATTGCACTTTGGAAAGTTGTGAAGTGGTGCATAGTCATGGATTAGTAGTACGGTGTTCTGAGGAGTTGTACAAGTGTGAGGTGTTACTATACACTTGGTGCATTGTATTTGTCAGACTTAAGGTGTGCAAGTAACATCTCGGTGGCGCTCTAACATGGAGCTATTGAAGAGCATTACACAATGTTCACTTTGATCAGTAGTTGGTGATTGTAGTTTCCCTTACTGTGCGGACATTACAAAGTGAGGTGTTGGATATAGGCATAGTTCTTCTCAAGAATAAGATGATGCTTGAGAAGCATATGGAAAACTCAGACATGGTGAAGTGTATAAAGTTGCGATCGTACACGGTCAAGTGTATGGTTGATGTTGATACACGGTTCAATGTATTGTGGATGCAAGTAATTGCATGAATGTTGAATACACACAGTCAAGTGCGTGCATTGTAATATATAGTACAATGTTGTATGAAGGTTACAAAACTTTGTGACTTCTTGTAGTATTGTGAATAGATTTTTGTCAAAGGTTATTGTGCTAGGTTTTTGGCCAAAAGGGTTTTCCTACGTGAAATTGTGTATTCTATGTACTTGCCATTATTCTTGTATTTTAATGATTCTCATAACATAGCTCTTCTTTGTGTTTGTTTGTCGTGCATAGGCCTTACCCCCGACAAAAATAAACTATTGGATGTTGTTGAATTCCAATCTTTTCTACATTCATGGAGTTTTACATGCTTGAATAATTTATTTCCTTTATTAACAAATAGAGAAAAAAAGAAAGCAATCCATGCCACCCAATCCAATAATATCAATTCCCAGGTTCTCGATAGAATTAACACTATGGATGGCTGCAACTGTTCACTGTTTCCTGAACACAAAGCTACGAGCTAGCTAATAACATATACTAACATCAAAAGGCAAGAGAAAGAAAGAGAAAACCCATGTCATCAAAAAGAAGAATCAAGAGATAACCCATGATCTGATAAAGGAAAAACATGCACTCTACCTGGAAAGGAACTTAAACTGGCTGCAAAACAATATGAATAAACTGACTACATTAAAATCCATATTATGCAGTCAAAAAACCAGCACTACCAAAACGTTCTATGCCAGAAATTTTCAATACCCCTAATGCTTTGACAACTACAAATCATCACACAACTAAAAGGTGCATGGATATGATAATTTTCCAACTTCATCAGACAGGTAAGTATTGAAGTATAGTATAATTAATATCGAGTGCAAATACAACATTTCAACTATATGTTATCTTCATCGTCCCTGTGCCTGTTAGGCAGGATCTTAGCACTTTCAATACAAACATTTTGCTTATTCTTTATGCACACTCACCACACATTTTTCCTATGTTTTTATTTTTAAATATAGGTCTTTTTTAGAATTAAACAAATGCTGACTTGAATGACATTAACAGAAGCATAACATTGAGAGAAGCACAAAAAAGACTACAGAACAAAATCACAACCACATAATGACAGAGAGATCAGGAGATTCCAATATTTTTGATCTACCATAAAAGGAAGAGAGATTGTGTTTATGAACTGACCTTGGTAATAACACGATATGACACATAAGCCTGAACTCCATTGCCCATCTTGACAGGATCACTTACTGTAACTGACATAAAGGACTGCCCCATTGGGGTGGTTGAAGATCCCGCAGAACTCCGTTGCTGCATCAAAATGCCATTCCAACTTCAATATACATACAGTTCAATTAAAGCAATCACCGAACAAAATAAATCCAATCAGTTCTCATCCAAACGCAGATTAAAAAAAGTCCAATACTTTTTTAGATAGACCTCCATATCGGCAATTTCCAACTCGTTTTCATCACACCCAGAAATCAACAAAAAAATCCAACCCACTTTCCATCAAAACTCCAGACAAAGACAGCCACCTTTTGTCAAATTTTCACTCAAAATTGACCAAAAAAAAACTAGCCCATTTTTTTGGTCTTCTAATCCCCCCAAAAAGCGAATGTGACTCTTTTTCATTAAAGCTAATAACAAAGAAATCCCATTTTATCCAAATCTGAAACATTTTACCACCCTAATCACAATTTGGACTGAATTTCTCTTTCAAACCTCAAACAAAGACTTCCAAACTTTGTCAATTTTTCTCTCCGAACCTCAAAAAGACTACCACGTCTCGTCAATATTTCACTCAAATTTAAATAAAATAAACAAATCCAACCCATTTCAATCTGTTTTACAATCAAAATAAGGTAAACACAAAACATTTTCAGAGAGCCTATCTGGATAATCGAGGACCCCTATCTCTACTAGTCTATACGGGGATATGGGGTGGGGAATGGGGGGAGCCCTTGCACCAAACCCTTATATAGATAGGGCTGCCCGGGAAGCCGAGGCCCCCTATCTGGATCTGCCCCCACTATATATAGATATGGCCAACCCCTATTTCCTATTGATATAGATAAGGGATGGGGAGGTCGAGGCCCCCTGTCTCTATATGGGTATGGGGCTCTCCTTCCATCTATAGGGTAGTTCTCTAGGAGTCTGAGGAAGTATAGATAGAGGGGGTCGAGTTCCAGACGAATAGGATGAATGATTGTGAACTATTATCTTATCCGATTGTATATCACATATATAATAGATGGTGATGGTAGATGGATAGATGGTGAGTTAATAGCTCGACTCCCCTCTATCTCTATCTCTACTTCTACGGAGGAGAGGGGACCCTATCTAGACTAGATATCTGGGAGACCATATATATATATATATATATATATATATATATACCCCTCTATCTCTATCTCTACTTCTACGGAGGAGAGGGGACCCTATCTAGACTAGATATCTGGGAGACCATATATATATATAAAACTAGCACTCGACCACTAGACATTAAAATCCTTTCCTTACCATTCAAAACTCAAACATGAACACCCCAAACAGAATATTAATTCACTTTGTGACCCAATCCTCAAACATGTACATTTTTTCAATTTGCCACTTAAATCTGAAATGAAAAATTCCAATCCATTTTATTTCCCACATAAAAAAAGCAAATCCAGCTAATTTTCATTAAAACTACTGACAAGAGAACCCCACCCATTTTCATTTAAATCTCAAACATGTATGCTGTAATCAAAAAGTCATTAAAAACCCATCCCACTTTCATTTTTTATTTTAATAATCAAACATGTACACCATAATCAGAATCTCGACTCAATTTTTTATCCAAACTTCAAACAAAGACAGCCACATTTTTCCAATTCTTAACCCGAAATTCCTTCTAATTAACCCCCTCCCATCCCCCAAAGAAATGATACCCACGTTAATTTCATTGAAACTACATAATAACATGCATCATTTGAAAAAGATTGTTAATGTGGAGCAAAATCCAATCATAGGTATATGCCACTGCATTAAATAGCTCGCAAATTAACAGACATCTTAACATAGATAACTTTTAACCACCACAAACTAGAAACGACCCACAGGGCATAACACTGAAACTACAGGCAATGTTAGTACCATATAGATGGAGGATGCTGACACGTCAAACTGAGGATATACACCCCAAAGCCTGCTTCCAGATTGAGAAAGTTTTTGGTGCCAGTAGTGCCTCATAAACCACCTTTTGCTCACAGTTGTTATCCATGTGAAGTAATGGGAATTCTAAACCATCCATATCCATCCTAATCAGAATCTAAACTCAATTAAAGCGCAACTTCCTTACAATCTTAACAAATGCTAAATTATTTCCATAAAAGAATGCACACTGTTCACCTAAAATTCTCGAGCATACCCAACAGGTATACACAAAGAAATGTGTAAAAACCCGCATATTCAGAAAATCAAGCCGTGTCCCTACGAGGCAATATTCATGTCATTTCATAGCAACCCTTAATAATTGGGTATATGAAAATTCTCTTTCATAAGATTAAACCCCAAAAATGCCCTAATCAGATACTTTAAAAAACCAACACCCACAAAAATTCAATCCAAACCCACTTCTCATCATACCAATCTACACACCAAATCCAGCTAACAAGGAAAAAAATGGAATGAGCAATACCGGTTGAAACCCAAGGAAGCAAGCGGGCAAAATAAAAAGGTTCTAACTTACCTTGGAGATCATGGTTTTGGGTACCGATTTTTTCTGCGATTTGGCAGACTTGAAAGGATTCCAAAATGGAACCAAGTCTGATTTAAGAACAGGTCTGATACGAAATATAAGCGTGTTAAATTTTTGATAAGGTAGTTAAGAGGGACGGGAAAATAAGAGTGCCAAGGCAAGTGAAGGGAGTACCTTAGGCACTTGTTTATTTTTTTGAATTTGATGCAATGAGATTAGATTGAAATACTTTTGGTGTTATGGAGGGCACGTTTTGGCATGGTTTACATTGAAATACTTTTAGATTCTAATGGCATCTATGGAGGTTAGTGAAGGTAGCGAGGGGAGCGAAACCGAAGTATTTGATTCAGTATTTGAACTTGATTGTTTTAACATAAGGCGAGTCTCTTATAATTTTTAAGTGATGTAATATAGGTACTTGCCTCACACCGTAAGGTAAGATGAGAGTCGAATTTAGATGAGGTTATTTTTATAAATGATTAAGGGAGTTATATTTTCAACTTTGAGGGCATGTATTTTGAGTATTGATTTTTATTTGAGTCCGGTCTTTTCTTTTCTATTACATATCACACTTTACATTAGTGGATTTGGCTTATTTATTTTTTATTGGAAGATTATATTAGTTATTTTTTATAAAAGAGTACAGATAATTTTGTTATCATGTTTATTTTTTATCATATTTTTTGTTCAAGGTATGCTTTCATACCACTTGTCCTTTATATTGAGCATGTACGATGTTTTGTCTAATGAAAATATATAATATAGTTTCAATCAAAAAAATGCAAAGAGACATCAAATTTAAGGTACTTATCTTAAACTTCTAGAAAATAACATTTATTTATGATTATGATTGGTGATAAATGGCCACATTCTCGAACATGCCACTTTTAGGTTGTATCTTCCACTCACTTTGGTATGTATGAATACCCACCCATATCCCTCACCACAAATCAATGTATGGGTTGAGGGATTTTTTGCACAAGAGTATCAAGGTCGAAAAAATCTTTTTGAGAAAAAAGGGCTCTTAACTCTATTGTATTTTCAAGGTATCACCATTTTTTGTTCACCTTCTCTAAGCAAGAAGAAAAATGTGCATATGATGATCAAATAAATACCAACTTTAAATTGAAATCACTTTAAAACAATCAAATAAACATCGAAATTACCATATCAAATTTAAATTCGCTTATTTTTATTTACACCCTGTATTATTACTCTTCATCACTTCCCTAATTACCATTATAAATTACAATTATCAACATAATAAAAATAAGTTTAAATTTAGATGGGATGATGGAGAGCAACCATCAAACCCTACCCAATCCTCATTTGACATAGATTGTCGCAAATGGCATAATTTTATGATTCTATATGTTATAAAGATTAATTAGGGACAAAACACCCCATAAATAAAAATAAGGGCCTCAAATTGATGGTGTAAGCATATCTTGTACATTTAACTCATACATATATGAATTAGTGAGGATTTAGAGTCATAGAAGGAATAATTGAGATCTACTTTACAATCATATGTATGCATTATGACGAATGCTTAGGTGTTTATATGCACTCGAAGTGCCAAGTTTGTATTTATTAATGGTTTATTGATATTCTTTCATAAATAAGGATCACGTAATGACTAGTCTTATCATTAAATATTTTCTATTGAATTATAAAGAATTAATTTAGTTTGTAGACATGTACTTGACATGTGTCTTTTTTGCAAATATGTGGTAATTGTTTTAGTCAGATTATATAGTTAAGTTGTCTAGTGTTGGGAATATTTATTCATAACCTATATATGAGTCATAGTAGTTGTCTTAGGAAAACTATGTGGTTAAGTTACCTAGCATTGATAATATTTATTCATAACCCGTAAATGAGATGAAATAATTATCTTAGCTAGATAATTTGCCTAACATTAGTAAAATTTATTCATATCCCATAAATTTACTTAACATTGGTAAAATATATTCATAGCCCGTAAATTATGAATTGCAGACAGTTATTCAATTAATAGATAACTTATAATAATTTATAATTATTAAAAAAAAATAGGACTAAAAAATAATGCCTTCTATTTACAACATGCATAGTACATTAGCCATTCCATTATTCAATTTGCCCATAATAATAATAAAGGAGACTAAAAGATAGTGTAACCTTAAGGAAGGCCTTATAACATCATATTTAGTGAAAATCATATCATGGACATTAGTGATAATAGGAACTCTCTGAGAATTTATTATAGGTTCATATTCAGACAAAAGAACTCAATTATAAATAGTTGAAAATTGCTTTAAAAAAAAAAAGCAAGCCATATCTTTCCAAAGTATGCACTTATAAAACTATGTATTATGGAGCATAAATATTTTAAATCATAATGAAGGTGGGTAGAAATCAAAGGAAATAAATAAAAATGATATAATTATAAAAAAATTACTTTAAAAGCTTACAAAAGAAATCAATTCGTAAGCATAGGTCTTCCAAACATTGTATATGACAAAAACACTTCTCCATTATTCTATAAGCATTCCACAAAGCAACTCCTTTGTAATGATCATATTGCATCTACTCAAATTAAGACTTGATCAAGCCTTTGATAAATAGTTTATGCCCTTCAAGATAAAATTTCTATAGGTAGAGAAAAATAACTACACCTTAAATCTCGAAACATCATGCCAATATCCATGCAAATACGAAATTATTGTGTTGTGAAATCTTCCATTTTATAGCTAGGTTATTAACTTCATTGTGCTTGGCCAATTTGGCAATTCTAAAAAAAGAAAAGTAACACATGGTCCAACATTCTACATCAAACAACACATTAGGTACTCACTTAGGGTTCATTAGATCCATTAGAAAACCTCACGAATGCACAAAGTTATTTCGATAAAAAAAATGAAAACTTTACTATTTGTTGTAAAATTCTTATACATATTATGTTATAGGGGTAATGTGGAGGTGGCGGCTCTACTTTTGGTTTTAGTAGTGTTGCATTAGTATGGTAGGACTTATTGTTGCTCATACAACACATCCCATTTTCAAACTAAAAAGGGGGACCCTCTTTTTTCTTGAATGATCTTATTATTGATAAATCTGGTCTAAAGAGGCATTTTCATGTCTAAGAGTTTGCTTAAGTAGAGGGTTGTTGCATTAATAGTCATGAGCTAGCTTTTGACATGCTTCATTTTATATTATTAGTGGTTCATCTATGTTTTGCCTCTTGTATAGGCTTGATTCTTACCAAGTCTCTCGAATTATCTGAGTTGAGCTCTCTCGAGTTATCCAACTCGAGCCTGTGGAGCTCAAAGATTGATTAATCCTCAAGCCCTTTGAAGTTGAGGTGACCTAGTTTAAATTCATAGCCCATTTACCTTAGTCTTTTATCAATTTTCTTGTGGGCCTTAAGTTTTTAGCTTTCCTAATTCCTTCCATGTGTCATTCTCAGATCGCTTTAAAAGTCTTGGGCTAATTTAAATTTTTTAAGTTCAAAACTTTTCCCAAAAAGTTTTTAAGTCCTTTAAAAGATAAAATCTCTGAAAAGATGCCACATGGTTACTTATTAGAAGCCCACAACCTTAGAGGGATTAAATCGATAAAACCAATGGCCTAATGGCCTCGAAGCCCAAGGTCTTGAGAAGCTACCACTTAGTGACTTCCCACTTCAAAGACCTATAAAGATTAAGCAATGGCCTAATGGTTCCAAGGCCCTGAGGCCATCGAGCCTCAATCCCCAAGAAGCCAACACTTGGTGACTTCCCAGAAGCCCAGGACCTCAAAGCTAAGACCAATTAAATTGACCAAGTTAATGCCCTGATGTCCCAAGAGGAGGCCACGTAGCATCGCTTCAAGTGCCCAAACCAAAGACCTTGTTGAATGAGGGGTTACCACAAGGCACCCTAATGATGTCAGCATCCCTCTAAGCCTAAATTTGATGGATGTCTGGTTGTCATCAGACTGTAAACCCTGAGCCCTCTAAACTAATGAAAATGTGCTTCATAGCACTTGAATAACTTAAAATTGGTGGTTGTCTAGGACATCAAAATAGTCAGAGCATCATTTTAAGAGGTATTCGACCTGGATAAATAGTTAATTTTATAGGCTACAAGCTTTTGAGAAGAACTTAGGTTATTTTGGATTAACTAATGTGAATGTTTTAAACTAAATAATAAAATCTATAACATATTTATCACTTCTTTTGACTCGATTATGGTTTTGTTCCTAGATGTGAAAACCAACAGTTTGAAAATGCTTCACTATTTTAGCTAAGCCTAAATAGTAATAATCTGACATTGTAAAAACTTGACATATGAGTCATATCTAGGTTGCATCAAAGAAAAATTTTGAATTTACATGAATTTATTAAATCTTAGTATGTTTTATGCTTATGTTTTGAAACACATATGAAGCTTCCGTTTAGGCTACTTCACCTTAGATTCATGCAAAATACCTAACTAATTCAAAGTTTTTATGCTTCTTTTTTAAAATAATTTGGTCCATTTTTGTTTCAATTATGATATTTATTGACTAAAAGTTGTTGAAATTCACTTTTTTTTAACCTTAGTCAATTCTATAAAAATGGACAAAAGTTGCATGAAAATAGGTTTTATATTTATTCAAAGTGGCTTTCTTTTGTTAAGTCTCTATGCTCTATTTGTTTTAATTCAAAAGACTTGGTCATTTTTCATTATTCAAATATCTTAGCCATTTGAATTTGAAATCCTAACCATTGGATTTTAACTTTAACAATGTTGACTACACTCTTTTTAATTTTATGCCCATAGGTACTTAGATGAACCTGATGACACTTGGCAGAAACCTAACAACTCCAACCCATCCAAAGGATTTCGACACTTAGTTCAATTTTTGCTCACCTAGGGCCATGTGTCCAAATCTTGTAGTCAACTTTCAAGGACTTACTTGATGGTCCTCCACATCAATAGACCTCCAAGCAAGTGGATCATCGAGATGTTTCCAAGTGGCAAGATCTCAATGACATGTTGACCCTGACTAGTTTCATACAAGGCAAAGGCTCTGATCTAGCAAATTAGTGAGGTCATGCCACATATCACAATCCCAATAACCTGGTAAATCATAAGAGTCTTAGTAGCCCAACATTATGTGTAAATTCCAGGCAAATGAGATGATGTCACATGGTAAAGTCTTACTTCACTACAACAAAGCCTAGTCAACATTCATTTAAGCCCTAGTTAAGTAGCGAGAAAGTATGGTATAGCCACATGGGTCAACTCGATGAAAAAAGTACATGTTGGTAGTACAAGTTAGCAAAATAATAACTTAAACTTGATGGCCCCATCTCACCATTAAAGCTATCAAAACCTGAGATAGGATTGTACATTTGAGTTGATAAGTGGAATCAGGTTACAACTAGTTTCTCACCAACCATATGAGTCTAAAGTGACATATCTCACCCATCAAAGAAGTAAGTTGATCAGATAAGTCCATGTGATCATTCTAGGGATGGCCACTTCATTTAATTTGCCCCCATAATTAAATATGGAAGTCTGTGCAAAAGCATGGTGGATTGGTAATTCTAAGAGGATCCCAATAATAATTCACTAAAAATCTTCAAATTAAATCTCTATCTAACCCCAAATTAAATGACAGACAATCAATATGGTGTTATTCAGCATGTGGTGTGTATGATAAAAGGTGCCCAAAAGAGATAATGAGCACTAAAGACAAATTTATTCCTTAAACAAACATGGTTTCAAAAGTTGTTGATTATGATCAAGTTGATGGATCTGACAAAATCCCAACTACATTCATCAATCAATAATGAATATTTTCAACTGACCCATTAGTGGGCTGAGTTGGCAAATACTAGAAGGGCTCACTCCCTTCATGTATATATGTAGTTCTGAAGGCCTTGCAAATGACTAGCTCTTTGTGAATTATAAGAGAGATATAGAGAGATTATGTCTATTTATTTTTATGCACTTTACTGCTTTCTATAATGATTTGTCCCTTTCTCCTATTTTAGTCTTATTGTTACAGATGTGTCTCTGGCATTTAGATGATTATATGAATCCTATACTCTATTAATCAAAAAGAAAATATTGATAAATTGAAGGTTGTTGAGATTGTGTAATCATTTCTTGCATATTTTTATGGTAGCTATGTCTTTCCTTTTTACATTCAAACTCCCTAGACTCTTGCATTGCCTTTAGTTAGAGATGTGCTAGGCTTGGCTCAACTAAAGTTAGTTTCACTAGACTCACTCAGCAAGATAGTTCCAGATTCATATGTGTTTGTAGCAGACATTTTATCTCTTTATCCCTACTCTTTTGCACTTTCTTTATGATCAAGTTAGTTTAGGAACAAGAGCGATCTAAATTCAACTATTTATCTTGATTATTATTTAACCATTGATTTATCATCTTGAAGCACTATTACATCCATTAACATGGTAAATTATTAAAGAAATCATTGATTTTCAATTTATATAAATCTACTGAAGTTTGATTTATGTTAGAGGTTGAACCCTACAAACATATCTGAGTGAAGTGCACAAGCTTTCTCTATGAATGTCTTAGCCAAAGCTAAACTATATCTCAACTCATTAAACCAGGCCCCTTACATGGAACAAGTCTACATCAGCGAACTTAGTGAAGACCAATATACCAAGACCTAGTACATTTAGAACTTGTGAAGGTATTTTCTTCATGGGATATCCTTTCTTTTGGGAGAGTTAGGGATTAACAACCCTTTTGCCTAATTATTGGCTTGTGTCAAACGATGCTTCAATATGTAATGGCATTATAAGGAGGGTTGGACCATGATTTGAGTTGGCATCCAAAGCTTGAACTAAGATGTTTTAGAAGCCTTTTATCCCACTAAGTGAAGCCTTCTTTTAAGCTAGGAAATAAAAGGATAAATACCCGATCAAAATCTATTGGGGATAACTTGGAGCTCACAAAACTTATTGACCATAGAATACCAAAACAAAGAGCTGACAAAGGGAAAGGATGGGTTAATCCCATCCAATCATCTAGTAGTTCACCAACAATTACATTTGCCCCCTTTTCTTAACATATTTGTCTTCCCCCAGTCTTTACCAATGGCCAACATGGCTTGGCTTGGACAAGGAGGTTATTTCCATGTGGATGTCCCAAGCATGGCTCATGATTTGCCCAAAAATTTAGAAATTTTTTGTTCCAAGTTTATATTTGGATGCATCTAAATAAAATAAGAGCATATTCAATCTTTCAAAGATGTATTAATCAAAACCTAGGTTCAACACGAAGATGTTGTCTATAGGTTCCCATACTCCTTAAGAGAGGCTACTTATGCTTGGTATCTCAGATTACTCCATGGGTAAATAACTATGTGGGTTGATTTAAAAACAATGTTTGTGAACCATTTTAGGCTCCCCATTGACCCTGCAGTCTTATGTCATCACTTCGTAGCTACAAATAGAAAATAGAACAAGATTAGAAGCATGTTCAATACTCGATTTCATAAACTATACGAGTAGTTGAAAGACCCATACACTCAGACTGAAGTGACTTCCATACAAAACTACCCCATGGCTTTAGAATCTATAACTTATATGTTTCTTATATGAACCCTAACAACCCTTGCATCATTGTATTTAGCGTATAATGAAGTTGTCAACATTGAGCAATAGATGGTCCCACAAGGATACAAATTTGGTCATTTGCCTTCATTGGGTCAACTGGCCACTTATAATTAAATTTTGATGATCAACTAAGCACTTCATCATAATACACCACTGATGAATCTGATCCCAGAGGCTCTCTACATAAGCCTCAATTCAATGTATAACATGAAGGCCTTGTTAATGCATAATGAATTAGGAAAGAGGTGTGGTAAATAGATGACCATACTCTAGGAGTTCGACCTAGAGTTATAATCAATGATAATTGTTCGAGCTCAAGGACTTTACAAGATCCACTTTGCCAACAATACTGAGTGCAAGACATTAGTAATGATGATTGGTACTCAGATGTAGTTAACTATTTACTAAATAATGAGTGTCCTAAGAACCTCGATTCCACACAAAAAAGAACACTACACCTAAGAAGCAATCATTTCATGATCAAAGCTATCACTCTCTACAAAAGAAACCATGAAGGCATATACTTAATATGCCTAAATAAAGAAGAATCATCTGAGGTACTTAGGGATTTCCATGAGAAATATATAATTGGGCATGGTTTAATAAGTACTACAACTCATCAAATTTATGGGTAGGGTACTATTGGCACATCTATATGTCTGAAGTTGCCATACCTACTAAGTTGTTGCACATCATGAATGCACCCCAGCTATGCCACTATTGCTAGTTATTGAAGCTCAACCATTTGCAAAATGGGGACTAGATTTCTTGAGATCCATTAATGTCAATTATTCTATAGGCCACAAGTTCATCTTTACAATGACAAAGTATTGTATTCATTGGGATGAAGCGCTAACCATTCAAGAATTACACCACCAACGTAGTAATTTAATTATTAGAGGATCACATCGTCACAAGGTTTGGTATGCCCACCATAATGGTATGTGATAATGAACCCACTTTCTCTTCCTTACAATTCTGTGAATAGGCTTATGATCATCAACTAATTCTTAAATTTTCTTCAAATTATTATTTGCAAGGTAATGGGTTAGTAGAATCAACAAATAAGAATTTGTTGAATATAATTAATAAAATATTAGCAAGAAACCCAAGGGATTGGTATAATGTGTTAAAATTCACTTTATGGTTTGATAGAACAAGGATCAAGTTTTCTCTAAGAACTTCCCCCTACCATCTAGTATATGGCCAAGATCTTGTTTTCCCAACCAATTTAAAGATCCCCACCTTGTTATTTGTAAAATATTGCCTGGAAACTGATGATCCAATATAAGCTTGTCTCTTGAACCTCATGCAATTAGAATAAAAATGAGATACAACTTTATTGAATTTTAGTAAGCATTAAGAGGTTTTCAAATGATGGTTTGACAAATGAACCAAAATAAAGGCCTTCAGGATCTTTGATATGGTCCTCTTATGGGACAAAGCTCATGAAACGAAGGGACTGCATGAAAAAGTCAATGTTTTATGTCTTGGTCCCTACCAAATCTCTAAAATCTTGGGCAAGAGTACTTTTCGGTGAAAGGTGTCTAACTAGTGAGGATGTTCCATTGCCTGTTAATGGATAATTCCTCAAACATCACTTCCAAGCTTGATTGGCTCGAAAGCCTCTATAAACAATTTCTCTTTTGTTTTATATTTTTCTTTCATGTTCCTTGTTTCAGTTTAGGTTTTCTTTTTTTTCCTTTTCTTTTTGTCTTTTCTTCACCTAGTTTAGCTCGGCCATCCACTTTTTTTGAGTTGAACCTATTGTTTTGACCTAAGGGTTCCCCTACTTGATTAAGAAATGTTTTATGGTGACTTGTTTGTGAATGAAATCAATGGCATCCCTAAAATGCTTAAAAACTTGTTTAGATGTTTGCATGACCTATTGCATTTTCCTTATATGGTTAAAATAGTGAAGGCCTATGATTTATAACAAAACATATGGATTTAGAAAGGCTACATTTCTTATTTTAAAGATCATTGATTGCTCATAACATGAAATATGAAGCGAAATACAACTTCAATTTTTTTAGTTTTATTTTAATTGGTTGCGCACTTATTGATTGTAATATGACCCATGGCTTGATCCCCAACCCTCAATGGATAAGATAAATCAAAACCTCATTTCAAAAGAATTGAGCTAAAAATGCAAAATTTGCACTTTCTTCTCTAAAGGATGATCTTTCCAATCTCCACCACAGGTTTTCCGATCTGGTTGGCATTGGAGCAAGGCCTCAGGAAGGGACTAGAGGTATCTCTATTAGGGCTATAAATGCTTGGTTGGTAGCAAAACAATGCCCGTACCATTCCCCCCTAAGCTAAATTGTAAAATCCTTTCTCTTTCAATAATTCCCATTAGTTAGGCAAAATTGATTAATTATGTGTGTTTGTAAAATAACTAAATTAATCACATAAACCCACACACCGATGGTGTTTAGGTAGAATTAAAGTTTAGTATGCCATGTGTTAAAGCTAAATTTTATGATGTCATATTTTGACTTTATTTTGCAAAGTTGTTTGCAGCTAATGCTTGCATTTGGATAAGAGCTTAATATTATGGATTCTTGAGATACTTAGGAGTATCTTTTAGAATGATTTACCATTTATTATTGGTCATACAACATGCCCCATTTTCATACTGAAAATGAGTCCCTCTTTTTTCTTGACTGATCTAATTGTTACTAAATATGGTCTAAAGAGACATTTGCATGTCTAAGAGTTTGGCTAAGTAGAGGGTCATTGCATTAATAGTCATAAGATAACTTTTAGCTTGCTTCATTTTATATTCTGAATGGCTCATCTATGTTTTACCTCTTATGGCAAGCTCAATTCTTACCAAGTCTCTAGAGCTATTTGAGTCGAGCTCTCATGAGTTGTCCAACTCGAGCTCACTAAACTTGAAGACCGATTAAGCCTTGAGCCCTTCGAAGTTGAGTTGACATGTTTTAAATTATTAGCCTATTTACTATAGTATTTTCTCAATTTTCTTGTGAGCCTTAAGTTTTTTGCTTTACTAAGTCCTTCCACGTGTCATTATCAAATCGCTTTATAAATCCTGGGCTAATTTCCTTTTTTTTAAGCTCAAAACTTTTCCCGAAAAGTTTTTAAGTCTTTTAAAAGAGTTGGGCTTTGAAAATATGTCACATGGTGACTTCTTAAAATCCCCAAATCTTGGAGGGATTAAATCAATAAAATCAATGGCCTAATGGCCCTTAAGCCCTAGGTCCTGAGAAGCCACCACTTGGTAACTTCCTAGGGGGCCAAGACTTTGAAGACCTAGAAGAATTAAATGATGGCCTAATGGCCTAATGATTCCAAGGCCTCAAGAAGCCAACACTTGGTGACTTCTTATAATCTCAAGATATCAGAGCTGAGACCAATTAAATTGACCAAGTTAATGCCCTGATGCCTTGAGAAGATGCCATGTGATGTCACTTCAAATGCCCAAGCCCAAGATCCTATTGAATGAGGGGTTACAACATGGCACCCTGATGACATTAACTTCCCTTTGAGCCTAAATTTGATGGATTTCTAGTCGTCACCAGACTATAAACCCTAAACCCTCTGGATCAATGAAAACTTGCCTCATGGCACTTGACTAGATTAAAATTGGTGGTCATCCAATACATCAAAATAGTCGGGGCATCATTTTAAAAGGTATTCAACTTGGATAAATAACAAGTTTATATAGGCTAAAAGATTTTGACAAGAACCAAATAGTAAAATCTATAGCATAGTTATCACATTATTTTAACTCAATCATGGTTCTGTTCCTAGATGTCAAAACTGACAGTCTAAAAATATTTCACCATTTTAGCCCAGCCTAAATAGTGACAATTTGACATCATGGAAACTTGAAATATGAGTCACATCTAGGCTACATCAAAGAGGAACTCTAAATTTGCATGAATTTATTAAGTCTTTGTTTGTTTTATGCTTGTGTTTTGAAACACATATGAAACTTCCTTTTAGGCTATTTCACATTAGATTCATGCAAAATATCTAACTAATTCAGATTTTTTATGCCTTTCTAAACAATTTGGTCCATTTTTATTTCAATTTTGATATAAATTGACTAAAAGTTGTTGAAATTCACTTTTTTTTACGTTAGTTGATTCTATAAAAATGGATGAAAGTTACATGAAAATACGCTTTATATTCATTAAAAGTGGATTTATTTTAACAAGTCTCTACTCTATTTGCTTTAATTGAAAAGACTTGTCCATTTTTCATTATTTAAATATCTTAGTTATTTGAATTTGAATTCCTAACCATTGGCTTTTAATTTGAATAATGTTAATTGTGCTCTTTTTAATTTTATACCCACAGGTACTTAGATTGACCCAGTGACACTTGGCAGATGTCCAGTAACTCCAACTCATCCAAAGGCTTTTGACACTTAGTTGAATTTACACTCACCTAGGGCCATGTGTCCAAATCCCACTATGCAAGACTTAATCACTTTCAAGGAATTTCCTAATGGGCTTCCACATTAGCAGACCTTAGGGTGAGTGGATCATCGAGATGTTGCCAAGTGGCAAGATCTAGGTGACCCATTGTTCTTGACCAATTTTGTATAAGGCAGAGGCTTCAGGCTAGCAGATTAGTGGGGTCATGTCATGTGTCATAATCCTAATGACCTAATAACCCACAGGAGTCTATGCAGCCCAACATTATATCTAAATTTTAGGCAAGCAAGATGATGCCATATGGTGAAGCCTCGCTTCACCACAACAAAGCCCAATCAATGTTCATTTAAGTCCTAATTAAGCAGTGGGAAAACATGGTGCATCCACATGGATTAACCAAATGAAATAAATACACATTGGTAGTACAAGTCAATAAAATAATAATTTAAATTTGATGGCCTGTCTAGCTGTAAAAACTATCAAAACTTGAGATAAGATTGTGCATTCAAGTTGATAAGTGTAGTTAGGTTGTAACTAGTTTCTCACCAATTAGAGGAATCTAAATTGATAGATTTCAACCCATTAAATAATCAAGTTGATTAACAAAATCCCTATGACTGATCTAGGGATGGCCACTTCATTTAATTTTCCCCTATAATTAAATATGGAAGTCTACGCATAGACATGGTGGATTGTCAATTGCAAGAGGATCCTAACAACAATTTGCCAAAAATCTTCAAATCAAATTTCTATCTAGCCCCAAATTAAGTGAAGGATAATGAGTATGGTGTTAGTCATCATGTGGCATGCATGAAAAAAGGTACCCAAAAGAAATAATAAGAACTAAAGATAATTTTTTGCCTTAAACATGTGTGGTTTTGTAAGTTGTTGATTATGATCAAGCTGATGGATCTGACAGGATCCCAACTACATTCATCAATAAACAATGAATATTTACAATTGCTCCATTAATAGGTTGAGTTGGAAAAGATTTGAAGGGCTCACTCCCTTCATGTATATATGCAACTTAGAAGGCCTTACAAAAGGTTGGCTCTTTGTGAATTATAAGAGAGACATAAAGAGACTACACCCATTCATTTTTCTACATGTTATTGCATTCTAGAATAATATATCCCTTTCTTTTATTTTAGTCTTGCAATTTCAGAGGTGTCTCCAACATTATGATGATTGTATGAATCCCATGCTCCATTAATCAAAAGGAAAATCTTAATAAATTGAAAGTTGTTGAGACTATGTACTCATTTCTTGCATGTTTTTATGGTAGCTATATCTTTCCTTTTTACAGTCAAACTCCCTAGACTCTTGTACCATATTTAGTTGGATTTGTGTTAGGTCTAACTTAACTGAAGATTAGTTTCAATGGATTCACTCTCATCTATGTTTGCAAAAAATGTTTTATCTCCTTATCCCTACTCTTTTGCACTTTATTTATGTTCAAGTTAGTTTAGGAACAAGAGCAACCTGAATTCAATTGTTTATTTTGATTGTTATTTAACCACTGATTTATCATCATTGTAGCCCTATTGCATCCATTAACATGGTAAATTAGTAACTAAATCATTAATTTTCAATTTATATAAATTTGTTTAAGTTTGATCTCTATTAGAGGTTGAACCCTGCAAACATATCTAAGTGAAGTGCATTGCCTCTCTATGAATGTCTTGGCCAAAGCTAAATAACAACTCAACTCATGAAAACAAGGCCTTACATGGAACAAGTCTGCATCAACCAACTTAGTGAAGACCAGTATACCAAGACTTGGTACATTTAGAACTTGGGGAAGTATTTTATTTATGGGATCTCCCTCCTTTGAGGAGAGGTAGGGATTAACAACCCCTTTTCCTGATTGTTGGTTTGTGTCAAACTATGCATCAACATGACTTCCTATTCCAAAAAAAATAAATTGTAACCTATGGTCAACAAATAAATAAATTAAATCAACTTCACAAATATTTTTTCATAAAAAACAATAATAGTAGAGGTGAGTGCAGTCTTTCTTATGTCGTAGATATTGAAAATAACTGCAACTAACTCTGAGTTTTATGTTTCTCAGTCTAGTGACTTCATTACTTCTTTTTTTTGATCTTGGATGTCAACTACCAATGGCTATAAAAATATATATCATGTTATATAATAAATGGACATGTTAATGCAAACATCACATGCAAATATATATAGTTCAAATTTTGTAGCTGATGAACGAAGGAGGATTTATATATTATATTTACATGCATAATATAAATGAATGGGCTTCTGTGGAGGGAAGACAATAGGCTTTTGGTGTTGAATTTATATTAAAATTCTCAATTTAAGATCCTTGTAGAGTGCATTTATACTTTTCCCAAGTATTTGGAGTTCATAAAAGGCTTGAAAAAGCTAAAACTTTGATTATTGAAATTTCAAAAACCATGGTAATGGTAATAAAATTAACATCTAATTCAAACATGTAAGTAAAATATGCATTTTACCTAAAATGTCTTTTATAAATTAATTGAGAAACAAACATAATTGATCCTTTAACAAGCAATTGAATCACCTCAATCAAATTTTCTTCTTCTTATGGCATATTATAGTTCAATCATTTAACATGCTTATCAAGCTTAAATGTTTGTCTTAAGAATTATATGCATTTACTTTGATTTTTAGAGACTCGACTAATTTGGTCTAACAAAAATATTATGACAAATATCCCTCCTGCTACACAATGTAACTTTCCCACAACTTCCATTTTTTATGTTATAGATTCTTTGGTTCCTTTGTCTACCTATAAATATAATGACCAAAAATTGTTGAGCACACACCACACTGAGAGTGGGGGGGAGGCGGGGGGGGGGGGGGGGGTGAATCAGTGTGTAATAATAATTTACTTTCTTTCTAATAAACTTTCATAAAGAAACCATTCACATAATAAAAAGTAAATGCACAACACAAAATTTACGTGGAAAACCCTTGGTGGGGAAAAACCACACTTGAAAGGCTACTTTGATCTAGTATCCAAATCTATCCATAAGAGTAATAGTTATTTTTACAAAAGTTATGTAGGAACCAACCTACTTGGAGACACCAATCCCCAATGCCAATCACCAACTTATCTCTAGACATAGATCTCTTTGAATTGAAGCACCAACTTCACTACCAAGCATTGACATAGCAAAAGACATTGATATTTATGTTCTGGGACACTAATCTCACTTAAAAAATTTCCACCTTCTCACTATTGCGTTGTCAACAAATGATTTCACAATCAAGTTTCATTCTTCTCCCTCTTCTCCCTCTTCTTCTCCTTGTATATGATAGAAATAATTATTTCTTATTATTTTTCTCCAACATCCTTTCACCTTATATAGACTTCAAAGGCTCTTCATAAAGGAGGCATCCCATCCAAGAGGCACCTCTTCACCAAAAGATGTGACCATTGACATTTCCGTTGACATTTCTGTCATCCATATATAATTTCGTTGACAATTTCGTTTGACACTTTCATTCATGTCCATTACAATTCCTTTGATATCAATGACAATTATTCCAATAATCTCCCCCATTGTCATTGATGGCAATCCCCATGAATTAGTATATGGACTCCCCCCTTGTTTTAGTTCTCCTCTTTTGCTCTCCCTATCTTTAATTCTCCCCCTTTTACATCAATGGAAAAAGAATGTTCAAAACAATCACAATGCATTTCACCAAAATATCTATGGGGCTAAATAATGCAATGATTAGCTCTCCCTTAACTCATGTTCTTTATGATGGATTTAGTGATTGAGTGAAGAATGGATCACTCATAATCCTTGCCTTAGAAACTCAAAAGGTTCTTTTGGGAGAGGCTTTGTGAAAATGTTTGTAACTTGCTCCTTTGTAGAGAGACAATCTAATTTTACCTTCTAATCAACAACCCGCTCTCTTAGAAAGTGATACTTGATGGGAATATGCTTAGCTCTTGAATGCATAACTAGATTCTTGGAGATGTTTATTGCACTTGTATTGTCACAGAAAATAGAAATTGGATTAACATACTCAATTCTAAAATCACTCAAGGTTTGTTTCATCCAAAGGACCTGTGTAAAAAATGATGTTGTTGCTATGTCCTCAACTTCAACTGTGGACAATGAAATTGAGGGTTATTTTTTACTCAACCATGACACAAGACTCTTTCTAATAAAGAATGCACCTCCACTTGTGCTCTTTCTATTATCAATGTTGCCTACCCAATCTGCATCAGTATAAGTTGTCAAAGTAAAGTCTTTTACTCTTGAGTACTACAAACCAAGATCCATAGTGCCTTTGAGATACTTGAATATCCTTTTTACTTCCTACAAGTGTGTTTTTATTTGGTGTTTCCTGAAATCTCACCACTAGACCTACTGCATACATGATATCTAGTCTTGATGTAGTAGTATACAATAAACTTTCAGTCATTGATCTATACAATGTTTGATTGACTTCTATTGACTCGTCATCTTTGCCCAACTTACACCTTGTTACCATTGGAGTACTTACTGATTTACAATTATCCATATTGAATTTATTCAACATTTCCTTAATGTATTTGGTTTGAGAGATGAAGATTCCTTTATTTGACTGAGTAATTTGTAATCCAAGGAAAAATGATAACTTTCCTAACATAGACATTTCAAATTATTATTGCATTACCCCTACAAATTGTTGAGACATCTTCTAATTGTCTCCACAAAAAATAATGTCATCAACATACACAACCACAATTAACTGGTTCTCACCTTTAGTCTTGATGTATAGGCTACTATTAGACACTCCTATCTTGAAACCTTGATCAAGTAAGTATCTATCAAGCCTAACATACTAGGATTTAAGGGCTTGATTTAATCCATATAATGATTTATTCAACCTACACACATAGTCCTTATTCCTTGATAGAGAGAAGCCTTCAGGTTACTCTATGTAAACCTCTTCTTCAAGATTCCCATTGAGAAATGCAAACTTCACATCCATTTGATAGACCCTAAAATTCTTGAATCCAACATATGCTAAGAATAGTATTATGGCTTATAATCCTGCCACAGGTGTAAAAGTCTCCTCAAAGTCAAAACCTTCTACTTGAGCATAGCCTTTACAGACTAGTCTTACCTTGTTCCTTGTTACCTTTCCATCTTTATTCAGCTTGTTCCTAAAGATCCATTTAGTTCTAATAACATTTTTGTCCTTTGGTCTGGGAACAAGTTCCCAAGTTTCAATCTTCTTTATTTGGTTCAATTATTCTTCCATGGCATTGATCCAATGCTTATCATTGTTGGCTTCTAAAAAAATCTTCGGTTTTATCTTTGATAATAGAGAGAAGCTTACATTTTATGATGTATTCATTAACCTTCTCCTAGTTTGCACTCCAATATCAATATCACTGATGATTTGATTTTCTGCCTAATTTTTTTGAACGAATCTAGATGGTGCCCTTGTATCTTCCCTTTCTTATTCTTCTTGAATTTCTTCTTCTACTTCTTATTCTTTCTTGAAGTATGATTCTTCTAAATGAATATTAATTGGTGCACTCACTTGTTTAGGCCTAGTTTCACCCATTCTAACACTGACACTCTATACAATTATTTACATCCTTTTATTGTAACATCTATAGGCATTAGTCTTTGAGGAACAACCAATAAAAATACCTTCATCAGCTCTTGAGTCAAACTTCTCAAAGTCTTCATCATCTCTTTTGATGTAGCATTGGCTTCTAAACACTTTGAAGTATTTGATCAAAGTTGGTCTACCCTTCCACAACTCATAGGGTGTTTTACTATTGTTTACCCTGATTTGTCATATATTCAAGATGTAAATTGTGGTGTTGAATGCCTCTTTCCAATATCTATCTAGCATTATTCTTACCATTTTTTGCATAATTTGATTCTTTCTCTTTATAAATCCATTTTGTTGTGGAGTCCTAGCAGATGAGAAATGTCTCTTTATTCCATGATCTTCACATAATTCATTGAATTCATTTAAGAGGCACTCACCCCCTTAATATGGCCTTAGGCATTTGATCTTTAGATCCATTTCATTTTCAACAAGAGCTTTAAAAGCTTTAAACTTTTCAAATGCCTCAAATTTCTCTTTTACAAAGGCAACCCATGTCATTCTAGAATAATAATCAATAAGCAACATAAAATAACTCTCACCTTATATGATTTATGTTCTTATGGGTCCACACAGATCTTTATGGATCAATTCTAGTGGCTTGGTTGTTGAGTACTCTTTTGATCTAAAACTCGCTCGTATATGCTTCTCATGCTCACATTACTTACAAATAATGTTTGAAGGTTTTGTGATTTTTAGCATGTCTCTTACTACATTCTTAGTGTTGATTTTCACTAAATATTCAAAATTCATATGGCCCATTATTTTATGCCATAGGAAACTATTATTAACTTAACTCATGTAACATTCCTCTCCTTTGACTTCACTAAGTATATACAAATTATTTGATGTTTTGTTTGTGTTTTCAACTAATTTTCTTATGTTTGTTATCTTGATCTTACAATATTGAGCATAAAATGTGAGTGTGTGTCCTTGATCACACATTTGGCCGACACTCAATAGGTTATACTTCAGCCCTTCAACGTACAAAACATTTTTAGTTTTTGTCTTTCCATTATCAAGGTTGAGGATAATTTTCTGGTAATCCTAGCTGTAACATTATCCCCAAACTTTATTTTACCTTCACTCATTTTCTTCAAAATGAGAAATTCACTTTTATCCCCTGTCATGTGGCTTGAACACCCACTGTTAATATACCACTGCTTCCTTTCCTCTTGTGCATGAAATGTTGTTTAAAGAAGCATAAATTTTTCATTTTTTTGATTGACTTCCTCTTGCTTCTCTCCCCATATTTTTGTAGTTTCCTTTTTATTTTTAACCTAGGTATTCACTTTCTTGTTCTATTTAGGGGTTTCTATGAAAACACTCCTAAAAAATCATGTTAAATGTCCATGGTTGTTACAATTATTAACATATAGTATTATCCTCATTATAATTCAATAGTGGGGCAAATTAGTTATAGTTTCTATTGGAAACTCCATAAGTGCCTTTTCCATAGTTTCATGCATATTCATTTCTTACATGAGCATTACACTGTATTGCTCTATGACCTATTTGATTGCAAGAATAACAATAAGCGTAGACGTAGCTTGTGTACCTTAACACATTATTCTGCCTTGATGAAAATGATCTTTTATGGTATCTAACAAGGACGTTCTTACCTCTATTTTCTCTATGAGGAGGATTGACATGCTCTGTCTTCTTTTCGCTTTCTATATTCATAGACCTATTAAGTGCATATGCACAACTCTTTGGCTTCTTTGTATTTACTTTATTTGATGAGTCTGTAGATTTTGAACTTTACCCTTTTTTAGTGTTTTTTGGGTTCTCGTCATAGCCAATGCCATACTTAATATATGATGACCTTTGTTTATTCAGTATGTTACTCAACACTCCGATACTCTTATCAAATTTTGATATGTTATTCAACTCATTTGTTGTATTCTCCAATTATAATTTCAAGGTAATTATTTTAGATTCTTGCATTCTGTACTCATCCTCCTTTGTTTTCAATTTGGATCTTATTTCATCCTCAATTCTTTTGATTTCCTCTAATTGAGTTTTTTAATCCACTGATAACCTTGTCTGATTCTTCAAAACTATGTGTCATCTTTATTTCAAATTCTTTTTCTTCAACATTTTTATCTCTCCCAAGGCATAAATTAGCTCTTCTTCAAGATCTACCACTCTATCATTTTTGACATCGTCTTCTTCTTCCAAGGTGTTTGTACATACAAAGGCTTTGAGTTTTGTTTCTATTGCCATGAACAGGGTTTCCTCCCTATCATTGTCTAATATTTCTTCATCACTCTCCTCGACTGAGCTACTATCCTTTTTAGAATAGAGGCTTTTCTTGTACTTATTGGAATTTTTCTTATACCCACTTTGTTTAAAGTTTTTATTGAAGCGAGGCTTGCTTTCCTTCTTTTTCCTTTCATTGTTATTATTTTATTCATCTTCACTATCATCCTTATGAAGATACTTGGCAACAAAATGTCATATCTTACCGCAATTAAAGCATTTAAAGGGTAACTTACCTTTGTATTTTTTGGACCCCTTTTTAAGATTTATGACAAATAGAGTGTCCTTTTTATCTAGTTCATCGCTAGTTTCATCGTTTGATTCAATTTCTTTTATTTTTACCTTTTTTGAGGCTTTGAAGGTTGCCTCCTTTTTAGATAGTTTTTCTTTTTCAGTCCTCATCTCATATGCCATGAGAATTCCATGTAATTCATCCATTATTAATTTGTTTATATCCTTTATTTTTATATCATAAATTGTTTTGCATTGAATCTTAAAGGTAAAGACCTTATTAGCTTTTGGATAATTATAAACTCTTAGAATTTTTCACCAAGCCTTCTGATAGTGTTGATAATTTCATCTACATGAAGTAGATAGGTTGCAATGTTTTCATCCTCTCTCATCTTCAAACTTTCAAATTATCTCCTATGAGTTTGAAGCCTTGCCATATTTACTTTGTTATCTCCCTCATATATGGTCTTAAGTTTATCCCAAATATCCTTAGTCGAGTTGTATTGCATTACTTTTATAAACTCAAATTCTGATAAACTACACAAAATAACATTCATGGCTTTTGTGTTATTTTCACTAGCCTTATTTCATACTATATCTATTAATGGAGTCTATGGTGCTATGTATCCATCCACAACTGCTCACCAAATGTCAAAACCAAGGTCCATTATATATGTCCTCATACTCTAGAATGCGTAATTTATCCTGTTAAACAATGGAGCCTTATTGGTGGAGAAACCTTCATGAACTTGATGATTGGCCATGTTTGCTTTTAGGATCTACCTTCTAGTGGCTAAATTGATCCTAAAGGAAGATTGATCTGATACCAATTGTTAAGCACACACTAATAATAATAATAATTTACTTTATTTGTAATAAACTTTCATAAATAAACCATTCATATAAGAAAAAGTAAATTCACAACACAAAATTCATATGGAAAACCCTCGATGGGGAAAGCCACACTTGAAAGGTTGCTTGGATCTACTATCCAAATCTATCCATAATATTAATAATTCTTTTTGCATCGATCTTTATGTTCTGAGACACTGATCTCACTTAAACAATTTCCACCTTCTCACTATTGCTTTGTCAACAAATGATGGCACAATCAGTTTTGCTCTTCTCCCTCTTATTCTCCTTGTATATGATGGAAAGAATTATTTCTTATTATTTTTCTCCAACATCCTTTCACCTTATATAGCCTTCAAAGGTTCTTCACAAAGAAGGCATTCCATCCAAGAGGTACCTCTTCACCAAAATATGTGACCATTAATATTTTCATCAACAATTCCATTTGACACTTTCGTTCATATTTGTTACAATTCCTTTGACATCAATGATAATTATTCTAAAAAAAGTTCAACTCGTAGTTCAAATGATTCCAACATGGTCATTACCAATGTTGGATTTAGGATGAAATTAAAATTAGAAATTACCTTCTCCACCTGAATATGCTTATTTAAAAAAAAGAAGTCCATATTAAATTTTCCTTATTCTTCACTGTATTGGGCAAAGTTTTTAAACTAATGCTTCACTTTAGTGTCTTAGTTTCTTTTGACTATACTTATGAAGTGTATATACATAAATTTAATTATTAAGTGCTTGATAATTTTTATTCTTGACATCCTTACCTTACTTAGTATGTTCACCAATTCACTAATTTACAATCTATAAGAAATATTTCACTATATTTCAAACACTAAAAATATCATACAAACATCCCTATTCACCTACAAGTTCATTTTAAATCTTTTCCAATAGTCTTTGTCCTTTTGGGATAAGATCGCACTAGGTTAAACAACACCACACTTTGGCCTTGTCCACTAGTGCAACCTTACCCATTATGCTCTAATGGTTACCTTTTCGAATCAAGATGTTTGTATAGACACATAAATTAATATTTATTTCAAAAATAATTCACTTATGACCACTCCTTATACAAACTTAACTTGTGCTTAATTCCATTTTTATTTGACCATCATTCCTTTACTTCTGTGTAGATGAGCCATTCCTCCAAGCAACTAATGATCACAAAATGTCCCTATTTATCATTAAAAATAAATAAAGTTTACCCTCTAACTATTCTACACTATTAGGCTAGCTATATTTCCTTCTTAAACATAACCGTTGTGTCAGGACAATCTTACTCATCGATAATGTCTGAGTTTATCAGTCACATCCTCCTACCAACTAATGGTTAGTTTTATAAATTCAAATTTACCTAATGGGTCATCCTACATGTTTTGCAAATCACATTTAAAATAATTCAAAAATGATCCCTATAAAGCTACATTTTCAAATCATTTAGTCACTAGAGGCTCATATGATTGAAAATTACTAGGATATTTAACTACACATTGAGAGGAAAACATCTATTCTTATCAATTTTAAGTCCACATATCCCCAATATCCCTAAGCTATGTTTTAATACACCTCCAAGATCATATGTCATTGTTGAAGCACTTATTCACACTAGAATTATGCCAATATTTAACATTACACTAGTCTTTCATACACACCATCATAGCATGAGAGAACTATATGGAATTTAATCCCTCTTCAAAGTATTGGTACATAGGTAGATCTCAACACATGGAGTGTGGAAGTCAAGCACAATTTTATGCACTAAACCCATTTTCAACTTTATTTCTTTTTAATTTATATGACCTATTGATTTAGGGTTCCAATTGAAGAAGACACACATTAACTTCCATAATGAAACATGTAGATCCAATCACACATGTAGAACTAACAAGATAAGGTGCACATTTCTAAATTTTCACATACTATTAAAACTATACCAAACATTGATGTGCACTAAGGACATCAACACAACCCACATCTATTTGATTCTGGTGGCCTTATCCCATATTCAAGTGAAGCCTTGTTCCTGATTCACAACATCATTGCATAATTACACAACCATTTTTACAATTGCACTTATAGTCCTACATATATAATTTCTAACTAAGTTGTATTTCTTTGGTACTTTCACTTTTAACATATTTCTAAATTTAACAAGTTCTAAGTTACTTCATGTCATTTATTGCATTTTTGTAGTATTTTGATGTTGCATATCATCTTCTCTAATTAGAATTAAAACTCTCTTAATTGTCAAATTTGATAAAATAGTTTCATAGTGGCTCTCCCATGTTTTTTGTAGGGTTGGTTAGTGAAAATATTCTAAATATTCCCCTACAAAATCACATCAAGGCATTCATTTGAACACTGCCTAACAAGTTGATTTCAAATTACTGCACACTAAGCAAAAGAGCACTATTTTTTCTAATTTTAATTCTGCTACATTATAATAATCATAGGCCAAGTCTGAATGTCTTTTATCACATGTCAAGGGCATCCATGATCAAACATTTTAATTTCAATAATTTAGATATATTCATTTGAGTTTATTCAATTCGAAAATAGATTAAACATTCTGGTGAACCCATTATTTTTAGAACATTATTTGTTGTTTGCTTGAATTTTATCTTACAATTTCATTAAATTTATGTAAATTCTTGACACAAAGAAAACATCATTTAATCTTGGATATAACTCTGAAACATAATGATTCAACTTCTTCAACCTTGTATTTAATCTGATACTGAAGAAGTTTGTCTTGTCACCTCAAATAAAATATAACACAATAGCTCTTAATTTCAACCTCAATTTAAAATTTATTGATATATATATACACAAAAAAATCTTTTGATTTTATTTTTTCTTAATCTTCTATTTAATTTTTCTTGTTTTTGTAAACTATGTTCTAGTAGTTTTAAAACTACTTAGTGATTGTCATGAAGGGTTATGCGGTGTTCTATTTATAAACATAATATCATGAGGGGTTTACCCTAATACTCATAGCTATTATACAGTACTAAAAACATACTTTATTTTCCATGTACCTCACGATATATCAAAAAATCCTATGATCACTTATTTATACCATATGAAGCCTCTTTTAGCTATTTGATTTGTGATGCACCTAAGAGGAGTGTATCACTCAAGAAAGCTACTATAATTGTACCCTTATAAATGAGGTTAGTGGGCTAAAAATATGGTTTTGCATCTATGGTTAGTGTTCTGAAACATTGTGCTAACAATAATCAACAAATAAACAAGTATATTTGAGAGCCCACATAACCATTTAAACCCTTGCCTAGATCACCCTTATACCTTGCTTTATATTTTGTTTTATTCATAGTCATTAGCTTCTTTGTACATGCTAAATTACTTATTAGTTTTAAGCATTTGATTTATTGCATTTATTTTCACTGTATATATCATTAGTCAAAGTTAACATTTTAATAATGTACATCCTTTAGATAAATTATTATCTACTCATGTTGTGTGTTTTAGTTATGATAATGAAAGGACAAATCACAATAAGCAAAAATTTGTGGAGGAAGCATATATAAATGATTATGATTTTGATAATATAGCAATAAATAGATAATTTTATTTTGATCAAACTTGGGAACTTAAGTCCCCTTCAAATTCACTAGTAGATTCCCCTTGGGATCCTCCTCCATCTTCTTCTTTGACTAATAATCTAGAGAAAAAAGAGCAATTAAATTCAAAGTCACCAAATCAAAATAAAACCATGTTCAAAAAAGGATTTTTGAATAATGACATTCCAAAGTAAGATTAAATCTCTAAAGTGACTACTAATAATCATGATGTTATCTCTTCTCCTTTACAAATAGTGGATATTGGGCCTACAAGTCATAGTTATTCCTTTACAAATGGGATAACAGTTTCAACACATCTAACATCACCTTCTAATTCTAATCCAATCAAATTTTGAGCTAATAATACGATATTTTGACCAACTTGATTAATTTGTGCACCAATTGCCAAGATTTGCAACGAAATTGATAAAACCATGATTAAGGCTAATTAATTTGCATCATGAGCCTAATTAAAAATTCCATGGAGATTTTTGAATAAATCTTTTTAGAAATTGATTATGAGTTTCTGCATCATCAAGTGACATTAATTTTTTTGGGAAGGCATCCCTAGGCCATATATGCTATAAATATCTGATCAAGCCCTCCCATGCCTCTTTAATTCCTCTTTATCCCAAATATTTATGAGAGCATTTATAGATTTTGGCCTCCAAAATTGAATAGATTCTTAGCCACACATCTTCATCTTGATATGGATGATTCAGGTTCATTCTGATTATTTCCAAAAATCTATAAATCAAAGGCTTCACACTCATAATTTTAAGCTCTTTTGGTGTAAAGTTATAATGCTAAAAATCTCTCTCAAGCCATTGATGTAGTGTTATCATGCCCAATTGTTGAGCCAAGACAAATTCATCATAAATCCATTTGTGTCAAGGAGAAAAGGAGATGACCAAGCTTCCTTTGATGAAGACTCATTGAGCACAAGCCAACCAAGCCACTTTAACAAGTCATTTAGAGCATCCAAAGAAGGTGAAAGGTCATTTTTATTTTGCATTCTAGTTGTGTTTTCCATTTAGTTTTATTATTATGCTCCCCCCTTGAGATAGACTTAAGGTATTAGCTATTAGTGTGTTATTTTGAATTTTGATTTCATACACTATACTGATATCCCCTTATTGTAATCCAATTTTCACAAACGACACGCCCTATAAGACCTAACCCCATAATTTTGATCAAATAGATCATACAAGTAACCTAATAACCATTTTCATGTAGGATCTTGGAGTGTGGGAGCAAAAGGAGTGAAAAAATTGATCTAAACCCCATTTTTTTAGAAGTCATAGTTTTGTCACTATGGAGTTGCGATGTTGTCCTCTGGACCACAATACCACAACTGACATAGTCATGGTTTTGTCTTAGTAGTGATATTGCATCTTAATTATGTTTTTAGACTAACATTTTCTCTATCTTCAAGTCAAGTTGTGATATTATGATACCATTACTCGATAGTAGCGATATTGTAATCCCACGACTTCACAAGTTACAATATTGCAATACCATGACTCAATAGTCATGATATTATAATACTATGGTTTTGTTAATAGAAATATTATCTGTTTGAGTCATGGTATTATGGTTAAATCATCAACAATTAAATGATAATATCACAACTCTTGTAGTTGTGATATTGTACTATAACTTATGTTATTGTCAATCCAAGTAGTGATATTGTCAATTTTTATTGACTAACTTGTGAGTTACAATATTATGTTAACCGGTCATGATTTTGCAGAGTTACGGTATTGAACTATGGAGTTGTGGGATTACAACGTGTAACCCTGAGAACTCCATTTTCAAAGTTACTTGTTTCATTTGAAAAAGTGCTTCAAGGCTAAACAAAATGCTATCCATTTCCTTGCAAGGCCCATTTAAAAAGTGATCAAAACAAGCTTAACCTAGTATTTTTAACCTCTTTATGGGTGCTTAAGAAGGATTAGGAACTTTAATTTGGTGCTTAAAGAAACACTTAGATGCTTATTTGAATGTTTTTGTGCTTGTTCTTTAAAAAAAATTGCAACTTAAGGCCAAGGGGCCAAAGAACACCACCAAACCTTTCATTTAGTGCTTTAAAATTGAACTCACTTAAAAGTTTTTGTAATTTGTTTATCATTGTTTACTTAGTTAGCTTTTTGTTTGAGCAAAAAGAAAGGTGTGTGTGTATGCTCTCCCCCCATCCCCTATAGGGAACTTGTGAGATCAAAAGTGCCATTTTCATTGCACATTGCCTTAGTCCAAAGGCATAAAAGAGATGTTGTAAAGGCTCTCCCCAAGACCTGCATGGCTTGGATGATCTAGAAACAACCATAAAGCTCTTTTACTTAGTTTTTATTTTATTGCATCTTGGCTTATGAGGAAAACTTCATTACCTCCCATGAGTTCTATAGAGAAGCCTTGACTCGAGAATTCATCTCTCGATATTGTCTTTAACCCCTCTCCATGGGGGGGTATATAAAATTGGATCCCCTCACTAGGATGATGGTTTGAGTGGTTAAACCATATTCATTAGTACAGGCTAAGCTTGAGACTTTTGAGCATGTTGGACATCGCACTACACTGAGTGAATGACAGATGTAGTGGTTGTAAAAAGGGCAAGACTTTTTTATAACAAACCATATGATGTAGACCTAAATCACTTATTCTTCTCTTGCATGTTGATGTTAATGTCTTGTGCATCTAATTCATTTAGACATCTAAGAAATTGTTATTTTAGTTAACCCCACTTTACTATACCTTGTTAGTTTAGGGCTTAAGATGATTAATTAGTTGATTTGTCTTTGTCTTAGATTACTTGGTCTTGTTTGGAGTTAAAACTTTTTGTTAACGAAAGGTTACATAACTAAACACATTATCCACCATTTTTCTTGAACAAGGAGGCATTATGTTGCCCAAGTGAAAATCATCTTTTTCCTTGTTCAAAAATTTATCATAAAATTTGTGTCATATCTTCCATTTTGGTGCAGTTATGCTGCCCATTTTTTTAATAAAAAGGGGTAAAAACTTTATTAATCACAGAATACCAAGATACATAACCAACAAAGGCCAACGCCCAAACCTAACCAAGAAAAAAAGCTACAACAAACACAAACCATCACAATCCCATGCCAATCCTGTCTTCTCTCAGAATCCTATCCAGTCTCTGTCTAATCTCCTTAGGTATCTGCTCCCACAACTCTACAACACACCCAACCATCCCTTTAGAGGCCAACTTAGCCAAACAATCAACTGCCCCATTCCGTTCTCTTGGAATGTGGACAAAACTCACCGACTCCATGAGAGAGCAAATCTGAAACACCTACTGAACAACTGTGGAAAGCTGCCAACTAACATCCGTTAGTCTCCTCTCCATAATCATGTCAATTAAAATTTGGGAATCCACCTCGCAAATCACTCTGCACCAACCAAGCTCATAAGCCTTCCTTAGGGCATATAAAGTCGCTAGGCCCTCCATCCTGTTTACCGTCTGCTCTCCCATATAGGCTAAGAAAAGGAAAATGACTGCCCCTGAAGCATCACGTCCAACGCCTCCAATTTCAATTGGACCCAGATTGCCCCTCGAAGAACCATCAGTATTAATTTTCAAGAAATTCTCAGGGGGGGCAACCATCTACCATCTCTCTGAATCCTCTTCTTTCCTCCAACACCTCTTCTCACACAGGCCAAGTTGGGGTGACCTCCTTCAAACCCATCCTGTCGACCACCTCAGCGTCTTCCTTCTTCAAGGGAAGGACAATCTCACTTTTGGCCTTAATAGTTTCCTGAATCATTCTCAAAATTTAGTTCCAAACCTACTGCACCCCCAGCTTAACCTCAGCAAAAATTCTTTGATTTCTCTCTAGCCATACCTACCAGAGTAAGAAAATCGAGCCTACATACCAGGCATCCATCAAAAAATGTGATACAGCGGTAGGCTTCCCCTGCTTCGTCTAGAACTCAACCAGAGAGGAGGCATGGACACACCCGCTATGCCAAACACCCCACCAGGCATGCCACAGTTGGCTGGTATACTGGCAATGGAAGAACAAGTGAGTTGTATTCTCTTCCTCTTCCCCACACAAAACACATTTCGAGGGACTAGTAAAACCATGCTTCCTGATGTTCTCCCACATCAGGCATCAGTTCCATGCTAGCGCCCAGGCAAAGCAATTGCACTTCAGCCAACCAAAGTTATTCCACACCCTGCACCACCATGGAACCTCCCTCTCCACAGTTAAATTTTCTTCAATTAGCACCTGGTAACCAGAAGATACAGTGTATTTACCTCTGGGGTTTGGGAACCAAGCCAACTCATCCTCACCACCCAAGGTACTGCAATTGCATCCAGCCAAGATAGAAGCCAATTCGGTGCACTCCACATCCATATCAGTGATCGGCCAATCCTCTCTATCCTTCCATTTTGCCACTGTCAACCTGTCTTGGAGAGTGTACACTTTGAAATTAGCAACGTTGTTCCATCTGACCTCCTTGAATCTCTGAGCTAAAATGGTCAAATGCTGATATTAAGAAGTTATAGGGGCATTGCCATCCCAAGAATCATCCCAGAATTTTGCCCTCCTCCCATTTTGATAAATCTAAAACAAGCCACGCTTAATCAGGGCAGCTCCCTTCTTGAGCATATCCCAGATCACCGACCCCTTCCCAAATAAACCACACCTAGGAAGATCCTCCTGAGAGGTGCCAGGAAAATACTTATGGGTCAAAATCTTGGCCCATGTCCTGCTCTACTAATTACACCACCTCCAATATAGTTTTGCTGCCATAGCCGTGCCCACCAGTGTAGACTGTCTAAGCCCCATACCTCCAAACTTCTTCGAAGTGCAGACAACATCCCATCGAATTAAGCTCCACTTAGTCGTAGACAGATTACCGGCCCACAAAAATTGTCTGGTCATGGCATCCAACTCTTTAACAAAACTAATAGGCGCAACCTGAAGCATACACCTGTAGACAGGGAGGGCCTGAACCACTGCCTGGATCAGCTGAACCTGACCGGCAAAGGACAACCATCTATGCATCCAATGGTTAACCATGGTTCTAAATTTATTCAGAATCCCTTGCCATGACTCCATAGCCAACCACCCTGTAGAAATGGGGATCCCCAAGTACAAAGCCAAAAGGTTTCCAACTTGAAACCGAAGGATGTCCCCAATCCTTCGCTGAATAGCCATCGGCGTATTGAAGAAGAAAATGGACGACTTCTCCTCATTGATCATCTGACCCAAAGCCGCCAAGTAGTCATCTAGGCACCTGGGGATATTATTGGCTTCCCACAGCGTGGCCAAGCCCATCATAGCCACATCATCAATAAATTGTAGATGAGAGAGAACCGGAAGATCCCCTCCCCATCTCCAACCATGTATCACATCCCCCCTGGTGAGCTCCTTCATACGCCTCCCAAGCCCCTCAGCCAATAAAAGGAACAAGTAGGGGAGAGAGGATCTCCCTGCCGCATTCCTTGAGTTGCCCGAAAGAGGTCTGAATGTTCCCCATTGACCAAAACTAAGAATGAGGTAGTAGTAATACAACTCATCACCCACCTGATCCATCCTTCCTCAAAGCCAAATGCCTCCAGACTCTTTCGAAGAAAAGACCAACGAACCTTGTCATAAGCCTTTGACATATCCAACTTAATAAACATGGCCTTTTCCTTAGATTTGGTCATAGAATATATGGCTTCCGTAGCCATAACAATTCTGTCTAAAATTTGTCGGCCCTCCACGAAGCCACTTTGCTCTTCTAAAATCAGCCCCTTCAAACACCCCTTTAAACTTTTTGCAATCAGTTTTGAAACAATTTTATAAATCACGTTGCACATGGAAATGGGATAGAACTTACTAAAGCAATCAGCCCCTTCTTCCTTGGGGATAAGCACCAAAAAGGTGGAATTCAAGGCTCGTAGCATTTGCTTGTTCTCTCGGGACTCTTGGATTACAACCAATAAATCATCTTTAATTATCCCCTAAAACTCCTAATAAAATTCAATCGGGAACACATCCGGTCTAGGTGCTTTCCCTGTCTTCATCATAAATACCATTTTCTTCAGTTCCTCCAAAGTTATAGGCTTCATCAGCTGTGTCTTCATGTCTGGCGTGATAATAGAAGGAATGCCAGATAAAATCATTTCCTCCGCTGCCGCATCCCTTTGCCCAGCATCATGGAAGAGTGAGCTGAAATACTGCTCCGCCTCCCTACAAATGTTCTCGGTGGAAAAAATCCTCTCTCCCCTTTCAGTGCTCAGAGTAGTGATAACATTACCATGATGCCTCACTTTAATCAAATTGAAGAAGAAGGTCGTGTTCCTGTCTCCCTCCTTCAACCAATCGATCCTAGCCTTCTGTTTCCAAAAAAATTCTTCTCTCAGCTCCCATTCCTCCAACGCTTGGGCAACCTTCTCCTCCTCCTTTAGCAGAGTCTCAGATAGCCCCTCTTCTCTGATCCATCTGGTAATATCATTCAACACCTGCTGCGCCTCCTTCTTCTCCTGAAATAAGTTACCAAAAGTCTGCCTATTCCATCTCTGGAGCTTATATTTAACATACTGAAGGAGTTTAGCAAAAACATACATTGCCTTACCATGCATTAGGTGTCCTTCCTTCCACCAATCAGCAACTAAATTAAACAAATCCTGGTCTCTCAGCCACATAAGCTAAAATTTGAAATGAGGTTTCTAATGCCGTTGTGCCGAGGAGATGGTCAATTGTATTGGCCAATGATTTGACCCACGCCAGTCTAAGATCTCAAAGTTCAGAGTCCACCGGCCGCCCACCCAATAGCAAGAGGTCAGAAATTTGTCAATACACTCTGCAATACAGTCCTCTCCTAGACGCCTATTATTCCAAGTGAACCTACCATTACCTGGCTTAATGTCCACCAGGTTGAATTCCATAATCTTATCCCTGAGCAGAAGAGAAGACGGCTCCACTCTAGTATTACCTCCTCTTTTTTCCAACAGGTCTAATATCACATTGAAATCACCTGCTATGATCCAAGGATGATAGGGATATTCCTTTCGAATCAGCTGTAAGTTGTTCCACACCATTTGCTTACCCTGTAAGTCATTTAGAGCATATATATTTGTTAGAAGAACATATTCTCCAGCATCAATGTACAAAGCTACCATAGATATCACACATCTGAAGACAATCCAAGCTACTGATCAAACTCTGTGAGGATTCCATAAATAGGCTAATCCTCCAGCCATCCCCTGAGCTCCAATACACTGGCACACACCCTACTTCCAGAGCTTAGGTGTTATACCCATCATGAATTCCACAGAAACTTTGGTCTCCTGTAGAAAGAGGATATCTGGACTACTGTTTCTAACTAATTCCTGAATAGCCTTTTATCTGGGACTGCTATTCAAGCCCCTCACATTCCATGAGATTATAATCATTTCATGGGGTTCAAGAAATGCTAATCCAGGGTCTTGACCAACCCAGATTCCACCAAATTCTCCCCAATCATCTTAATCACTTCCACATCCTTTCTCTTACCTGCCTTGGCACCCTTATCTGCTAAACCCTTTTTTCCTTCCTTCTAGAGAATTCCTAGAACAGGAGTTGCTTTACCTCTCTTCTCTCCTCCTGGTGTCGACTATTGTGTTGAGGGCCGAGCATCCTCCAAGAGCTAGCTCGGCTCTCTAGTCGCTTCACTCTGAAATTGCCCCTCTCCTTGCTTATCTAAAATCATGGGCATAGGAATTTCCTCCCCTAGTTTTGCTAGTGAAGAGGATGCCATACCATCCATCACAACATCCCCACCTACTTGCTCATCCTTAGGGAGGCCAGGTTGAATCTCATGAGTACCTAATTCTTCCAAAATCTCAAACCGGTTAAAATTTTCCTCCTCCTACCATTCCTGAAAAGTCCTCTTGAGTCTCCTATTTTTATTCCTAGCCTTAACCTGCACAAAGCCATCCATAGCTTTATCACCCCCGACTCCCCTATCTTCCTCCTATCTTCAGATGCCACAATCTGCTCATGTGGTGAAGATGAGTTTTGCTGTCCTCCCAAGTTTGCCTTTGGGTAGCGTCTGGCTAAATGTCCGTACTCATGACATAGGTGGCATCTAAAGGGCAGGGTTTCATAGTCTAACTGCTGAACCCAGGAATAAGGTCCTACACTTATTTCTATTGCATCCAGTATAGGCCTGCTCAAATCAATTTTGACACAAATACAAGCAAAGGACATAATTCTCTTACCTAAGGTCTGTGAAGATGACCCCACCAGTTTACCAAGCTTCGCAGCTATCATTTGCAAAACATCCTCCCTGCAACACTCAATCGGTATTCGAGGGAGCTGAACCCAAACTGGGACCCGATTTTGTAGCTCCTTTGATGGATTGAATCTCGCTTGCCACGGCTTCACAAAGAGACCAGCCTGGTTGTAGAAGTATGGTCCCCCCTCAAAGACCTGATTTCTATCAGCTAGACAATTAAAAGAGACCATAAAAAAGCTGTTGGCCAGCAACACTACTTCCATCTCCCCTTCTGGCTCCCAAACCCTTCTTGCCCAATTTTCCAAAAAAGGTAGAGAAACTTTCAATCCCAGAAACTTACAGTATAAAGAATGTTTGGAATAATATTCCACATCTTATGCAATCATGTCAAAGGGTATAGCTAGCTTAGGTCTCTCCTCACACTGCTCCAAACATCCATTAATTTTCAAAATTTTTGAGCCTCCCTCCATGCCATTGCCTTGCAAACCAACATTATGTCCTGTCTCAAACCACCCCTTGAAATTGGCCTCCTGTCACTAGGAATCACTAGTAATTGCATCCTTATAGCTCCTGGCTCCTTTAAGATTATTTTGTTCTTTCCGTGCCATCCCTTCCATACAGCTTCAACGCCCAGCTATGCCTCCCACCCAGTCGCTTCCACTAAACTCCACGCGCTCCTTCTATCCTTTAGCCAATGCCCCTTACCGATTAAACTGCTGCCACTATACACCTCACACATACATAGGGAAACCATCGTTTAACAGCTAAGGCATGGCTGCCCTAGCTGGCCGTCGAGTTGTAGAGCTCGACGCATATTCTCCTCCTATTAGGCCTTCTAAAGAGAACATCAGTTATGCTGCCCATTTGAGTCTAGACCATTTACCCAATTTTCTTAAAGTCCTTCATTGATAATTTAAATTCAAAATTGCACCTTCATAAGTTCATAAGGTTGAAGTGTTAAGTGGGTTCACCATTTGCACTAAACTTGAGGAAACTTACGTTTAATTTCTAATTTGAATTGAGGGCCATTTTTAGACTCATAATCATTATCATCATTTGGTAGGACTCAAGTCATCTTGCGTATCACTCACGCTTTGAGTCCTAGAATATATTTTATACTACCTTTCTTATTTACTATTTATCTTAAGTCCATTTGATGCAACACTTTTACCTTAGAGATTTGTCAAACTTTATGTGTATGTGTCATTTGAGTTGAGGAGAGTAGTGTTATGCTGCCAAAATCTTGTCAAACCATTTTACCTTAGAGTCTTGAAGCAAACATTTGTCACACATTATGAACATTTTAGCATTGTTACACTGTTCAAATTATTTTGAAACTTGTTTCATAGGCCTATTTTGCATAGAGTCCAAAGTTTTTCCAAAATTCCAACCAATTTGAGTTTTTTTGTGAGCCTTTGTCTAGTGCAATTACATTGTTCACCTTTGTCTAGCTTATTGGTCAAAATAGTCTAGTTTTGTTTCATTATTTTGGAGAAAATAAACTATCTCCAAGTGCCTTTTGTTTCATACTTCATACCTATTAATCAAGTTTATGTCTAAGAGTCAAATGCCTAGTTTTTGTTATGAGTGTTTCAAATCTGTTATATTGAATATCTCATCTTTATTTCAAGTCTAGATTTTGATGTTGTTTGGCCAAAAATCCTAGCATGTACCTTTGTTTGAGCCTAGCTTTTGATGCCACATTTGTCTAAAAGACCTAAAAACTTTTGTTTTTCCTAGATTAGACTCATTTGAAACACTTTTGATCCTAGAATTTGGCATTTTGATTTACGGTCCTTTTACTTGACCTTTTTGTGTGAGACGTGTAACATTGGAAATTTTATGTTAGCTTATTTTATCACAAATCATTAGATCAACCTTTTTTTAGATATACATATCCATCCTTTTGACTGAGTTAGATCAAGTTTGAACCTTTTTTTAGACATCACTTTTTCAAAGTTTGTAGAACCCTATTACTTTTGGTTGTGAAACATTTACTATGGATTCCAACATGTCTTCCTACACTCATAATAGCGTCATGTATAATTTGGGATTTAGTAATGTAGTCACATAAGAATAAATGGTTCAAGACCCCTATGCAGACAATGTTTCTTATGAGATGGATCCTTATCCATCTTATAACACTCAAATAGGGGCACAAAACCAAGACCCATTTGCTCACTATTTGGTTAACACACCTCCATACTCAGAGTAGGATCAAACACAAATAGAGAAGTACCTAGCTATGATACCTACAATTGTAGAACCATTTCCTCAACAATTGTACTATGTTACTGCACCATTAACATATGATCCTTATTTGTTTGAGCATCACTTATTGGAAAATAAAGATGATATTTTGATTAGAGCTATAGAAGTAAGGGCTAAGTTTCTAACACACTTCCCCCATGAGAATTTTCCAAGTCTAGTAAGAATGCCTCATAACACACTATATAGTCAATAGGCTTCTTCTAACAACCCCTTAGCTCTAGCCCCAATGGTATATTAGGACCCTAGTATGCTTATCAAAGGAAAGGACCTCATGGAGGATAACTTTATATAGATGCAAACAACATAACAAACTTGAACCAAGCACATAATTTTAATCAGATGACCATGTCAAATAGGCCTCTTATTAATTTGGTTCCTTCAACAAGAGTGTTAATAGAATTGACTGGTCAAGACAATCAAGGTGTAGACCCATTCATGAAAAATGCTTCGATCAACAACTTCTTTCATATATCAACCATTGAAGAGGTGTCTTCTACTTCTACATAGAGTATTGAGCAAAATTCAATGGATAATGTGCAAGCAATGTCCAATCTAAACCAAAGTGGTGTAGATACACAAATAACTAGTCTGCAAATAAGTGTACCTTTAGTTAATACCATAAGTGGTTCTCCAAATTAGGGAGTAGGAGTTTTTATGTCCTAACCTCAACCAACTACTACCACTAATCCTCAACCAACTAATTCTTCAAGCACTCAACCAACAAGGTTAGGTAGCTAGCTAATGACTAATATCATGCCTCAACAATAGAATGTGATGAAACCTAGTCCTCCGCAACAGGTAACGGGTAGTGTTCCACAAAAATAGGCATAATTAGACATACCAATGTAGTAGAGGTAAAACATATTTCCACCTCGATAGAGGGAAACCATTGCTCCACGTTGTCAGGTAGTTGTGAACAAACCTCTTTCCTCATAGACCAATGTAGCAATTCAAATCCAAACGATGTTTAATGAACATCGTATTATTGTTGTTTAGCAAGAAATGGTGAATCTCAAACATGCATCTACTTCCCAACTAATATTCACCCAACAAAGAGGTTCCAATGTTCCTTAAGTACTAATGAGGTAACTTTTACCTTTTGCACAAAACATGCCACTAGTTCAAAGACAGGGTCTTCGTTCACAATTACCCCCTCAACAACAAGGTTCAATTAGTTGGTAACATTTCCCTATTCAACCTCAATAGGCATAATATAGTTATATTCCTCCATCTCAACCTCAAAATTCTTAAAATCAATATTACATATCCAATTTGAAGTAGAATATCACACCATAATACGTGCAATTTCAATAATCAAACCCTAATCCATGCATATGTATTCCTGGTCTATTCCCTAGCCAAACCAACATACCCTAACAAATACCTCCATCATACCCTAGTCAAAGGAATCCACTTATGACCACTCAACCATCTACTCATGGCAATAATCTACCTTAAACCAATGTTCCCTCTAGTTTTCTAGCCCAAGAACTACAACAGATGAAGGATGTGATTACTATCATACAAATGCGGAAACAAACCAAAAGTTTAAGTTGGATGACATGTGTTATTATCCATTTAACATGGAGTACTTGTAGATACCATTTCCTCTAGGATATGAACCACCAAAATTTGATAAATATAAGGGGAAAGGTGACCCCAAAGCCCATTTGACTTAGCTTTTTATTACATGCCAGCTAGTGGCATATAGTGACATATACCTTTTATTGTTTTTCCCAAGGAATTTAGTAGGATAAGCCTTTGAGTGGTTTTTAAAGTTTCCCAAGAATTTTATATTAGATTTTGATGATCTTTCAAACAAATTTGTGCAACACTTTTCATATAATCTCGAACATGAGATTTTATTGGTCGACTTGATACAAGTTATGCAAAAGGCCAATGAAAGTTTTTCAAGTTATCTATAGTGATGGAGAGCCCTTTGCAAGATGATTCACTCATAGTTTACTAGACAAATAATTAGCCACTGTGTTTACCAAAAACATGCATAATGAGATATCATCTAGAGCTACAATGTGTGCATACCTTTAAAGAGATTATTGACAAAGGTTTGTTGATCAAAGAAATCGTTATTAATAAAGGGATCATCAAGATTACTTCATTAAATTTGAATCAAGGTACCAATCAAGGAAATGTACAAAACCAACATCAAGTCTAAGCATAAATTTCACAATCAACATAGGCCAATAACAATGATAGACCAAAACAATTTAACCATAACAAAAATGTTGTTAAAAATAGAGTAATAGAGTCAAGACATGCCCAAATGGTGCAAACACCATCTGTTCAGCATATGCAGCCTTTGTAAATTACTCCTAACCCACAACCTTTTCATAAAATGCAGCAAGTGCAACAACCTAAGCCTACACAACAAATACAATAACCTTTATCATTATAAACCCCTCCTCCAAGGAGAACAGTGCCTACTCATCACATTTTTAGTGACCTTGGAGAACCTATTGAATCTATGTTTCACAAAATTACCATCACTAATATTATTAGCTGGCCTATATTAAAACATTATCCTAAATGCATTCCTCATCTTGATTGGTACCACCAAAATGAACTCTATGAATATCATCGAGTTAACGAACATGATTTGCATTGTGTGCAAATCAAACATCTGATTTAAAATATGTTGGATAATGGGGAAATAACATTGGATGGTGGTGCTTCCACTTCCAATCAAAACCTTAGAATCTATCAAAGCCCCTTTCCCCAACATAATAACCAACTGTAATATCAACAATAGTAACAATGACCAGTGCAACACCAACAATAATAGTTTTAATAACCAAGGCTGAACTAATAAAATCAATAAAATCACCAACAATATAACTAATATCATCCAAACAATAGACATAACCAAGGTTAGAATGGTAACAACCAACATACCTACCATGTAGTTGTAGATGACTACAACAGGGTTGTAGGTCATATTGCAAGAGGTCATGTTAACACCATCTGCTCAGCTTATGCAGCCTTTGTAAATTACTCCTAACCCACAACCTTTTCATAAAATGTAGTAAGTACAATAATCTAAGCCTACACAAAAAATACAATAACCTTTATCATTATAAACCCCTCCTCCAAGGAGAACAATGCCCACTCATCACATTTTTAGTGACCTTGGAGAACCTATTGAATCTATGTTTCACAAAATTACCACCGCTAATATGATTAGCTGGCCTATATTAAAACATTATCCTAAGGGCATTCCTTATCTTGATTGGTACCACTAAAATGAATTCTATGAATATCATCGAGTTAATGAACATAATTTGCATTGTGTGCAAATTAAACATCCGATTCAAAATATGTTGGAGAATGGGGAAATAACATTGGATGGTGGTGCTTCCACTTCCAATCAAAACCTTATAATCTATCAAAACTCCTTTTCCCAACATAATAACCAATTGTAATA
Organism: Torreya grandis; assembly: GCA_037957365.1. Lineage (NCBI taxonomy): Eukaryota > Viridiplantae > Streptophyta > Pinopsida > Cupressales > Taxaceae > Torreya > Torreya grandis. The sequence continues at coordinate 990,379 of JARHVA010003561.1, read as the reverse complement.
GCAACAACAATAACAACGACCAGTGTAACACCAATAATAATAGTTTTAATAACCAAGGCCAAACCAATAGAATCAATAAAATCACCAACAACAGAACTAATATCATCTAAACAATAGACATAACCAAGGTTAGAATGGTAACAACTAACAGACCTACCATGTAGTTACAGATGACTACAATAGGGTTGTAGGTCATATTTCAAGAGGTCATGTTAACACCATCGTCATCAATCTGAGACCAAATACCAATCAATCAAGACCTTTGTTAAATAATTCCTCTCCACCAATTCACATTGATACTCCTTCTTTGGCTTGGGATCGCATATAAGCATACCAACAAGTAAGGATTATTAATTTTGGACCCTATACCAATAACTCATCATTACCTCATTACCACATATAAGTGCACGAATAATCGAGACTTATCTTATCTAGTCCCCCACCATTACCATCATTTATTAGCAATCATGGTCTTGTATCTAATGCTGATTGTGCAATCATAACTCAGAGGTCAAAGATTACCATCCTACGCCCACAACCATCTACCAATTTTCCCATCACCTAACCAACCATTCAACCTTAGAATAAACCATTTAACACTAACCAAGAAAAAAGTTTGACATTGTGGAACAATTGCAAAATACAACACAAATCTCCATTTTAAATTTATTACATACGTTAACAATCCAAAAAAACATCCTACATGAGTTCCTTAGCCAATCCACTATTTCAAGTGACATATCCCTTGAAAAATTCCAAGCTTTGGTTGGACACTTAGCCCCATCCCAATAAGTCATTTTTAACCAAAGTGATATGTCATCCCTTGGCTTACTGCATAACAACCCCTTGTACATTGAAGTTTGCATAAAATAGCACAAAGTAAAATGTGTCCTTATAGATAATGGATCAGGTCTAAACATAGTGTCTATAAAACTCATCAAGCTTCTTGAGTACACGATGGTAGATCTTTAAGCTTAAATGATAACCATCAAAGCCTATGATAATGAGGAATGAGAATCACTAGACACCATCTATTTGTCAGTTATCCTTGGGCCCTTGAACCATGATACACTTTGCCATGTGTTAGATCTTGATTTGTCATACAATATGCTTTTAAGAAGACCTTGGTTACATGAAATTCATGCAATCCCATCAACATTGCACCAATGTATCAAGTTCTCCCATTCAAGTATGGAAGTTTGTATACCCATAGATTTGCATCCATATGAGCACTGTAAACACCTTAAGGCTGAGTTCAAGAGCTATAAGTACCATTTTGACATGAATCTAGTGGCCAAATAGGATAAGGGAAAGGAAATACTCCTTGATTTGCTAGAGGACAACTGCATTGATCCTAATACCCTTGATTCGCTTTCCCACATATCAACTCCTGAGATATCCAATCATTATACCATCTCACCTAATGGCCTAGGAAAATATTTGACCCATGATATCTTTCACATTGTAAACCTTCCATAGAACCCAAAGTCATTTAGAAGACCTAAGGCCAAACCACTTCATCTAGAATGGCAACAAAAGGGCAAAGGTAAAAAGTATAGTCCAATACCCATCATGTTTATACTAGCATCTGGATTAGAAAAGGACCCTCTCGATGGAGATGAATCATGGTTGTAAAATGACAAGTAGGCTGATTATTAAAAGAATGCAAAGTATCCTATTCTAAATAGGATCATGAAGAATCAAGAATATGAAGGAGGAGGACTCAAACATAATCAACAAAGAACACTTGAGCTAATTTTCATGACTAGATATAAAGGGCCCTATATACTTAGATTTAAACCACCTAGGGGTCACCCCATGTAACTTAATCATGTTGCATCACCATCGACTAGTGATGATGATGTTGGTAGTGAAGAAAATTCTAATCATAGCTTTTTTAATGACTTAGTCGAGACCAACTTGTTTAACCCTCATTCTTTTTGTACCCTTAGATAAGTCATTCATCACAACCCACTGCCATTATATTATCCCTAACTAATAGACTGGGACCAACAAGAATCCAATGTGTCAATTGATGAATTTCAAAATAATGAGGATTTCTATGATTTTTTAGGCCTTAGAGATAATATTCCATTGGGGGACCATAAATTAGGGTTCTCAATCAAGTTGGATCATGAAGCCTATTTTGGAGAACCGGTGAACACCCTTAGCCAAAAGCAAATAATTAAAACATTGAGGTCCCAAAATGAAAACCTCTTTGAGGCACTTTTTGACCAAGGAAAAAGTAAAGAAAATGGCTAGTCTAGTGGTGAAAACCTATTTTAGGCACCATTAGATGGGGGTGTTTAACCTTCTTCAAGTATAGCTGAAGAGACCACCAACAACAAACTTATTTATGAGTCTAATTTCAATTTTTAAGAATAACAAGATTTTTATCGAATCATTCATGACTTTCCAACAATTTTTTTACATGGTCACACCTCCCATTGGGGGACTCTAATTCATCATGCCTAGGGAAACTTGAAGATCCAGTCCTAATAAAGGACTCTAATGTTGCTAATTAGTTCAAATTGTTGCCCACTATCCTTGAAGATGGTTCAACCCTTCTAGTGGAGGACACAAAAAAGGTGAAAATTGGGTCCCTAGATGACCCAAAGTGGATCAAGCTAGGTGCATCCCTTACTAAGAAGGAATGTGAAGTCTTTATAGTCCTTTTAATGGAATTTATTGACATATTTGCATGGGCATATTCTGACAAACCAGGTTTGGACCCCACCTTGGATTTACACCACCTTGTGGTAAATCCTGATGCCAAACCAATAAAACAAAAGTTGCATAAGATGCATCCTCTCATTATTTTATTAGTGAAGAAAGAGTTGGAAAAACTCTTGGAAACAAGATGTATTCAATCTATCGACTATTCAGAGTGGATCTCCAATGTTGTGCTAGTCAGAAAAAATCTAGAAAGAATTAGAATCTATACTAATTTATACGATATAAACAAAGTTTGCCCTAAGGATGATTTCCCATTACAAAACATTGACATGATAGTCAAATCCATAGAGGTTTATGAAATGCTTTCATTAATGGATGGATTTTTACGGTATAACTAATTCAGAATAGCACTAGAAGACCAACACAAGACAATGTTCACTACATGGGGAACATTCTATTATCAGGTTATGCCATTTGGTCTTAAAAATGTAGGGGCCACCTATAAAAGATCCATGACCATCATATTTCACAATATGATATACATGCTATTATTGAAGACTATGTTGATGACATTCTTGGCAAATCAAAGATGAGGGTTGATCACCCAATAGTGCTATGTAGAATATTTGGAAGACTACGTGAGTACAAAGTCAAACTTAATCTTAAGAAGTGTGTCTTTGGAACCACTTCGAGCAAATTATTGTGCTTCATTATGTCTCATCAAGGCATGGAAGTCAATCCAGCCAAAATACAAGCCATAAAGAGATGCCACCACCAACTAATTTGAAGTAGCTCCACAGTTTCCAGGGCAAGATTCAGTCTATCCAATGCTTCATACTACAATTGGATGACAAATGCCATCCTTTTATGCATCTTCTAAAGAACGGAGTCACATTTCACTGGGATGATCACTACCAGATAACTTTTGAGTAGCTAAAGGACTATCTAGTGAGTCCACCTATTTTATTGCCTCTTATATCAAGAAAGCCATTGTTATTGTATCTATCTGTTACTAACAATGACAATGCCCTAGGGGCACTTTTGGCTCAACACGATGATAATGGATAAGAGCATATTATGTACTACTTAAACTATACATTAGTCACATATGAATATAATTATATGCCCATAGAAAAATCCTATTTAGCCATGGGCTTCATAGCTCAAAAATTGCACCACTACATGTTAAACAATAAAACCATGGTTATTTAAAAAGTAGATCTGCTCAAGTATCTACTATCTAAAATAGCTTTACAAGTCTGCATGGGCAAATGGATCATGCTTCTCAGTGAGTTTGACATTGAGTATGTCAACTAAAAATCAATTAAGGGGTAAGTTCTTATAGATCAACTTGTTGAAGCACCCCTTGCTAATACAAAGCCACTCACATTCCAATTTCTTGATGAATCCATAATGACCATCATTGACACAACTCTTGAGGAGCAACACTGGAAGCTATATTTTGATGGGTCATTCACAACACATGGATCGAGGGCATGCATTTTATTTATTACACCATAGGGAGATCTAATCCCTAAATCATTCAAGATCAACTTTCTTTGTACTAATAACATGGCTGAATATGAAGCACTTATTGCAAAACTTCAATAAGTAGTACGATGAAATATATCTCATCTCAAGGTTTATGGTGATTCTTAGTTAATCATCTATCAGGTTACAGACCACTTTCAGACCAAATATGACAAGTTGGTTTCATACACGGCCATGGTTGACACCCTTAAGTAATAAATTACTAACATTCAATTTGAGCATATACCAAGATCCAACAACAGAACCATAGATGCTATGGCTACTACTAGATCTTTGATTTAACAAATGGACACAACTAAAAAGTATCAGTTCCTTATTGAGAATTTTCTAGCACCAGCTCATGAACCTTCAACTATCATGATGAATTATGATGATATTGTTGGTCTTAGCTCTATCTAGTACTCATACCTTTACAACTACCTTCATAATCAAGTTATACCACCCGACCAATCTTGAAAGCAATTCAAAGCCTTCATCCACTGAACCACTTGTTATACCTTATTGTGATCAACCCTTTATCACCATAGTTTTGATAGAACTCTACTTCATTATTTAACTTCAATAGAATCTACATTAATGTTATGAGAAGTTCATGGAGTGTGTGGATCCCACACTAGTAGGGTAGTCCTATCCAAAAATATCTTACGTACTGGTTATTATTGGCCCATAATAGATGTAGATGCAGCTGCGTAGGTGAAAAAGTGTGATAATTTTCAATGGCATACCAATCGAATTTATGCCCTGACCAAGACTCTAAAACCAATGTTGACACCATGGCCATTTTCTACATGGGGCCTTAACCTCATTGGAAAGATTAGCCCCAACTCATCCGATGGCCATAAACATATCCTTATTGCCACCAAATACTTCCCTAAGTGGGTTGAAGTTATACCCCTCACTTATGTGACTGGAAAGCAAATTTCCAAGTTCATTTTCAACCATCTCATTTACTACTACGGTATCCCTTCCAACATTATATCTGATAATGAAGGATCATTCAAAAACAAGGATGTCAAAAAGCTATGTGCTAAATACAACATCAGACAACACTTTTCTATGGCATATTACCCTCAAGGTATTGGCTAAGCTAAAGCATCAAACAAAATAATTATTAATATTCTCAAAAAGATTGTCAGTAATGCCAGTCATGACTTGGACCTTCTGATATTTTACACCCTCTGAGTATATCATACCAATCACCATACACCCATAAGATCTAGTCCATATTCACTTGTTTATGATACTAAAGCCATTCTTCCCATGGAGGTTGAGTTGCCTTCTCTATGCATCTATTAAGCATGTCCTGGATGACAACTATCAAGTAACTTACATGCAAGAGCTAGAGGTACTTGATGAGAAATACATGGATGTGATGAATAATTTATAAGCCTATTAGAATTAACTTTAAGGCCATTACAATTGACACATGAAACATAGAGAATTTGAGCTTGGTGACATTGTCCTTAAAGAGAACCAAAAGAATACCATGGCTAAAAAAAAGCCTAAAGACAAGTTTAAACCCAACTAGATTGGTCATTTCATCATTATGACAAACTATGGAACATGAACATACAAGCTTGTCACACTAGATGGAAATGAACTTGATGAGCTGATGAACATTATCCACCTCAAGTGGTACTATGCTCAAGTGACTTGGTGTATTGTCTATAAGGACTATTCAAGTTGTATCATTTTATCAATCTTCTTCTTTGTACTTTACCATTTTTACCAACCTATCACTTTTTCCTATTGCATATCCATTCTACCATACCTTGCCCATCAATTGAGTTGATTTCTCCTACCCTACCTAGCCCTATGACCTTGGTTCCATTATTATTTTTAGCCAGAGGAATCAGATCCAGTTTCAACAGTTGTTTCACACATTCGAAACAAAGGTAGTATTTTGGAGCTGTAAGATAGAAGTTTGGTAATTGCATCTTTCATTTCTTATTTCATTCTCTCTCATTGTCTTGATACTAATTATAACCGCCTATGGTCAAATTAGTATCATTGATTTATGTTGTTGTATCCTAGTTATAACCACCTATGGACAAGCTAGGGGTGACATTTGTTTATCATGCCTTGACGTACCAACTAGCCATTTCCTATGCCATACTATGTCATTATACTAACTATGCCTATTTTGTTTGAATTGGTTGCTACACTAGTCAAATTCCTCTACTGTAAGGTGGAACTATAGTGACTTGGGGTCCCATCTTAGGAATATGTAGGTAGTGCTTGATACTTGTTGAGGTCAGCTCAGTCACTCAAAGCCATGCTCTCGCTATTTTATGAACAACCTAAGACACACTCTCACCATCTTAAGAGCAACCTAAGCCACACTCTCATCATTTTATGAGTAGCTTAAGCAATGTTCTCACCATTTTATGAGTTTGGACCATTTAGTGTCTCGTCATTCTCAATTGAGTTGAGATGCCTCGAAAATTCTAAACACATTTGTAAAATTGTTAGAAAAACCAAAAACATTGACTACTTGTTTGCCTTAAGGATTATGAGAACCCTTACTAAATTACAAGTAAATCCCTTGTCATTTAGTTTCCCCATCATTTTTGGCCTTTTATCCCATGCTTTCACCATTTTATGAGCTCATTCCTATTCTTCTATCTCATCCATCATGTTTGTTTTCACCAGTTATCATTTTCTTCCCATTTCTTGGGAGAACTACATTCAGCCTAAAGTTTTTGTTGGATATTACATCCATATAATTATGTAGGTAGTGTCCACTTGCCTAGTGCATATAGAGACAGCTTAGCCACCCCCTTCCTTTTCTTCTTTTCCCCTATCTTATTTATTTGTTAAGTTTTTGCCTATTTCTAGGGGCAATGTTCATTGCATTATTTATACTAACATTAGGACTAACTATTATTTATTTCTTTATTTATTTATTTGTTGTTTGTGTGCCTATTTGTTTGCTTTCAACACTATTGCCTTGATTCAATTTATATGCATTCATTGGGTGATTCCTTCCACACTTATACTTGGATCCATCTATATTCATACATTTACACTATCATCATGGTTTTTATCATTGGTTCATTATTTTCCCTTGAATATTGGATTACGTGAGTTAGTTCTTATGCATATTTTGGCCCAATCCTCATGGTGTTCTATCATGATGCCTACCATACAATGCTATAACAAAAATCAGCTTCAAGAAGTCTACTCAACAATGGCAACATCAACATCTCCTCGGCACTAGCATTAGTAACATCCAAAATAGAGTAATTAAATAATAAAATACTTTCAACCTTTGTTAGTTCATATGAGCATCTCCCTACTAGGGGGTTGTTCCAATTCATCATTACCCTCTGTGTCAAGTTATCATCATTATGAGCCAATCAATCATGTTTGCCATAATCAAGATCTAATGATCATAACCACCTATGGGCAAATCATTTTACACCATCCCACCTACATTTCTCAATTATTTTAGCTGTCTTTGGGAAAATCACTATGTTCTCACCAACTTTACCTTCTTTTTGCTCAAATAGGGGCATGTTTTTATCTTTTTTGTCTATCTTAATTGAGGCAGCTCCATCTTCTCAATGATTATAACTGCCTTTGGGAAAATCATTGTGTTATCATACCACGTTGCCACTATCAAGGTATCATGCTTATAACCACCTTTGGGCAAATGATTGTACACCATCCCACTTACATTATCAGTGATTTTGACTACTTTTTCAAAATTATTGTGTTCTCACCCCATCATTTTCATCTATTTGATCCTCTCATTTTGCTTCTTTCTTTTGAGGGATTGTTTACTAACCTATTGTACCAATCGTTCCCTCGAGGAGGCATCATATAGTTCAACCATTGCCATTAAATTTGTAGGCATACATGACCTTTTCATCCTTTTAAAATATGTTACTGTACCTATAGCTTATAATGGTTTCCCAAATAGGGGCAAACTGTAAACACCTAAAACTGGCCACCAATGACCTCCAACCAGGGTTTTGACCAATTTCTAACAAAATGCATAATTTGGCTTAAAATACTAAAATGCATTAAATAAGTTAAATTTTTCATATACATGTATCCATTTTGGCCAATGTATCCCTCAATAGGACAATGTATTTTATGATACAACTAACTTTGATTAGATCATTTTGAGTCAAAATGACATTTTTGCACCTAGGTGCTCTGGATTGTGTATGTAATAAAAAATGCATCATGTCCATAAATCAATCTTGGATCAAATGGGATAGAGCACACCTACACTTTTGATTAGGAAGCATATAATTGTTAAGCAGGAGTATGACCAATGTGAGGATCCGCTAGACCCGCTTAGGGGATCACTTGTCACAACACACCATGCAAGATAGGGTTCCAAAGCCTATAGTCTAGCACAATCACATAATAAACCTAAAAGAGTCCCATGATTTAATATTTCACTAATCTAATAACAAGAAAAGTAAATCTAATCTAGTGCACACCAAAGCTTGTGACACAAAGTGGGGGTTAAAAACAAAACAAATAAATAACTAAACTAAACATGTATATAAGACATATACTCATGCCAATGTATACAAAATCCTAATAAAGGGGAAAAGAAGAATACATATGATCTATCTATTTACTCTTACAAAGGAGGAATAAATTTAGTAATACTTATCTTTGAAGATGAACCCACCAAGCCTCAATCTCTCCTTTGGCCCAGGTGTTTCTCAAAAGATTATCATGGTATGTAAGGATAACTAAGATAAATAAGATCTAGGCCACATAACCTATCCAAGCATCTAAAAGACTTATCCACAATATGAGAACAAAGCTCCATAGAAAGTATTAAACCCTAAAGTTATATTCCCCAAGTAGAATGGTCAATAGGTAGATGTTCATTCTCACTTCTTCACTCTTATCAAATGGTGGTAAATGACCTTGTATATATAGTGGTAACTTTACCTAAAAACTTTTGGGAATGTCAACTATGTTAGGTTGACCTAGGTGACCTAGCACATTTTTGGGGATAACTCTGTAGGTATGTGCTAGGTTAGCGAAGAAGCCAACAAACCAAAAGAGAATAAAAGTCCCAAAATTATACTAGGTCAACCTGGTCGACCTAGCACAACTGACAAGTCAAAAGGGTGATAAGATAAAAAATAAAGGATAAAACACAATAAATGATGGGAATAGGTAGGACTAAGAAGAATAAGCTTGGGTTCAATGGTTTTAGAAGGCTAGAGTGTGGATTAAAAATGGTAAAAGGAACAACAATCTTACAAAGCATCGATGGTCTGCCCACCCCTTTCCTGGTGCACCCTTAAGGCATGCACTTAGAGAGATTGAGACTCAATAGGTTCCTGCAAGATACAATTTGTCAGTAATCAATAAAAGTTTAAAAAATATTATGTGTATATGTATGCCCCAACTGAAGCTCATCACATGTCATGTAAGTGCAACACGAGATGGTGTTTTAGAAGAAAACATGAGAACACACAATACTGATGATAATTATGGTGCAATAAGTAGAAAATAAGATAAATGAAAGAACTGTATTTAGATACACATACCTTTAACTTACCTTAGTGTCGTAGATAAAGAAGTAGACTACAAGAAAATGAAGGTGCCCAATGTAGAGTAACTAGACAAACCTGTAGAAGTTAGTTTAAAAAATAGCCAAAAATTGAAATTTTTAGAAGATAGGCATATGATAGTGGAAAATAATCTCTACGTCATCATGATTCTAATGTATTTTATGATTTGTAAAATGGATGAGCAGAAACAAAGATAGAGGCAAAACAAGGAATTTGCCTGAAAATAAATGAAAGAATTTGAATGTGAAAAAAGTGGTTTTAAATAGGGAAAAAGATAATTAATTTTTCATTTTGAATTATGAAAGAGAGAAAATAGATCTTTGAGACCAAACAAGGCTAGGATGGTGAGGGAATGACAAACTAGACAAGGACACCCAGAGGTGATACCAGGTGCACTACAGGTATGTAACTATGGATCTCAAACTAGTTTTTGAAATTTGTATTAAGTTAAGTGAATTTTTGATAAAATTTGTTTTTAATCATCTATATATGTCAACATTGAACACACTTAGATTCTAAGGTTAGTAAATAAGAAGATGGGAAACGGGTTGGAATGGTTTAGGAAGAAAATGAGAAAATGCACATTTTAGGTAAAATGTACTGGGTCAACACACTAAACATACTAGGTCAACCAAGTTGACCTAGTAGGTTAAAATAAGGTAAAATCCATATGGTCGACCCAATAGGTATGGGTTGACCGAGTGTAATTTGCAAGCTGAAAAGTTAAAACAAAGCGAAAAACTAGTCCGTAAGGGTTGAAATGAAAACTCAAAACTAGGGAGGGGAAAATAAGAGGGTTGATTTAGAATTTGAAGTCAACTATGACAAAAATAAGGAAATGTTGGTCAAACTAGGTTGACCAAGGAACCAAAATAAGCATGGAAAAGCATGTAAGAAGTTGAAAGAGGGTTAGAATGGCCTAAAATGACCAAAGGAAGGCAAATGGGACCAAGAAAGATAGAAATAGGATAAAATGATTAAAATGAATAAGGTAAAATAAATTAGGCTTGTTTTTAATTAAAATTATAAAAATAATGTGTAAAGAATGTATTGTGATTATACATGACATGGAAGAACTAATACATCCTTTGTTGTTTCTTAATTACAGAGATGACTGAGATTCTAGAGGTTAGTGGATGTGTATTGGTTATCAGATTTGTCAGAGAGATTAATAGATGGAGATCAATCTAGACTGGTAGCCATAGGTCTAGGAGGTATATCTAATATGTGAAGGATCCCCCTCAACACTAATTTGTTAGTCATATTCTTAGGATGCTAGGAACGGTTGACTAACACCTTCAGATGGGAGGTGGATGGGGATGTGATAGAAGTGGGTATCACATTAGAGGATGTCTATGCCATATTTGGGCTACCCATATCAAGAGCACTAGTGATTACAAGGATACCAGATAGCTTAGAGGAGAGGCAAGCCTTAGCCATGTGGGTTACAAGCTCAGAGAGGATATTGAGAGGATGGAGAGTCAGTATGGACAACATGTATATATAATAAATTTTGGACCTCTGGAAGGTGATGATAGGCCTTGTGATATAATGGGTGCTTTGTCACAATTCATATGGTAAAGTACCACTATTCATGGTAGCCTCTAGTAAGATGATGCTAGAAGAGGGAGTATTATATGATTTAGGCTCTGTCATCTAGGTCCAGCTCATTCATGATTTGTTTGAGATGCTGGTTAGAGGGTAGAAGACTATAGGACCGATCATACTATTGATAACATAGGTATATGAAATATTCCCCATGTATCGATTAACTAGGTTAACATATGGTTGATGATGAGTTATCTTGAGTGTGAAGATGACAGGAGGATCATGTAGTGTGGGTCATGCCCCACATGCTATCACTATAGTTGATGAGATGTGAAAACATCTTGTGGTAGTTGTATGGGTGCATAATAGCTACATGGGTGAGCTGGCACACAGTTACAACAACACTAGAGAGGAGAAAGGTGATTGGTCATTATGCATAGTGGAGAGAGCCATATCCAATGGTATGGGTGCCAAGGTAGATGGGTCTACCTCATCTGATGACATTAATACTAATGCTTGACTAGTGGGCTCAACATGTGAGGGAACCATGAGGGAAGTAGGGGTTTAAACCACTGATAGTGAGGCTGATACTGAGTCCATGTTGGGAGTGACCATGGATTGGTCAAGCATGACAAGTCATAGAATAGGAGGCATAAGAGGTAGTAATACCAGATGTACCACTACCAACTCTATTATGAGATGAGCAATGGTTATCGAGGACATGATAATGATGAAGATAGGAGAGATTGGAGACTATAAACATCCCAGATGATCCCATAAAAGCACCAAAGGAGATGATAGAGAGACCACTCAGATGGAGGCCAAGATGAATATGAGCCATGACAGCTAGGTTCAAGCTAAGAAGGTGACCTACCAAGGAGGTACTAGGAGACCACACAAATGGGGAGACTATGTTAGGTGTTCATGTATATGACGATATCATAGGAGTTGAGACACATATAGGTATGAAGATGGTTGAATTATTTCTTGAGTTTTTATTTGGTATTATAGAGATATAGATAGATATTCTGAGATATGAAAGTGATCTAATATCCATATGGTGTGATTTTTTAGGTGTACCTAAGGATGAGAAGTAGATATGGGGGTCCATGGTGAGGGAAGTACTCCATGACATCTTAGAAAAGACTCTACAACCATATGACCCCATGACACTAGAGGATTTTAATGTAACATCTACCCCAGCTCAGATGAGCTGGTTCAGATTAGTTGGTGAGGCAATGAGGTAGATACAAGTGTAGAGAGAGATGGTATAGACACTAATAGAGATGGGTATAGGTGAGAGATAGGCTTGATAAGCCTTGAAAGATGAGAGATTTATGCATTTAGAGATAATGACATAGATGACGTAGGCATATATAGTAATGTAGACTCAGGTAACTCAGGCACATATAATGACCTAGGCTAAGTTGGTGCAGGCATAAGTGCAGATAAGATGCCTATAAGGACAAGTAGAGGGATTGAGATCTCAGACTACCTCATTATAGTGTGGCTAGATCATGAGATAGATAGGGTGGAGCTCAGCCCTAGAGTTGAGGCTTCGTATATGGTTATATGTTGTATCAAACCTATGGTATATATATGATGTATCATTTTTGGCTTATTGGTGTTGGTTGTGTATGTTGTCTTTATGGTGGTTGTGTTTGTTTATTATGGTTGAGGCTATGGATGCTTTGGATATATTTATTTCTAGCACATGTATTTATCTTTGTTGTATATGCTATAGGAAATATATGTGGTGTGGTTTATTTTCTAGCATTATGGAGTACACATGCACGATTAAAAAGAAACAAGTGAAAAAGGACATGGAAAAATATAATCAATCAAATAAATGTACTACACACTAGTTCAAGTTGGGAAATGTGTAATAACAAAAAATGACAAAGTAAAATAATCCAAAAAAATGGCAAACAAAATGGTAAAAGGGGATTTGTTTTTAAACCAATGTAAAAGATTTTTGTACCAAATTAAAACAAGTAAAATCATACTAAATATCACGTTGGAAAGTATGACAAATAATTTAATAAAATGAAATATATGTAAAAGGGCACAAATGGTAATAAAAATAAATAAAAAATTAAGTCAATCAATTATACTATTTCAAAATGGGAAGTACAAAAAAAAAGAAAACTTGCAAAAGTTTGGTCTTAAATTTATCATAGTAATTCAAGCTGGGAAGTATGAGAAATTCAAGAAGTAGTTGTAATCTTACATGCACTCAAAAAATAAGAAATACAAGGTGAAAAAAAAATGAAGTTAGCATAAAACATACTAAATATCAAGATGGGAAGTATGTCAATGACATGTAACCTCATAAGTAATTGAATCTTATCTCATATTTGACACATGTAATTTGAATAGTGACATGTTTATTGGAATTTTTTTTGAGGGCCAGGTCCTATCCATGGTCTTACACTGCAACTCATAAAAGAAAAACTCAAGGGGATTCTAAAATAGTATTTCCAAGTAGAAGGATAAGGTAATGGTAAATCAAAGATGTGGGTAATAGGATGGAAAAGGTGGTAATTTTTGAGGGATGTTGGGTCCTATCTATGGTCTTACAAAGAAACTCACAAATGAATTCCCATGGGGAGTGATCAGTATGCAAAACAATATTTCCCAAGAGGAAATATGAAGGAAAAGGAATGAACAAGGGAGTGCAAGAATCAAGACTAAGGTGTCTTATGAGAAGACCTTAGGAGGCAAGAGGCATACTAAGGACATGAAAAGACACTAAGGGACTAGTGGTTGTCTATGTACAAAGGAAACCCACTTGCTATAGACACAAAGCTTTGTAGGCAAATAAGTGTGCTACTAAGATCAACTCAAGATAGTATATTGGTATAAGAAAAATTAAAATGGACCTACCTTCCCATGACATGTTCCCCACTCCTCTAAACCCCTTACAGAGTCATCAGTCTACTATGAAGATTGGGTACTTATGTGAGAAAGTAGGTAGCACTATTTAAAAAAAAAAAAAATTATCCTCTTCTAATCTACTGGCCTACCACACCCCAAAGGACCTTAGTTCTACTGTGAGGCAAATTGTGGAGTTTGAACTTTGACCAGAAGAAGGAGATGTGCTTTGAATCACATCTTTTAGTGTGATTATAATTTTAAGAATATTCAATATTTTTGCCTTTTGATATCATTGCCTTTTATTTGAATGATTTGGCTTTTAACTTTATTTTGAAGGATTTTTAAGATTCCTCCTCCATATAGATTTGGAATGACTAATCATGAGAGATATAGTGATACACATGAATGATATGTAGGCTAAGGCTAAATAAAGCTAAGTAACCCAAGATAAAAGACTGACTAGAGCACTTAGGATTGACAATGAACTGAGCATGTGATCTCAAGTCTCAATAGTGTATATGCTTAGTTTACATAAAAAAGAAGGGAAAAAGGAGATCCAAAGAAGTACTGGTGAAAGGAAATAGTAATGAGAAAGATTGCTTCTAATTGATCACATGGTAATAGGAGATAGTAACCAAAGGGGAGAGGGTAGATATAACCAAGTCACCATGACAGCTATCCGTGAAAAATAAAGATAAGAAAGCAAACAATCATGAAGATACAAGGGAAGAGTTTTGAGAAAAAATCTAAAAGAGAAGAAAGCAATGATAAGGGAAAAAGATAGCAATGATAAGGAAAAGACAAGTATATGAAAAAATAAAAATAATAACATAATTTAACTATGGTACAACAAGAAGGAGAAATATGATATAAGATAAGAATGAATTTGACATAGTGTCAATTGATATAATCAAAATATAAATAAGATTGGATCACACATCCAATCCAAATAAAAATGAGAAAGTATCATACATGTGCTCATAAATAATATTAAATCTATCCACACACATTATCTAATACATCGGATAAGTCTTTATGAAGTTGTAATCAAATTGCTGCTAAGATCTCATCAATCTTCAGTGAATACTGGGCAAATACTTCTCTTATGATTTCCTCAACTAAAAAAGTATGAATGCTCAAAGGATCATGTTGAGGAAGAAAATTAGGCTAAGACTAGCTAGGAGAATGCATGGAAACAAGATCTACAGGGGAAGCATGAATCTCAGGTGGAGAAGGAACCATGGGTGAATGACTCATGGGTGGAGAAGGATCCACAAGTGAGGAAGGGACCATAAAAGAAGGAATCACAAGATGTGGAACCATGGGAGAAGAAGGAAGAGCCTTCTTATAGGAATAACCCATGGGAGGAGTGGTAGAAGGTCCATGAATGGCTATAAGGTGATCTCTAAGATGTTGTTGAAGAATGTGGCAATGATTGGTATGATGCATATCACATACGTGCCATAGACAATATACCTCACCATACTTAGGTAGATATTTAGGAAGTAATTTTGAGAGAGGTATGGATTTATCTGATGATGAGGAAGGACACAAGGTATCAAGATATTATCATAACTGATGACAATGGGTAGAAGAGTGATTATCTATCTTATGGAAGCAATAGATACACTTGTGAGTGTTTTAGGAGCACTCATGAAAAGAAGTGAAATAGGAGTGGAAGCAGCTAAAGAGGTCTCATCAGCCCATTTGGTAGGCAAAGGAGCCTTCTTAGGCAACAAAAGCAAATTATCATTAAGGGAGGGTGATGATGGGGAAGGAGTGGAACTAAGCACAATAAGGGGAACACTAGGAGGAGAAGTAGGAAGAGGCTCATCAACATGAGGAGAGGAAACAAGCTCGACTAGAGTGGAAAAAAGAATGGGATTAACTATAGTGGCAATGAATAATCTTGGCATCATAGGCCTAGACAAGGCCACCTAAAAGAGGATCATCTAAAGAATAACCATCATCATAATATGGAGTATGAAGATAGATGACATAGGTTGGGATGATCTTGTCATTGGAGGAAGCTTGGTGAATAGAGTGCCTAGTCTTGGTTAAGACTATAGGAATGTCATCACAAGGAAGCTTGCAAGAATGAGGATATAAGGAAGAAAAAAGCTATGAGATGAGATGAAGTGAGAGATCAAAAGTATTGATCTTTAAGTTAATTTCATTGGGTTCATCATCATCAAAGTCTAAAAGGTTGGGAAGAATGTTACCAATGAGCTCAAGATGCCCATTATAACCTCTAGTTGAGTTGATAGGAAAGTGGAAATGCTACGACTCATGAAATGGAATACTAGGTAAAGGTTCAAGAGTAGGAATCTTAAATACACCATAATCTTGGAATTGTTCAAAATTCCAAGGGTTAGTTTCTCCTTGAATCTTGTAAATGGCTCCATTATGAGGAAATTTTATGCATTGGCAAGCGAAAGATGCGATGGCTCGCAGACGATGAGTCCATGGCCTACCAAGCAAGATGTTATGCAAAAGGGGAAAGTTGAAGATCATCACCTTCACATGAATGATGATAGGTGGGATGGTAATGGGAAGCCAAACACACCCTAATAGAGGCACTTTCCTTCTATCATATCCTTGGAATGTACTATGTGTAGACTTAAGATTACATTTAAAATACTCAAGAGTCTTAATGAAAACAAGGGAGGTGACACATGTGCCATAACCCTTGTCAATCAAGGCTTTCTTAACTTGGATATCACTTATTTATATGCTAATAAATAATGGAGGATCAGCTGCATGAAGCAGAATCTCATCCAAAATCATAGATGTGATAGGAAATCCTAAAGAAAGAGAAGCGTCAAGAGTTTCATCAACATTAATGGACATCTTTTCACATTGCTGTAATATACTATCCTCTGATCTAGATAAAGTAGCCTCTCATCCTATTAGAGGAGGGTGAGGGATATTCATCTTGAATAAGAGTTGCATGAGGTAGTTTCTATGATGTAGATATGTCCTCATGAGTTCAAGGAAAGGGATTTGGGATGGAAGATTAGTAAGTTTCATAATGGGATCCCACTCATCATAAGCCATAAGGAGATTGTTAGATATAGGTGCGTAATGATTAAGAAGGTCTTCAAAAGGTAGATCTAAAGAGCATTAAAATTTATGTTGATAAGAATGAGAAGGTCGAGAAGAACGTTGTAAATTGTTTGGTGATGAAGAAGTAGCTGGTTTAGATTGATCTTGAAATTTGGAAGAAAAAGTGTTAGTAGAACTTATATTATCATTAGTATTAGAAGATGGTGGGATATAAGTAGAAATGGTATGAGATGTGTCATCCAAGGGATAATCATAAATCAGATCATGAAAAGAAATAAAATCTTCTTGCCCCAACTCATTTAAATGAGTTGGAGAAGAATCTTGGATAACATGATATGTCTTATAAGAAGGAGGAGTGTAGATAGGTTGTGAATCAATGAAATCTACCTCTCTTCACATATTGGTAATTCTAACCACATTCTCTTTAGAATTTGGCTCAACAAGACTCTCAACATTATTGGTAGAAGAAGTGGGTTTGTCTTGACTTTCTTGGACTGGTTAATGATTAGGTAAGGGGTCTTTATAGATAGCTAAATGAACATTTGTTTGATTTAAGGCTTGAGTTTTATATTGTGATTTATAGTCTTTGAAAATAACCTCATAAGCTTATTGATGCTTATGAATAATGGAATCAAGATCAAAATTTGGGCCAAGAAGAAATTTCATGGCTAAATTATGGAGTTGTCTACAAGTCTCCTGAGAGTCACCCCAGCTAGCATGAAACCAACAAACCTTATTAGGATCTTATCATGATTTTATAGGTCAAGTAGGGTCAAGCTCTTAAGGGAGAGGCCTAGGTAGACATTTAAGAAATTTGATCGAGGATAAAGGCTTATAGACATTAATGTTGCTTGTTGTGAAATGAGGATTAGTAAATTATTAAGGAGCTGGTTCTGAAAAAGGGGTAGGAATGACAGCTTGAACATTGTGAATGGTGTCATAAGAATCATAACACCATCATTGGTAATATTGTAGTTTTTGTTCTTAAATAATAGGTGAGGGCCCATGGAAGGTTGGGGCAACTCGAATGGCATATGATGAAATCTTGTCATTTGGCTTGACCGATAGCTTCTTCTAAGGTACATGGAGAAAGAGTATGGACTCGATATTGTAATTTAGGAAATAAAACATTTGTAAGGAGATGAAAGAGATTATCATCTAACATGTTATGTTCACATTTATTTGATAAAGTCTTCCATCGATTAATAAAGGCTTGGGAAGTTTCATTTTCATTTTATTTGCAATTGATGAAATGGACCAAAGTATTTTTTTGGAATATCACTAGTTTGAAATTCTTGAACTAAAGCATTTACTAAGTCCTCCAAACTAGTGATAGAGTGCATTCTAAGTTGATTGTACCAATCTAAGGCATCACCTATGAGGGTTTTGGCTAAGAGTTTAGTAGCGATAAAGGTATTTAACTTGACCCAATCCTTGTAAAGATTTCTAAATGTCTTGAGGTAAAGGGTAGGATCAGTTGATCCATTGTAAGAAATTGTAGGTGTTATACCTCTAATGTTAATGTTAACAATTTGGGTGGCAAGAGCTTCATTTTGTAAATGCTCGATGACTTTGTTGACTAATGGAGGTTGAGGAATGAGATTACCTTGAGAATCTCAAAGAGGAGGAGGAGGAACACTTTGGTTATGTGTGGCCCAAGCCATTGGTTGAGGATTGGATTTAAGATTAAAAAGGTGGTTATGTATTCACATCATTTGATTCATATTATGAGTGTGGAATGTGTTCATTTTATTGAGAGTTTGTAATAATAGTTGATGATTTTGATTAGTGTTATTAGAAGTAGTATTAGTGTTTGTGTTGGTATTAGTGGCTTGGGTACCACTATTATCATTAATATGAGCTTGAGAAGAGCTATGAGAATTTGAGGCACTAGTGGAAAAAATTTCTTGTGAAGCAAAAGATGGACTAGTAAATGGCTAAGAAGAAGAATCACTAGAAGCATGAGTGCCTCACATAGCAAATGAAGAACTAGTGGAAGGATTAAGGATAGTGGATCTTATGAGAGGCCCACTAGAGATAAAACCTGCCATGCTAGTTGAGATACTAGGCATGGAGGTGTAATAAGTTAAAGAAAAATATGTCATAGCATAAGAAGGAGTCAATATTTAAGTAAGAGGTTGAGAATCAAAGGAATCAATACCCCCAAATCTAGTTGAGAAAGTGGGAGTAGGAGAATGAGGTTCTTCAACTTGACATCTAATCATGAGGTTATAAATGGTGGAAGAATCCTTCCCTCTATGTTGAGAGAATTCCATGATAAATAAAATCATTTCAAGAGTATATTCTAACTCAAGCTGATCCTCTAATAGAAGAGGAGGGTTTTGCTGTAAACAGGTATGAGGAGGGGTCCCATAGTCCATCATGTGGGTTACAATATGAACATTACTAGCATTTATGAAAAGATCCCTACTTTGTCTATGAGAGACCCTATTAGGATTGGTAAATTCCATCATGTATATTAAATTAACTTCAGAGTTATCATTAAATAGAAAGTCCATGATGAAAGGAAAAAAGACAAGATGAGAAAGTAAAGGATCAAAAAGTGATTGACAATAGTACTAGGTCGACCTAGTCAATTTAGTGCAAAATAGGGACTATAAAATTGTATTGGGTCCATAGGATTGACCCATTTCAGTGAACAATGACTGAAAAAAAAGGTAAAGGTGCTGCAAACAACACTAGGTTGATAAAGTCAACCTAGCATAATGTACAGGTGCTGAAAAAGATACTAGGTTGACACGGTCAACCTAACATAGCAAATAAAAAAGACAAGAAAGTTGTTAATAAGCTATGAATTGAAGTAAGAAAATTATAAGTAATGTAATAAGGTAGTAAGTAATGAAAGGGAAACAAACATTCAATTGAATTGATGTTATCCAATCCAATTGATGCACACAAAGTAAAATCTTGCACTAACGTTGGCCAATACAAGATTTTACACACACAATTGATTAAGGAGCAAGCAAACAACTTAAAAGAAAAGCTAGCTACTTGGTCAAATTAGAATGTTGATTATATTATTAAGATTGATTTTAAGTGTGAAAGGAAGTTGGCTATAAGTAAGGTACTAGCTATTAATCTAAGGATAGTTTCAGGTAAGTTTAAGATGAAAGGGAATGTAGTGGAAATGATACAAGCTTGGTATTGGGGCTTACCCACTCACTTCACACACAAAAACGATAAGGGTGTCAGGTGCTTAGCCAAAATATACCATTAACCACACTTTATACTTGACTAGAGCATCATGTTGGCTTCCCCCTTGGTGATGAAATCCAAGTAGGTTGGCTTGGGTAGTCAAATTTTTAAATGCTTATTGATGTTTATGTGGTTTAGTCGTGTGTGCAAAAGAATAGAAATAGTGCAACTAAATGATTAATTGAAAACCATTTAATTAGACTATGTGATATATTATAAGCATGAAAACAACTGAAAAGAAAGATGTGATTAACATATATGGTTAATTACAACTTTAAAATAAGGTATAGTTGAGAAACTATATAGACAATCATAAAAAATAGGATCAACAGGGTCAAACTTGTACTATGGAAGCAAAGTTTGAGAATGAACTAGGTCAGTCATGTCAACATAGTTATTTCAAGACACACAAAACACATAACTAGGTCTACATGGTCAACTTAGTTGACTATGCAGGGGCAATTTTAAAGACTGCAAATTGTGAAAGGAAAGTACAAATAGAAAGATACAGAGAAGTAGAAACTCCCCTGAGTGGTTTAGAAATGAAAATAGAGAAGATTGATGATCAAGAACCTTGGGGAAAATTATCAAAATTCTATAAACTAGGTCGAGATGGTTGACCAAGCAAGATAGAAAATTGTTGAAAAAGTGCTAAAAATGCACTAGGTTGACCTGGTTGACTTAGTTGATTGAATAATAAGTCTAAAAATTGACAAAAACTATACTAGGTCTAAATGATCGATCTAGTTATTTGAACATAATTTTGCAAGTTTTGAAACTTGTATTGTGTTGAGCTGGTTGAGCTAATTACCTATTATTGAAAACCTATGCACATAGATAAATAAATTGGGTCGATAGGGTCAATCTAGCATAGTAAATATATGATAAAAATAATGATGAATAGAAATGAAAGAAATCCTGCAAGGGTTTGATTCATGTCGTGTTCACTAGAATGTATGCAATCATAAATGCATCATGTCCATAAATCAATCCTATATCATATGGGATAGAACACACATACACTTCTAATTTGGGAGCATACAATTATTAAGCAAGAGCATGACCAATGTAAGGATCCATTAGACCCTATTAGGGGATCACTTGTCACAACACACCATGTGAGATAGGGTTCCAAAGCTTATAATATAACACAATCGCATATAACCCTAAAATATTCCTATGATTTAATATTTCACTAATCCAATAACAAGAAAAGTAAATCTAATCTAGTTCACACTAAAGCTTCTAGCACAAAGTGGGGGTTAAAAACAAAATAAATAAACAACTAAACTAAACATATATAGAAGACATATACTCACGTCAATGTATATAGAATCTTAATACATGAAAGAGAAGAATACATATGCTCTATCTATCTACTCTTACAAAGGAGGAATAAAGTTATGAATACTTACCTTTGAAGATGAACCCATCAAACCTCAATCTCTCCATTGGCCAAGGTGCTTCACAAGATATTATCATGGTATGTAAGGCTAACTAAGATAAATCAGCTCTAGGCTACACAACCTATCTAAGCATCTAAAAGACTTATCCACAAGATGATATTGGAGCTTCAAAGAAAGTATTGAACCCGAAAGATTTATTCCCCAAGTAGACTAGTCAATAGGTAGATGGTCATTCACACTTCTTTTCTTAATTCTTCCCTCTTATCAAATGGTGGTAAATGATCTTGTATATATAGTAGTAACTTGCCCTAAATTTTTTTGGGAATGTCGACTATGCTAGGTCGATCTAGTTGACCTAGCATGTTTTCAGGGCTAACTCTCTAGGTATGTCCTAGGTCAGCCAAGAGGCAAAAAACCAAAAGAGAGCAAAAGTCCCAAAACTATACTAGGTCAACCTAGCACAACCAATAGGTCAAAAGGGTGTTGAGGCAAGAAATAAAGGATAAAACACAACAAATCATGAGAATAGATAGGACTAAAAAGAATAAGCTTGGGTTCAATGGTTTTAGGAGGCTAGAGTGTGGATGGAAAGTGGAAAAAGGAACAAAAATCTTATGAAGCACTAATGGTCTACCCACCCCTTTCTTGGTGCACCCCTTAAGGCATGCACTCAGAAAGATTGAGACTCGACAAGTTCTTACAAGATATAAAGTGTTAGTAATCAATAAAAGTTTAAAAAATAATGTGTATACATATTGCTCTTTTCTACCAAATTTATTGTATGAGACATGTGCCTTTATTATTTTGTGTTGGCAACATCCTAAATGGGATAATGGTTCCAACACATCTACATCGCCTTTCAATTCCAATCCATTCAAATTTTGAGCCAATAATACGACATTTTGACTAATTTATTCACTAATTGCCAAGATTTGCACCAAAAATGATAACATCATGTTTAAGGCTAATTAATCTGAATCTTGAGCCTAATTAATAATTCCATGAAGCTTTTTGAATATTTCATTTTGGAAATTGATTATGAGTTTTTGCATCATCAAGTGACATCATTTTTTTTGGGAAGGCATCCCTAGGCCATAAATGCAACAAATATCTGATTAAGCCCTCCCATGCCTCTCTATCCCAACTATTTATGAGGGCATTTATTTTTTTTGGCCTTCAAAATTTAATGGATTCTTAGCCACACATATTCATCTTGATATGGATGATTTAGGTTTATTCTGATCATTTCCAAAAACCTATAAATAAAATGCCTCACACTCGTAATTTTAAGCTCTTTTGGTGTAAAGTTATAATTCTAAAAATCTCTCTCAATCCATTGATGTAGTGTTATCATGCCCAATTGTTGAGCCAAGCCAAAGCCATCACAAAGCCATTGGTGTCAAGGAGAAAGGGAGATAGCCAAGCCTCCTTTGATGAAGACTCATTGAGTAAAAGCCAAGCAAGCCACTTCAAAAGGCCATTTGGAGCATCCAAGGAAGGTGAAAGGTCATTTGTATTTTGCATTCTAGTTGTGTTTTCCATTTAGAATTGTTATTATGCTCCCCCCTTGAGATAAGATCAAGGTGTTAGCTATTAGTGTGTTCTTTTAGATTTTAATTTCATACACTATACTAATCTCCCCTTATTGCAATCCTATGTTCACAGTAATCCTATAATAGATAAATCAATTAAGCGACCCGCTTATATTATATCTCCTAAAATACAAGTGGAAAAAAATACAAAGAGAAAATATGGATACAAAAAGATAATTTTGAACAAAAAAGGATTCAAGAGGCAAAATTAGAATAATTAAGATGAAAAAAAGAACAAGATGAATAAGTAAGATTGTAAAAATAATAATTCCCAAGAGAAAAGTTGCAAGAACAAATCCAAGATAAGAAAATAAACATCATTTTGAAAAAATTTCTTATGAGCAAATTTCCAAAGAATTTTTTCCTTACGAAGACTAATGATACAAATATGGTTGCTAAGGAATCAGACATTATATTTACTTCATACATAAAGAAAAAAGATATAGTTAAAACACAAATTACTTATTTTTCTATGTTCAACCAATAAAACATGATAATATTTATTTCAAAATAAGACACAATATCCAAACAATGTTGCACATACTCAAAAAGTAACTCCAATCTATGGTGCAATAAGTTTCTCTCACACAAATATAAAAGATAACCAAAATGGCATATCACAATTTCGATCACAACCCAAGAAGTTAAGTCTCTCCTATGTTAATGATTACATTGATGATTATGATATTAATACTAAAGAATATTGGTATGATCTTGATGATACATGACATATACATAAGCATCTGCTTGACAAGATCCTTGCCTTATAGTTACTTACACTTTCCTTTTTCCATAGATATTTTCTTTCACTTGATTTCCAATTATTATATCCCAAATTCACTAGCATTCTTATACCCCTTTATTTTATTTCTCATTTTGGGGAACTTGCCTTCTTCATCTTCAAAACTAATTCAAATAATCTAAACAAATTATTTCGATGGAATTTTGCTTCTTTAGTATTACTATAACTCTCATTTTACTTTTAGGATCATAATTTTCTCTTGCCCATGAGTAACATGTACATTCTTAGTTCCCTTTTCTATTATTCATTTACAAATACATTGGGGGCATGTGGCTTGCCTCCTCCTTATCACTTTATGCGTTTAGCACCTTATTGTGAATTGTTTGAATCCCTCCCTTTTCCACTATTTTTGAAGCCTTGCTTCATATCACTTTGCTCTTTAATTTTAATAGTTTGAAAATTCTAAAAAAATAAAATATGGCACAAATTAAAAACTATTCAAACATGTCAAAATTCTTAAATCTTTTATATATATATATATTCAAAAGCAAGACCTAAAAAACATCTTCAATTGTTGATAGCTTACTTCTTACCATATGTTGTTTATTTTATATTAGATGCATATTTCATTTTTTTGAAAACACACTACTTTTCACATAGTATGAGTGTGATACATGACATACTTTTACATGATTTTTATTTTAGGCTTCCCTTATTACCTAACAACCTTGATAAGTTGGGGGTATTTGTTCATTTTTTGTGAAGAAATTTAACAATTTTTATTAGTACATAACCTTTCTACCATGATGAGATATATATCTTACATATGTTTACCACTCACTCATATTATACATGTGTTAAATGAAAATGTTAATTGTTAGCAATGAGATGGATTCATATGGTTGATATAGACTAATTTCATTTGTACTATGCTCCTTTCTTACTTTATTGCAAGATATGTTATAACATTCTTGCCTATTATGTGTGGCCCTTGGCCTTGTATGTGAAAATTCTTGCCTATATGGAATTATTATGTCATTTGTGTGTGGCCCTTGGCCTTATATGTTTTTGTGATGTTATTATATCCCTTGTATGCAGCCTTTGTGCCTTAGGTGTGCTATTTTATGCAAATTTGTGTGACTTTAATTGTATGTTCATTACTTATTATATGGTGTCATGATTCATATCATGCATCATTTCCACTTTTTTCCTTCTGCCATGATACCTAACATGCACATGTTGCTCATGTGTTTTAATGTTATATCAATCTAACACATGTTTCATATATAAATTCAATGTTATATTAAATAATATTATTTAATAATTCAAAGTGCTATTACATGATTCTGTCTCTCACATATGTTTTATTTTGAGATAAATGACTTGAAAACTATGTCTTTCATCTCAAAAGGAGGGACACCACAATGGGTTTATTTTGAGAATTCAAGCCTCATGAGAAAATTACATATTTAAAGCACAAATTACAACATGATTCATAATTTTCAAATTATGGGATCATGTGACATGCATATGCACTCATTCTTACATTTACAAGTGGAAAGTTTCAAACAATAACAAATTTGAGTAGTTTCAAAGTTTAAATGTAAATTCAATATCAAATCGATATAGGAAATGAGGCATGATTTTCATTAATGTTCAAATTACTATATGACAATTTAAAAATTTCTCATGTTCAAAAGTTTTAAAGTTGCAAAGTTTAAAATATAATACACATTTATCTATAGTCATGTGATTCATCTTCAAGTTGCAAGTGGGCCACATTAGAGTATAATGACACTCAATGTCTATGGTTTCACTTGTTTTATGTAATGAGCTACATTTGATATTTCTACCCTTCAATTATTTTACAAAGTAGCCTACACAGTCAAATGAGAGCTGGAACATACAATTTTTCCAACTCAAGAGCATTCTAAAGTTTTTAAATTAAGACTTAATCACTCCCAATTCACCACAAGTTCAACATTTATTCAAATGCCTCAACAAGGGGGTAAGAAATTCTCCACTTTCAAGTTACATGGAAATTAGATTGCATACTTTTTCAGGTGTATACTTTCCTCACTCTCTTTTAAAAAATTCAAATTTCAACTTTTAAATATGGACAATAACTACTTTCAATGGTATTGTTGTAAGTTTCACATTAAGACATCTTGCATGATCAAGATTCACATCTAAAGACAAAGTGTATATGTAGGTTCACATCTACTCTACTCTAATAATTTTACATTGTTGCAAAACTTGAATAAAGTGGGGGAAAATATAGACACATAAATTTAATCATTAAGTGCTTGACAATGTTTATTCTGTATATCCTTACCTTAGTTTATTCACCATTTCTCTAACTCATAACCTATTATAGAGCCTTCACTATCTTATAAACATTTAAAATATCATACAAACATCCCTATTCAACCTATAATTTCTTGTTATACCTTTTCCAATAGTCTCTGTCCTTCTAGGATAAAACCATGCTAGGTCAGATAGCGTTGCATTGCAGCCTTGTCCACTAGTGCAACATTATCCCTCACACTCCAAAGGTTAATTTTTCAAATTGAGACATTTCAAAATGGCTCTCATATAGTTTTTTTAAGGTAGATTAGCATAAATATTCCAAATATTCCCCTAAAAATCACATCAAGGCAATCACTTGAACATTACTTAGCAAGCTGATTTTAAATTACTACACATGGAGCAAAAGAACACTATTTCTTCCAATTTCAACTAGACTACATTTTAATAGTTGCATGCAAAGTTTGAATATCATTTATTGTAGGTTAAGGGCATCCATTGTTAAGAATTTCAATTTCAATAGTTTATCTTTGTTCATTTGAGTTCATTCAATTCAAAAATAGATTAAACATAAATACAGTAACATTGAGGAAAACTTAAAAGAAATGAATATATGTAATGATCATAGGTGAATCAAAATGTAATTATACTTTATTTGTGATAGTATCCAAGAGCTTCTCCATGATATTGATCAAATAATTAATGCCATATACATTTTTGATATTTTTGAAGAGGCAAATATAGTTGTACATTTTTGATTGAGTCAAGCCTAAGGCATACAAACTATGACAACTGTATGGTATTGAATGCGATTGAGTCATCTCAATAATAATTGTGACATAACACACACACACACACACACTAGAAAATGTGAAATAAATATTTTTTAATATGAAGACTTTAGAGTGTTGAACTTAACAGTGCATTGATTTTCATTGCTAGTGAAATCTGAGGGGTTTATTATTGGCATTATTGCAAACATCAAGTGTTTTGGAGTGGCTAATAACATATTAAAGCTATCCACCAATCACAATACAAATAAATGATCTTTTAAATATTTTTTGTTAAAAAATGTGTAAGTTTTAATTTTTAAACATTAAAAATACATTGATTTGAAAAAAATACAAATAATTGATTGGCTAAAATAAAAAAGTAAAAAAAGTTTATTCACTAACTAAAAACCGAATCCTATATTGTGTGGCCATGGTAGGAGTAAAAATGTCTATGGTGTTTCAACTTAGTTTATTTGATTTGCATCCATTTTCTCACATTTATTGCCTCTTTCAACTTGATTTTACCTATGTTTAGTAGCCCTAGCCTCCTTTGTGTCATGTCAGCTTGTAACTCTTTTTTACCTTCCAAGGCTATGACACCAAAACTTTAGCCAGAGGCAAGTGGACAACCACCATTGGATAAAGTGGTAAATTTTTCTTGCTTATAGTGGTGGTTTTCTAATTTCAACTTTAGGGTTAAGCAAGAGGTTAAACCTCATTCATGAATAAATTCTCTCATCTTTGACACAATGTTTTTCAGTTCAGGTCTTTCATGTTTCACATAACAAGCTCATATGCACCTTCTAAACTTATAGATGCACATGTTTTTTATGTTTTAATGTAATTGAAACGTTGTAAAAATAACCTGTTCTCTATTCCTAATGACATATAACCTCATTCTTACTGTTTAAATGCTTATTGATAGTTTAGATGTTTAGTCAGTTATTTAGAGTGTGGATTTATTGGTTTTGTGAGTCTTTTAAAGCATATACAACACATCGCTCATGGATGTTATGCTCTAACGATGCTTTACTTCATTATATTTATTCAACCTTGGTTTATCATCACAAGTTTGACATTTCAAGGTTTATTTAGTTCATTTTTAAATTTATAGTATAAATTTAGTTTTCTTGGTTAGTTTAGTTTACTTGTTTTCATTTTCAACTCATATTTATAGACACATAAAATTTTACAAGGTTTGAGATTTATTTATTCTTAACTACAACCTCATGGTCATGTAATATCCATACACTTGTAGTCTCATTTCATATTATTTTAACTTATTATTATAAATCATCTCATTGGGCTAAATAGGACTATAGGAGGTTTGGGCATCATTCATATATAGTGGTCTTAAACTCCTTAAAACTCTAGTATTGGACCCTCCTTACAAAATTTCAAGGTATTTTGTTTGTTGTCCCACTTGTTCTTATTTGGAAGAGGTTGCATATAAGTTATTTGACAAACCTCCTCTTGTTCATTATCATTCCATTGTGATATCCTTTATATATGTTTTGTTCTAAATTCATTTTCCTCTTCTTTTAAGTTCATTGTGGTGTTGTATTCCTTGACACTTTGTCGTCCATTTGTTTGTTCATTCTCTTTCTTGTATATTGTTGTTTTCACCTAATAGTTTTTCTTTCTTGACTCTCCTATTCTAATTTCTTATCAAAACTTAATTATTTTTGTCATCCTTCATCTTCTTATTCAATATAACATTGTTTTTAGTCACATTACATCTATTTCTCATATTCTAATATTTATTTTACAATATTTACTATTTTAAAAATGTTTGAAGACATTTTTGTTAGATTTGGCATGTAAAATTTCCATTTGTTTATAGTTATTCTTTTCCCTTATATCAATCATTTCCTTCATTTCATACTTTTCTCAGCTAACTTCAAGGTTCATCATTTTTATACATTTTAGAAAATTTTAAAACTTATTGCAATATTGAGAAAATTTACAATTTTGTTCTTTTCTTATATTTTTCATTACTTCCAATGTCTAAGACTTGTTTTACCCATTCTAGGCCCACTTACACTCATTTTCATATTTTATTTATATATCACATCACTTTTTGAGGTCATTTGGATTGTTTCCATATCATCATTTATTGTTTTTTGGTTCTCATCATTGGTTTTATTACATCTTTAACATACTTAGACTATCCTTGCACATCTTGGGTATATTATGGTGTATATTAGACTTTTAGACTAACCAGAATCAACTAGAATAGACTTAAACATAGCTAATGTATTGAAAATCAAAGATAGGGACATAGAGATTTGGGTATAATAATATACCACTATTATTGTATTAACATTACACCAAGGTAGGGACTAAATAATATAATATGCCTAACAATCTATTCTCATATTCTACTAAGGAAATCAAGGGCATAATAATGCAATGTGAGAGTGAAGGAGAGACTTACTTTTATAGAGCATGATATATCTCATATATATAGGTGGTTGAATTAATGTAGGTGGTTATATAAATGCAAGAGGTTGGAAGTGGTTTCCTAAAGTTTACTTTGGTATGCAACTTAAACTTTAGTGCAAGTTTCCATGTGAGTGTGTAACTTGGAATTTAGTAGAAGTTTCCAAGTCCAAATAAGATTATTTTCTAAATAAGAAAATAAGAAATCCTAAGAAAAAGTACTTACTAACTAAGTTTATGGTGTAATTAGAAATTTAAACCAACACCCCCTCTTAAGTGTAGCTTAGGGAGCATGTATAAAACTGAGGCTAAACCTTTGAAAAGGGTCTCAACCCTAGGCCTAATGAGGTACCCATGTAAAATGAAATAAAAATACTAATATGTAAAAGAGATACACCACAAGGATCTCACCCAAAAATCAATATAATAACATGAAATGTATGTTAAAAATAGTGAGATGCACCTCAAGGATCTCATCCAAAAACACAGTACATAACTCCCCCTATTAATGCTAGATTGGGTGAGGTAGATGAAAATCCTCACAATAATAAGTTGACATAAAAAAAGAGATATGCCATAAAATTATCATTATTAGTGCTGATAAATTTGTCTCATGGATCCAAAAATAAGACCAAAGAATTGAACAGATGTTGGGAGCATTATAAATTTCTCAACACAAGGAGCAATCAATCTATTGAAGAAGACATCATAAGACCTAAAGTTTACTCCAATAAAAAACATTGATAGTTAGTATGAATGATGTGTAGAAGATGCCATTTAATAGTGTAGGATAAGTTCACACAAATGAGTGTTGATGAAGCCACCATAACCAATCATCAAGCCATCCTAAATAAACACAAATAGTGGAAAAATATGCCTACAAGTGAGTTGGTACCATGTGTCCTATAAAAGAGTAGAGCGAATAAAAAATAGTGTAGAGCTCATACAAAGTTGCCCCAAAGAAGAAGTGAAAGCACTTGCTAGATAGCCAATGCCATGGCGAGTAATCCAATGAATAGGCTATATAGGTGACACAATACCCTATTCATGCTTTCCAAGACCTTTGCCAAAATAACATGTGGTGAAGAGAATATGGGAATCAAAACTAGTACTATGCTTCTCAAAAGAGGAAAACACATCAACAATGTGATCAACATGTGTTAATTGTAAAAAATATAACTATAGGCATAGTGGGATGACAATACAAATCATGGCCTAGAAGATCAAAATACAAGAGAACATCTAATGGATGTGTTTTAGATTTGGAAGTAAGTACTAAATGTGGACCAAGTGTAGTAGTTGTGGGTTCCACATGATCAATTTATTGTTTTAAGAGTGAAAAATTAACTTACAAGTGTGAATGAGTGAGTTATATTTTTAAAATGTTGTGAGGAGGAACACATTATGTGTTTTGAGGGCCCTATTTTTCTATAAAAACTTAACAAATATCTTTTAGAAGTGAGAGGATTAAGATAAGATTATATCACTATCAACTTACAATTTATTATTTGATTGAAATAATGCCTTTGTTATTTAATTATTATTATTATTATTTAATATAATAAATGCTATAAACACTAAATAATTAAATATAATTTATATTTATAGAATATACACAATCTAAATGTAAAATATAGAAAAATACATAAATTGAAATGAGCTATGAATAGTAATTTGTAATGAAATATGTAAACCTAGCTCAAGAATGATTTATGTTAACTATGCACGTAGATCACTAATGTAGAGCTATATGGAAGTTCTATGAAGTGTGTCACACCTAAAAATAAAATCCTAAAATGTACTAGGACATGGACATACTAGGGTAGACGGGAACTAGAATGTAGATAGTTAAGTAATGCACATTGAAATCATTATAAGATTGTTTTTTGGATTGTTCAAATTGGTGTTTAAAATTAGATGGGCATGTACCCAAAATGAAAAAAAAGTCAAGAGCTAGAATAATGCTCAGATAAGGGGAAAAAAATAGCAATGAATTAAAAACCAAGGAGTTATATACAAAAGAAAATATGTAAATATCTAATCAAGAGAGTTGGCCAAACTAGGAGGAATTAGAAGGTTGAGTCCAACCAAGGATCTCATAAAGGGGATACACATATGTATATCCAATTATATGGTATGAAGGAGTGAATTCTTGTGAAGAGGAAGTTACAACTATAAAAGCTTATAAATCTAGGAATTATACATTGTAATATAACCATCTAAATCACTACTCATATATCCATGTGAACCTATATCTTCATATGTAGTTAGAGAAGATGTAACTACATGTGCACGTGGTGAATCACTCTGAATAACCTATGGTGCCTTAGGATATAAAGACTTGTTTTTAGGTGCCACTTTCTAAATAAGAGAATGTACCACATTTTTTTAATGAATTGATTATGTTCATGTATAATTATATCATGTTCATAAATAGATGGAGAAATTCATTTTGTAATATGATCTTCAGTATTGAAATTATGTTCTTGAATAGTTATTTATAATAATTCATTACCATATTATTTAATATATGTGCCAACCAACTATTATGTATGAGGAGTAAATATCATTGGTTCCAAAGGATATTCATATTAGATTCCTCAAATATTTATACACTGTAGAAGGTATTGCTCAAATATTTTGTATCCAAGGTCATCCTAATGACATATCAAAGACCTTTGTATTTGGTAGGACTAAGAATGGCGTGGGCACTATGAAAGGTCCCACTTGTAAAGGTATGACTATATGCCCAAGAGTATCCTATGTATGGCCATCAAATGCTTTAACAACTCTGGAAGTATCTTATAAATCTTACTTTATATAACTAAGAGAGTGGAGGAGTGTTGTCTATCACAACATATGTATGGATTAATTGTCAACATATGCTTCAATAAAGAGTGCATGTTTATTTAAATCATCATCAACAGCTTCATTATCATCAAATGTCAGCATAGGACATGATGCTTGGTTTTTTTTTTATTGTACCAATGATGTTATCAAGTGGATGCCCATATGTAGAAGGTGGAGGTTGAGCATTGTATGCATAATGTACTTTATATTAAGTCTTGTTATCTTTTGCTTCATGGTTTGGAAAAGGATATTTGAAAATTTTTAGGTTTAAATTATCATTTTATTTTGGATTAACCTCTTAAGTAGGTGTTCTAAAATCAATAATATTCTCATCAATGAAAACTTAAATTTTGTGCTTGAGCTTGAAACATCTGTTTGTGGAATGCCCAATACATCCATGGTAGTCATAATATGTATTAATATAAAAAATTCTAGATTTTGGTTTAGACATGTCTACTTCCAATGGTGGAGGAAGAGAGATGAGATTGCATTCAAGTAGATTTTTTACCAATACACAAGGAGATGATGATAACCTTGAGAATTGCCTTCTTAGCGGAGCTTGTACTTGAAGCTTTTGTGTTGGTTGTGAGATGACATTAATTTTAATCTTAGCTTAGTTCTTATTTTTATTTGATTTAATTTTATAATTTGGCTTACTTTGACACTTATCATTTCAAGTATAAGGAACATTTGAAATATATTTGAGCTTATTCAAAGTAAGCAATTTGACCTCATGCTCTTTTATTTTATGACATAATTCATCAAAAAATTAAAACTTATCAAACATAATTGACTCGTAGAGTGGATATAACAAACTTCAAGTGAAGATACCATGGAATTCATTATTAACAATTAGATTTATCTTTTTTTCTAGCTTAGTCTTGTATCTTACAACATATTCCCTTATTATTTCATTGGACCCTTGTTTGAGCTTCGTAATTTGAGCATATGATATATTTTCACCAATATCATTATAAAAGTGTGCTAAGAACTGATTTTATAATGGATTGAAAGCCTTTACTGATTGAAGAGGAAGATCATAAATTTGTCTAAGAGTATATTCTTTAAGACTTCTTGGAAAGAGCTTTGTAAATAATTTTTTTCATTATCTACATAGTTTAGGTAAGCTGCATGGAATGCACACAAATGATGATCACCTTTGCCTTCATATAAAGGAAGCTTATGAGCCACAAATTCAACTAGTAATGGATGAGATGTTATTTTAGGTGCCAAATGATTATTCAATAAAGAACATGAATCCATGGAGGGGCTAGTATGAGAAAGAATTTTCTCAAGTTGAGATAGCTTAGCTTATAAGGTTAGAATTGTATGCTAAAGAGTAGTATTTATACAGATGAGTGGGGGAGTATAAATTGATTAGGCATAGACATGGATAATTGTTAGAAATCAAGTTATGTTTCTAAACCAAGGGATGATGTTATGGAAGTAACTAGAGGTTTAGAAATAAGAATGGATGCTATAATAGAAGTGGAAACATTGGAAGTAAGAGATTTGACAACCAAAAAGGCATTTCTTTTGGTGGATATATTGTTATTTTAGCTTGATGCTCAGCTTTTGATGCTAGCAGTATGCTAATGATCTTATTCACTTCTTGAGGGTACTCTTTAAGACCTTGATAAAATTGAGATAATTATTGCACTTGGTTTGAATCTACTCCATTAAGCTCTTATGAATCAATATGGATTTCATGTTCAATATGTATATCTTAGTCCTATTCATTAATTTCAATATCATTATCAATTTGATTGTCATTTATAGTAGGACAAATAATTTTAACAATAAAATTATTATTTTGATCATATACATGATCATTTTCCATTGTAGAAGAGACAAAAGGAAACTCCATATATGATAAAGGAATACCACTTAATCTAGCACTATGTCTTAGAGGCATATAATATAATATGAATAAATAGAGCTAATGACTAAGACTAAAATACAAGTAAATCAAGGTATAAAGGGTGATCTAGGTAAGGGTTTTTATAATTGTGTGGGCTCTCAAATATAATTTCTCATTCATATACTAGTGTCAACCCAATATTTTAGAGCACTAACCAAAGAGGATAAACTATGCATACAACCCATTATCCCATCTCTAAGGGTATAGTGAGAGTAACTTTCTTGGGTGATACACTCCTCTTAGGTTCATCATAAATCAAATAGCTAAAGAGGATTCCTATAGTGTAAATAAGGGACCTTAGGTATTTCCAATATACCATGAGGTACAAGAAAACTAAAATCCATGTATAGTATTATTTAAGGCCTGGGTATTTGGATAATATCTCTCACTTTATGGTGGTAGTAAAATAGGTCACTACCTAGCCAAAAATTATAACTCTCTATGTAGTTTTACAATTATTAATACATAGTTGCTAAAAATAAGTAGTAAATAATAGAAAATAAAGAGACAAAAAATCACAAGATATTTATGTATAGAGATCAACAAAATTCAACTTGAGGTTGAAATAAATGCTTTAGTGTCAGATGTTAATTCAAGGTGACCAATTTTTCAGTGTCAAATTAAAATCTAATGTCAAAGAAGATTAGCTTGTGGTGTTGGATTTATAACCAAAGTTGAAGGTTATTTATTTCAGTGTCAGGAATTTACATTTTTTTTTTGAAATCATAGGATAAAAATCAAACAAACAACAAGTAGTGTTTTGATAAAAAATTTATAGGTTCACTATAATATTTAATGGTTATTTTGATTTTATACAATAAATATTATAAACACTAAATAATTCAAATTTATATAATATACATAATTCAAATTTAAAATACAATAAATTAAAGAAACTGAAATGAGCTATAAATAGTAACTTCCAATTAAATATGCAAACTAGCTCAATGTTATGCTGACTGTGTAGGTAGATCATTGACAGGAAGCTAGTTGAAAGGATATCTAAAGTATGTTGCACCTAAAACTAAATCCTAAAATGTATTGGGATAGAGCCACACTATAGTAGTCAGGATCACATTGTAGCTTTGTATGTTTGATTATGGCCTCATCTCTGTTGAGTATGTAAGATATTTTCTTACTTGAGTACCTACACCTATCAGAGGTGGTTTGTTGAACATCTATGGGTGTTGAGTTATTGTGTAGAACTACTTGTAATATTGAAACCCTAGTTTCTACACATAAGCTAATTAGATATCAAATGCCAAGGGGGGAATAGGCAATTAGAATATCCAAGTCATCCTTATAAAACCTTGTGTATTCTTAGTGTTGCTTACATATCCCAAAAATGACTCAGGTCAATGTAGTTCTCCAACCTAGAGTGAGTGTGTTAATCTTGATACTTACATTATATGGATGCAACTAATAGATTGAATTGAAATAAAATAGCTTCAAAATTTGCCTATGTCTACTGAAATAAATCTAAATTTGAATTAGGAAGAACAGGGTTCTTTTGCTTAATTTGTAGTAGCTTGTATAAAGAGTGTTTTTGTCAATTGTTAGTTGCTAAGTTATGTGGCCTTGATGTAGTTATGTAATAGTAAATTTTAAATATTTTCATCAACCAATTTTTTTAAAAGTGTAGGAGGGCCAACATGAAGCATCTTGAATTGGAGAAGTAACTATTACAACACAAGAGACATGGCCACACTAGTGGATAAGGTCAGGTTACATCCCTATCCATCTTAGTGCAGTCTTGTCCTAGAAAGATAAAAAATATTGGAATTTGGCTGACAAAAAATTAGAAATAGATTAAGGATGTCTAAATTATGTTTTAAATAATTTCAAAATAATGAGTAGAATAGTGAAGGCTCTCATAGAGATTTTTAATTTAATAATACAATGAATACGTCAAGCAAGGTAAGGATTTCAAGATTAAACATCATAAAACACCTAATGATCAAATTTTAGTGTCTACATTTGCTTCTCCTTTACTCTAGAGATGAAATGAAATGAAATTACTAGAGTAAAGGAGATGCACACCTAAGTGTTTATGCACATTTTATCTTTTTACGAGAAACTTGATTGAGTAAGCTACCTCAATAGAAAACTAGGGAAAATAACACTTAAAGTAGTTATTGTCCATATTTTAAAATAAAAAGTATGAAACTTAAAATTTGAAATTTGAAAAGAGAGCAAGAAAAGAATACACCTAAAAGAGTATGCAATCTAATTATTTTATAACTTCAAAGTGGAGAAGTATCTGACCCCTTTCTAAGGCATTTGGAGAAATATTGAACATGTGGCAAATTAAGAGTGATCAAACTTCAATTATGAAAATTAGTGAAACCCCTTGAGTTGGAAAGATTATATGCTCCAATTCTCATTTGAATGTGTATATTACTCTATAAAATAATTATAATAGAATAAGGGGTGGAACCACCAAATGTGGCTCACTACAATACAACCATAGATGTTGAGTGTCACTAGACTCTAACATGGCCCACTTGAAAAATGAGATGAATCACACTATTGTAAAAAAATATATATTCTTTTGAATCTTTTGTACCTTTGAACTTTGAAAAAATGAAACTAAAATTTGTAATGTAGTAACATGAATATGAATGAATATCATGCTCCCTATATTTGTACTATATTGATATAGAATGCCAATTAAACTTGTAAGTGTTTAAATCATGTAATGGTTTTGCACATGCCCATGCATATGCATCAAGTATATGTGAATTTGTATTTAATTAATTGTAATAATGAGTGCATATGCATGTCATATGCCCTCATAATCAACAAATTCTAAACCATACTGTAAATCTAAAAAACTATATATTGTCATAAATTTAAAATTTGTTGCTCATGGGGGCTTGGCTTCTTAAAGCAATCCAATTGTGATGCCCCCCTTTTTAGCATGAAAGTTATTAATCTTAAAAAACTTATAGAAATTTTAGATGTAATCATGTAGTAACATGAGAACATTTGAAATATATTTCATCATAATATTGAATATAAAATAGGATTGTGTATGAAACATGTGTTAGACATAACAATGAGGCAAAAAAGTAACATATACATGATATGTATCATGGCATAACAAGTAAAAAATATAACTAATACAGGATATGAATTCCATAGTAACAAACAATGAACATACAAGTAATGTCACATAATTTTCATAGATTGTCACACATAAGGCCACAAAGGCCACATATAAGGGACATGTAAATGTTGCATAAATAAACAAGGCCAAGGGACACACTCAAATGACATAATGATGCCATACAAGAAAGAATATATATATGTTGCACACACAAGGCCAAGGGACACACACAATAAGCAAGCCAATCCTAATTTATCATGTAGTAAAGTAAAATTTTGAAAGGAAATATAGAGCAAATGAGACTAGTCTACATCAACCATATGTATCAATGCCATTATTAACAAATAGAATATTCATGTAAAATAATGTAAAATATGAGTGAATAGAGAAACACTTGTATGATAGATAGATAATTATGCTAAAAAGGTTGTGGATAGATACAACCTATTGAAATATTCATGGAAAATGAAGAGATGCCCCTAGCTTAATAAGGTTGTTGGGTAAAAGGGGAGCTTAACATCAAAAAACTATGTAATAGTGTGTCCTATATCACACTCACACCTCGTGAAAAGCAATGTGATTATGAAAAATAAATATGCTATCTATTTAACATTAAATAAATAACATATGTAAAGAAGTAAATTAACAACATAAGAAAGTGCTTTTGAGGTCTTGATTTTTGATTTTTTTAAAATAATTTATTTTTTTTGGATAAAATATTTGAGAAGTACTAAGAAGCAAGGCTTGAAAAATAGAATAAATGG
This sequence comes from Torreya grandis, assembly GCA_037957365.1. Taxonomy (NCBI): domain Eukaryota; kingdom Viridiplantae; phylum Streptophyta; class Pinopsida; order Cupressales; family Taxaceae; genus Torreya; species Torreya grandis. Next base: position 951,984 of record JARHVA010003561.1, on the reverse strand, counting down.
GAAAAATTCAAACAACTACAACAAGTTTTTAAAAGTATAGTGTGGCAACAAGGAAGGCAAGAAGTATGCCCCTAATGTATGTGTATGTGAATCATAATTATATAGCATATATAGTTAATATGTAGATAAGGAATGTGCATTAAAAATATTGTAAGATAGTTGTTTTGTATTTTTTGAGTTAGTTTTTAAAATTAGAATAGAAAGTACTTGTTGTTTCTCTCACAACACACCCTGATTATTTTGAAATCAGAGTACCCCTCTTTTTACTTTTGGTGTCAATTTTACTTGTGCTTGAATGTCTATTGGTTCTTATTTGCTTTAGTCATTATTTTGAACTCTCTAAATTTATGTGCTAATTCAACTCCCATAACCTATCTCATTACATCAAGTAGATATGTGAGATTAATTTTTATATGAAACACTTAACATGAAAACAAGCTCTAGTAGGTCTTTAGTATCCCTTTACTTATCAAATAAACCTTTGTTGGGCCCTTGCTTGTTAGTGGAGTGTTCACACCAACTTGATATATACCTCAATGCATCTAGATATTTTTTACAAGTGAATAAATTAATGGTTTTGGTTTCTAGCTAGAGGATGCATCAAAAATATTGTGTTAGCTAGCCAATGGCCAACCATCTCCCAAATATTTAGAACATCAACAAAGATCTAAAGATAGATGGCAAGTGGAGTGTAAGAATCATGGGGTCATGAAGTTAACAGTTATGATGATAGAACTATAGATCATCACTCAACATACAACTTCCACACTGGCAAAGATGCTCCTAAAAGGCTTATATAAGGAGATCGAACTAGAGGATGAAAAAAAGATGGAGAATTGTAGTGAAGCTCTAGTGGAATGAATTTGAAACCATGCTTTATAAAGTTTGATATAACGGCCATTGAGGCTTAGATACAAAATGGAGGCCACTTTAGCTCCTATTATATGTGCCCAAACTTATCTGTGAGCTTGTGGGTTGTAAGCATTAATTTCAAATATAAACTTTGGATATGGACTTTAAACAATGACAAATGGTGTTGCCTTAAAATGTACTCAAGTTGTCTAGTTTGCATGTTTTTTAGTATTGCTAATGTGATGCAAGTGTTTGTGTGATGTCACTCTTTTGATTACTTATGTGGATTGAAGTTCATTGGTTTTATTGGTTTCACTATTTTAATGGAGTCTTTGTAATTTCCATGATGTCATCATCATTTTACATGGAAGATGAGTATAAGTATGTACCAATGAACCAAACCCTATTTAATTTACATATATTTAGTATGAAGATTAAGTTGAACCAAAGTAGTCTCATGACCCACTAAGTGCCTGTATAACCCTAAGTTTAACCCAAGAAAGGCTTATGCCTGTGAATTCATCCCAGAGTCAAGTTTTTAGTGCATTATTTAAGTCCCTCTAGTTAAGCCTCTTGCCATGGCATGAATAGCCCAATGCGGGCCCTAATTAATTCTCAGTTACACTTTGAGTAAGTGCATAAATCCTATGCCTTATGTGGATTGATGTTAGTGTAGCTAAGTATTTAAATGTTAAGTGAAATGGGAATTATCCCATGCTTGCATTTGGTTGCAGTAAACCACCCATAGACTTTCACAACGTTTTGGTTCTATTATCAGGACCCATGTTGAATTTTATTGCTGTAATGGTGTGAAAAAATGATTTATTGAATTTATCTCAAAAACATCGAGTGCTGGCTTCAATAGGTGGAAAATAGTTTTGCACAAAAGCATCTAACCTACAAAGGACAAAATCTAATAAAATAGGTTCAAGACAACCTATATGATGCTTTGTATGAGGTCTTTTTCTGTGGGTTACCTGAGCATGTGTACAAGTGGTTGGTTACATATTCAACCCACAAAAGAAGCTATGGATAACACTATAAATGGATGAAGAAGCACTTAGAGAGGCTTGGGACCCTAGATGTTACTTGGACTAGAGTGGTGCATAAATGGTGGCAAGGAGACCTGAATAGCTACATACTTGAGTCCATAGTATCAACTTATTCATACCCTAAGGAAGTTAAGTTCCAATTCTTACGTGCCCCTAGAGACATGTTTGTGAAGGAGTTTGGCATAGAGATCAAGAAGATAATGGTTGACTATGGTTTTGAAAATTTGGTGATGAAAGGCTAAATCCTTTCGCATATGAGCTATGCAAAGGGGAAGAGAGAGATGTGTAGGTCTAGCGTGATGGAAGGGGATGAGAAAATTGACACCTAAAAGCTTAGAAGATAGGCCTATTATAAGAGATGATGCTAATTGATGGAAGATATGGAACCTAGAAGTGCTGAGAGGAATCGTAGCGAATGGGAAGGGCATGGGGAAGGATTTATTAAAAAATAACAACATAATGAAGAAAGGTATAATAAAGACATAGACCAAGTTTGACACTTGATAGATGTGGAATTCATTGAGTTACTACAAAATTTGTTGACTATAGATATGCTTGACATGCCTACCCCCTTTGAACGTATGATGCATGATCACATTCTAGATCCCTCACTTGAAGATATTATAAAAGTGATTGTTGACCCTACTAATGCCTTAGATTGGAAACATTTTACATATTTAGATTGTAACTTTTTTATTAAATAGATTATTCCATATAAGGAGGTGAACGCAACTACCTATAGACCATTGAGCACTAGCTCACCATAATAGAACTTGAATGTAAGCATACCAACATAGCTGATGTTAGTAATGCAAGGTGGGTAATAGTCCTCAAGAAGTGGTCTGGTGTCATAAATAAGTAGCACACCACCAATGATATTAACTATGCTAGTAGGAACAACAAGACCAACTCCTACCTCTAAGGTTGGAGGTGTTGGAGGACCACACCAAGATAGATTCCTGGGGGATAAGTGCCATAAGTACTAGCTACCCCCCATAATAGATGTACTATGAAATGGATATATACCTCCTAGAGTATCACAATATGGAAAATGTTGCAGAACATGTGCTTAAGTGTGAATTATAGAGGTGCATTGGAGTTATAACCCAATCAAAATTCAAGGATACTTAGTTTACAACCACTTTACTTGATCATGCCCACACCTGGTATAAAAAGTTTGATCCCAACTAGGCAATGGTTGACTATGATACCCTAAAGGATGCATTCCTGAAGGAGTTTGACATCCTAGAGTTCAAACAATAGAGCATTACCATGATGAAAGAAGTTACCTTAGGACTTTCAAAGAGTGTGCACTTATATGATGCATGATTCAAAACTCTCCTATCAAATCTCCCATATGATATTCACCCTTCCTAGCATGTGTAGTGGTTCATTGGGGGGTTGCTTGTGTTATTTTGAAGAGCACTTTCTATGAAGACTTTTGTAGACCCTCATGAAGCACTTGAAGCCACACTTAGAGTCAAGGTAGTCAAAAGTGTAGACACTAAGATCAACCCATTTATGGAGGTACATATTTCATTGATGGCATCCCAACTCCAAAAGATTATAACTAGCTTTGTACATTATACTCGAAGTGGACTATGATGCACTTAATGTGAAGTAGAAGGCCATAATATAACTACCTACCCATAGAAGAATGTGCATGCTCTACTTCTAAGATATGAATTCTATCAAGAAGTGCATGATGTGCAAAACTATCCTTTGTTATAATGTGCTAGCCAAGTCAACACAATCGTCTATTGTCATTTATGCGATGCTTACACCCATACCACTACTGATTGTCAGGTGATTAATGAAATACATAAAAACATGGAAAGGGGTGCATGATAGGCAAAAATAGTAGTCAAAAGGAGAGCAAACCAAGGGAATGATGGATATGGCCAACATAATATAGGCTTTAGGATGCAGCAAGGCACCAGAGGGAAAGATGGAGGACATAGTGGCATAAGGTTACCACCACGCTCATGTTATAAGTGTGGCTTAATAGATCATTATCAATGTTACTTCCCTACACATCTCATGAGTAGGTATCGTGCGGGCCCTATAAGGTTGAAGAATGCACTAACCTTTATAAAAAGTTAACTTAAGGTAGGCCTAGCATAGACAAAGGTGTAGGGATGATTAGACATGAATAAAAGATAAAAAAATAGACCCCAAAGGCACAACCTACACACATAGTGGAAATCAAGGTGCAAACAACTAATCATAGTGGATTTACCACTCGTCTACCATCCATGCTAGTACCTGAGTTATGCCTTGAGTATGGGGATAGGGGTTAAAATAAACACATAATGTATCTTGAACCAAAAGTTGTCCTATACCCAGACCCAACATGCCCAAAGGACATATTATAGTAGGCTATAAGCATAATCCAAAACTTGTAAGAGGAGATCCAATTAATGTGAGACCTAAAAGTGCAGGCTACCACCTCTCAAAAGAAGTAGGATAACTGAGAGGCTAAAGTACAAGAATTAATGAGATCTTACACCTCATACAGACCAAGGGTATGCTACCCCTATTAAAGAACTCACTCCTAGAATATGTAGGCCAAAAGTAATTTGAGGTCATTTCACCATGAATGGAGAGGGAATGATAAGTTTGACATACTCATAATACCTAATATGACCAAAAGCTTTTGTTAGATGCCATTATTAATAGATGGTCTATCTACGAGGTTCTTTTAGACATAGACACTGAGGTCAACATCTTGTCCAAGACTACTTGGGAGAAAATGGGTAGCCTAGCTTTGAGATCTTCCCCTCATGTGCTCTTTATGGCCAATAAGGCCCAACATAGTCTATCAAAATATTGAAGAGCACAGTTATAGATATTATGGGTGCTAAATTTTGGGTTGACTTTGAACTGATAGAGTTAGCAAAGTAGGATAACTAATCGATGCTTTTGGGAAGGTCATGGTGTTATGAAAATAATTTAGATATGTACTTTAAAAGGAACTATATGACCTTTGACAATGGAAAGAAAAGGGCAGTTATACCTCTTTAAAATGACTAAGGACCCCTATGTTGAAAGCATGGACATTGAGGATGAAATCAATCATATCTATAACATCATAGCGCAAGGAACCAAGAATCTAGAGCCAAATGATCAAGGAATTCTCTCTTGGGAAGATGGATAGTCAACCTCATACACTAAAAATGTTACTTATGATCGATGGGTTGAGGAAGCATAGGAGACCACTGGGCAATGGTGCTACTTGGTGTAAGCAAAGACACCAAAACTAGTAAAGATATGCTGGATATAGATTAATCATGCTCCTAAAATATGGGTCTCTTATGCAAAGAAAAAAGGAAAAAGAGTGTTTCATCTTAGTAAGGGCAAACTTGCTATGCTCCCAAGCTATGAAGGAAGTAATCCTATGGAAGACTATGTCTATGACATTGAGTCATGCATCCCAAAAGAGGTGGATAGAATGGACACACTAGTGTACATATTGAAAAGCATTGTTGCTCATTGGTGGGTAGCACATAAGCCTACCTTGCCAATTTGGCAAGATGTAAAGGTAGCCATTTGTACCAGATTTAGAAAAAATAATGATGACTTGGACATTTTTATCTTACTTTAGTGACTCTATTCCCATAACACATGTACATATTTGCGAAGAAACATGGACTATTTTTGGTGAAAATGCCCCAAGAAATCTATTGATGCACACCTTCTATAAAACCTTAAAGACTTGGGAATGGGTGTGGTATGTAGCAAATGAGACATGCCATGAAATAGTAGATTGAGATGCCCTTAAAGAGTGGTTTGTTTATACCTTATCCTTTTCTTTATAAAATCTTGAACCAATTGAGCCATTACAGATAGTTTGAAGGTTAGTGTTTGAAGACACTATTATATTGGAGGAGTGCCTAAGGGACATGTTTAGTGAAAAAGGGTTAGCACTCCCAACCTTCTTTAAAAAACAAATTATGAATAATGACTCTAATGATGAAGATGATGACACATGGAAATCATGTAACTAGAAGAATTTGGTAGGTAAAAAGAAGTTAGTATGCCAAATTGAGGATAACAAAAGAAGAAAACCCTACCCATCTTCATGTAGAGACAACTGAGGGTAGTAGACAAGTTGAGGATTCACACCAAGAGAAGCATGAACCCTACTAGGCACTATTATAAACTACCAATGTAAATATCAATTCAAAGGGGGAACCTAAAATTATCACTCTGGGTGCCTATTGGTCTAACACAAAATTGGCATGTATTATTGATCTCCTAAAATAATCCTCATACATACTCCTAAGAAATTATAAAGATATGAAATGCGTCTACCCATCCCTTAAGAAGATGTACATAAAACTAGTTGATGGCATGAGACTCATATAAAAGTGGTCTTACAGAATGAACCCAAATCTTCATTCCAAGGTCAAGACTGAGATCGATGGCATACTAGCTACAAGATTTATCTACCTAATGCAAGAGTTTGAATGGGTCAGCCCCATGGTCATAAACATCAAAAAGGTTAGGCACATTCAAATTTGTGTTGATTACAAAATGTTAAATGTCGCTTGCATAACCGAGCCCTTCCCAACTTCATTCACTGATGAAGTATTAGATGGCATCATAGGTTATGAAATATACACATTTACTGATGGATTATCAAGATATCATCAATTTTAGATTGAGGAGGAGGATAATACCATAACCACCTTTGTGATTGAATGCGGATGTTTTATATATAACATAATGCCCTTTGGGTTGAAGAATGCATCATCCATTTTCTCCTAGGTGGTGATCACTGCATTCACAAGTTCTTCCAAGTACATTTAGATGATTGGACAATGTATGGATTGGTAAAATGTCACTATGATAATTTGTTCCTAATGTTTGAAAGGTACCAATAGTTACAAATCTCTTTGAATCTCAAGAAGTGTATTTTTGTGATGCTATTTGGCACATTACTCAGGCACATCATCTGTAAAGATGGTTTGCTCATTGATCCTTCCAAGATTACAATCATCCTTCAGATTCAAACACCATCAACATAAAAATACATCCATGCCTTTCTTGGACATTATGGATATTAAAGGAAGTTCATAAGGAATTATGCTAGGATTATAGTGCCACTAGAAGAACTCTTGAAAAAAGATGGCCCATTTTATTGGGGTGTAATGCCAAAAGATGATTTTAAGACCCTAAATTTAAACCTAGCAAGTGCATTGATAATAAAATTTCTTGATTGGGCAACTCCCTTCCATGTCCACATTGATGCCTTTGGTACTCCAATCAACATCATTCTTGCATAACAAGTGAAGGGAAAATGGAAACTAACTAGGAAAATAACTAAGTAGGAAACTAACCAAGGTAGAATAAAATTACACCACGATTGAGCATGAGGTGTTTTCCATAGTCTATATCCTGTAGAGGTTTAGATAGTATTTGACAGTAACCCTATTTATCTTCTTTATGGATAATCGTACGCTTAAGTACTTGGAGAACAAAACCATTCTACATGGGCACATTTTTTGATAGATCATTTTGTTTCAATAATTCTAATTTTCTATTGTAATCAAACTTGAAAAGTAAAACTCAAGCCTATACTATTTGTCCTACATCAACTTTGGAGATGCAACAACACCAATTAAAGATGATATGCCTCGTATGCAATTGTATGTGATCTAACGCATCTCAAAAGACTTAGCAAAAATAACCTCATTTCTAACCTCCAAATCTATGCCTCAAGCTATAACAAGTAAAGAGAAGAAGCAACTCATGGTTTGCACTACCCCTTTTCAACTTATTGGCAGGGAATTGTATAAATTGAGCCTATTGGTCTGACACAAAGCTGGCATATATTATTGATCTCCTAAAAGAATTCCAAGACCCATTTCTAAGAAATTATAAATATATGAAAGGCATCCACCCATCCCTCAAGAAGATGTGCATAAAACTAGTTGATGGCATGAGACTCGTCAAAAAGTGGCCTTATAAAATGAACCCAAATCTTCATGCCAAGGTCAAGACTAAGATCGATGTCATACTAGATACAAGAGTTATCTACCTAATACAAGATTTTTAATGGGTTATCCCCATGGTCATCAACATCAAAAAGGTTAGGTACATTCAAATTTGTGTTGAATATAAAATGTTAAACATCACCTACATAACCAACCCCTTCCCAACTTCATTCAATGATGAAGTATTATATGGCATCATAGGTTGTGAAATATACACATTTACTGATGGATTATCAGGATATCATCAATTCTAGATCGAGGAGGATAAGACTATAACCACCTTTGCAACTGAATGGGGATGTTTTGTATATAACATAATGCCCTTTGGGTTAAAGAATGCACCATCCATTTTCTCCTAGGTGGTGATCACTGCATTCAAAGACTTCATTCACAAGTTCTTCCAAGTATATTTAGATGATTGGACAATGTATGGATTGGTAAAATATCACTATGATAATTTGTGCCTAATGTTTGAAAGGTACCGATAGTTACAAATCTCTTTGAATCTCAAGAAGTGTATTTTTGTGATGCTGTTTGGCATATTACTCAGGCACATCATCTGTAAAGATGGTATGCTCATTGATCCCTCCAAGATTATAGTCATCCTTCAGCTTCGAACACCATCAACATAGAAATATATCCATGCCTTTCTTGGATATTGTGGGTATTAAAGGAAGTTCATAAGGGATTAGACTAGGATTGCAGTTCCCCTAGAAGAACTCTTGCAAAAGGATGGCCCATTTTATTGGGGTGTAATGCAAGAAGATGATTTTAAGACCCTAAAGTTAAAGCTAGCAAGTGTGTTGATACTAAAATTTCTTGACTGGGTGAATCCCTTCCATCTCCACATTGATGCCTTTGGTATTGCAATCAACATCATTCTTGCACAACTAGGTGAAGGGAAAATGGAAACTAACCAGGGAGCTAACCAAGTAGGAAACTAACCAAGGTAGAACAAAATTACACCATGATTGAGCATGAGGTGTTTTCCATGGTTTAAATCCTGTAGAAGTTCATAAAATATTTGATAGTAACCCTTCTTTATAGATCATCATACGCTTAAGTACCTGGTGAACAAAACCATTTTACATGGGCACATTTGCTGATGGATCATTTTGTTTCAATAATTCCAATTTTCTATTGTAATCAAACCTAGAAATCAAAACTCAGGCCCATACCATCTATCTCACATCAACTTTGGAGATGCAACAACACTAATTGAAGATGATATGCCTGGTATGCAACTGTATAGGATCTAATGCATCTCAAAAGACTTAGCAAAAATCACCTCATTTTTAACCTCTAGATCTACACCTTAGGATATGACAAGTAAAGAGAAGAAACAACTCATGGTTTGTACTACCCCTTTTCAACTCATTGGTTGGGAATTGTATAAATTGAGCCATGATGAGATCATGCATTGATGTGTCCTAAAGAACAAATGGGACTTAGTACTACAAGAAGCATATGAAAGGATTGTTAGAGGCCATTATGCTAGAGATGCCACAATGCAAAAAGTGTTACAATTAGGCTTATGGTGGCCAATTATGTTCTATGATGCAAAAACATATGACAAAACATGTGATGTCTACCAATGGAATAGAAAGCCAAACAATCAGGATGAGATGCTCCTCATCCCTATCCTTGCCTAGGTGCCATTTGAAAAATGGGCCATTGTTTTTTTTGGGCCTATTATTCCCATCGTGAGGCAAATAGGCATAATGTACATTATGGATGTGATAGATTACTTCACCAAGTGTGTTGAAGCAGTGCTAACCAAAGATTGTATAGTTGCTACAGTAGCAAGTTTAATTTGGGAAAACATTATCAATAAGTATGGGTTCCCGCTCAGCTTGACTAGTGACTATAACACACATTTCATCAATGAAACAATTCAAATCATGTTATCCAAGTATATGGTGGCACACCATAAAATGACACCCTACCACCCCCAAGATAATGGCACTGTAGAAGCATTTAATAAAATATTGGGGACATGCATCATAAAAATATGCAATGTTGGTCATGAGGATTGGGATGACTATGTGTCAAGGGTGTTATAGACCTATCACATAACATACAAGCACCTGAACAAGGCTACACCATTCCAATTGGTGTTTGGCATAGGGGCCATTTTCCCTATGGAGTTCCTCGTGCCCTCATTATGCATCATAAATATTGGTCAATTAGATAACCAAGAGTCTTTATGTGCACACCTGAAATATTTAGAGAAGCTAGATGAGACATGTACCCAAACATGATGGAATCAATAGATAGAGAAGGCCCACTAAAAGACATGGCATGATAAGCATATAAAAGTCAAGGTGTTTATAAAAGGTGCCTTGGTCTTGTTATATGATTTTAAGTACCTGAGGTACCTAGGTAAATTATACATCAGATGGATGGGACCTTATGTCATCCATAACATCTTGGATATTGGCACATGCAAGTTGTACATGTTGACTGGTGAAATGCTCTTTGGGCATTTCAATGGTAACAAATCAAAATTATACCATCACTAGGATGGCACTTGTGCCATGTAATGTTGACTTCTTGATCAAAAGTTGGTCACTTTGTCTTATGACCATCATAAAATTAATGTGAGCTAAACTATTTCCTTATGGTTTTGGTTCTTTTATGTTGTTTAAATAAGCATGGTGATTTTAGGTCTATAAGCAAACATACTTGACACTTGTACTCACATAAATCCAGTTAGGTGAGTTGAGTCTAGTCACTTTTTAAAGCACATGTGGCCAAACACCTAAGTTTTTGGGTGCATGTGAAGTTTGCCAGGATAATTGACCTATAAATATAAATTGATGAGTAAAGCACGTAACATGTTCATGTATATGAGACCACAAAGATATAGTGACTTGATGGAGGACCAAAATAAGGATTTGTATGGGGTAGGGGAGGCCAAATCAAGAAATAGTAAAGCATAGAAAAATCAACCAAGAAAGTGAGGCAGGATTAAAAGAAAGAGTAGCACCAGAGAAGAGATAGAACATAGGAGGTTGAATCGTGTGCATGTGAAGTGTTGTACCCAGGTAACTAGAAGGAAGGCAAAGGTCATGCCAAGATGAATAAAGTGTAATAAAGTGATCATTTTGATAGTTGGTACCCACCCAACAGTCAACAAGAAGCGACTATTTGAATTACCTATCACTTCTCCAAAGAAACCTTTAGCAAAGTTAATGCTATAGTGGTAGAAGAATAAAGATCTAAATTGATGAGCAAATGTTGGAATATTTTAGTAGATTTTATGGGTTTTAACATATTTTGAAGATCTAAATGATGTGAGCCATCAATTTGGTAGATGAAAATAGTGTATAAAACTAGAGATGGCAGAGGTAGGAGGTTTACTTGTCATTTTTAAAGAGATCAAAATAAAGCAAGGAACTAAAGCCACTAAATTAAAAAATGCTACCAAAGAGGAAAAAAGTTCCCCATAACATCCCCAAGTGTGAATGAAAGAGCAAGTAGGAAATTTCATTTTGCCCTAAGGTAAAGAAAAGGCAAATGGATGGAATTTGAGGGAAAAATAGGAGAGCAGAGATTTTGGTAGATTAACCAGTCCATCACTAACATGGTAGGAAGCTCAATGTCTAAACATGCAATCACATTTCCCTTGACTATAAGTAGACCAAACATAATTTTGGGCTTTAGTAAGATCAATTGGCTATACTTTAATAGTAGTAGGTTCAAGATGGAAAAAAAAAAAGCTCATAAATGCCAAAAGTGCACGGGGATGCAAAAAAAGTGAAAGTAGTGAGGGAAGTAACTCTCATAAAATCTGAGGTGTAGTTGGTAGAGGGAGCCAGTATCACAGAGGTTGATCCATCTACGAGCATAAAAATCACCTATAGAGAGATGGACTACCTATCAAAAGTCATGGTGGGGGAAAAGTGGGTATGGTTCTCCCATGTATGTAAGTTGAAAGAAAATAACCATAAGATAGGAAATAATGTGTAGGAGTTGAGAAAAAACTAGATGGTAGACATAATAAAGAAGACTAAAGCATGAATTGCACTCTTTTATGTCTCCATCAGAGACAAGTTACAAACCATGAACACAACACAAATTTTTGAGCTATCAAGATTTGGCAAGTCAGAAGACTTGGTACATTTCCTTCTCTCATAGGTGTATGGTGATCGATTCTATTTTGTTAGACAATGCATGAGGATTTCTATAAGCCACATAAGTAGAATCATAGGGCTACCTAGCATAAGAGTGGACATATGGGAGATGATGAAGGACAATGTAGAGGTAGAGAGGGTTGTAAATATCTTAGGCTACTATAATTTAAGATCTTCATTCCATATCAAAGACATCCAAGACCTAGGCACAAGGGCAAAAACACACTTGGTAAGTGTCAAACTTTACCTTGGTGACCAGTGGTTATATATAATTAAAACCTTCCTTTGTAGTGCCCACCACATGGTGCAAGAAGAAGTGTTCAACATCTCCATGTTTATCATAAAAGAGATCATAAAGAATGTGCAAGAATGCCATAAGGCATGCGAGACCTTCTAATGGGGATACATGTTTATCTTGATGGTGATGGAGGAGATAAGTGTGCCAGATGGAGATGACGACCACCTATGGGTGTTTCTACCAAACCATGAGTCCCCAATGATTAAGTACTAGGACTTTATATACCCCCTAAATTCTCAAAGAAATACAAAATAGAGTGCAAGGGTGGTTCAAAAGGTATGTGGATGTCATTAGAAAGGAGTGGAAAATCCCACAAGAACTCCCTCAACAACTCATGGGAGTAATGACCTTCACCATGAAACAACACTTCTGTGTGGTGTACTTAGTGCTCATAAATGGAAATTAGTTAGGTTGGATTTTATTACCTTATACATTCTCAGTCAAATACTTCATGGCGATGCTGAAGAGATCCCAAATGTGCAACAAATTGATATCCAAGCCATGGCCATAGATTATGACATACAAATGATGAGGCACCAATTTATGCACCCTAAAGCCAAGGAAACTAGGGATGAAGAGGATGATAAAAATAGGACTGACATCCATCCCCTACAAAGGGTAATAATCAATGGAATAATTTTCAACCTTTACTATGAGATAAAGCAACAAAAGAAGGATGAAGATCCTGGTAAGGATGATAATCACCCCCTCATAACTAATGATGAAAGAAAGGATATACCAAAAGTTTAGGCAAAGTCACTCTTGAGGAAATAGGGTGATACATTCAAAAAGATTATGAAGTGCATATAGTTGAAAATTGCCTTTGAATAACAAATCATGCCACCTTCCCTAAAGAAGCGTGTGGCATTCAAACAAGAGGGTGCTTCTTACAACAAGAATCCAAGTAAAAAGACTAAATAACCTATAACGTTCCCTACTAAGACCCTTGTGGATATGGAAAGAGAGGTGGCACTAGTGCCCATAATGGAAGAAGAGACTGAAGAAGATAGGGTAGGGACTTATATCCTATAAATAGAGGAAGGTGAAGAGGAGCTCAATACTACAAATGTTCAAGAGGCCCTACAAAGTGACATGGCCACTATGCTAAAAGTAACAAAAGAAATGACAAGACTTACCTCTAATGTAACCTTGCTAAAGAGCCCACCAAAGAAAACATCACCAACATCCAAGGATAAGGCCTCTCCAATGGCCCCTCAAACTATCAAGGAGAAAAGAATGGCTTGGAGGAATATGAGACTCAATGATGAAGATATAAACTAAGATTTGGTTCTTGAATAAAAGAAAACAATTGATCAGGAATAAAAGAAGACCAAGTTGGAAAAGAGGGCCCCAAAGGTACCCTCAAGCATAGGATTAGTAGTAAAAGTGGTCAAATGGGTGCCAAGTGACCTTGTTAGACAAGTAGCAGAAGCTACAAAGGCATGCCCAAGTAGTGAAAGGGTGTCTAGACAAAAGGAAGGCGATACTAGTGCCTCAGAGTAACAAATAAAGACAACTGGGTAGTACCAAAAATAATAAGGTGACCCTAACACCGAAGTAATAACACTTGAGGAAAATATTAAGAATCCCTAGGATGAAGAAACAGACGAGGGGGGAAGTCCATTGATGCAACCCCCAAGGACCCGACAAGTGACTCCTTGGAGGAACATACCAAAGAGATTGGTGGCACCAGTTAAGAGGAAGAAGTGCACGTGGAGAAGGATATCATAAAAAATGATGACAAATAGCTTAACATTAGGGAAATGATACAAAATAATTAGGGGGACAAAGATTTATATTTATATAAAACTATGCCCCCTAATCCACCATGACAAGGACACATAAGCAACTCTCATTTATGCTAGACCATTACATGGATGAAACCCAATTCAAGGTTCTAAATGCTTCTAATTTTAGCCTAGAAGATTTTGAGGAAGGGCAAGAATCCCTTATTATTGACCCACGTATCATGAACCTAGTCTAATCTAGGAATGTGCTAATAAAAATGGCCATTTAAATAACGTACTAGAATATCATCAATGATGAGAAGGTGAGGAAATTTAAAAATCTCCTAAAAGAATCCAAGAAGGAAGTATATGCCAATAGGTTGAAGTTATAATAGTTTTGTGAGCATGTGGAGGTGGTCGAGCCATCTCTTCTAGTTGGCATCAACACTTTATACCTTTCATAGGTTGGTAATATTTGTGTATTAGTGGAGCATATGGTCCCAAGGCTGTAGCTTGAGTCAACACAAGAAGAAGAATAAGAGGAAGACCTTAACATCACACTGAAGAGGGAGCTATCTGATAAGCTCCAATAAGTGGAGGATCTCTTTAAAAATTTGAAAGAGGGCACAAAAGTAGTGGATGCAGTCTTCTTTAATTTATCTAACTAAGCCTCAGTGATAGATGAGTGCTTAAAACAAGCAAAGGATGAGATGGAATAACTAATGGCTAAGGTGTACTCCATAAGAAAGGCATAAAGGTCATAGATCATGAGGAATATCAACACATTGAGCAATCAGATCAAAGACCAGGAAAGAACCTTGGAAGAACTCTTCTGTGCTCTATAGACTAAGACTTGTGAGCAAGGGGATATCTTAGATAAAATTATGGCAAAGGTGAAAGCCAACATAGAAGCTTTCCATAAAGAGATAGATAACATAGATACACTTATGCTCACTATTTCATCATCTAAGATTGATAGCATCACAAGATAGATCAAGCTAGCCATAAAGGGCTTTGAGGATTTCAACATAGAACTCTAGGAGAATATGCCTGAGTTTTGTGCTCCCAAGAGTTTGATGACTTAGTCTGAGGGTGGATTAGGGTTTTTTTATGGGGTAATATTGGGACCCTAATCCATTAGTGGAGTGTTCATGCTAACTTGATACTCACCTTGACACATTTAGATATTTTTTACAAGTGATTAGCCTAATGGTTTTGGTATCCAGCTGGAGGATGTAGTGAAAAACTTGCACCAACTGACCGATGGCTAACAGTCTCTTGGATATTCATGGCATCAATGAAGATCTAAAGATAGATGGTAAGTAGAGTGTAGAAATCACTAGGTCATGAAGCTGATAATTATGATGATAAAACTCCAGCTCATCACTCAACGTGTAACTTCTACCCTGGCAAAGATGCTCTTGAAATGATTATATAAGGATCTCGAACTAGAGGATGAATAAAAGATAGAGAACTATAGTGAAGCTCTGGTAGAATGATTTTGAAACCATCCTCTATAAATTTTGCTATAGTGGCCATTGAGGCTTAGATATAGAATGGAAGCGACTCTGGCTCCAATTGTATGTGCCCAAGATTGTCTGTGAGCCTCTTGGTTTTTAGTATTATGATTTTGAATATAAATTTTGGCTATGGACTTTGAACAACAACAAATGATGTTACCTTAAAATGTACTTAAGTTATTTGGTTTGCATGTCTTGTATTATTGCTAATTGGATGCAAGTGTTTGTATGATATTGCTTTTTTGATTAATTATGTGGATTGAAGTTCATGTGTTTTACTTGGTTTTGCTATTTTAATGGAGTATCTATAATTTTCATGACATCATCATAATTTAACATGGAAGATGAGTATAAGTCTGTGCCAGTGAACCCAACCCCTATTAAATTTGCATCTATTTAGCATGGAGAGTAAGTTTAACCAAAGTAGTCTCACGACCCCCTAAGTGCTTATATAACCCTGGGTGTAACCTAAGAAACGATTGTGCCTATAGGTCTTTCCCAAAGTTAAGTTTTTAGTGTATTGTTCAAATCCCCCTAGTGAAACCTCATGCCATGTCATGACTAGCCAAATGCGGCCCTCGTTTAATTCTCAGTTGCACTTTGGGTGAGTGCATAAGGCCTATGCCTTATGTGGATTGATTCCAACACAACTAAGTGTTTAAATGTTTATCATAAAGGGAGTTATCCCATGCTTTCTACCCCTAGACTTTCACAACCTCTCCATTAGACCTACAACTAAGTTAGGTGTTGTTGATGCAAAATCAAGTTTCTTAAGTTATCTTGTTGTGGAGAGTGTGTCCATGTGATGAATTTTAATATATATCACTTAGTGTGAAAATAGGCTATGATAGGTATTCCACCTTGCTTTTCTAGTTGGGCGAGATTCTCGATCAACTCTTTAAAGTTGCTTTGTAGGCATGTCTCATTTTGCATGCCGAGTCAGGTCCCAAAAACCCTTCCATTATGAGTACCAAATCTATGTGAGAAATTTTCATATAAAATACTTAGGTCTTGATGCCTTAATTATCTTTCAAAAAATATTTCTTGCAAGCCCAAATAAGTCTACTGTAGGTCTTAGTGGTTTTTTAGTTTTAATCAGGGTTCTAAAACCCGATTAAGTCTTTGGGGTCATAATTTGTTCATTGTAGTGTTAATCAAAATATTTTTCCCAATTAGGTTAGAGAGTATTTTAAAATAATTATGTACACCTAATCAGATTAAAAAATAGAAATAGGTCAATGAGCCTTTTATAAAAATGTATTTACCTAGACTAGGTCACATGGGGGTTGAGTGATATTTGCACAATTTTAGGTGAGATTAAAATCTTGATTAACACAAGGGGAACACAATGTTTTAAAATAAATAAAAATAATTATTGGTTGGGACCAAAATATTGACCATGTCTTGGGGGTCACAACCCCCCCAAATCTCTTGTTATTCAGGGTTTTACACTTGACTAGGGAAGGGGGATCCTCATGGCTTCCCCTATTTGGCTAACATGCTTCAAACCCTGATTTGGCTAGGTGAAGGGTACATGCATCCCTCTGCCCTCTTTTACCCCCACCCCCCATTATTTTTAATGTTTTTTTAATTATTATTTTTAATTTAATTTGTTTGAATTAAAATTGTTTAAATTTAGTTTTAATTTAAATTAATTAAACTATTTTTAAAAAACTAGTTTTAAATTAATTTAATTATAATTAATTAATTTTTTAAAAATTTAATTAATTTATATCATTATTTATTGATTTTTTAGAAAAAATAATATTAATTCAAAGTTGGTTTTTTTCTCGCTCAAGCTAAATGAATCGTAGAAACCTTTTTTCATCTAATTTTTCAACTGTATCTCCAATTTGTGAGCCATCTTTGGCATTGTGAAGCTGGTTCTAGTTCGATAATCATGGCACTGATAATTTCTATGGAGCATGCACCAATTAAAATTTATCATCTTTATTTTGGCCAAGTTCTCTATCTTTATAGAAAGTGCATGTTTAAATGAATTAGAAGATCTTTTTCCTATTGCACAAAAAGTAACTAGTTTCATTTGTTTTTGCAGATGTGAACACATCTAAAGTGCAAAGGGAGCTTAGAGAATTGGAGGGAAAATTGTAAAAGGATTTTGGATGAAATTTTTTTCCATCCATTGACATGAATTTTATAACTAGCCAACCCTATGCCATTTGAAGGGCTAGCTCATTTTGGAATCCAAGGAAGATCTTGTGAACCATACATTTTATCACCTTTGTGGTGTAATTTATCTCTCCCTCTTATTTGGATATGATTTTATGTTGCCAAAATTTATAACTGGATGATTATTATGGATTCAATATTATGATATTCAAGAAAACATCTCAATTAATTGAATGATTTGGAATTTGTGTTCATTACTTGCAGGTGCAATATGGTGATTTTATTCTTCATTTTTTATGGATACATTTCCCTTAGACTCATGCATTATATTTTTTGTGGTTGTGTATACTAACCAAAAGGAAGGTTGGTTTCATGGGTCCATTTAATCAAATGTTTTGAAGTTTATACATTACAAAATATGGTTTTTTAAAAATCTCCTTTCCCCCTTTCTTTTGCACTTTTTATACATATGCTAGTTAGGGTTTCAAAAAGATCTATTTGTAATTTATATTCACATAATTATTCTGATTGCAATATATCTTCTATTAGCATTTATATTGTATATTATGTAATGGAATGCATGTTTAAATAATCCATATTTTCATATTTTAAAACTCAAAATGCTGATTTTTATTTTTGGGCAAATATGAAAATGTAACCTTGTGGTTATTTTTTGAAACACACTTAAAACCCACATTGACAAAATGGACAAACTGACATTTCCCTCTTCTCATTTAAAATGAAAACTATATTTAAATTGCAAATCAACATGCCCCTTAAATTGGAATAATTTCCCATAGACTAAATGGGTTACCTAATACACCTTGAGTTAGTAAATATTTATCTTGGGGATATATTCAAACCTTCTTTCAAGAGAGGTTAGATGGCTCGCTATCCCACCTAAGTTGGTGTGATAAACAACCCATCAATATACTAGCACTAGAAAGAGAGCTCAAACTAAATTTTTAAATAGAAATTTTAAACTTAAACATTTTGAGGCATTGCCCATGCCGAGGTGTCTTGAACATTAAACTAGAATATAGATGAATATCCATTATATCAAAGTATGTTGGGGCTAAATTTGAGCTATTACACCTTAGTATACATAAAAAACATAGAGTAGACAAAGGAAAATAAAAAACTCAACATATCTAATTAGTCAGTAACTTGCCTACAATTGTCACTCCCTTTGTCCATTCGTATACCACACATCAAAACCCATCAATGGTTTCTACTTGGCTTGGTGGAGGCAACTACTTTTTAAAAATTATGAGATTTACCCACAATTGCTAAAAAATCATGAAAAGTTATGCCCTAGGTACTACATGGTATAATTCGTAGTGCCAAAGAGCACATTCAAGTGTTAAAAAATGTCATTATCAAGACTCAAATTCTACATGAGGAAGTGGTTTTCCATATATTCCCATATACCTTAGATGAGGTGGCTTACAATTGATATCTTAGATTTCTATATGGGTCCATAACCTCTTGGAATGACCTAGAAACCATTTTTTGTCAATCAGTTTTGAGTGCCCATTGACCCAACTATCCTATATCATCAATTTGTTGTAGCCCATAGAGAACTGAATGAATGTTTAACACCTATTTCCATAACCTTTATATGTGATTGAAAAACCCTTACATGCAAATGGAAGTGTTTGATATACAAACATGCGTGAGAGCTTTGGACTTGATGACCTCCATGTTTTTTTGAAGAAATCCTACGACACTCGCATCCTTATCTTTGGATTATTATGAAGCCATTATGACTAAACAAAAATGATTTGATAAGGTTATGGAGCTAGTCTACTTCCTTCATTACGACAATCAGGTACATATAATCAAATTTTAATGATCAATCAAGCTCTCATGCATAACACCTCACTGATGAATCAAATACTAAGCATGTATTCAAGATAAAACTAGGTTTATAACCCAACATATTTGAATTACATGCCTAGAAATAAAAAAATCATTATTCCAAATCACGTGTTGCCTTTAGAAAATAATCAATAAATATTTCACATGACCTATAACAACATTGTTTCCATGCCTAACATAGGTGGTTGTGCTACCCTAAGAAACAATCAGTAGGTTGGTCTGTCATTTATAAATAATGAAATGCCTCTAATACTTCCCATAACCAAATGCATAATGATGTGCCCACATTTATAAATGTTTTGGTACATGTTAACACACTTTCAAAAGCGAGAAATAACCATGATGCTAGTGTGAACCCAAAAGTAATTCATTTGCAGTAGATGGTTCAATAATTGACAAATGACATAGTTAATTTATGGATAAAGGTTCCTCAAAATCACAATCAAGCCATGAATCACCCTCTTCACAATCAAAATTTTAACTTTCAAATAACCAATTATTAGTAGAACACTAGGCCTAACAATGGTAATGTTCCCATTACTCTTGACAACACCAATCAAAATAATAACAACACTTCAAGCTCTACCAACTTGGATGATTTGGCATTGCCCACCAATGGAGGTTGCAAACATAGTGGATCATACTGAAACATATTATGTTAATTTAATATTGGCCTAAAAAATATTCCAAAAGGATATGGATAACCTTTAAATAGTGCATGCACCTCATAACAATTCAAATCAAAGTGGAAGGAATCCAGGTACCACCTTGGTCTTAGAAACCTATGAATTCTTGTTCAAGAGTGATAATGAGCTAAAAAAAAATATGGATCAAGTTCATGTGTATAAGAAATTTCAAAGGGTAAACAACAACTTATTGAGGACTAAATTCCAAACACCATTAATCAATTCTACTCCTCTAAATCACACTCAGGTTCCAATTTATGATAACTCAAAAAACTTATTTTTACCTAAAGTACCTAGAACATTGTATCAACCAAAAAACAATGTTACATCCCTGCAAGTTGAAAAACTTGTGGAGTAAAACAAACCTTGATAAAATATTATTGTTGAACTAAAGAAAACTAAGGCTAATATAATAATCATTTGCTCCAAATTTCTAATTAGAAAGAACTATTGTTAAAATATGTATATGTTCCTCAAGAGAAAGAAGTTAATTGAACAATTGATGTTCATGTTGTGATTTATAAATAAAATACTAAAACTCATCCTTTCCTCCTAGCAATTTGGATTTTCAAGAAAAAATTACATAATTATTTTGGTAGATTTAGGTGCTTCAGGGAACATGATGCCTTACTCAGTTTTCTAGAAGTTGGGTTTGACCGTTGCTAAGTCAAATATAAAGGTAGTTTAACTAGATAAATCAGAGGTTAATGTGGTTAGAAAACTAAATCACATTCATATGCAATTGGATTTAGATATGAGAGTGCAATAGTTTATTGAAATCCAAGTGGTGGATATTCCAGATGCATATGGCATGCTCCTCAAAGGAGAGTGGTCAAGAACATTGAATAGATATATGAAAATTGATTTATAACACATATGGATCTCATGGCATGGTATATATAATCAAATTAGAATTGAATGAGAGGAAACAATGATACATATGATCATATAGTATAACAAGACCAACATAATATTATATGAAAAATCTGAGATCAGGGTATATACACTTGAAAGTAAGATAGAGGCTTGTAACAACCTAATTATTAATATGTTGTCCATGAATTAAAAATCATAAATTGAAAATCTGAAATAGTCATATGAGGAATATGCACTCTATTCTATTGAAATAACTTCATTCCATAATGCTTCCCTAACATATGGAGGCTCAAGACATGTTGATCCAAATGTAGAATATGGTTTTCAACAACTCTTAGCATAAGGCACAATAGAAATAAAAATAAACAAGTTGGAACATGGTGCTCCAAGTGAAAAAGAAGAGTTTTTAAGCTCTTAGGTTGAAAATACTTCCATTTTAAGTAAACCAAAACCCACTTCCACCATCAAGGACCAAACTAGAAGATCATTATTAAATAAAGACTAAAGTGTATGCACGGTTGATGTTGAGAAGAAGAAAATGGAAGTTAACATGACAATGACACCTACATCTCATAGTCTAGTACAAATAGCTAAAGATCATTTATGGACCCTAAAATTTGATGGCTCAAATTCTAAGAGTGGGTATGGTGCTATGGTTAAGTTCATTAACCCAAGAGGAAAATGTTATTTGGTTGTAGTCTAGTTGTAATTTTCTTTCAAAAATAATGCAAATAAGTATAAAACATTGGTTCAATATGCTCTTAAGAGGAAAGTTAATAACCTAAATGTGTTGGGCGACTCAGAAATGGTGGCTAATCAAGTCATAGGTTAGTATGCTTGAATGACAAACATTTTTTAAGATTAAAAAACTAAGTTTGGAACTTAATAAAAGTCTTTTATGCATTCAATATTCAAATGGTGCCTCATAGAATAAACAATACAATGGGTACATTGGCCATAGCTACAAGCACCCTGGAGTTGATTGTAGATTCAAAATTGAAGAGGTTTTAAGTGGAGCTAGTATTTACTCCTTCCATTTTAGATAATGCCTAAAACTTATAATTATTCAATGATGACTAAACTATTATTGAATTCATCATGAAAATAAATATATTTGAGTCCCAAATAATAGATGAAGATGACATATATGAATTTCAATTGGATGAAGAGGGAGTGATAAATCTAAAAATAAATAACATACCAAAAGGTATGGTCTAATTTGAGTAGCTATTTGATATGGATTACCAAGGTGAAAATGAGAAAATAACCCCCTATGCTACATGAGCATTACAACTTGTGCAATGTTAGTGACTCAAAGAATATGCTATTAGGACAACTTTCATTGAAGATAAAAAACATGGGATTAAAAAAGCATCGAAGGACTTCAAAAATATTATTACCTGGAGATACGAAGACTTGAAGATATTTAATACTTTAATACCCACACACATCATCCCTTTCAAGCCAAGAGTCAAGTCATTCTATCTGAGTCAAAAGCAAATGAATCCATTGCTAGAGCCTTTGATTTTTAAAGAAGTGCAAAAAATGTTTTCAACGAAGATGATCTTTCTCGTTAGGCAATCCATGTGGGTGGCAAATCTCATATTGTTACAAAAGAAGAATAAAGAGATATGACTTTAGAAACATGAATAGATCTTTAGAAAGGGATAATTACCCATTGCATTCACTAGATGAGTTACTATAGATAGTGAACAATTCACAAATGATTTCATTGTTAGATGGGTATTCCAATTATACTCTGGTGATGGTAAACTATGAAGATCAAATCTTGAAAGCATTCACAATGAAATGGGGAATATTCACATACAAAAGGATTTAATTCAACCTAATCAATGAAAGTGATACTTTTTGGCATTAACTTTAAATACCTGATTGGAAAGTGCATTGTTATTTACATGGATGATTTAACTACCTTTTCCAAGAAACAAGAATACCATGTGAAGGATTTAAGAATGCTTCTGCAAAGATGTAGAGGACATGACATTTCATTAAGTCTAAAAAGTCTATACTCAAGGGGTCTAAAGGTAAATTTTTGGGTCACATCATTTATAAAATAAATATATCCATAGATTTAGACACAATGGAGATAATTCTAAAATTTTTATTTCCTAGAAATAGAAAAGATTTGAAATCATTCTTCAGAAAGATTAATTTTGTGTGTAAATTCATCTCAAGTTTCATTGAAATAATCCGACCATTGAGTAACATGATAAATAAGGATGATAATATTGAATCACAAGAGACTTTTATTGAAATAAATAAATCAATTATGAATACTCAAGTGTTGATAAGTCTTTACTACACACAACCATTATATATCCACTCTTTTACTTCTAAACACTCGTGATGTTGTCCTGACTTAGAGAAAGGAAGTTGAAGATGAGAGATATGTGTCATTCATGAGTTATCTACTCTGAAATAATGAATGTAGGTACTCCATTATTGATAAACAAGAATTTGCTTTGATCAAAGTTGTCAAGATGTTTAGGTATTACAACCTACGCAACAAAGTGTTTGCAGTTGTACCTAACCCTACCATAAAAGTGATGTTGATGCAAAATAAATTAAGTGAATGAAGATGTAAATGAATGACTATTATAAAAGAGTATGACTTAGAATTCCAACCAGTGAAGATTATGAATTAGAAAGGATTAGGTAAAATAATGGCTAAAGTTGATCTTTAAATCATTTTTCAACAATATACAGTGCAAGCCATTACAATATAGGAGTGGTATCAAGCTATAGTTCATTACCTATTGATCAATGAATGCTTGAACTACTTGAAATCCACTAAAGAAGAGTTTTATGCTTGAAGAGTAACAAATTCATGATTAAACTAGGAATACTATATAGAAAGAATCATGAAGGCATCTACTTGAGATATTTAAACAAAGTTGGAGCAGATGAAGTACTCATATATTTCCATGGAAAATAAAGAGCTGACCATTATTCAGGTAGTGTTATGGCCCACTAGATCTTTTAGGTTGGCTATTACTAGCCACACATATTTAAGTATCCTCATTACCATGTAAGATGATACCATACTTGTCAAGTTATTATACACAGAGAACATAGCCCTGCTATGCCATTTTCTAGAGTTGAAATGCTAGAATTGAAAAAAAAAAGAGAAAACAATAAAATCAATTTGCCCAAAAAATTGATTTCTAGGTGATTTAGGTAACTTTATTGGGGTTGTGGATGCCTATCTGGTAGTAGAGAAAGGCCTTGAGTGGGATTAGAGACATCTACATCAAGGCCATAGGTACCTGGTTGGTAGAAGATAATGTATAGGAAACTATTTCAAGGTGCAATTCACTAGCCCAATGATCAAGGTTGTAGTAGCTAATCCTATAGGTTTTATAAAGCGAGAATTAACTCATTTTCACACACTAGGTCAATGAGAATAATTTATTTAGTCTTATAATCATTTACTTATTTTCATTTCTTGGATATATTCATGTTCCATGTGTTGTCTCAGCTAGATATTCTAGGTTTGTAGATGTGTTTCTTTAGTTTCAAAATACTTAAGAGTATTTTCCATCAGAATCACAATTTTTCATTGCTTACATAACATGTTTGATTCTTTCTAGAATCAGGGTACCCTTATCTTTTATTTTGGTGTCGTTCTTATTTTCACTTATAGGATGTGGTTGGTTCTTGCTTGCTTTCATCATTATTTTGACCTTTCTTAGTTTTGTATGTCGAGTCAGCTCCCATTACATCAAGTGAATTTGTGCAATTAATTTTCATATGCAACACTTAACATAGAAATAGACTATGGTAGGTCTTAGATCTCCCTTTGCTTGTTGGATAAACCTCCATGTTAGACCCATAGCTAAGTCAAGTGTTGTAAATAAGAAATTAGGTTTCCAAAGTTTCCCTATTTTAGAGACCACATCTATGTGGTGAATTTTCATATACAACACTTAACATGAAAACAAACTCTGGTAGGTCTTCCACCTTCGTTTGCTAGTTAGGTAAGCTTCGTGGTCACTCTCTCAAGTTTATTTGTAGGTACATCTCATTTTGTGTGTTGAACCAGGTCTTGAAAACCCCTTCATTATGAATACCAAGTCCATGTAAGAAAGTTTCATATAAAATAGTTAGTCTAAAAGTAAAGTCTTGATGCCTTAATTAGCCTTTAAAAAATCTTGATTGTAAATCCAAATAGGTCAATTGTAGGCTCAGTAATTTTTTAGTTCTAGTCAGGGTTTTAAACCCTAATTAGGTCTTTGGGGTCATAACTTGTGCATTGTAGTGTTAACTAGAATATTTTTCCTGATTAGGTCAAGGAGAACTTTTTAGAAAATTTGAAGATTTGATTGGATTAATTTTTTTGAATAGTTTTATGTGCCTTTTATAAAAATGAATTTAGACCTAATTGGGTTGAAAAACCTTACTAGGTCATCGAGTGGGGGGGGGGGGTTCGAGTGAGATTCATGTAGTGTTGGGTAGGATTAAATCTTGATTAACAAAAGGAGAAGTGAATGTTTTAAATAAATAAAAATCAATGTTGTTTAGGCCTGACAACCCAACCATGTCTTGGGGTTCACATGCCCCCTAGATCCTTTGTTAGTTAGGATTTTAATCTCAAATAGGGAAGGGGGACCTTATGTCTTCCCCCTTTGGCAATTGGGATTAAAAACCCAATTTGGCTAGGGAGGGGGACTTGCATCCCCCGCCTCATTTTTTTAATTTTTTAAATTAAATTAAATTAAATTTGTTTAATTAAAATTGTTTAAATTTGGTTTTTATTTAATTTAATTTTAATTAATAAATTATTTAAAAACTAGTTTTAAAATAGTTTAATTATATCATTTATTATTATATATATATATATATTAATTCAAATTTAAAAAATTTACCCGCTTAAGTTAAATGACCTATGAAGACCTTTTTGTGCATAAAATTTCAATCACAATTCTATTTTGTTAGTTTTGGTGTGGTCATCATGGCACTATAAATTTCAAGGGAACGTGTACCAATCAAAAATTGTCATCTTTCTCACAACCAAGTTTTTTGTCTTTATAACTAACAGTTGCCCGTGTGGTGCAAGAAAAGCCAGAGGTTACTTACAAGTAGTTCAAATATGGTTTATTGAAACAATAAACTATTTTAATTTGTGTTTTTTTAATTAAGTGTTTTCTTTTTATTTATGGGACAACTGAACTAGCACAATTTAAACATTATATGTATTGTAATCTAACGGGTACCCGCAACACCTATATTTAGCTCTTAGAATGAGTTTTCTAATAAGATAAATGGCATGCCAAATGAATCCCTAAATCAAAATATATGGGCAAAAACCATCTTTTCTTCCTTTAACCACACGCATCCCTGTACAAAATTAAAATGTTCAAATTTTAATATCTGACACATTTTATTAATTTCAAAGATATATATTTTTTATTGGTCCAAATGAAAATTATAACTTATCTTCACATAATTTCTCTGCCTAATTGATGACCAAGATCGTATGTTATAGATTGATAACTATCATTGATTCAGATCTAGTGTTTAAAGGTTAATTAGCACCTCAACTCATTATTATTTACTAAACATGACAATGAAATAATGAATTCATCAAGTTAGAGACCTTAAATGTCATGCTAGACATTATTTTAATTTATTGACACTTGATTGTTATTATTTCCTTCTTAACTTCTTTGTTTTGTCTTTAATCCAATCATAAGCTAAGGATAAGGGCCATTCATTACCTAGATAGTGGGCACCAAAAATTCATTCCTAGTAGATATGCACATAAACAAAATGAGGTCCAACATAAATCCATAGCAATAATGATAAAAACTTAACTTACATGGCAAAAAAATAAACTTTCCAACCTTCCTTATAGGAATGGTTGTTGATTGTTATCATGTAACTTAATTTACAAGGCTATAATTATAGTTTTTGGATAATGTTGTACATTCCATTATGAATATTAACTCCTCTATCATCCCCATGTTGAGGGCATTAGTTGGAGACAAAATATTTAATACTTACCAAAAAAAAATTTAAACATAGATTATGGGTCACCCTTCTATGAATAGGACCACTATAATTTTGGGTTTCTAAGGCATCTACAATGCCAAAACTAAAGATGTGGGCACATGATATAACATGTACCCCTTCATCTCTTTCTTTATCAAAATCCATGAAAGTAAGGAGGAATGGATTCTTATGTTATACATATTGTAGGTATCATCAATATGGCTAAGTGGGCAAGTAATGTTTTTCCAACCTGGCTCAACATGTAAAATCTTGTTAAGAAATGTGGATAGGTTTATCAATGACACTGAACACTTACAAGGTAAATCGAGAATGTCTTACCAAAAAAAGAGTAACCACCATTGATAATAAGTAGAATTTATAGGAATAAATGGATTTCATTTTACCTTTATTGATCCTAGCAAAGGATGGAACAAGGTGGTGGTGCATATGACAAAACCAAGGAAATTTACCTAGAAATTAAATTATCGGTGCAGTGGATGTAGGTGTAAGAGGAAGGGAGTTTATATATATATATATATTCAGAGGGTTGAACATAAAATTTAGGTGATTTTTTTGTAGGGGATGTAATTTTTAGTAGGGAGTTTAATTGTACTGAATACATAAACGAGGGATTTTTTTTTCCTACAAGGGATGTGCTTTTTCATTAGCGTGGAGAGAAGTGGGATTTTTCTAAATTAGATAGTTTGAAGTTAGCATTTTTTTTACAATGGGACTGTAAGTTTATTACATTAGGATTTATAACTCAAATATATGCAAAGTTACTTGACCTGATTGTGTTTGATATAACAAGTTAGAGATTTGTTTCCAGGGGCTGTACTTTTTAGTTGCATATAAGAGGAAGTGGGGTTAAGCTAGATTAGAGATTTTGATATTACAAATATAGTTCAATGTTTTCATAAACACTGGGGATAATTTTGTAGGGTCTAGAATTTCATTAAAATAAATCAAGATAGGTAAAAACATAATTTAACATTTGCATATAATAGACTAACTTGGTGGTGTATATCGAAATTGTGATACTATAGATAAAATTAGTTCTTCAAATCTAGTTTCATGTCATTTTATATTGACTGTACAATATTTTATTGTTTACAACATCATCTCATGCCTTTTATCATATATCGATGATGCTGTTACATGGAGAGATCTTTAAGACCAACATTACCAAGCTTAATCATTGGCCTTGCGAAACCAATATATGTGTAGGCTGAGATAGATAGACTACCACGTTTTCCCTTAGAATTGGTCTTCGTGTCTCTCAAAGATGCCTTGGGTCTCAAATGGATGCCACCTGCCTAAAGACATGGTAGATTTTAGTTGCATTAAAATCAAAATTATAATTCCCTACTCATGGTAACACTTGAATTGAGAAAAACAACATATTTATTTTTGTCTCATGTAAGAGGAATCTGAGGTTGTGTGCCTCACTTTACATCGGGAGTACTCCCGTAGTGGTTGAGAAGATCATGTAGGTGGTGATTTTATAGACCAACCTTCTCTACTTGAGTTTATATTTGTGTATATGTTGATAAAAGACTCCTAGTCATTAATAGAAAAGTGACAAAATACTTTATCATTGTTTAAAATAGTTGAATTCCCAACTTTTCATAGTTGAAATATTTATAAACCTTAATATATTCCAAAGAAAATCTAAATATGTTGACCATTGAAGATTATCCCTCAATAAATCCATATGCCAAGAAAATGATTATGGGTGAAAGGGTTGAATAATGCTATAAATCAAATGCCAAATAGATTGAGCTTTGGAGCATGTCCAAAAGAGTTGTTTAAAGGAGTGTGGTTTAGAATAGGTAGGGCACTTGTGTTGATATATTCTAATATGTAAAATGCACTCTTTGAAGGAAAGGCCTTGATAGACCAAACATCAAAGAAAATGAGTACGCTTGGGCTCAAGCTTAGTATTCAAAATTATTTTAATTTTAGTAAATCAAGCCCTTAGTGAGGAACTCAGAATCTGAAGCCTATTCAACTTGTTTATAGTTGAAGAAAACAAACTCATGAATTGATAGAAAAGACTGGAAAATACTATTTCTTCTTCTATAAATTCTAAATATTTATAAATAATAATAATTATTACTACATTAAATTAAGTGATTTCTTATTTTTTCTTTGCTATCAAAATATAACAATAATGGTGTATTTTGTGGTGTATCAACACACTGTACAAGTCATGTATGCTTTAAAGGCACACCAAATTTTACCAGTGTAGATGGTTCTTCTAGAAGAAAATTAACACAACATAATTTACAGATGATTGGTGTGTCCCTTTTCATAGGATATATAGTTTATTCAAAAAATACCCACATTTAGTTATAAACTCATAGGATATATATATGTGCACGAGCATGTAGTGTATGTAGTTTCTAAGAAAATTACTCTACAAATCCACCAGAACCACTAGTTATCCCTGCATGACTAGTGTTCACCCCTACGTTTCAATGGATTCATGTCTTCGCTCTATGTATATGAGCGAAACCATGCAAACCCAATAAACTCAACTGCAAACAATGGCCCAAAGTTAGATGGAAATGAAATCCTAAAAGAATAACAAAATATGCATTAGAAAACCTCTTTTGTACCTAAATCAGGGGTACATAACCTAGATTCAAATTCTCCATGCTTCCTATCGACCTAAAATGACTACTTTTCTAAACATGTGGTAAACTACATTAAAATTGACTATTTTGTATTTCATCATATGTGAGATGAATCTAAGGGTTTTCCCCTATTATATAAGCCTTTGACTTAAAAAGTACAATTTTAAATGAATTATAAAATCTTTTTCCTCTTGTATAAAAAGTAGTTGGTTTCATTTATTTTTACATGTGTGAATGTGTCTAAACTGCAAAGAGAGAGTGGAGAATTGGAGGGAAAAGTAAAAGAGGCTCTTGGAGGGAAAATTATTTCCTTTTATTGACCCAAATCTTACGAATACCTAGTTCAAGGCCATTTGAAGGGTTGGCTCATTTTGGAATCTAATGAACACATTGTGAACCAAACATTTCTTTTTTGCATTTTATTGCTTTCATAGTGTACTTTATCGCTCCCTCTTGCTTGAATATGTTATTGTGCTGCCAAAATTTGTAACAAGATGATTATTTTGGATTCAATATTGTGTTATTTGAGCAAACATCTCAATTAATTGAAAGTTTTTGAACTTGTGTAATCACTTGTGCATGTAATAAAATTATTTTGTTCTTCCTTTTTATGGATATGTTTCTTTTAGACTCATGCATTATCTTTTTTATGGTTGTGCATACATACTAAGAAAAATATTGATTTCATGGGATCTATTTAATTAATATCTCAAACTTACTACATTATAAAACAAATTATTTCTCTATTTCCCCTTTCTTTTGTATATTTTATGCATATGTTAGCTAGGTTTTCAAATAGATTGATCTACAAGATGTATTTTCAAGATTAATTTGATTGAAAGATTTCTTCCATTACTATTTATGAATTTTCATATTTATGTAATGGAATGAAAGTTTAAATTAATCATTTTTCATATTTTAAAACTCAAAATGCTGATTTATCTTTTTGGAAAAATATAAAAATGCAAGCTTGTGGTAATTTTTTGAAACACACTTAAAACCTACATTGATAAAACAAAAAAAATTACATTTCCCTCTTCTCCTTTAAAACTAAAACTACAATTAAATTTCAAACTACTAGGCACTTTGAATTGGAATAGTTTTACATAAAAAAATTAGGTTGCCTCGTACGCCATGATTTGGAAGATATAGATGTTAGGGAGATCTTCGGACCTCCTTTCGGGTGAGGCTAGATTGCTTGCCATCCCACCTAAGTTGGTATGCCAAATAATCTCTCAATTGTAGCTAAAGTGAAAATAAAGAGAAGGGATAGAATAATGCTCAGATATGGGATAAAAGAATTATCAATGAAGTAAAAACCAAGGAACTATATACAAAAGAACATATGGAAATAACTAATCAAGAGAGTTGGCCCAATTAGTGGCTTAAGAGGAAGTATAAGGTTGTGTCCAACCAAGGATACCATAAATAGGATACACATATGTATATACAACTAAATGGTATGAAGGGGGGACTTCTTGTGAAGAGTAGGTGCCAACAATAGATGATTTTGAATCTAAATATGAATTATACATTGTAATATAACCATCTCAATTTTTGATCATATATCTATGTGAACTTGTATCCTCATGTGTAATCATAGAATATGTAATTACCCATAAATGTGATGAAGCACCATGAATAAATTATGGTGCCGTAAGAGATAAATACCTCTTTTTAGGTTCCACTTTATGCTTAAGATAACGTACCATGTTATTTTGAATGAACTAATTATGTTCATGTCTAACTTTATCATGCTCATAAGTAGATTGAGAAATTAATTTCATAATACACTCGTGAATAGTTCTCTAGACTATTTCATTACCATGTCATTAAGTATATGTGCCAACCAACTATTCTATATGAGGAATAAATATCAATAGTTCCAAAGGATATTCATATTGGATTCTTGGAACCTTGACCCCTTAATTACCATGAATATATTTAAGACATTTATGCACTGTAGAAGGTATTGATCAACTATTTTGTATCCAAGGTCATCCTAATAGCATATCAAAGACCCATGTGCTTGGTAGGACTAAGAATGTGGTGGGCACTATGATATGTTCCACTTTTAAAGGTAATTATATATGCCCAAGATATCCTGTGTATGACTATTAAATGATTTGATAATTCTAGAAGTATCCTATAAATATTGATATATATAACCAAGAGAGTGAAGGAGTATTGTCTATTATAACACTATGTATGGATTGTTTATCAACATATGCTTGAATAAAAAGTGTGTTTCTATTTAAATCATCATTAAAAAATTCACTATCATCAAATGTAATCATAGGACATGATGCTTGGTTATTTTTAAGTATACCAATGATATCAAGTTGATGCCCATAAGTAGAAGGAGGAGGTTGAGAATAGTATGCATAATGTACTTTAGATTTAGTCTTGTCATCTTTTTCTTCATGGTTTGGAAAAGTATCTTTGAATATTTTTATATTTGAATTGTCATTTGATTGTGGTTTATCCTCTTAAGTAGGTGTGATGATATCAATAATATTCTCATCAATGAGATCTTAAATATTGTTCTTGAGATTGAAACATCTGTTCATGGAATGTCCAGTACATTGATGGTAGTCACAATATGCATTGATATAAAAACTTATAGATCATGGTTTAGACATGTCTAATTTCAATTATAGAGGAAGAGAGATGAGATTGCATTTAAGTAGATTTTACAATAATGCAAGAAGAACTGATGGTAACTTTGAGAATTGCCTCTTTGGTGGAGCTTCTAATTGAAGCTTTTGTGTTGGTTGTGAGATAAAATTAACTATAATATTATCTTCATTCATGTTTTCATTGAATTTTATCTTATTATTTAGCTTGTTTTGAAACTTAACATTTGAAGTAGAAGGAACATTTGAAGTATATTTGAGCTTGTTTAAAGTAAACAATTTGACATCACACTCTTTGACTATGGTATAGTTCATCAAAAGATTTAAACTTATCAAACATAATTGAGTCATGGAGTGGTTATTTAAAACTTTGAGTGATGATATTATTGCTATAAATCAGAGTTTATGCAATAGAGAAAAATGAATATTAAACAAACTATATTTCAAACATAATAATATTCTCACTGTCTATATTTCTATATCTCAAACCTTTCAGATGATTACAAATATATAGGAAATGAGTTTCTTATATTCGGGATGGTAATATCCCTATAATCTATCAACTAAATAATCTCCCAACTAACAACCCACTATAGACAAAATATATTGTTGATATAATATATTCATCTAACTAATAAATGTATTATTTTTATGCATAAGAACAATAATATAACAAACAACTATTAATGTAATACTGTGTAACATACAATATTTACATTCTTACATAGTAATAATGTGAACACACCTCAACATTCACCCCCTTGCGAACATTATTAAACCCTAGTCTACACCCCTTTAATGTGAACATGGGGAAAATATCTCTCTCATATCTACACCTATACTCATGATTTGGTGATTTTTAGAGGACAATCACAAACCTTATAGATTGTTTTTTAAATGGATAATCAAAAACAAAAATGGAATGGTTTTCAAGTGGATAACCAACAACCACAAACAATGGTTTTACAAGTAGCTTACCACAAACCACATCATGATGTGTAATATAGTTATAATCTCTCATCACTATCACATTTTCAGAGAAGTTACATAAGAGTATTCAATTCACTTATGAAAAACGTGAACATGTATACATAATCTATTCTTATTCCAAACTATGCTGAAAATAACACACAACTAAAAACATACAACTAAAAAACAAATATACCATTAAAGCAGAAAGGGGCCCCATTGTTAGTGGCTAATGAGAGGCTATGAAACCTCTAGCCTCTATTTCCTCCATCCTCTAGTAAGATATGTTGCTTATTAAAAAAAATGTCAATAAAGCTCAGATGCTTAATTTTTTGAGGGAGATCACCCCCATAGTTTGGACATATGACTCAGGACGTCACATACAAGTAATAATGCATTCATGAGGCAATTTTTTTTTACAATTTTTGACAGTGACTCTATATGAAACCTAAGTCTAAATGACTTTGACCTTTTTGACATATAGACACTTTTTTTTTTACTTGACTCTTTTGACCATTAAGATGCTGTTTTAATATTACTACTGACTCTAAATATATTTGACCATATCATTTATAACATACAAATATTAACATGGATTAAATAAAGATACAAATTTTTATACTCTTTAAATATAAAAAGACTATTTTAATGACTCATTAAAAGAAAACTAGACCCAACAAATAGACTAATCATATACAAAAAATAGCTAAACACTGATACTAATTCAAAAGATAACACAATCAAACCTAAACTAACATGACGCAGATAGTGACTCAAATTCTAATCAATAACATTTGACTTGAAAAATTTACAACACATAATGACATTAACTAATCTTGAGCTTATGCCAATTTTAGATAGTGTTTTGACCAATTATTCCAATGAAGCTGAGACAGAAGGTGAATGATGATACGTCATTCAACACAAAACTGAATACATTTGAAAATATAAATCTTCAAGCTAGAGCCATTGAAGATTTTACAAAAAATCCAATGATAGGCACAATGACAAGTAGGTTTACATGAAAATTAGTGAACATTAACAATAGATAATAACATGAAAAAGATGTGATCAGACCTTCAACAAATAATCCACCAACTCTAACTACAGGATGCATGTACATGTTGGATACACATGGTCTGGTTGAGTAGAAATGAACAAAAGGTATCAATCCCAATTATAAAATTT
This sequence comes from Torreya grandis, assembly GCA_037957365.1. NCBI lineage: Eukaryota > Viridiplantae > Streptophyta > Pinopsida > Cupressales > Taxaceae > Torreya > Torreya grandis. The sequence goes on along the minus strand of JARHVA010003561.1, from coordinate 917,383 downwards.
TGAGAATGTCATGCGTTGATTTGAATTTTTAACACACAATATGTTTATGACCAGATTCAAAATCAAACCATACAAGGATGAACAAAAATTTCCATCGAACAGGATCACCATTATACCATAAAATGAATGAGAAATGCTCTATCAGGTTTAAGAACCTGAAGCTACAAAGGTGATTATTTATATTAGATATTCAACACATTAGCCAAAAATAATGCAAAGTCATATAAAAAATGCAGTTGGGCACTTATATATTTCTCCAATAACACATTGCTTATGATGTGTAATCTTATGCAAAGCTCGATCTACACATAGGTTGTGCTCTAAGCATTATAATAATATATTTTATTTACTCTTCCTCTATGAGTTTGAAGCTGTGAAGTGACTAGATGAAGATGATTTATGATCTTATACACTCCTATGAAAACATTTAGAAACCTAATACCAGATCCTATAAGATCTATGCTTAGATCCTTAACATAATTTTATCCTAATAAAATCTAGATACAACAAATGAAAAATAAAACTTAAAAAAAATACTATGTACTCCATAACTTATCTATGTGAACTAGGAATTTCACTTAAGAGAGGATGGTTAGTATGGTATTAGTTTCAATATGAAAATAAAATGAAAAAAACACACTAATTAGCATAACATCTCTAGGCCTAGACAGTAAGGAGAGCTTAGTTAATAGACATGAATAAAACACATAACTAAAATGCAAAAGAAACCTTCTTTTACTTAACATGGATACTCCAAAATGTTTGTTGTAGTGGCTTACTTAGCTTGTGCTTATGAAGTCCTCATCAAAGGAGTCTTGGCTATCTCCTCTTCTCCTTGGCACTTTTGGCTTGTGGCTTGGCTTGGATTGGAATCAATTTATCATGGTAACACTAATTTAAATGGATTTTGAAATCATTTATGCATTATAACTTTACATTATAAAGACTTAGAAATGATGTTCATGGCCTCTCTATTTATATATTTTTGAGAATGTCTAGAATCAACCTGAAGCATCCATCCTCAGATTGAGCTATGTGGTTGAGGATTAATTAAATTTTTGGAATTAATTTTATAATTATCCTCATCATGACATTGGAAGAAGCGGAAATTAAGAGGCATGGAGGGAATCATGGAAGGCATTGATGAGGCATGGAGGGCATAAATCTTGATATTTGTGGCATTTATGGTCTAGAGATGTCTTCCCAATAAATGAGGTCACCTGATGATACAAATATTCACCATTCATTTTTAAAAACAAGTATTCAACAAGTTTTCATGAAATTATTAATTAGGCTCTAACTTTGATTAATTATCTATAAGCATGATTAAGTACTTTGTGCACAAATTACTCAAATTGATCATAATGCCTTGTTATTAGTCTAAAATTTGATTGAATTGGAATTGGAAGGCAATGTCAAATGTATTAGATCCATTATCCCATTTAAGATGTTAAAAATAAAAAATAACAAAGGCATGTGTCTCATGTAAGAGATTTGATAGGAAAGATCAATCTAGAGCACCTAGGTGCAAAATTTACATTTTGACTCAGAATGATCTGATCAAAGTTATGTTAGGGTAGGTTTTTATTTTTCCCTATTATTTAAGTTGGAAAATTATATATTTGTGCATACATGGAGTTTTCCTACATTCGTGGGATAGGCTAGCTTATGTGGAGATGTGTGTCATAGATGTGTCATAGGTGTCATAAGAATGTCATAAGTAACTCCTTTGACTGGCTATTCTGGGTATGGGAGTTACTTCTCTATTCTTAGCACCTTGTCACCACCTTTCATGGAGGAGTTACAGTCTATTCTTGGGGTGCTTTGACCACCTTTTGTGGAGGAGTTACTTACGTGCTCTCCTATATGTATTCTTCACTTTGGCCATCTTATGTTAATGAAATATTGGCTTTTCTCCAAATTGTCTATGCAATTGTCTCTTGTTTGATTTCATTTACTTTAGCATTTTGTGGTATTCACTTAATTCGTCCCGTGTAACCACGACTCGTGCATCCTCATTATTTAGACCTTAGCGAATCCTTCGATATGGTATTAGAGCCACCCCGATAACTGGTTGTCTATTTTGCTATTGCTTTCATTGAAATCTAGAGCTTTGTTAAGGCATTTTTTTTGTAAAATTTGAAAATTTCCGAGAGATATTGCTAGTTCTCCATGCTATTGTTCCTTCCATGGCTTGTTTGGTCTCTCCATATACATGCAAGCCTGTGATCATGATCCTCTCAACACAGTGTTGAAATTCTCATGGTGTTCAAGATCTGCATAAGAGTTTGTCTCAGACCCGAGTGTAGGAGTGTGGAGTTACAGCCATGGCGTTCCAAAACAAGTGAGAAATCTGAGCACATAAAGGTTGAGTTTGTGCAGGAAGAAGGAAATAACGTAGTTGGGTTCATAGCTAAGTCACTTGCTGGTGATAAAATGCCAATCCTGAAGCTTTCAAAAAAGGTGTGATGGTAAAATGCAGTCCTACGTCCACCTTGGCACACTTTCCTTGGAACTTATCAATCTAGCTCTGCGCCCTTTTCTCCTTCTCCATGTAAGTCATTTTCTGTGGTATGCTTTCAAGACAAAGTCATTAAATTCAAGCCTTCCTTGGACCTGTAATTTGCTTCGAATTCAGTGTCTCTGCTATCTTTCTTGCCCAGCAAATTTAAATTTGCTCTTTCCTCAAACTTTGGAACCCCTCTCCTTGTTTGGCATCCCATGTGGGCCCTTAAATACTTGGCAATCCATTAAATTATGTCTTTTAATTTAATGTTTCAGTTAAAATTGACTTGTCCAAAAAAAATCAGTCAATTTGACTTAGTATTGAGTATTTTAGACAATTTTTAAGTTTTGATAATTTGGGGGTTTAAATTTAAACTTGTATCTTCGCCTGTCGAAGACGAAGAGTGAGGCCCAGGTTGGCAGGAGGCCAATTCCCCCTCACAAAGACCTCCTTTGGATTCCTCGCTCCATGTCGAGTCTAATGAGTGGTTGGAAGGCCACTTTCTCTCTTAAAATAGACAATTTTTTTAATATTTTAGTGTTGTTTTTTTGCAAAAACACTAGTTTACGGAAAATTGAATCTTTAATATCTTGCAAATGATAGCTCAGATTCGGGTGCCATTTTTTTAAAAAGTATTTGTATTTCAATTCTCCATACTGTAGGCTTGTTATTTGTTAAAAACACACTATTTTATAAAGTGCCTAAAATTTGGGTCTCCCAGGACGCATTTTTGGCTGAGTCTGATGTCTTGTTTTCTTAAAGTCTTGCACTGATTGCTCTAAGATGCATTCTCAGCTATACCTGACATCTTTTGAGCATGCACTTGCATATTTGGGGGGGGCTCAACATTTCAGGGGGGGTGTGATTGCTTTTCAGCACTTGCAATCTTTGCTTTCATTCTCTTTTCTACATAATTTCACAACTTGTAATCAACACAACTTCACCTAAATTCAGCTTAAAATGGATTCTTTTCTACTTAAACCCCTAACACCCTTCAAATATCATGAATATAAGGTTAAAATGTCAATCATTCTTAAAAGCAAAGGGTTGTATAGGATCACCATGGGTACTGAAGTAGAAACTAACACTGATGCTGAAAAGGTCAAGTGGTACAACCGTAGTGATGAAGCTTATGGATTAATGAGCTTGTCCGTGTCTCCAAAACTTTTCTTTCATTTAGAAACTGCCAAGACTCCCAAAGACATATGGGACACCTTAGAAGTCTTATTTGGGAAGCTTGATGAGATGAGAGGTCATGAGCTTGAAAATGAAATCATAAGTCTAAGTCCTAACAACTTTGACACCCTATAGAACTTCTTCACTAAGTTTAAGGCCCTCAGATTGAAATTGAAAGAATGTAGGATAGAGAAGAAAGATGACAAACTCATCCTTTCTATTCTCGCAAAGTTAGGTCCAAGCTATTCAGTCTTTGTCTCCACTTTCCATGCCACAAAAAGTGCCCTTGGCGCTACATGGAAAATGCCTTCTTTAGATTCATTCATTGTCGACTTGACTAGGGAGCAAGATAAACTAATCCAAATGGGCACAATTAAGTCTACTCAACCCTAAGATTTTATAGCTATAAATGTGATGAAACTGATCTTCCACTGCTCTGTAACCATGAACAAACTGATATAGACCTATCTAGATCATTCATTCCTTGTAGACCTATTTTCCGTATTTATTGGCCATAAATATTTGTCAGTTAACTAAATCATGAAAGTAAAACTATTTTTAGATACCCATTAAGCTCTTATATAACATATTAAAAAATATCCTGAGGTTACTTTGTACAGAATTGTACTTTCTTCTTTAGACCCTATTCCAATTAGCCCTCCTTGAATGCAAAACACCTTGTCCAAAGTAAAGTATAGACTTTATAATAAAAAAAAGAACCATTCCAGATACCCATTATCTTCTTACAGGTGAATCAATCATTAGTTAGTGCACTTCTTTGGAGAAATTCACTTTTCTTATATTGGCCTATGCTCTTCCCTTCACATGCACCTAGGATCCACTTGGCAATTATTCTTTTCCATACTTATCCATACTGTGGCACCTTGAAACCACTTCCAACAGTTTTATATCATCATCAAGGGTCAAATTACAAAGTTTCAAGAGTTTTCAAGCTTTAAAACTCATTTTAAGGGTTTGAACCTAATTCAAAATTTTCCCATGACAGTCACAGGCCGAGAGCTTATTATTTTTGCTGGGAGTGTTTTAGCTTGTTTCAAAGGTTAAAATAAATTGTCTAGGGTCTGTCCTAATACCATACACTTTCTTCAATCATCCTCCAGGTTATATCAACTTTCTAAGCTTGCCAATACTCAACAACTCAGTGTCTTTTGACTATATTTTTTTAAAACAGTCAACAGGGTTCTTAATTTCTTTTCTATTCAATGATTAATAGGCTTTCCAGCTGATATAAAAACATGTCACTATCTTTTAATAGCTTCCCCATTCATATATTCATATCAAATATGAACCTTTTCAATACATTTTCTATTCAAAAACATACAACTCTCTTATCATTGACTGTATTCTGTCCACTATAGGCCGAGAACCAACAGTTGGAGATTTTGAGGTATCAAAGTGGTTTATAAGCCTGTTTCTCCCTCTCTTAAGTTTATAACTACCTTATAGGCTTATTTACAAACCATTATAGACTTAATACAAACATTTATACGAGGATTCTACCTTGGACAGTGGGCTGTAAGTATACAGGCCTGAATACCCTGTTTAGAATTCTGTTTAGGATTCTTCTAGATTTCAACGTTCTTAAGACCTCTTAGTAACATAATATTAGTTTTGATTTTCTCCCATCATACAAAATAACCAGTCTTGCTTTATGTTTTATGGAGAACCATCACACACATACACACACACTTACACAAGCCTGTCATTTTAAGAATCTTTTTTTTTTAAGAATCTCCTATGCCAACTTCTATGCCCAATTTGGGCTTAAGGCAAAGCAATATGCTGTTTGAAAGTTTTAACAATTTACTAAGGTTGAAAATAGTTTCAACCATTTCCCCTTTATTTCCTCAAAAATATAACAATCACCTTTCACCTTTTTACTTTCACTTTTTGATAATTACATTTACCTTGAAGGTGAAATTTTGTAATCTCACAATTTGGAGGGAAAACCAAAATTTAAATTTTCACACTAGAATTTGAAACTTTTGTAGATGCTCCTGCATCAAAATGGTAAGGATAAGACTTCAACAAAGGAGAAGAAGAAAAATAACAAGGACTAGGAGAAGAAGAAAGAAAACAACAATCCTGCCAAAAACAACACTGAGTCTTTCTCCTCCAATGCTAAAGGAGAAGGTTAGGTGTGCTATTGTAAAAAGGTAGGGCATGATGAACACAAATTCATGAAGAAACAAATAGATCACCTAACTCATATTCTAGAGAAGCACAACATAGGTGTTCCTGAGTCCATCAAGTAGAATTCATCTACCCAAGATTCTACCAAGGCAAAAGGCAAGGGTAAGGAGAAAGAAAAGGGCAAGGCCCTTGTAGCAACTACAGCTTCTACAACATCATGGGTCATTGATTCAGGTGCTTCTCACCACATGGGCTCTTCACTAGTTGAGTTTTCATCTTTAGAGCCTTGTAGCATGACTTTAATTAGTTTGGGTGATGACACATCAGTTTCTATTACAGGGAGAGGGTCAATTGAAATGGAAGGAGGAACATTCAATAATGTTCTAAGTGTTCCTTCTCTTTCAACCAATCTCCTATTAGTGTACCAAATCACTCACATTTATCGGGGCATGAGAGTTGAGTTTTTTCCAAATTCAGTGGCTATTAGGGAGTTTCATAGTGATACTACAGTGGCAGTGGGTAGCACAGATCACCAAGCAAGGTTATACACCTTCTCAGATTTTGCACCTGATTATTCTCCAATAGCATTGCTGACTCATTTAGATGGAGTTAGCAAATTATGGCATGAGCAGTTTGGCCACCTTAACAACCGCTACCTTGAGAAACTTTGCAAACATGACATGGTCATTAGCTTGCCTTGTGTCCAATTCTCAAAAGGACTTTGTGAGGGGTGCTCCCTTGGGAAGCATCCTGAACAAAATTTGGCAAAGGCAAAGCTTGGAGGGCTTCACAACCTTTGGAGTTAGTCCACAGTGATGTATCGGGACCCTTTCCCAAACCCTCTTCCACAAGGGCCAAGTACATCCTCACTTTCATTGATGATTTCTCTAGGTACACTTGGGATATATTTTCTCAAACAAAAGTCTGAAGTGTTTGAAATTTTTTTAGACTTCAAGGATCTTGTTAAGAAATAGAGTGAGAAATCCATCAAGGTTCTTCGAATTGATAATGGAGGGGAGTATGTCAGCAACAGGTTTGAGAAGTTTTGCACCATAGAGGGAATTGATTTACAACACATAGTCACTTATAGTCCTTCACTGAATGGGGTTGTAAAATGCAAAAATAGGTTACTGAAAGAGATGGGTAGCTATATGATTCACTCCAAATCCTTAGCACCATAGTACTAGGCTGAAACCATCAATTGTGCTTGCTACATTCAAAACAGGGTTCCTCACAAAGCTTTAAAAGAGATAACACCCTTTGAATCTTGGCATAAAAGAAAACTTGATGTTGAGCACCTTAGGGTTTTTGGATCCCCAGCGATGGCCCGCATACCGAAGAAGAAACACAAAGCTATGGAATGTCAGTCCAAGCCTTGCATCTTTGTAAGATATCTAGATGGTGTTAAGGGGTATCGCCTTCTAGATCCAGTCACTCATGAGTTGTTCATCAAGAGAAGTGTCCATTTTCAAGAGAGTTTTAGAGACTCAACACTTGGCACTTCTTCTCCCTCATCGGATCTACTTCTTCATGATGATTCCTCATTAGATTCAGATCAGCCACAATAGGTTCTTAAGCCAGAGACATCTTCTTCTTCTTTGAGTTCAGACAATGAGGATAGTGATGTAGAGTCATCCACCTCTAGTCAGTCAAAGGATGAGGAGTTAGCACTTGACTCGTCCACTTCCAAGCCACTTTGGGCCAGACAGACACTTAAGAGTGTTGGCACTTGGGCAAGAGATCCTACAAATGATAGACGCACTAGGGGGATTATCAGAGAGATCCACATGCCTTCTTTGCTTTAGTTTTAGATTTATAGACTTTTTGAGAGGCATCGGGGGTACCTGAGTGGGATAGTGCTATGGAGGAAGAATATTCTTCCTTAATCAAAAATCACACTTGGGATTTGAATTCACTTTCTAAGGGAAGGAAGATGGTTCGATGTAGGTGGATATATCAAACCAAGTTTGTAGCTGATGGGTTGGTTGATAAGTACAAGGTGTGATTGGTTGCCAAGGGTTTCTCATAGGTGACAGGCATTGACTAGTCAGAGACCTTTGCACCTATTGCAAAGATGACTTCTATCCAACTCACCTTAGCTATTACTGTAACACATGGTTGGGATGTGCACCAGATGGATGTGAAGAGTGCCTTTATTCATGGAGACCTAGAGGAGGAGATCTACATGGAGCAGTTGCCAAGATTTGTTCATGATTCTTCCTTAGTATGTAGACTTAAGAAATCTATCTATGGCCTCAAACAAGCCCCTCAAGCATGGTATGCCAAGATGGATTCCTTCCTTCTCATAGCGGGTTTCACTAGATGCCATTCTGATCCTAATGTCTACTTTTTGCAGCAGGATGACTCGCTCTTGATTCTGGTTCTTTATGTTGATGACCTTTTGATCACCAAGATTTCTTCATCAGCTATTACAGTGGTGAAGGCATCTCTTTAGGATAAATTTGACATGATAGACTTGGGGTTTATTTCACTACTTCCTTGGCATCGAGATCTCACAGTCAAATTTAGGGATTTCTCTTGCACAACTTAAGTATGCTCTTGAATTATTGGCTCAGTTTCACATGGCTGATTGCAAGCCGTCTCTGATTCCCTTTCTATCAGGAGTGAAGCTTGAGGTTGACTATTCTTCACCATTGGTTGATGCCACTCAGTATCAACAACTTGTTGGCAGTCTCATCTACTTGACTCACACTAGGCCCGACATATCATATGCAGTGGGACTTGTCTCCAGATTTATGCAGGAACCTCATGAGCTGTATTGGAAAGTAGCTAAGAGGATCTTACATTACATACAAGGTTCACATAGATATGGGATTCATTACAGATTTGGCATAGAGGATGACTTGGTTGGATCTACAGATTCAGACTGGGCTGGAGATTCATAGACTCGCAAGTCCACTTTTGGTTACAGTTTCTCTCTAGGTGCTGGTCCTATCAGTTGGTCTAGCAAGAAGCAGAATGCTATTGCTATATCATCCACAGAGGTAGAGTACATGGGAGCTGTTAATGTAGCTACTGAGGCTATTTAGCTTCAGGGGATTCTTTCTGAGTTTGGCATTCCTATTAGGCAGCCCACCATCATTTATTATGACAACTAGAGTACCATTTAGATTTGCAAGAATCCAGTTCAACACCAATGGACCAAGCACATAGAGATTCACATGCATTTCATTCGAGAGCTTATTCATAGTTAGGTCATTGAATTAATCTTTTGCCAGTCTTCAGAGCAGGTTGCAGACATCTTCACCAAACCTTTCACTGAGAGCAAGTTCATTCATCTACGAGCTCTTCTTGGGGTGTGGTCTATCTGCAGTAACATCATCTTTAGGGGGGACTTCTAGCCTTCTCATTTATTTATGTCTCTCTTTTGGGGGGGGGAGTTTTTTCCTATGAGTTTTCTCCTTTTATCTATCTTATGAGAGATTGCTTTTATACAAGGGTACCTCATTAGGCCTAGTTATCAGGACCCATTTTATATTTCCACACTGCCCACCTAAGCTGCGCTTATGGGGGGGTGTTAGTGTAGGTTTTTATTTTTCCCTATTATTTAATTAGGGAAATTATATATTTGTGCATACATAGATTTTTCCTACATTTGTGGGATAGGCTAGCTTATGTGGAGATGTGTATCATAGATGTGTCATAGGTGTCATAAAAATGTCATAAGTAACTCCTTTGACCAGCTATTTCGGGTATGGGAGTTACTTCTCTATTCTTAGCACCCTGTCACCACCTTTCATGGAGGAGTTACAGTCTATTCTTGGGGTGCTTTGACCACCTTTTGTGGATGAGTTACTTGCTCTCCTATATGTATTCTTCACTTTGGCCATCTTATGTTAATGGAATATTGGCTTTTCTCCAAATTGTCTATGTAATTGTCTCTTGTTTGATTTCATTTACTTTAGCATTTTGTGGTATTCACTTGCTTCATCCCATGCAACCACGACTCATGCATCCTCGTTATTCAGACCTTGGTGAATCCTTTGATAAGTTAGCTGGCCCATAAATTACATTACCCCATTTAATGATACCCTAGCTAAAATTGGCACTTTTAATATGTTAGTTTCAAAGTTTTTAAATGTGTTTTAGTGTTTTTAGGCCAAATTATGCATTTTGGATAGAAATTGGTCAAAATCTTGGTTGGAGGTTATCAATGGCCAGATTTAGGTGTCTAAAGTTTGCCCTTATTTGAGAAGGCATTGCAAGCTATAAGCAAAGTAACATCTTCTCAAATAATGAAAAGGTTCTATATTCCTACAATTGTAATGATGATAAACTAACTATATGATGCCCCCTCAAGGGAACGGTTGGCACAAGTAAGTCAGCAAATGGTCATTCGAAAAAAAAAAGCAAAATGAGGGGCCAAAGAAATGATAAATGATGGGGTGAAAACATGATGATATTGAAAAAGTAGTCAAAATCATTGAAAATTCAAGTGGGATAGTGTAAAATGGTTTGCTAAAAGGAGATTATAAGTGTTTTAGGTCGATAGTGGCAATGTGGTATGATAACATAATGATTTGCTCAAATGTAGTTATAATCATTGAGAAGATGGAGCTACCCCAGTTAGGATAGACAAACAAGAGAATACCATGCCTTTGTATGGGCAAAAAAAGTAAAGTGGTGGCAACATAATGATTTGCCCAGAGGTGGTTATAATTATTGAGAAATGTGGGTGGGATGGTGTGAAATGATTTTACAGTAGGTGGTTATAATCATTGGACCCCATTATAATAAATATGAAAAAATTGGTTGAGGAGGATGATAACTTAACACATAGGGCAATGATGAATTGAATCAATCTACTAGTAGGGAGATGCTCGTCTGAACTAATAAAGGTTGGAATTATTTCATGTTTAATTACTCTATTTGGGATATGATTAGGATGGAATCAAGATGTTCATGCCAAAAAGATGCCACCATTGCTAAATAGGCTTTTTGAAGCTGAGGTTTGTTGTAGCACGTGTTGGTAGGCTTCATGATAGAACACCATGAAGACTTGGCCAAAATATGCATAAAGACTGACTCCCAATCTAATAAACACTCAAAAATAATGCACCAATGATAAAAACCATGATGATAATGTTAATGGATGAATATGGATGGACTCAAGGATAATGTGTTTGAGGAATCACCCAATGAACACATATAGACTGATTCAAGGCAACAATGTTAAAAGCAAACAAACAAGCAAGCAAATAAATAAACAAATAGAAAAACAAACAAACAAACAACAACCTGAAATAAAAAAACAAATAGAAAGCCTAAAAACAAAAGCAAAAAAAAACATCCTAACAATGACAATGCCCCAATAAGTCAGATCGAAGATAATTGAATAGGCTTAGATAAGAAAAATATTTTTGGATTTTGAAATATTATGAATATTTTTGGAATTTTGAGGTATCTTAACTTATTAGAGAATGACAAGATACTTGTTCGCAAAATAGTGAGAGTGTTTGGCTTAGGTTGCTCACAAAACAATGAGAGCATATGGAAAGGGGGACTGAAGTGACCTCAACATGGATTGAGCATGATCCACATTGTCTTAAAATGACCTCAAGTAATTCCATCCACATAAAAGGTAGGGAAAAACTAACTAGGTCCCAACAAATTCTCAAATCTGGCAAATGGCTAGTCAAATGAAAACAGTGATGGCAAGGTGATGTGGCAATGCATGATAAACAAATGTTGCCCCTAGTTTGCCCATAGGCAGTTATAACTAGGATACGATGGCATAGGTCAATAATACTAATTTGCCCATAAGTAGTTATAACTAGTAGCAAGACTTGTGAGACACTGATTTGCCCATAGGTGGTTATAATCAGGCTCACATAAACAAACTTGATGCAGGATGGACAAAAAATCTTGCCAGATCATCTGTCACACTAATTTCATAGACTATCATTGTAAATTTGAATTTGATAAGAGTTGAAAATTGGTCAAAATCCCTCCACAAAAGGTGTGAGAAGAACCAAATGAACCAAGAACAAAACAAGATTGGGTAGGATGACTAAAAATAGGTTTGGTCTAGATAAGAATGGAATGGTGAGATGACACAATTTTACTTAAGATAATGATGGTTTTTGATAGATTGGATAAAATGGTAAGAGGGTTTCCCCCAAGTGATGGGGTTAATGTTAGGAATATGCGACAATGTCAAATGGATCTGTAAAAATGATAATGGCATGGCAATGTGAAACGATATGGTACATGTTTTTGGCCTAGGTGTGGTTTGTGATTTTGTTGTTCTTGCTGATGGGGAGATGTACATCCTAATCAAAAAAATGATACAAATAGAACACTTGATCATGTTAATTGCTAGTCCACACCTCATCTGAATAGTTGCTTTGTCAAAAATTGCTTGTAAAATATGATTTGGATGCCAAGAATGCTTTTGTGATCTTCATTGGTCATTGATTCTGATTCCTTCAAACATCAAGATAAGGTATCTTTGTAGCCTCTATAAAATAAAGTGTGATCATGGATGGTAAACAAGAATAAATAATGGATGGTAGGTTTGATTGTGAAATGGAATGGTAGATGATAATGGAAAGGGTAATGATTGGGAAACAAATGAAGATCGACTTTAAGTCACACATAATGTTGTTGATGCCAGATTCAATATAACTTTAGTTGTGGTAGGGCTAAAGACTTGTTCTCATGCTAGCACCACCAGTGTTTTCTATTGTTTGATATTAAGAGTATCTACCATCTAATTAAGCTATAGATAAGAAGCTATTTTGATTTGATCTTTGATTTTGTCTTCATCAAGTAGTGAAGAACTTTTGTGCTCATCTATTGGTGCCTCAAAGAGGTTTTCACCAATGAATGTGTCTTGATTATCCCATAGCACTTTTGAGAAGGTTTCACTAAAGAACATTGGATTTTGACTTTGATTGTCTTCTAGTGCTTTCAAAAAAGTTTCACTAGAAGATGCTAAGTTCTAACTTGGGTTGTCCCCTAGTGCCTCTGAAAAGGTTTCACTAAGAGAGTGTTCTCTTGCTATATGAATGTGGTTTTGGCCTCCTTGCTCTTCTTCAACTACTATGTCACCATGGATTCATTTCAACAAAGTGTGATTTTATTGATGCCAGTTGACACTTATGGGAGATGGAATGTCAATGATATGGTTATTTTGGTTGATGGTAATGGCCTATGGAATGGAATGGGGAGAGGCTACATCATCCTTGAAGAAGATACTAGGATAACTTGTGTCGAATTTGAAGTACTCATCCTCAAAAACTATAGAAGGATAAAAAATGTATTCAATTTGATCTACAAGGCATGCATAACCAATGTTGTAACAACCATAAACATATTCTTCTTTTGAATCTGATTCTAACTCAAGGGACTTTGAATCTGATGTTAAAATTGATGTTGATTCAAATTCAGATTCTAAACTCAATGTCAGTTCAAGAATAGAACTTGACTTTGAATTTGATTCTTTATCTGATGGGTACTCTATTATAATGATGTCTTATTAAATATTTGTTTTTGGATAAGTAATGACCTATGATGGCATAATGGGCTGTACAAAGACTAATTTGTGAAAGTGGGACTCCTCTAGAATGGAAAATAGGTCAAGAGACAACTCCTCAGAGACTGGCTTGTCAATAATAAGCTCTTAAAAAATAAGTACATGGTCAAGGTAATGATTTTTCCAAAGGTGGTTATAATCATTAAGAAGTGACTTAGCAAAGACTAGCTCATCAAAGTAAGACTCTTTGATAATTAGTATAGGATCAATAGGCAATTCATCATAGGCTAACTTATCACAAGTGGTTGGTTCAATAAAAACAACTTGGATTGGTTGGTTGTCTTAGCTTTGGTTTTTAATGAGTTGGAAAATACTAGTTTTAAACACAACTTGGTCTTTGAATGATTGGATCGGTTGAGGTTTGGTTGGAATTGGTACTGGACAAGGAATGACTTGTAGTTGGATAACGATAAGGCATTAGGGAACATGATTGTTTGCATGAGCCAAAGGACAAAGTCTTAAGATGGTAACAATAGGGCATTGTGGGGCTTGATTGCTCACACAATCCAAAGGACTAGGTCTTGGAATGATGAAGGGGCATTATGGAGCTTGATTTCTCGCACAAACCAAAGGATGAGGTCCTAGTATATAAATGGTTGGGCATTGTGGAGCTTAGTTGCTTGCACAAACCAAAAGATGAGGTCTCAAAATGGTAATGGTATTCCTTGGATATTATAGAGCTTGATAGCTCATATAATCTAAAGGAGCATTAGGGGTAGTCAATGACCAGATAAAAAAAGGATGTTATGAAACTTGATTACTTGCACAAGCTAAAACATCCAAGTCTTCCTCATAAACTATATCATCCTAGTCATGAGTTGGATCATAAGCTGGTTCTCAACTGTGTTCTATGTACTGATTATTGAAAAGAGGGTATGGATCCATATCCCAAACAACATTATATATAGTTTGGTCTTCAAAGTCCTCCTCATAAGCCTCTTCATGCAAATCAAGGTCTCAATTTAGATTTTGTGGATTTTGACTATGTTCCCCATATGGAGTGTTGTACGGAGAATAATAAAACTCCTTAGAAAATCTTTCTCTATAGGGGTTCCTAGTGGGATTTTATGGATCCATTCTATCATAAGTTGGATTGTACGTGACTCTACCATAAGTGTAGCTAGACATATCCACATAAATGATGAAAGCTCCAAAATAAAAAGGCTTAGAGTTATACAAACTCTGAAAAAAATTATGTCCAAAGGAGAAATGGTTCAAGCTTGGTCTAACTTGGTTGAAGGGGTGGAGTTGTATCTCTAATATGGTCTAAAAGTGGAGCTGTGTCTCCAAAATAATTTGTGCTAACACTTGGCATAAAATAGTCTAACATCAAATTTCTAATGTTAAATTTCATACACACAAAAGGTCAAGCATCTAAAAAAATTAGCATGTTGAAAGTCTAGGTCAAAGTGTTACAAACAAGGTCTAAACTAGGAAAGGGAAAAGTTGAATTACTAGGTCTTTTGTCCAAATGTGGAGTCAAAAGATAGGCTTAAACAAATAGGCATATGCTAGGATTTTTAGCCAAATGGCATAAAAAATTAGACTTAAAACAAAGGCTAATATGATTTGATTTAATCTAACAAGTTTGGAAACAACTTTGACATAGACCCAACACAAGAAACCAAACTTAAACATGATCAGTTGGCATAAGGCATAAAACAAAAGGTTCTTTGAAGAAAGACTATGTTTTCCCAAATAAAGGCACAGACAATGATAATGATAGGTATTGAATAAACAAACCATTAATATTTTTCAAATTTGGGTAATCGATTAACTGAAGTTATGCAAACTAAAAGAGAAAGATCTGTGTATTAGTCCCATGAATTAAGGCCTAAATAGAAATCAATCAATATTTGAATCTAAACTTGACAAAGTTAATTAAAAACTCAACGTTGAAAACTAGGATTTGACCAAACAAGCTAGACAATATTGGACAATATGACAATACAAGATAAAGGTCTAAATGGTATACATAAAATGGTTTGAAATAATGGATTTTGATACGAGGTAAACTAGTCTTGAAACAATTTGAGCAACCTAATGACATAAGTATGCTCAAATGATGTGATCAATGCTATGTTTCAAAAGACTCAAAGGCACAAATAGTTTGACATGATTTGGGTAAGCATAACACTACCCTCCTCAACTCAAATGACACACACACAAACAAGTTTAGCAAAAATTTTAAGGCACAAGTGTGGTGTAAAATGGCCAGCATAACACCTAAAATGACCAAAATACACTAAGTATAATCATCCAAATCCTAGAAAGGGTATGGCAATGTGGGGTTGACTAAACTAGCAAGATTTCAAATGTTTATATGGGAATCAATTGCATAATGACTTTCACGTCAAATGATGCAAAATACAAACACACAAATTGGGTGACTATGGCATTGTC
The DNA here is from genome assembly GCA_037957365.1 of Torreya grandis. Taxonomy (NCBI): domain Eukaryota; kingdom Viridiplantae; phylum Streptophyta; class Pinopsida; order Cupressales; family Taxaceae; genus Torreya; species Torreya grandis. The sequence continues at coordinate 901,586 of JARHVA010003561.1, read as the reverse complement.
TAGTTATAAAAAGGTCTAGTCCTTTTTACAACCACTACATCCTATTTTTCACTCAATGTAGTATGATGTTCAAATGCAGATACATCTCATGTGCAAATCTAATTAGGAACTAAATAAAGTCAATGTTAGGAGATGAAACCCCAGGTAAAAGTTTCCCTAAAGAACTCGCAGGAGGTGATGAAGTCCCCCTCCAAATTCAAGTTTGTATAAAAATAAAGAAAACATGAAATAGAAAGACTTTAGGGTCATTTTTAAGGTCACCCAAGCTTTGACAAGTTTTTGGGGAGTGCTTTAGATGACTTTCTTTCTAAGCCTTGGACTAGGCTATTTGCAATAAGAATGACACTTTTGATTCTAAGATTTCCCTAAAGGGGACAAATGGAAGAGCATACATGCAACATCCCTCTTCTTACCAAACAAGAATTAGATCAAATAACTATTGAAGACAAAAAGCTTAGAAAGATGAGTTCATTTTTAAGCCCAAATGAAAATGAGGTGGTGTTCATTTGACCCCTTGGTCTTAATTGTAAATTTAAAAACTAATGTTAAAACACTTATTTAAACACCTTAAATGTTACTTTAAGCACCAATATAATGTTCCTAATTCATTTTAAAATATGCAAAATATGTTCTAAAACATTATTTATCAAACTGGAAATCCGTTAGTTATCTGTCTACCCTTAAGGCATCACCACAAAAGCAAATATGTTAGATTAGAAACATTTTAAATATATTTTCTAAATTTTATAAAAAATATATGAAACTTGAAGCTAAACTAATATAAAATTCTAAAAATTTAGGAGAAAACACATGGTTTAAAAAAAACATCCAAAATGGAGTCCATATGACCCCAAACCAAGCATTTAAAAATAGCTCTCAGGTTTGTGTTTTTAAGAAAACACAATGACCAACGTCAGTTATATAATTGATGATAGTTACACTGGCTAATCGATGATGGTTATTTAACCGACATCAGTTATACCAATAGTGATCGATGATATCTATCCAATCAATCTCTGTTTTACTAACTGACATTGATTATTGTGTAAACCTGTGACAAAGGAAAATGGTAAAACAAAGTTAGAAAATTGATTTACAAGAGTTTTAATGATTGAAATGAAGATTTTAAAACTACAAAATGATCTGCTTCATGTGTGGGATGTGTTTGGTCCCATCGGGTGTGCCATTATGTGAACTAAGAATTTGACTTAAGATAGGATGGTTAGTATGGTGTTAGTTTTAAAATGAAAACAAAATGAAAGAAATACACTAACTAGCATAACATCTATAGGCTTAGACACTAGGGAGAGCTTATTTAACAAACATGAATAAAACACACAACTAAAATTCAAAATAAACCTTATTTTTACCTTCCTTGGATGCTGTAAAATGCTTGTTGTAGTGGCTTACTCAACTTGTGCTCATGAAGTCTTCATCAAAGGAGGCTTGGCTATCTCCTCTTCTCCTTGGCACCTTTGGCTTGTGGCTTGGCTTGGATTGGAATAAATTTGGAATGTTAACACTAATTTCAATGGCTTTTGGAATCATTTTTGGATTATAACTTTGCATTATCAAAACTTAGAAATGATGTTCATAGCCTCTCTATTTATAGATTTTTGAGAATGTCTATAATCAACCTGAACCATCCATCCTGAGATTGAGATGTGTGGTTGAAGATTAATTAAATTTTTGGAATTAAGTTTATAATTATCCTCATCATGACATGGGAATAATGGGTAATTAAGAGGCATGAAGGGCATCATGGAAGGCATTGATGAGGCATGGAGGGCATGAATCCTGATATTTGTGGCATTTATGGCCTAGGGATGTCTTCCCAAGAAATGAGGTCACATAATGATGCAAATATTCACCATTCATTTCTAAAAATAAGTATTGAACAATTTTTCATGGAATTATTAATTAAGATCTAACTTGGATTAATTATCTTTAAGCATGATTAAGCACTTTGTACACAAATTACTCAAATTGATCAGAATGCCTTGTTATTGGTCCAAAATTTGATTGGATTGGAATTGGAAGGTAATGTTAAATGCATTGGATCCATTATCTTATTTAAGATGTTACCAAAAAAAATAACAAAGGCATGTGTCTTGTGCAAGAGATTTGATAGGAAATATCAATCCAGAGCACCTAGGTGCAAAATTGACATTTTGACTCGTAATGATCTGATCAAAGTTAGCTGGCCCATAAATTGCATTGCCCCATTTAATGATACCCTAGCTAAAATTGGCACTTGAATATGTTAGTTTCAAAGTTTTTTAATGTTTTTAGGCCAAATTATGCATTTTGGGTAGAAATTGATCAAAAGCCTGATTGGAGGTTATCGATGGCCAAATTTAGGTGTGTACAATCTCAAACTCTCATGCATTAGGGAAACAGGGTAAGATGTTAGATTGCTCTGATACCAAATATTGGTATAAATCAGAGTTTATGCAATAGAGAAAGCCAAATACTAAACAAAATATATTTCAAACATAATAATATTCTCATTGTATGTATTTTTATATCTCAAACCACTCAGATGATTAAAAATATATAGGAAATGAGTTTCCTATATTCAGGATGGTAATATCCCTATAATCTCTCAACCAAATAATCTCCCAACTAACAACCCACTATATATGAAATATATTATTGACACAATATATTCGTCTAACTAATAAACTAACTAAAATAAATTACCCTCTATATTATTGTTATGCATAATAACAATAATATACCAAATAAATATTAACGTGATATTGTGTAACATACAATATTTACATTACTACATAATAATAATGTGAACACACCTCAATAGATATCATGGAATTCATTATCAGCGATTGGATTTGTCATTTTTGCTAGCATAGTCTTGTATCTTAAAATATATCCAATGATTATTTCATTGGACCATTTTTTGAGCTTTGTAAATTTAGAATATGATAGATTTTCACCAATATTGATAGAAAAGTTTGCTAAAAATTAATTTTCCAATGGACTAAATGTTAGATCCAATTGGTTCTAACTCAAATCGGTACTAATTTTTTTAATAACCTTACTACTAAGATTAATTATAACCATTAGTTTAAAATTTGAAAACTAAACTAAGTTAAAATAATAGATGTATAAATCACATCAGTCCACTAGCATAATAATCTCATTTAGTATTCAAGCATTAAACACATCATTAAATTGAGTAACTGATCATTTAAGCATTAAGGCAAACTAAAAACTATAAATGCAGATACATTATATGAATCAAACAAAAATATAAATATAGTCACTGCTATTTATAATTCTAAATGTTTATATATGTACACAACCACTGTGTTATTGATTATAAATTCAAAAAAGGGTACAACATGGTACAATATCAAATACACATAATGATAGTACAAAATCACAATACAAGTTACTAAGTACAACTCCTTGATCTATCACATAGTCTAAGTGTAGCTCCTTCTAGTTGATTCAACTAATAGAGGGAGATCATTATCTGAGTGCTTTACCTCTAACCATAGACCAATGGTCTCTTGCACACCTCCCTTTTGGGAGTGCCCTACCCTTCACAGAGGGGTAGATAAAAATAGTGTGGATATTAAGAAATAATTCGAATCTATGTGTGGACTAACACTATTACATGCAACAATCAAATAGACCATGAAATCCATGCTTCTATCTAAAGGATAACATCAAATATGTAAACTAGTAGTACAATGAAATGGAAATGTCTTAGTTATAAGATTACTTTTGCCAAAGTTTTCATTATAGAATTTAGATTAGATAATCTGAGTCACTTTCACTCACATAATACTCTTTGCTATTGAATGATATAAAATGATAACAAGGAGTACATATATGAGTCACCCATTGGTGTACTCATATATGCACTTCCTGTATCTAACATAACATGCAAGTGAAGATTCAAAATTAGGTCAATAAATACTATGCAACAGTGAAAATATATGCATTCACAACCAAGTACCCAATTTAACCTCATACATACATGTTAACAAGCTAAAACAAGAATCAAATTTTTCTAAGCTTTTATCTAAACATATCTTTCTATCATAATTTCCAAACACACATAATACAAATTCTAACATAATCCTCATATATCAACTTAATTCATGACCAAAATAATAAGTATTAATTTATTTATGCTTTCATCTAAACATAACAAATTCTTTTATAATACCCAAGTACAATATAAACAATCATACCATCATCATATCTTCCATTTATTCCACACAAGATATTTATAATGAGCCAAATCATAATTTACAATAGAAAAAGGTGAAACCATTTTAAAAATCTTGGCCATCTAATTAAAACTAAGTTATATATCTACATCTCATTGACATACTCTATTGGCACAGGTTTATATCTTCACATTCTATTACTATATACTCACAATCATTAAATAGTCAAATAACATCCTCATATATCCATCTTATAGGGTACAAATCAAAGAAAATTTTGGAATTCAATTGTTATATGATGTGTTAATACCCCAAAAGAATCTTCATTTCATAGTTTAATCTATTGGAAATCATAACCCTATTATTCCATTTCTCATACGTTTGATGGATAAATGTAGTATTATGTTCCATGCTCATCAAATCTCAGTATACAATTTTACCCTATCAAGGTGGAACCTACATGTCTTGATAAGGGATAATTAAGTCACAAGAAATCATGACAATAAGCATAACTATTAACTATCATACTTTATATGTAAATACCCTCACCTTACTATATGAGTCGTGAAGGAATAGACTCAGTCTTGGTATTTAATAAGATAATCAAATCTCAAACACCCAAATCCATACTTATTATAAAGTTATCATATATCTTTAAATAGTTTTTATACTCAATAAAAGGAGATCCTGCAAGTTTGTACAAGAATAATTAAGTCAACAAAACCCATAAATAATCATACCCTCAACCCTGTATAATTCCCACAATGTCTTAAAATTTCCAGATTTCTTTACACAAATTCTAATTTCAAGAAAATGAATCCCTCATGGTTGTCTAAAAAAATATAACTTAATATTAATATGCCAACACTTCAAGTAAAGCCACATAATCATGCTGTATGAGAATAAACAAGGATCATACCAACAAGCCTATATATATTAGAGTTTATTTAAAATAGTTGTGTAAAAGTAAACTATAGATCTCAAATTTAGGTGTTGTACTCATCCATAGGTAGAAATTAAATAATGTTTTGAACCCCGTTAAGGTCAAATATTTCCCAAAATAAATATCTAGAAAATTATATCATTATCATCCTTAAACAAACAAAGCCAAATCAACTACTATAAAATTAAAGCTTAATTCTATGGCCACATAAATTTATGTATATATATTTATATTGTAACAGTAAATGAATGCAATATATATATATATATATATATATATATATATATATATATATATATATATATATATATATATATATATATATATACACACACACACACATATACATATATATTTCCATTGAGAATATTTTCAACCACCATACCTTATTTACTTAGCCAGGAGGTTTAACCCATAAAGATATAGCTCAGACCTAGTCATTCTTATCAAGGTTTAGTTCTTAGAGTGATAGGTTTGAAGATAGATTATAGCTCCCTCTTTAGATCTATAGCCCTAAAACCATAGGGTATTAATTTATGGTTTAAAAATAATAATAAACAAGAATATTTACCCAAAACAAAACCCTATTTATTATATATTGAAAATACAACAAGAAAAGAACTGACCTATAAGATATAAATATCTTGCTTAAGCCACCTATTAGCAGGTCTTTGCTCCAAAACATGGGCTAATACATTCCTTTCTTCTTCTACCATCATCCTCAAAGATAGAACCAAATGATACATTGTATTCCTTTTCCTTCAACTTATCTTCTTACCCAATGCATGCATGTTTGGCCTGACCTTACTAAGATCCTACTATCTTAGCCCATAAACATTATCATAGCTATTTTTCATAAACATTCCACTTTCCAAATTCAAATCCACTCACTATTCCATGCTTTCATGCATGAAAGATCGACAGATAAGTATGCTTCCAATCACAAACCAAGTCAACTCCCTCATAAAATGATTACTCTCTAAAAGAAAACCTAATTTCCTTTACATTAGCCTTTTTCCATCATAACCAAACCCTAATTCAAATCTCAAAACCTTGTCAAACATAATTATCACAATGTCTCAAAACTTCCTATACTATTAAATTAATCAAAATATAAAGCATTCATTACAAGTTTTTTATTTAACACCAAACAATTACCCTTGGGGGGGCGAATTTTCCCCTAACACTTTTTTGCCAACAAGACCCCAAGGGGTACATCATAACAAAATATCGAAAGAAATAAATTAAGCATTTTAAGACCATTTAACACATCATAGCTTGCACTTATTGAAATGCATAAATAAGTCTTTTCAATATCATATTAGATTTAAATGACATTTTTAATGTAGTCACAAACATAACTCGACAAGGTTACTCTATTCAACAAGTAATATAAAATATCTAAGCAACAATTTTAATGCATTGCAACTATCCAAAAATAACATACAAAGAAACATCATCAAGAAGAATGTAAGCATGTATTACTAAATATGGTTATAAAAAGAAACCAAAACTGAATTCATTTAAATTTCTCAATCAAATGTAAAGTTAACATTAAGAATCAAACATTCATTCAGTCCTACTATGGTGTGTGTAGTTTCCTAGTATCTTCTCTTTACCCTTAAGATAATCATCTAGTCCCCCTCTCTGATGATACTCTTCCTCCACACTGTCAATGATGGTGGAATAAATCAAGTATCCAACTCACCAAACAAACTTGTAGTTAGTTCATATCATGATAAAAATCAACATGAAATCATAACAATTGTTGAATGTGACTAAACAATAAAAATCATGATCATTAGCATAAAATAACAACTCATCAAAATAAAATATGTGTTATTCAAACATCATAAATAATCTAGCTTAGAACAAACATTAAATCTATCAATAATAGTACATAAGCCATTGAATAATGTCTCAAATAATCATAGGAAAAAAATGGATGTAACATCCTCCCCCTAAAATTGATCATCATTCTGATGACACTTATTTCAAACAAAAGTTCTAAAATTTAACTAAGTTTAGTAGAATTAAAAAAAAGTCTCAACAAATAATAAATGATGTTCAATAGAAATTTTTACATAAAAAAATGAGACAACAACCTCATAAATTCCTCATAATCCTCCTATGTATCACTATCCTCAGAATATTGGTCCCACTAGACCTTGCCTTGTGATACGTCTCTATTTTACAAGTTAAGCTTACAGGAATCAATTATTCTAATCGGTTCAAATTTGATCACCCCTAGATCCCGAACCTGTAATGCATTCTAATACAAAACATGTGTAGGATCAACAATATATTTTTTAAGGTATGAAACATGAAAAACATTATGCATTTATGCTAGAGCTGGTGGCAATACTAGCTTATAAGCTACATGATTGATTACTTCTAAGACCTCAAAAGGTCCTACATATTTAGGTGAAAACTTTGCTGATTTACCAAACTTAATATAAATATTTTGGGGCTTAACTCGTAGAAAAACTTTATCCCCAGCATAAAATTACCTTGTTGTTCATTTTAGATCAACACAACTTTTTTGCCTATCATTGTCTTCAGCCAATATCCACCTGATTAATTTTACTTGATCTTCCATTTTAGTAAGCATATTAGATCCAAAAACCACTCTATATTCTAGCTTGTCCCAACTGATGGGTGTTATGCATTTTATACCATATAATGCCCTAAAAGGAGCCATGTTTATAACTGATTGGTAGGAGTTGTAATAAAACTTTACTAATATAATATATTCTTACCATTTGTATCATTAGTCCATGTAATACATTCACAATAAACCCTCTAGGATCTAATTTATCCTTTCTATTTGCCCATATGTTTTTGGATGGTAAGCTATACTATAATTTTGTTAAGTTCTCAATGTAGAATTTAAAGTTTGTCAAAATCTAGAAGTTATTTTGGGATCCCTATATGAGATAATATTTTCAAGAAACCCATGTAATATATAAATTTATTTCACAATCCTTTTTTCAAGCATATGTGCATCATTAGTTATATTACCAAGAATAAAATGAGCTACCTTAGTTAGTTTATCTACCATAACCAAGATCATATCATGACAGTTTCTAGACATAAGGAAACCTTGAACAAAATCCATGCTAATCACCTACCATTTCCATTCAGGTACTGAATGTGGGTATAACAACCCAACTAGATGCATATGTTCAACCTTGACTCACTGACACTCCAAACATCTACAAATAAAATTGTTTCATCACTCTTAAGTCCCTTTAAAAAATATAGAGGTTTTAACTCTGTTACCAACTTAGTTACTCCTAGATGCGCTGAATAAGGGGCATTGTATAATTCCTTTAGCATAACAATTTTCAAAATTTCCTTATTAGGCACATAAATATTACCATTAAACCTTAAAATTCCATCATTTTATAACTAAAAACCTTGATAACTACCATCTTGTAGGTTTTTAGTCAAAGCTTTCTTGACTTATTCTTAAAAATCATCAATAAGTGAGAATTTTACTACTTGATCTTTAAAGGTGCTTCTAATGGTAGCCAAAGCTGTAATGTATCTCCTAAAACTAAGAACATTTGCTACTTGGTTTTCTTTTCCCTTAATGTAGTTGATATCAAAATCATAATTAGAAAGAAATTCTAACCACCACTTTCGATAAGCATTGAGGTTGGGTTGGGTGAAAATATACTTAAGACCTAAATAGTTAGTCTTAAGTTCAAGGGGTTTACCCAACAAGTAATGTATCCAAACCTATAAAGTGTGAACTATGGTAGCTAATTTCATATCATGAGGAACATAATTATCCTCATATGGTTTTAGTTTCCTATATTAATAGGCCATAACTGAATCATCCCACTTGAGCACTCATCCTAAACTATCTTTTGAAGCATCAATTATCACTAAGAAATGCCCATTTGGATCTAGAATCTGCAATACTAATGTAGAAGTAACTCTCTATTTTATAACTTGGAAGGCTTCTTTGAACTTATCTAACCAAACAAATCATTACTTCTTTCACTGAAGAGAGGTGATTGGGTTAGCTATCTTGGAAAATTTAGGTATAAATTTCCTATAGTACCCTGCTAATCTTATAAAACTATGCATCTCATGAAAATTTTTAGGTGTTGTCTAATCCATGATGGCCTTGATCTTAGTTGGGTCAACTAAAATTTCCTTTGTGGAAATGATGTGTCCCAAGTACTGGTCTCTTTTTTGAAAAAATTCACACTTGGACAACTTACCATAAAACTTGTGTTTCCATAATTGTTACAACACTAACCATAAGTGCTCAACATGCTCTTCCTCATTCTTAGAATAGATGAGGATGTCACCCAATAATATTAGAACAATTTAATAATATAATCCATGAAAACACTAATCATGAGATTCATGAAAGATGCTAGTGCATTTGTCAACCCAAAAGGTACTAATGCAAACTTGTAGTGCCCATAACAAGTAATGAAAGATATTTTTAGAATATCCTCCTACCAAATTATCAAATGATGGTATCCTTCTCAAAGATCTATCTTTAAAAAGACTGTGGCATTATGCAATTGATCAAAAATATCATCAACGTGAGGCAATGAATACCTATTCTTGATTATTGCTTATTGAGCATGTGGTAGTGTATGCAAAAATTAAGGGTTCCATCCTTCTCCTTTACAAAAAATATAGGTGTTCCCCACAATGAAACACTCAGTCAAATCAAACCCCTAGCCAACATCTCCTAAAGTTGTGCCTTCAACTCAATCAACTCTATTGTTTTCATCCTATAAGGTGCCTTAGATTGTGGTTTTGATCCTAGAATGATATCTATAGAGAAATAAATATCCTTTTTTGGAGGTAACCCTATCAATTATATGGTAAATACATTCCAAAATTCTTGTAGAAAGGGATAATCTTCCAAGGTGGGTTCCTTGGATTTTTTAAATTCATATATAGCCCAATTTTGCATTACATATAAAATCAAAGCTGAGTAATGCACCATCAACCCATATAAATAAATAAAGGGAATGTTGTATACTCATATTTATAGGATAGGGGCATGGTATATATCTATCTATCTCTAGGCATGGTATATATCAATTATTCTCTAGGCTCAGGAAGGCACTACCCAACCCCAGATAGAGATAGAAATACAACTATATCTATCTGTCTCTTACCTCCCCCTATATATAAATAGAGAGTGGATAGATATGTCCTATCCTCTTTATAGTAAGGGGAACCTCAATAGTTATTTGGTTGGATAGAGATCATATGGAGAAATTTTCCTAAGCTTCAACTCTATTTGATTTCCCTAGATTTGGGTTAGAGTTCCCAAATCATCCTAACATTCAACCTTTTTAAGGAAGTGATCCTCTTTAGCTTTATGCCTAGCTAACCAATTCACTCCTAGGATCACATAATATGACCCTAATGGTGTTTCATAGAGATCTATAATTATGGTGAATTTTGGTAACTAGATTTCAACCTCAATGAGATATCTATCAACCTTGACCTTAGACTCATTCCCATATTATATTGAACAAGCATTTCCCATATGACCAAATTTTATAGATAATTTATTCAACATTTTAGGATAAATAAAGCATTTATTATCTCTAGTATCAATTAAAGTAGTAATTGGATGACCAAAAAGAGTACGTGACACTTCAATGGGAGAGGCTTAGAATTGAGCCTGCCGATTATCCACTGTTACATGGATATACTATTAAAAGGTTCCTTACTATGAAGAATAAGTTGCATTATTATTTTTTCCATCTGTCTTCCATCAAAGGTAGTCTTTTGATAGTGTTGTCCTCCATACGTGAAACATTCTCTTAGAGGTCCATTCTTCTCAGATTGATTTATACCCTTAAAACCTTCTCTGAAGTTGCCTCATAACTTCTTGTTCCCTAAGGTAGTTTCAAACCTTGCAATATGATTATTGAATTAGTTCTTAAAATTTATATTTTCTTTGAGTTCTTCTTCTTAGAAGGATTCATAGAACTACTAAACTTTTTCTTATACTTTTATCTAAACTCTACCAATGATTTCAATTTTTTGTTCCTGCTTTATAGATTTTTCAAACACTTGATCCATTATGGATGGTCTATGCACATCCACCTCACATCCAATTTAGGGTTTTAAGCCCATAATGAATTTTTTAAACATAAATACTCATCTTTTTGATAATGTGGGCCACATTTCAAGAGCTTAGTAAACTATTATCAATACTCATTCACTAACAAGTCCCCTTGCCTCAAATTTTGAAAGTCTACCAAGTTTTGGTCAAATTAAATTTGAGGTAACCACCACACTCTAAAAAGAGTCATAAATTATTCCCATGTGGTGGTAGTTAAATCTAGATTAATCTCAAGCTTTTTATTAGCCCACCAAATTACTAGTTCATTAGATTATTGGTAAGCTCCCCACACAAATTTTATGACCGTAGAACAATTTTGAATCTCAAAATACTTTTCCATCTTTGTTAGCCAATTTTCAACTCCATCACCCAAAATTATGCCATCAAATTTGGGTGGGTTTAACTTATTCATGTCTCATTTTAGCTCTATAGCTACTTGAGATCTAACATCTTGGTGCACTTCCTCATGCCTATGTGCCTGAGGAACTTCCTATTCAGTAAGGTGTTCTTCAGGTTCCTCTTATTTATTTTGATCTTTAGGGCCATGAACCTCTTATTTAAGAGCTTCTATATGATCATGAGTCTCATTCATAACTACGAGAATATGATCAAGTTTTATAGCTTGTAATGTTGCTAGTTGAATAAGATTAATTTGAAGGTTTGCATTAGAAGGACCCTCACCAATTAATCAACCTCACACCATTCTCCTTTTTGAAAAATTAAGAGAATAAAATTTACGTTAGTGGATTCAATAGGTCTAAGGGCTTAACCTGAAGCTTTGATACCACAATGTTAGACCCAACTAGTTTTAACTCAAATCAATACTATTTTTTTAACAACCTTACTCTTAAGATTAATTATAGCCATTAGTTTAAAACCTAAAAATTAAATGAAGTTAAAATAATAGATTCATAAATCACATCATCCCACTAGCATAATTATCTCATTAGTACTCAAGAATTAAACACATCATTAAGCTGAGTAATTGATCATTTAAGGATTAAGGCAAACTAAGAAATGAAAATATGAATATAATCAATGAAGCAGACAAAAATACAAATATAACCACTTATATTTATAATTTAGAATGTTTATATAAGTACACAACCACTATTGTGTTGATCATACACCTAAAATAGGGTAAAACTTGGTACAATATCAAATATACATAATGGTAGTATAAAATCACAATGTGAGCTATTAAGTACAACTCTATGATCCATCACATAGCCTAAGTGTAGCTCCATTTAGTTAATTCAACTGATAGAGGGAGAGCATAATCTAAGTGCTTTACTTCCAACCATAGATCAATAGTCTACTACACATCTCCCTTCATAGAGGGGTAGATAAAAATAGTGTAGATATCAAGAAACAAATAGAACCCGTATGTGTATTAACACTATTACATGAAATAATCAAATAGACCATGGAATCCATTCCTCTATCTACATGATAACAACACACATGTAAACTAGTAGTACAATGAAATGATATTGTCTCAATTATAACATTATTTTGACTAAAATTTTCATTATAAAATTTAGATTACGTAATTCAAGTCATTTTCATTCGCACAGTACTCTCTGATACTGAATCCTATAAATTGATATCCAAGAGTACATATACAAGTCACCCACTGGTGTACTTGTATATGTACTTCTTGTTATCCAAGATAACATGCAAGTAAAGATTCAAAAGCAAATCAATAAATACTATGCAACAATGATAATATATGTATTCACAACCAAGTACCCAATTTAACCTCATACATATATGTTAACAAGCTAGAATAAGAATCAAATTTTTCTAAGATTTTATCTAAACATATATTTCTATCATAATTTCCAAACATACATTATACTTAACAACTTCTAACATAATCCTCATATATAAAATTAATTCATTACCAAAATAATAAGTATCAATTTATTTGTGATTTCATATAAAGATAAAAACTTTTGTTTATAATACCCAAGTATAATACAAACAATTGTACCAACACCATAGTTTCCATATATTCCACACAAGATATTTATAACCAACCAAATTATAATGTACAATAGAAAAAGGTGAAATTATTTATAAAATCTTGGCCATATCATTAAAACCAAGTTATATATCTTCATCTCATCGACATACTTTGTTGGTATAGGTTTATATCTTCATATTCTATTACTATATACTTATAATCATTAAATAGTCAAATAACATCCTCATATCTCTATCTTATAGGGTAATGCACTGCAGATGAAATTTTATTAATCAAAGAACATTTTGGATTTTAAGTGTTATATGATGTGTTAATACCTCAAGAGAATTTTCATTTCATAGTTTAATCTAATGGAAAACATAACCCTATTATTCCATTTCTCATATATTCGATGGATAAATGTAGTATCATGTTTCATGCTCATCAAATCTCAGTATACAATTTTACCCTATCAAGGTGAAACCTAGATGTCTTTCTAATTGATAATTAAGTCACAATTAATCATGATAGTAAGTATAACTATCAACTATCATACTTTATATGTAAATCCCCTTACCTTACTCTATGAGTCACAAAGGAATAGACTCGGTCTTGACATTTAATAACATAACTGAATCTCAAACACCCAAATGCATACTTATTCTAAAGTTACCAAATATCTTTAAATAGTTTATATATTTACTAAAAGGAGATACTATAGGTTTGTAAAGGAATTATTTAGTTGATAAAACCCATAAATAATCATAACCTTAACCCTGAATAATTCTCACAATGTCTTAAAATTTCTAGATTTATTTACACAAATTCTAACTTCAATTAAATAAACCCCTCATGGATATCTAAAAATAACTATACATCAATATTAATATGCCAACACTTCATGTAAATCCACATAATCGTGTTATACAAGGATCATACCTAGAGGCCTATATATATTAGAGTTTATTTATAACAATTATGTAAATACAAACTAGAGATATCAAATTCAAGTGTTGTACTCATCTATAGGAAGACCTTAAATAATGTTTTAAACCCAATTAAACTAAAATATTTCATAAAATAAAGACCCCAAAAATTAAATCATTTTCATCCTTCAACAAACAAACCCAAATTGACTGTTATAGAATTCAAGGTTGCTTCTATGGCTATAGAGATTTATGTATATATATCTATATTGTAACAGTAAATGAATACAATATAGATATATAACATGTATATCCTTATTGATAAGATTTTCAACCACCAAACCATATTTACTTAGCCAGGAGGTTTAACCCATAAAGATATAGCTCAGACTTGGTCATTCCTTTCAAGGTTTGGTCCTTAGAGTGATAGGTTTGAGGATAGAGTATACTTCCCTCCTTATATCTATAGCCCTAAAACTCAAGGGTATTAATTCATGGTTTTATTTAAATAATAAACAAGAGTATTTACCTAAAACAAAACCCTATTTGTTACATATTGAGAATGCAACAAGAAAAGAATTAACGTGTAAGATATAAATATCTTACTTAAGTCCCCTGTTAGCAAGTCCTTACTCCAAGACACAAGCTAATACCTTATTTTCTTCTTTAGTTATCCATCTCAAAGATATTACTAAATGATAAATTTTATTCCTTTTCCCTCTACTTATCTTCTCATCTAACTCATGCATGCTTGGCCTGAATTCATTAAGCTCCTATTATCTCATCCCATGAATCTTTTTACAATAGTTTTTCATAAATATTCCACTCTCCAACTTGAAATTTACTCATAGTTCCTTGATTACATGCATGAAAGATCAATGATCGAGTATGATTCTAGTCACAAACCAAGTCAACTCCCTCACAAAATGATTACTCTCTAAAAGAAAACCTAATTTCCTTTATATTAGACTTTTTCCATCATAACTGAACCCTAATTCAAATCTCAAAACCTTTTCAAACATAATTATCATAATGTCTCAAAACTTCCTATAATAATAGATTAATCAAAACATAAATCTTTCATTATAAGTTTTGTATTTAACACCAAACAATTAACTTGGGGAGGCCCTGGCACCTTTTTGCCAAAAAGACCCCCAAGGGGTACATCATAAAAAAATGTTGAATAAATAAACTAAGCATTTTAATACCATTTAACACATCATAGCCTACACATCTCTAAATTCATAAAGAAGTATTTCCAATATCACATTAGATTTAAATGATGGTCACAAATATAACTTGACAAGGTTACTCTTTTTAAAAAGTAATATAACATATCTAAGTAATAATTTTACTACATTAAAACTATTCAAAAAATAACATACAAGTCGACATCATCCATAAGAATGTAAGCATGTATTACTAAATATGTTTATAAAAATCAACCATAATTGAATTAATTTAACTTGTTCAATCAATTGTAAAGTTAACATTAAGAAGCAAACATTCAATCAGTCTTACTGTGGTGTGTGCAGGTTCCTAATATCTTATATTTACCCCTAATGTAACCATTTATTCCCCCCTCGCTGATGACAGTCTCCCTCAACACTGTTAATGAGGGTGGAAAATATCCTGCATCCAACTCACCAAACAAATTTGTAGTTAGTTCATATTATGATAAAAATCAAAATGAAATCATAACAACTATTGAATGTGACTAAATAATAAAAATCATGATCATTAGAATAATGTAACAAATCATTAAAATAAAATATAATATGTTATCTAAACATCAGAATTATTCATCTGATAATGGACATAAAATCTATCAATAAAAGTACATAATCCATTGAATAATGTCTCAAATAAACATAAGGGAAATTGGATGTAACAATAAAAGCCTTTACTCAAAGAATAAGGAGATCATAAAATCATATAAGAGTATATTATTTGAGACTTATTGGAAATATCTTTGTCAACAATTTGTCATATCTGCATAGTTTAGATAAATTACACAGAATGCACACACATGATATTCAGAATCACCTTTGTCTTCATAGAAAGGAATCTTAGGATCCATAAAGTCAATTGGTAGTGGATGAGATGTAATTTTGGATGCTAAAGGATTATTTAACAAGGAACATGAATCCATGGATGAGCTAGTATGATAAAGAGTTTACTTAAGTTGATATAACTTAGCTTGTAAGGCAAGAACTATATGCTCAAGAGTAAAATTTGTAGATATGAGTGGGGGAGTATAAATAATTTGATTAGGCATAGGCATGAATAATTTTTAGAAACTAAGTGATGTTCCCAAACTAAGGGATGATGCTATGGAAGTAATTAGGGATGTATAAATAGAAACACATGTTATAATAGAAGTGGAAATATTGGAAGTAAGGGATTTGACAACTCGAAAAGACATTTATTGTGGTGAAGATATGGCCATTTTAGCTTGATGTTGAACATTTGATGCTAGTAGTATGTTAATTACCTTATTCACTTCTTGAGGGTGGTCTTGAAGACCTTGAAAAAATTGAGATAATTATTTCACTTGGTTTTGATCTACTCCATTAAGCTCTTGTGGATCAATATGAGTTTCATGTTCAATATGTACATCGAAATCCTCTTCATTAATTTTAGTATTAGAATAATTTTGAATGTCATTTGCAGTATACTAAGGAATTTGAATAGTATCATTATTATTTTGATCATATGCATCATGATTTTCCATTGTATAAGATACCAAAGGAAACTCCATGTATGATAAAAGAATACTACTTAATTTAGCGCCATGCCTTAGAGGTATAGAATACATATTAATCAATAAAGCTACTGATAAAGAATATAATACAAATAAAAATCAAGGTATAAAGGGTGATCTAGTGAGGGTTTTAATGATTGTGTGGGATATCAAATATACTTGCTCATTAGTAAACTAATGCCAGCTCAATATTTTAGATCAATAAATAAAGAGGTTAAACCATGCATCTAGCCCATTATCCCATCTCTAAGGGTGAAATGGGAGTAACTTCCCTAAGTGATACAATCCTCTCAGGTTCACCACAAATCAAATGGCTAAATAGGCTTCCTATGGTGTAAATAAGGGATCTTAGGCATTTCTAATATATGATGAGGTATATGGAAACTAAAATCCATTTAAATCATTTTCTAGGGCGTAGTATTGGAGCAAAATCCCACTTCATGGTGCTGATAAAATAAGTCATTGTTTAGCCAAAAATAACAACTCTCTATGTAGTTTTATAACTATCAGAACATAGTTTCTAAAAATAAGCAACAAGCAATAGAAAATAAAGAGAAAAAAAAGTTGAAAGATCTTTGTATATAAAGATCAAAAAATTTCAACCAAAGGTTGAAATAAATGTTTTAGTGTCATAAGTTATCCAAGGTGACAAGATAATTTATTTAGTTTTATATTAAAATCTCAGGTCGAAGAAAATTGGCTCATGGTGTTGGGTTTATATCCAAAGTTGAAGGTTATTTATTTCATTGTCAAGAATTTATAAAAAATTGTATGAAGTTATAGGATAAAAATAAAGTAAACAAGTAGTGTTTTGATAAAAAATTATGGGTTCATGAGAATGTTTAATGGTTATTTTGATTTTATGCAATAAATTCTATTAATACTAAATAATTGAGTCTAATTCATATATATAGAATATACATAATCTAAATGTAAAATACAATAAGTTATAGAAATTAAAATGAGCTATAAATAGTAACTTCTAATGAAATATGCAAACCTAACTCAAATCTGACTTATGATGATTATATAGGTAGATATCTGACGTGGACCTAACTGGAATGATCTCTAAATTCTATTGTACATAAATACAAAATCCTAAAATTCATTGAGATAGAGCTCCACTAGGGCAGATATGAACACACTATAACTTTGTTTATTTGATTGTGGCCTCATTTGTGTTGACTATACAGGATATTTTACTACCCAAATACCTACACCTATTAGAGGTAATCTGTTGATCATCTATGGGTGTTGAGTTATTATGTCGAAGTACTTAAAATATTGAGAAACTAGATCCTACACATAAGCCAACTAGAGATCAAACATAAAAGGGGGAATTAGGCAAGGGGAATAACTGAGTTATCCTCAAAAAATTCCATGCAATCTAAGTGTTGCTTACATATCCAAAATGGCCTTTGACTGATGAAGTTCTCCCACCATAGAATGAGTGTGTTAATATTGATACTTGCAATATATGGATGCAACTAGTAGATTGACTTGAATGCTTAATAATAAAACCCTTGACTTGAAATAAAATAACTTTAATCTGATCCTATGATTTTTGGAATAAATTAAAACTTGAATTGGGAGGAATAGGGTTTTTTTGCTCAATGTACAGTAACTTGTATAAAAAGTGTTTTTGTCAATTGGTAGTTGATATGTTGTATGGAATTGATGTGTTTATATAATAATATATTTAAAATATTTATGTTAACTGACATTACTAAAATCATGGGTGGGCCAACATGAAGTGTATTAAATTTGAAAATTAACCATTAGAACACTCGAGACAAGGTTGAACTAGTGGACAATGTTGGGTTGCATCCCTATCTAACCTAGTGCATTGTTATCCCAGAAGGACAAAGACTATTGGAATTTAGTTGACAAGAAATTGAAGCATATTAGGGATGTTTGAATGATGTTTTCAATAATTTCAATACAATGAGTAAAATAGTGATGGCTCTCATAGAAATTTGCAAGTTAACAAAATGGTGAATAGGTCAAACAAGGTAATAATGCCAAGATTAAACTTTGTCAAACATTTAATGATTAAATTTTAGTGTCTATATTCCCTCTCCCCATTTTTATAGTGATGTAAAGAAATGAAATTAATATAGTAAAGGAGATTTGTGCTTAAGTGTGTATTCATAATTTATCTATTGATATGAAGTTTGATTGTGTAAGGTGCCTCAATGCAAAAGCTGGAATAATTCCACTAAAAGTAGTTATTATTCATATTTGAGAATTCAAAATCTATAACTTAAAATTTGAAATTTGAAAAGAGAAAAAGGAAATAATACATGTTAGTAGAGGTTTCTATAATTACTCTAGAACATGCTAATTACAGAGATAGCTTACGCAATGGAGAGTAACAAAAGGTACATAAGAGACAACAATATTACTTACCATCTATGATGTACAAAGTTACACTAAAGAGCAAGAAGAAATATATGCAACTAGAAACAGAATGTAACTAGCATATCATTTGAAAAATATTAAAGTAAAATAGATTAATAACCTTGCATTAACCATATGTAATAGAAAATTAAGAAAAACATAACAGAATGATTTTATTAATCTCTATCAACACATTGAACTATATTATATTACATCAAAGTGCTATATAGTATTTTACAATTATTTTGTCTCTTAAAATTTTAGCCTTTCAAGATACAAAAGGAAAGACCCTTCACATTTTTCTATTGCTTGATTAGGCTTAGAAGGCTAAATACATACAAAAGTTTATATAAAAGAAAAAAAATCATACACTTTGCACATGTGTCAATCTAATATACTTTGTGATTTTACCTAGATCCATTCCATGTCCAACACTTTACTATACTTAAATATTTATCTCATCCTGAGAAAAAATTGTAAACTAATCTAAATTGAGATGAAAAGATAAGCCATAAAAAAAAGTCGTAGTTATTGCTCTAGGTGTTGTTTACTAGTTGTCACCCTTTGTGCACTCCTTAGCCACCCTTTTAGATTTTTAACTAAGTATCATACTAGCCTATCACCCTTTTAGGTTTTCAGTAGAATAGCATAACCAAGTGGTCACCCTTTATATGTTTTCAACCATTTTGGCCTTACTCATAATGTTTAGACTATCTTATAAAAAAACTACACTATGCTTGAAGTCATAAAAAAGAAATGAGCAAAACTTATTGCTATAGCTATGGAGGTGTTTGGATGGGTGGATGCAGAGGTTGTTAAGGTTGGGTAGCTATTGACCCACTAGTTTCTAATGTATCTACTACTAAAGGTAGTTGTGTAGACTATGCCTTCGTGTCCATATTCCTTTTTTATATGATTTATCAAATCTATTGTGGAGAGATAAATTGAGGCTCATCTATTATATAGGAAATAACCAAATCAACTTGAGATAGATTTTAGTTGAGCATTTTCCAATCTATGAGCACTTTGTATACTATGAAAAGTAGAATGCATAGTGGTATCTAGATCATCATCATGTTTTACAGATCATCATCATTTGTGATTGTAAGCAACACACTAGCATTAGATAATTTTAGTTAAATGTCCAAGATGAGCTCATATAATATGTATATTATCCTTTGGGTTTGAATGGCTATAAAAGTGTTGAACATTATTTCATTATGCCATACTTACAACTTCTATATGGAAACATCTCTAGAATTTAACAATTTCTTGAGTGCATCGCTCATTTTATCTACAATTACCATTTGATCCTCTAATACAGATTTAGCTTTATCTACAATGGCAAATTCAAGATTTGCAGTAGCCAAGGATTGATTTAAATGTTGTCTCTAGTTTAACATATCTTGGGATATTTGCTTGGCTTGCCTTATAACAATGTCTAGAACATACTCATATTCTATCTTGATAACTTGTCCTTATATGCACAATGTCAAAATTTTATATGCAACTTCCTAACTATTTGTGAGATTTGATAAAAAAGCAATGAATTGCTTGTTTTTTGACATGACTTGATCACCTAGTACTTGCATAACTAAGGTGGAACAAGTGTTATTGATCAATTGCCTTGCATTTTCCAACTACTATTTTGGTTCAATTTTTTCTTCTCTTAACCTCAAGACTTCCTATTCCAAATTTGAGGCATTCTATGCAATGGATTCTTGGAAGGTGGCTGCTCCTTCAATCTATTTTGACAGTAGTAGTTGGGTCACATCCAATGATATTTATATTATAGTGGTGGTAAGTGCCATGGATGTGGTTGTAGGTGTTGCAATAATAAGTGTGAATTGAGCCAAATGAATCAAGAAATTAGTCTACAACATTGATGTAGTAGGGACATCCCATAGCCATTAGCTAGAGATCTATGATGTTTCTTCAATACCCTTAGTATGAGCTATGATTGCTACTTCTACCTGTGATTGTGAATCCTTGAAATCCTTGGCCTAGGTTATTTCTTCTATCTTGGCCTTGGTATTAGCTTCAACTTACACTTTAGCTTCCTTTTCAGCTTTAGATTGAACATCATCTTGAGCTTTGGCTTTAGTATCTACCTCAACCTTAGTTTTGGCTTCAACTTTAGCCTTAGCTTGAGCTTGTTACTCCTTCTATGTTGGTTGCACAACTTATGCCTCTTGTTGTCACCATTGGTATTCCTCTTGCTCTTTATTATTTACCTTTGATTCTTCAACCTATTTGCACATGACTTCTATTTCCTTGACTTTCTTCTTTATGGCTTTATCTTCTTTGACTTACTTCTATGTAAACTTTACTTAGATTTATTTATTCTTGCTTATATGAAACCTTTACTTACTCAGATTTATTTTATTTCTAAAAGTTTATATCTTGTTTCTATTATTGATTATGTATAGATTCTTGTTGTGTTGCTTGTGGCACTACTAGTTGTGCTTGTTATTATGTTTTCTTACTCCTTTCTTCCTCCTTTACCTCCTCAGGTTCAGGTGTGCCTTGTGTAGTTTCTTATTAAGATACCTCCTTAGTTGTAATTATATTCATGGGTTATTCATCCCCTTTGAGCTTAGTGTCATATTTGGTATGCTCGAATGATTGTGCTTCACCCAATTGACCTTTGTGTACCAACTTATTTATCTTGGATTTTGTTGGAAGTTTG
This sequence comes from Torreya grandis, assembly GCA_037957365.1. Taxonomy (NCBI): domain Eukaryota; kingdom Viridiplantae; phylum Streptophyta; class Pinopsida; order Cupressales; family Taxaceae; genus Torreya; species Torreya grandis. Next base: position 879,572 of record JARHVA010003561.1, on the reverse strand, counting down.
AGAGTATGATTTTGATTATTTTCACCTTGGGTATAAGGTTGTTATTATGCTACTTGAGATTGTTGTGCACTACTTTCTTATTTAGGTTCAACAAAAGACACCATTCTTTCCTGCACTATTTATGATGGCTTAGTAGATGGATGTGTGTGTGGTCGTCAGAACAAGACTTATGTAGGACTACCTTCTGTAGGTAAATCCACCACCTACATAGTTAATGATCTTATGACTGATTATGTTGAAAATATTTTTGCCTCTAGCTTATGTCAAACTGCTTCTTATCCTAAAGTATCAACAAGGATAAAAGAACATGGTTGAGTAATATCAACCCAAAGGTCTTTTTACATGATTTTGCACTTAGAAAGTGCACACTAATTTATAAAATAAATCATTCTCCTCCTCTACATCATACACTTCTTTTATGACGTTTTCCAACATTAATTAGAGCACTTCCCATTCTTCTACCCCTAATTAGTAGGTCTTACTCAACAACTATCCATAGAACCATGGGATGATTGAGCCATGATGTTGTTTGATAGGTTCATTTATTTGGTAAGGTGGTGAGACTCTGGACATAGGTACTTCCTCTTACCTTTTTCTTGTTATCTTAGAGCTTGCTGCTATGCTGGTTGTGTCGATTGGACTTGTGGTTGCGTTTATTATTATGAGGGTGCTTGATCTTCTTGTGGTTATTATGCCTATAGAGAGATGACACGTAATAGAAGCACCAACCTTGTAGCTAGGGCCTTTTTCCTATACACTTTAGCCTTCAATTTGACCATTAAAATAAAAAATGGCATTGGGGTGATAGTTGGAGTAGCCAACTCATGGACCTTGATCTATATGCCATTGTGTAATTTGGTAATTGAATTATGTTGTCCCATATACTACATTAAATCATATGGGATCTTGAGGTGTGATTAGATCAAGGTTAAGGATTCAAGCCACTATGTTTTAAATCACCCCAATTGATTATAATATTATCTTATTTTAGTCCATGCAATACTTGTGAAGGTATTACTAGGCCAAAAATCTGGATTTACATTAACTGGACCCAGTAGAGATTTTCACTACGTGAAACACAATAAAAAAACCAAAATTTGGTATTAAAATGTCTATGTGTTTCCTATAAGTACCTTCTCTATATTAGTGGTAAGGTAGACTGCCAAAAACTCAAGCTAGTTAAAATTCTCCCACAACTTCATTATGCAATATGTAATGTCAATTACGCCTCTTGTTGCTTGTTTCACTTTCTTGGTAGTTTACCAAAATATTTTGGTGATACATTGAACCCTGATACATAGTGAAGCATCCATAATTAAGTCAATAAGAGTTCCTCACCTTGTCCTAGTGGTATATTTTCTCATGATATCTAATTGGATTGGTGGTGTTGTAGACTTATAAGGTAGGAGAAATTTATTGTGATTAGGTACACTAATTGCTCATGTTATGGTGTGCACAAAAATCTAGATTATAACATCTTGAGATAAATGGATAGCTCCTTGATTATATCAGCTTAACAAAGTAATCATAATCTCATCTAACTACCCAAATGTAGGCAACTTAAGTAACTATTCAGTGTTGCAGCCTCATAGTGGATGTTGAAGTGTTAGGGATCTTACTTATGCTGCTTCTTGAGTATCTTGGGAAAACATAGTAGTTTTTATTGCATATATGAAGTTGAACATATCTAGATCATTGTATTTAGTCTGTCAAAGACCTAACCCAATTCCCATTTCCTCTTTTTATGCATTTGATAGAGGAATTAATAACTGGCCTCTCTCTATGGTTTGATCGATGGTCTAGACTGAATGATTACTCTAGGTAGTTACAATCCAGTTTGAAATCTGTTCATGATTAGGTAATTAAAAGGTAGATCACATAAGTCTCTTATGATTTGAAGGTTTCAATGTTTTATCATTATCTATATGCTAATCTTACATAGTTATTGGTGCCCAATTTCATGTCACCACCTCCTTTGAATGTATTGACTTCATGTTCACAAATGTTCCCTTTTTTTATTAATATTAGTTCTTGAAATTAACCTTGATAGGGAAATTTAGTGCTTATGATATTTAATTTAATTCTTTGGTAGTTATTATAGGTGATTAGCTACCCTTTCAATTAATTAATTTGATTTATGTATCCACTTGTCCTTTTATTATTAAATTTGATTCAAAAATGATGTAATATTTTTGAAATGTTACATCATTAATGGTCTAACCTAACTATTGGCATTTTATTTGTCATACCTATCTTGTCACCATCTTCCCATACTTAATTACAATGCTCAATGTAGTTACGACTAAATATCTTTGATGAACTATCTCTAGAATGTGATTGCATCTTATGATGATAACTACTTCCTAGTGGTTGTGATGTGTTGTGAAATAATGAACACATGATAAAAACATTTTATCCTAAGAAAACAAAACCAAAAAAAACAACATTATATTAAATTCTAATTACATGGTGCTACTCAACACCCACTCAAAGTTTTAGTAAAATGATAGAGATTAAATATGATATGGCTTAAGTCTATAGCCATTTATACACCCTGGTAATATGATTCCCTAAAAATATTTTATAACTATGGTACCCTATGGTGATACTTCATGAATGATGTAGGTTCCTTTCCATCTAATACACATATTTTTTGGGAATGCTTTAAATCTTCTCTCATAAAGCAATACTATTTGGTCTAGGTAAAATTACTTAGATTGTAAGTTGTGATCATGTCATGCTTTTTGAATATGTTTACTGATCTTTGTGTCCACTGTGCTCTTAATCTATTTTCTCTCTATCTTGGTGAAATACATCAACCATGTATTTAATGAATCTTTATCTCCTAATCTCATGATCATCACAATATATAGACTAGGCATAATATATTTCATAGGCATTTTTGCCTCAAGGCCATATACTAATTAGAATGGAGTGAACTCAATATCTCTCTTATAATGTGTTCGATAATCCCATAGAATCACATGGATTAAATACACCTAATATCTCTTTAAACATTATAATTTTTTTAATATCTTTCCTAAAACTTTATTGGATGTTTCTAATTATCCATTGGCATGTGGATGGTAAGTCGTGCCTTTATGGTGTGATATCATGAACTCTTCAGTAAGAGTCTTGATAGTAGTATTTAGAAAATGCATGCCTCTATCACTTACCAACTTAACTAGACATCCAAACCTTATGATGATGTTTTCATATAAAAAATTGGAATCATCTTTCGGACCATAACTTGGGGTGGTAGTAGCTTCCACCCATTTTGTGAAATAGTCTATCAAAGTAATAATATATTAGGTGCGACTATGCTTACTAGGGGAGATATAGGTCCAAAAAAATCAATTCCCCATTATTCAAAGGGTTATTTCACAAGCATAGGTACCAAAGGCATTTCATCTTGTTGGTTGGCATTGCCCATTGTTTGACAAACATTTTAGTGTTTAACAACTCTATGGCATCCTAAAATAACATAGACCACTCTAAAATATTTTCCTTGTAGTGGTTTCTCTGATGAATTAACCCCTATAATTCCTTGAAGAGCCTATTAAAGGAACTGTGGTTGCTCATGCTCTAGAGATACTCTATGTAATACATCATCTTTGCCAAGCTTATATGATAATCCATTAATGAGGCTATACAATATAGCTCAGGTAACCATTTGATTATTATCCCACTTAGTGTAGTACACATGAAAATTTCCCTATTCCAAAAAAATTGCAATGTCCTCCATATTATCATGAACTACAAAAGTTCTAAATAAATGTGCATCAAAAGATTCATCTTTGAGTTTCTCTAGTTCTTCCCCATTATGAGGTCAATTAAGGTGATCTAGTCCTAGATTATCCCATCTTGGCTTAACATTAATCTATAATTGAAATTCTTGAAATTGCATCAACCACTTTGATATATGTATTAATTAGGTATTGCAATGCCTAGTGAGCTATGAAGAACTCAAAATGAGTAGCCAATAAGTAAGCCTAAACTTTTGCAATGTAAACACCATGGCTAGTGCTTCTCTTTATGTGGTCATGTAATTATTTTTTATAACTAATACTTTCTTGGTAGTAAAATGTATTAGGTGGTCCAACCTGGTTGTGCTAAGACAACTCCTATTATGGTGTCAGAAGCATCCATATAGACGTGGAATGGATTCTTCCAATAAGTAAATACTGAGATCAATGTTACTATCAACCTTTACTTTAACTCAATGAATGTTGTTTAACATTTTGGTGTCCATTCAAATTTGGTATCCTTGCATAGTAGTTTTTCCATGGATGTAGATATAGTTGCATACCCTTTTATAAAATTTTGGTAATATCTGATATGACCTAGGAAGGTACACACTTCAATTGAATTAGTAGGAGGTGGTATTCTTATTATAACAACAATTTTAGCTAGGTCAACCAAAATTTCACTATTATACACAACATGGGCTAATAATACACCAAAAGGTGTGAAGCATAGACATTTATTTAAATTTAAAGTGATGCACAAAGACCGATATTGCTCCAACATCAATCTTAGTGTTGACAAGTACTCTTTAAATAGAGAGAAGATAGACCAATCATCCATATAAAATTCTAAAAAATCATGAATGAAATATTTAAATGTGTTTACCACATCTCTAGAAAATACAATAGGTGCATTCTTTAAACCAAATGGCATTACCTTGTATGAAAATGATCCTCATTCAGTAATGAGGGTGGTATTGACATGATCCTCCTTGACAATCAAAATCTAGTGCTATCCACTGAAACCATCTATAAATGAATATACCTCATTCCTAGCCATGGATTCAAGGACTTTATATGTGAAAGGAATAAAAAATGGATCATTAACACAAGTGTCATTGAGTGCGTGATAATCCCCACACACTCAAATTTCTCCTATTTTCTTATATTGAACAACCATGAGACTCTCCCACTCTACCTTTTCAATAGGATAAATAATTATAGCTTCTTGAATTTGATCTAGTTTGGCCGTTACTTTGATCAACAATTAGGATTGACCCTATAGGGTCACTTTTTGATAGGGTGCGCACATTCTTTTAATTCTATGTGCATTTCTCCCAGAGATGGACCTAGACCTTTTACCTCTAAGAATCTACTTGGAAACACGTGATATTATCTTAACATCTACAAGGCCTAAGAGATTTGATCTTGTCCCCAGTGATATCTTACTATTACAAGATTAGGGTCCAATTTTATCCCAATATTTCCTTCAATCTTTCATAATGGTTCTTGATATATCTTGCCTAATCCACTAGAAAAAGTATTTGATAGAATGTGTTTTCCTTCATGTTATGGAATGCTAATATTGCACAATTTATCCTCTTCCATTTGATCTATGCTTTACACTAGTTTGGGCTCATCTTCACATTGGGGCTCAAAGAACCCTTCTAGATCAATATATCCATCACTATCACTTGATTTTGTCATATCATTGACTATTCTATTACATGGCTAAACCATAAGTTATTATTTTTGGTTGGATTTGTAATTGCATAGTATGAGATCCAATTTATACATAGCTTCTTGATGAGATGATGATTTAATAACATTTTTAAAATATTTTGTGCATCCATGACATAGAATTTTTTAAATTCTATTCAAGGCATTATGTACTAGTGGGTTATCATCTTCAAAAACAAAAGTTTGAATGAAATCCTATTAAAGTTGTGCCCAATTTTTAATTTCCCTTCTATGTTCTTGATACATATACCAAGCTATTGGAAGAGGTGCAAGGGTATGACTAAATATGTACATCCAATATCATGATTCTACTCCTTGTGTGGTCTATATATCCATGCACTAATAGATGTGTAATTCTAGATATTGACCCTCTTAAAAGAAAGGCCATTCTGATTTAACGCTAGATGGTAGTTGAAACATTTACATGCAAGACTTTTCATGCTTCTTCCCACTACATTTTTGAGTTTTTATGAACATCCAACCATGTCATAATAGTTTCTTTCAACACATAGCTGAGTACGCTGATTCATTGTTCCACCTCTGATACATAGTGTTCAAGCCTCAATATGAATGGATTGAGATCTTTTATCACAAAATATTAAGGTATTTGACATTCTATAATGAACACCATGCACATATTTTTCAACTCATGATCTCTACGATACCAATTCAAGATGTGCGCATTCAAGTCACCACTTATGAATGATACAGAATCTTAGGGTAGAATAACTTCTAGGGTTGGTTTAGTATATTCCATCATAATTTCACTATTATTAGATACTAAGTATACCTCAAATTTTGTCAATAAATACACTAAAGGAGAAACACTCTTTGATGTAAACCTACTTAATTAGAGATTTTGTTATAATAGGTTTGAATACTAGTTGTTCTTGTTACGTAGTACCTAGTTTCCACTTTTGACATTCTATAGATCACACCCCATTTTGCCTTTCATCTATACCTAATTTAAACCAAGTATTGTCCCCATAAGCATAAAGATACTTTACCTCTTTGGGGATGATGTATGGATTTTATTTAGATTTATTTAAAGGTATGTAATGAAATTACTTCAACAATAAAGTAGAATAGTAGAAATAGATCCAAATATGATTGAAATATATCAGAATATATGATAATAGACAAGCCACTTCAAGGGGGAAACCGCCACAAGCTTCAATAAGAGTAGAATTCATAATATGATGATAAAAATTTACCCACTACCTCATATGTATAGTCTATTTAGGCCATGGTTACTCCATAAATTGACCTACTAACCAAATGAATGCATAGAGAAATATGATATAACATCAAAGAGGGATAAGTAATCCATAAGTTAGTTATTCCTATCCCCATACATGTGATAGGTTAGGGGCATAACATGCCCTTCCCCTTCAAACCAATGTTGTCCTCAATGTTGAACAACTCTGGATGTTGTTGCAGAAAATCTTCACCTTCCCAAGTTACATCATCATTACTAAAGTTTTTCCACTTGATTAGATATTCCCTAATCTCTCTAGTTATCAACCTCTTAGTACGTGTTTGGAGGATCTTCTTTGGTTCCAAAATGACACATCTTTCTTCATCTAGTTTTGGGAGCTCTATTTGGGCTGAAACATTTTGTCTAATGACCTTCTTCAAATAGGAAACATGAAATACTAGGTGCATGCGAGATGAATGAGGTAACTCAAGCTTGTAAGCCACACTTCCAATTTTCTGTAGAACCTGATAAGGGCCATAATACTTAGGAGCAAGTTTATTGTCCTTTTTATGTTACTTCAAGGACATCTGCTTGTAAAGATATAAATGTACAAATACCCAGTCAGCCACCTCAAAATTTCACTCACTATGGTGTTGATCTACTTTTTGCTTCATCCTATTTTGTGCCAAGGTAAAATTCTCTCTCAAACTAGCCAAAACCTCTTGTTGCTGCTGAATGTGCTCCTCCACATCTCGAACCTTGGTTTGAACCTTTAATGAAGAAGTGATGGAAGGTGGATGGTAACCATATAGTGATAGAAAAGGAGAAATTTTAGAAGATGTACGAAAAGATGTGTTATACCACCATTCTACAAGTGGTAGCCATTTAACCCAATATTCCTATTTATCTGATACAAAAAAATAGAGATACCCCTCTAAACATTTGTTAACCACTTCTATTTATCTATCAGATTGGGGGTGGTAAGATGAGTTATGAACTAGCTGAGTACCCAAATAGGAGAATAGTTTAGTCCAAAAATTACTAGTGAAAATAGGATCACGATCACTTATAATTATTTTTGGGGTTCCATGTAATTTTAAAAACTACTTCTAGAAAAATAGCTACTACTGTACTTGCTGAAAATGGGTGTGAGAGAGCACAAAAATGGACATATTTTGTAAGCCTGTCCACAATGACCAAGATAAAATACTTACCTTCAAAACAAGGCAAACCTGTGATGAAATCCATGGAAACCTCCTCCCACCTTTGACTAGGAATTGTTAACAGTTGTAATAGACCTAGGTTCTTAACTATCAAATGTTTATTCTGTTAGCATATCAAATATTCTACCACAAAATTTTGTACATCTCCCTTCAGTCCTTCCCAAAATAATTCTTTCTTAATTCTATGATAAGTTTTCAAGAACCCTGAGTGTCCCCCAATTGGAGATGCATGCAACTCTTAAAGAATATTATGCTTAAGCTATAAATTTTTACACAAGTATAACCTACCCTTATACCATAGGACATTAACTTTCCATTCAAACTTGTCAAAGGCTAAAGTACCTTGCTAGAGATTCTAAATTAGAACCTATGTATCCTTGTCTTGCTCCCATTCTAACCTAGCTTCATCCACCTAATCTGCTTGCAACATGGACATTACACAGAGTAATGATTTTATGGATGTATCCCATCTGGATAATGCATCTGCTACTACATTATCTTTACCCTTCTTGTAGATGATTTAAAAATCATAACCCAACATTTTGGTTACCCACTTTTGTTGTTCCTTAGATGATAATCTTTGCTCCAAAAAGTATTTGAGACTATCATGATCCATTTTCACCTTAAAGTTTCTACCCATCAGATAGGGCCTCCATTGTTTAACTGCATGAAGAATAACCATCATTTCTTTCTCATAAATAGGTTTTTGTATATTCTTACCTTTGAATTGATGACTCTCAAATGTAATGGGTCTTCCTTCCTACATTAGTAGCGCTCCCAAACCAGATCCAAAAGCATCACATTCAACAGTGAATGTCTTTGAGAAGTATGGAGTAGCCAAAACTAGAGTGGTACACATAACTACTTTTAGTTTCTCAAATGCTTTGGTGTTGGCATCATTCCAATGGAAGGCATCCTTCTTTAGCAATGCAGTGAGTGGAGCTGCGATGCTGCCATAACCTTTCATAAATCTTTGGTAGTAACCTGTTAGTCATGGGAACCCTTAGAGGTTTTTGAGAGTTTTTGGCATGGGCCATTCCATCATAGCTTTGATCTTCTAGGAATCAACTTTAACACTTTCATGGGAAATAATGTGACCTAGGTACTCTACCTCCTATACTCCAAAAGCACATTTGGATGGCTTCGCATAAAGCTGATGCTTTTCCAAAACTATCAACACCTGTTTCACATGTTGTAAATGTTCTTCCCATGTTTGACTATAAATCAATATGTCATCAAAGAAAACTAACACAAACTTCCTTAAAAAAGCCTAAAAATAGTGTTCATCAAGCTCTGAAAAGTAGATGGTGCATTTGTAAGACCAAAAGGCATTACCAAAAACTCATAATGGCCCTCATGCATTCTAAAAGTATTTTTATTAACATCTTCATCCTTGATTCTAATTTGATGGTATCCCGAGTGAAGATCCCATTTTATGAAATAATTAGCACCATGCAACTCATCAAGTAAATCATCAATTACTGGAATAGGAAACTTATCTTTGATGGTGTACTTGTTGAGTTCCCTATAATTTGGGCACATCCTCCATGTGTCATCCTTCTTCTGCACCATGACCACTAGTGATGAATATGCACTTTGGCTATGCTTGATGATCCCTGATACCAACATTTCATGGACCATCTTTTGATTTCACTCTTATGTGCATATGGATATATATATATGGTCTGATATTTGGTGGTTGAATCCATGAAAGTAGTTGAATGTCATGATCATGTTCTCTTTTTGGTGGTAGTCCTTTTGGCATGGCCCTAAAAATAGATGGGTGGTTATCAAGAATCATCTATAGATTAGGATGTGTAGATGCCAGTGTGGGTTGAACTTCTATGAAATAGAATCATGCAATAATTCCCTCTACCCCCTTTTTTAACATCTTGGTCATCTGATGTGAACTAATCAATTGTGGAGATTTTTCCTGTAATCCACATAGTTCAATTTTCCTACCTTCAGAATGAAAGCACATGAATAGTTTCTCAAAGTTCATCTCAATGGTACCCAAGGTTGTGAGCCATTAGACTCCCAAAACAATGTCTGTGCTACCCATGGGAATAACAAACATAGGAGGATCAAGATTGTACTCACCCATAACAAGATTAATACTATGGCATTTACCTAAACAATTAATTATGCCACCATCTGCAATCATGACCTAAAATTTTGGTGTTGGGTAGATGAAACAGTTCAATCGAGTGGCCAATTAATGGTTGATGAAGTTATATGTGCTCCCTGAATCAATCAACACTGTCACCTTATATTTCTTGAGGAAACCCACCACCTTAAGAGTTTATGGAGTGATAATACCTAAAAGTGCATGACAAGATATTATAGGTTGGGAATCTTTAGGTACCTCCTCTATCTCTTCCTCATCATCATTAGAGGCATTTTCATTAGATCCCTCAATGTAGAATAACTTCTTCTTAGCACATCTATGTACTTTGCTCCACTTGCTATCACAACTGAGACATAATCCTTTTGCATGTTTCTCTTCAATTTACTGAGGGGTCAATCTAGTAGGTGGAGGAAATGTTGGTGTCAATATGCTACGATCTTTGAAGTGAGTGAATAGATGCTTTTTGTTGGCTATGAATTTTTCCTTAGCTCTGCATGCCATGATAATAGAATCAAAAATCTTAAGTGGATTAAACATACGTACCTCATGTTGAATGTGGTCCTTGAGTCCACCCAAAAATAAGTCATTCAAGTTCTCCTCAAAAATTATCTCCACACGAAAGATAGATTTTAAAAATGATGAATATAATCCTTGATGGAGCCAGTTTGCCATAATTTTTCCAGTTGGCTGAAGTAATTCTCTATCACACTATTGCCATAGTGTAATTACAGCTCCTCTATAAAAATTGACCAGGTGACATTGAGAGTCATCTTTTTCTTTTGAGCACACAACCATCAATACCAAATGAATTGATCAGGTTAAAGATACAAGGATGCCATGGTAACCTTTTATCCACCTGGGATCTGATGCAGATCAAACAAATTCTCCATTTGGTTGATCTAATTGAGTGAATCTTTTCCATCACATTTGCACATATCCACCTTTAGTAACATGTTCCTTTGTGGCAATGTAGTTGGATTTGAAGTAGACTGGTTAGGAAAAGCATCCTGGTGGGCTTGTGCAATAACGCTAGTTGGATGATTTAATTGATTATTTTTTAAAGCCATCATGATATCTACCAAACTATCTTATATGGATTTCATATTAGATTGTATGCCTTGCACCTCACTTTGAATGCTTTGCACACTATAGTTAAGTTGGCTCACTTTATGATCTATGTCAGAGAACCCTAGTACAAAGGATCTAGTACATCCCCCTTATGACTCCATCTCTTCCTTGTTAGGAGTTTTACCTAAATTTTTATCACCCTTTTCTCAGTCTTGAGTTTGTGGACCTGCCATAAAAGGGCTTTACGATGTCGACCCTAATTGGCACTTTTGACCCAACTTTGACCAAGTGATTTTGGAATTATGTTGGCCTCAAATAAAAACATAAAAATAACATACCCTAGCCAATTTTTTATGATCTTTCCAAAAATGTAAATAACTCAAAAAAATTCTTTGAATTGTGCACTATAGAGCAATTTTATGAAAACCCCTGAAATGGTGATAACTTTTGTAAAATAGATCCAAATGAGCTAAAATTAAAATGAAAGCTTAATTTAATGATTTTTCACCTCTAATAAAAAATTTGCAACCATTTTTTAGATATATTCAAATTTAAAAAATTAGGGTTTCACCCACAAGATTGCCCAAATCACAACTCTGATACCACTTGTAATGAAATTAATTCAAAAATAAAATAGAATAGCAAAAATATATCCAAATATGACTAAAATATATCATAATATATGATAATAGACAAGCCACTTCGAGGGGGAAACCTCCACAAGCTTCAATCAGAACAGAATTTACAATATGATGATAAATAATTACCCACTACCTCCTATATATAGTCTATCTAGGCCATGGTTACTCCATAGGTCGACCTACTAACCAAATGAATACATAGAGAAATATAATATAGCATCATAGAGGGATAAGTAAGCCACAAGTTGGCTATTCCTATCCTCATACATGTAATAGGTTAGGGGCGTAGCAAGGTATGAGCACTATTTTATCTTTCTAATGTACTTCTAAGTGATTACGCATAGTGTTAATAGTTATTTGGTCATCATAGGCCCATTTTTTACTGATTAAGATAGGGTAATGGGTCTTTATTATCTTCATGTTGATGACCTCAAAATACCATTGCAAGTTGAGTTCAACCATTTTAATTTCAACATATTCTAATTGACCAATGGGTTTGAATCTTCTATAATCTACTAATCTCAATGTTATTAGACTGTAGCTCAAATTTGGTTGACTAATGGCTTTCCATGTTGATCAAGGAATCATATTAACTATACTTTTGAAGTTAAATATTGCATTTGGGATTTAATATTCAACCAATTCAATATCTATTCACGAAATCACATCTCAAGACTTCTTGGTCTTTGTTGGTGGTAAAAAATGTCACGCCAATGAATCAACCTATTTTCCTATCACAAAGGTCAAAATCAAATCATACTAGTTTAATTGTAAGGGACCTATGGCTGAAAGTCAATCCTAAGACATGCAAAAGAGGCCTTTTAAAGTTATGAGAAATAATATATTTAATAATAAATCTATATCAAGATTATAAACATTTATTAAGTTGATCAAACACAACATGAAAATTAACTATGTCAAGAAGAGTTAATCATAAACAATGTTTTGATCCAAGAAGTTAATCATTCATTCAATATTATATGATTCAATCTCAAGTCTGTTATAGACTATCATCTAACCTATCCAACAGAGTAAAGTCTATGAATTAAGTGATCTTTTAAAGGATAAAAAATTATATTGCTAAAAAGTGTATCCTATGTTTATGCTCACAACACAAAGGTGAAAGTAATCAATAATAACCAAGAAGATAGACAAAATATAAACAACTAACAACTAATAATAATGAAAAAACTAAACTAATAACTAATTAAGTGAACTATAATAAATAAATCTAATCTAAACTAAAAAAATAAAATAATCTAATACAAACTAAACTAACAATAACACTACTACAAACGAAAGAAAGACATTAAAAATAAACAAGAATTATCAAAAAAAAAAAAGGTTAATGAAGAATAAACTAAATAAAAATTAACTCAATTAAATAAAATACACTATAAAACAAAAAAAAAATAGGAGTCTTAATAAATAAGAGTCATCTTAGTAGAAGAAATATATTTTGTTTGAGAAATCAATATTTTTCATACAAAATATCTTCAAAAGATAACTTTTACAATCAATTAGATCAACAATCTATCACAAAAAATGATGTTTTCATCATTATTCGAGTTGAATACTCAAATTATGCACATAGGACTACAAACTAAAACCATCAAAAGATATTAAAATATAAAATCTTTAGATAATTAGTTATAAATGATAATATAAAATTAGATATACGTGTTTTGTCTAAGTAGTATACTTAACCGTCAAAGAAAGTACCATTGATCTATCTACAAAAGTCATGTTATCTTAGAAAAATTGCATAGAAAAGAGAGAGATAAATGATTGACTTCATAAGTGTATAAGTCTTTAGTACCTATGTTGTTCTTTCTTTTTCAAATGAATCTTTGATCTTCTTTTAAACCTCCAAAGTTGGTTGAAAAATAAGTTATAACTAACTTTAGTTAGTTATTTGTCAACTATATTAATTAACATTAAAATTTAATTAATTTAGTGGTTATAAATTAAAAAAAAATAATTTAAGATTTTTAAAAAGTCTTAAGAGATCAATATTTGAATTTAGACCAGGTATTTCTAACTGGTGGGGACTTTTTTTAACCAACTAGGAATATTTAGAATATCAATTAATCAATAAATAATCAAGCAACATATCATATTAAATAAAATTCATTTTTACATTAATTCTATTTCACATTTTAATTTACTGAATAGCATATATATATTGTGCATATAATCAATCTATTTCCAAACAATATATTAAATCTCCAAAACTTGCTTCATTGCTGTTTATTTCATGTTCAACACCATGCTTTCAAAAATAAATTATTTTTGTGAAATACCTTGATAGTAAAAATATTTTGACTGTATCACATGAAAGATGAACCAAATATCTCTATAAAACATCTTTCATTTTTATGAAAATAACAATTATAATGTGTTTTTTATCTAAATTAAATTTGACATTCAAATGACCGTCAAACTGCATAATTTCTAGTTTGCGATGATGATCATTTGGCTATCAAATTTAACACCACAATTTTTTTTGTAGGTGATCTTTTTTGCAAATTATTTATAGCAAAAATAAATTCAACAAATTATCAAAATCAAATAAAAATCCATTGTTAAACTTTCATTTACTATCATGATTCCACTTTACGAACAAGCTAGAAAAAATTATGTTCTTCTCAATTTTATCTTCAAATACTTCTGCCCATAATTTCTTTGACATTCTTAATTTTGAAAAATCATCTATATGAACTTGTAAATATAACATACTATCTATGATCTCAAAAACTCTAATCTTTTCTAGTATATTTCAATCAAATTCTAAATCAAAGCACTTATCATAGTTCTCAAGTCACTATTTTCTCAAATTGTTATTATTTTTACATTTATCTTCAAAACAAAACCCAAGAACTTTAATATTGAGTTGAAATATCAGAAATAACTTCATTATTTCTAGGGTTTAGCTTAATAAATTTCTTATATATAGACTTACCTTTAAAATAAAGATTTAGGACTAAAACTAGTGTATCTCAAAATATCAAAAATATAGTCACACTTATATATTAGAACCATTTTTTGATGATGGCTGACTATAATCATTCAAAATATTTTATGTAAAAAACATCTCTTAATCTCTACAACATAAATTGATGTGATCAAATCGAATCACAATAAACAATAGTGTTTTGAAATGAAAACTTGTCAATTCAAAAATCTCTTTTATGAAACCAAGAAAATAACTTATTTCCTTTTATGATAATTGATGCTTGAATAATACTTAAATTTTTTCCAAAAATACCTTAACTTTTGTTTAAACTCTAAAAGTGATACGTAGAGCCAATTTTTTTTTACATAACTTCTAAGTTTATCACATTATCTTTTCAAAAATAAACATGTAAGATTTTCTCTCGAACCCTATAAAAAATTAAACTATAGAAAGTTATGCTCACCAAAATATTCATGTATAGGTTTGAATTGATAACTTTCTCAAATCTTATCAACATGCAAAATGATATCAATATTTATTCCATGTAATTGAACTGTCATAAATAGCCATGAAACTTTCTCAAAATTCATTCAAAATTGTTTAAGATATACCTGGTCATGTTTTTTGTAAGCTCCCTATCAAAAATCTCACTCTGTAACTCAAAATCCAAATTGCCAAAGTTTCACTTCTGCAAACAAGTTTTATGCAATGACCAAAAACAAAGAAAACAAACTATTTGTAATTACAAACCTCCATTGTAACTACTCTTGTGGCATGCTTAATTTTTATTCATTCACCAAAATCAATGCAACCACTAAGTAATTCCATCAGCTAGGTTAGTAGACTATCAAATTTAGTGATTATTAAATTCTCTACTAAATCCTCAACTATATTCCGAGAATTGAGGCATGTATGATCCTCACTAAAAATGTAGATGCCCTTTGATTTTACATGATATCGAATCATCCCTCACACTTCATATTAAATCAAACTATCAACTTGCCAACTTAACCACTTTGTATTCATATCATTAATGCAATGAGCCTTATAGTTTTCCAAAACATAACATTATTTCCAACCTTTCTATGAAATAAAACAATCACCCCATGTATTAAGTCATCATGCTAGGTAAAAAAAAAGTTTTTAATCAAACATCTTACCCATTGAGAAGATTAAGATAAGACTTAGTATATCTTAAAAATATTATACAATATGATATTTTATTTTTAATATATATAATTTAAATGAAATTAATTATGACATCATTATTATAATGTGTGAAAACATTATATTTCCCTTTGAATTTTCAAATTAAAATATAGTTGATGTCATGATAAAATCATTTGATAACTCCAATTCTGATCCAAAATAATAATGACCATAATCATTTTCAACTAAATGCATTATGATAACCTTTTCAATCTGAATGCAACTTGATCAAATCTGACTATCAATTTATCTACAACTGAAACTATAACATTCGTTTAATCATATACATATGCCAATTTTATTCATTACTCCACAAATACTTTTCAAAACCACTATAATACAAACATGAATTCATAAACATGATAATTATCAAATTATTAAATTAAAATTATGAATATTTATAAATAACACTAATTGACTTAGGGTCCCCAATTGCAGTTTTAAATTTTATGACTGAGTCATCTCTATGATAGAGTATGAATAATAGCTTTCAAAAAAATTGGCCGGGGCGGGGGGGGGGCAAATCATTTCTCAAGTAGTTATGCATGAAACCCTTTAATAATGAATTCTGATAAGAGATGAGATGTTCAGCTAGTGTGACATGAAGAAAGGAAATGATATAATAAGAAAGTTTGGGCAGATGTACAAACAAAAATACATGCCTCAAATATAATTTTTGAAAGTGCATTAATACTTTGACAACTAGTTATAACTCAACATATATTATTCATCTATAAATAAAACTGAGTTTATAAAGAATAATATCTAAAAATAATTGATACTTATAACATAATTACAACATCTTTGCATTCTTCTTTCATAATGTGAAAACTTCATCCACTTAAAACACTTGTTTATCTTTTCAAAATTAAAAGTCAAACAATAGTAGGAAAACAAACAAACAAGAACAAAAAAAAAGAACACAAATCAAAATAAAACTAAAAACAAATAAAATTAAAATAAAAAAATATTTACAGATTCGAAGGAAAAAAAAACATCAATCAACATCAAAAATCTTTCACTGTGAGATAAAATGAAGGATACACTATAACTAAAAATTTACAAAATCAAAGAAATTAAACTTAATAAATAAAGTAGCTATAAGAATAAATGATAAGAGACCTCCTCCAATATAACTATAATGTAAGACATTATTTTCAACATAAAAATATTCAAGATAAGTCAAGCTATATGATTTAAAAGCAGCAAGACAACATGATAAACACATTAAATAACTTTGAATAAATATAAATAAATTATGATTATACATGCTTGTAGCTATTTCTTGATTTTATATTATATATGAAAGCTTATCTGTCTGATTTGGAGTGAGATAAATATTTTAAAGGTTAGGATAGAGAGAAACTTGATCAATAAATTGACTTGACTGTTCATATATCTCTAAATAATTTTGAATATCTTTTGATTTAATATATTCAGTAAAATCTATTGTTTCAAACTCTAAAGGGTCATAAAATTTTAAATATTCATAGTCCATGATATTAATCAAGTCTTTTGATTTAAATTTTTTAGAATAAACTTTATAATAAATATCATACTCACTTGTTAATTTCATATTGTGAGCTAAATAATTTACAAAATAAAACTTTTCATACTCAACTTCAGTCTATTGATTGCTCATCTCAGTGTCTGCAACATCATGAACACATTTTTTTGTTGTTATAACACTCAATCTAGCATCAAAGAGATCAAAATTTTCATCATGAGCATGCTCTTTTGAATAAAAAATGACAAGACAATTATCAGAAAGATTCGAATTAAATTTGATATTATTATAAATAGTGATAAAATCATAAGTAGACGAGTAATTTCTATTGGAGAAATAATCAAATTCAAAATCTAAAGAAATTTTTATATCTAAGTCAAGAGTTTCTAGTTTAGATTTTTTTAAAACATCATGATCTTTTTCATTAGATATGTTTGAAATAAAACTAGGAGTAATTTCATTTGACAAAGAATCATCAGTAGAAAATAAATTAGAATTAAGAGAAAATATGTTATCAGAGGATTGATCATGTTGATTAAACGAATTAAATTGCTCTAATTCTAAATTTGATGAAAAATCTAAATTACAACATTCTGATAAAATATCTAAACTGTAATCTAATTTTTGAGAGGTATTTTCAATATACCATGTTATGATTTGATTATAGATAAAAAATATAGAAAATTATTTGGGAAATTCATGTTCAAAATGCAACATTAACGTAGATATTTTTTTGCATTTGAACATATCATGATTGAGTGAACAAAGCTTACAATTTTTTTGATTTTGTCTTCAGATGTAAGCAAATTCTAAGATTGAGCTAAAGTCAACAATACCAATTTTTTGAATAATTTGAATATAATTTTTAGGTAAGTTATTCTTCCAACAAAGAAGAAAAAGATCACCATTTGGTCAAAAAGGAATAGGAATTTCATTTAATTTGAAAAGAAAACATAATAAATATTCTCTTATGGATTTTTTTTCTTTCAAATAAAGCATGAACCAAGCTATTAGATGTTGATCTACTTGATTTTTAATTAATTTTTTGATGTAAATCCATTCTTGAGTGAGATCATCCATATTTTTCATAATTGATTAAGAAATACTTATGAAGCTAGAATCAAAATCCAGGTGATCAGTTATGATAACTATGAACTGAAAACTAGTGACCAATTATGGTCATGTAAATCATTGAAGACAATAATGAATAAAGAAAGATGCTTGATTTAAAATCTTTAGTGGAGTCATAAAATTTTTTAGTAGTAAATTTTTTTATGCCAATGAATCAACCTGTTTGCCTATCATGAAGGTTAAGATGAAATCATACCAGTTTAATCGTAAGAGATCTATAGCTAAAATTCAGTCCTAAAACATGAAAAATAGGTCTTTTAAAGTTTTGAGATTAATATATTCAATAATAAATCTAAAACAATCTTACAAACATTTATTAAGTTGATCAAACACAACATGAAAATCAACCACGTCAAGAAGAGCTACCATAAATAATGTTTTGATCCAAGAAGTTAATCATTCCTTCAATATTATATGATTTAATCTCAAGTCTATTATAAGCTATCATCTGACCTATCTAATAGAGTAAAGTCTATAAATTAGATGATCTCTTGAAGGATAAAAAATTAGATTGATGAAAGGTGTATTCTATATTCATGCTGACAACACAACAATGAAATTAATTAATAACAACTAAAAAGGTAGACAAACTCTAAATAATAACAACTACTAATAATAGAAAACTAAGCTAACAACTAATTAAGAAAAACTAGAATAAATAATCTAATATAAACTAAACTAAGAAAATAAACTAACACTAACACTACTACAAACTAAAGAAATAAATAAAAATAAATAAGAACTATCAAAGAAAATAAAATAAGGCTAATGAGGAATAAACTAAACAAAAATCAAACTCAAATAAATTAAATACATTATAAAATAATTTTTTTTGCATCTTTATAAATAAGAGTCATTTTAACAGAATAGATAGATTTTATTTTATAAATCAACATCTTTCATACAAAATATCTTCAAAAGATAACTTTTAAAATCAATTAGATCAATAATCTATTGTAAAAAGTGATGTTTTCATCATTATTCGAGTTGAATTCTCAAATTTTACACATAAGACTGTAAACTGCAACCATCGAAAGCTTTTGAACTAGACAATCTTCAGACAATCAATTATAAATGATAATATAAAACTAGATATATGTGCATTGTCTAAGCAATATACTCAATCATTAAAGAAATTATCATTGGTCTATCTATAAAAATCATGCTATCTTAGAGAAATTGCATAAAAAAAAGAGAGATAAATGATTGACTTCATAAGTGTATAAGTCTTCAATACCTATGTTGTTCCTCTCTTTTCAAATAAATCCTTGATCTCTTTTTAAACCTCTAAAGTTGGTTGAAAACAAAGTTATAACTAACTTTAGTTAGTTATTTATCAAATTTATTAATTAAATTTAAAAGTTAATTAATTTGGCAGTTATAAATTAAAAAAAAATATTTAAGAATTTTAAAAAATCTTAAGAGATCAAATATTTGAATTTAGTTCAGGTATTTCGAACGGGTGGGGACCCTTTTTAGTCAATTAGAAATATTTAGAATATCAATTAATTAATAAATAATCAAGTAGCGTATCATATTAAATAAAATTTATTTTTACATTTATTCTATTTTATATTTTAATTTATTCAATAACACATATATTGTGCATATAATCAGTCTACTACCAAATAACATACAAAATCTCCAAAAACTTGCTTCACTGCTCTTTATTCCATGTGTAACATCATGTTTCTAAAAACAAATTATTTTTGTGAAATACCTTGATAGTAAAAATATTTTGAATATATCACATGAAAGATGAACCAAAGATCTCCATAAAACATCCTTCATTATTATAAAAATAGCAATTATAATGTGTTTTCTTGTCAACTTAATTTGACATTTAAATGACCGTCAAACTGCATAATTTCTAGTTTGTGATGATGATTATTTTGCTGTCCAATTTAACACTATAAAAATTTATGTAGGTGATCTTTTTAAAAAATTTGTATAGCAAAAAGAAATTCAATAAATTATCAGAATCAAATAAAAACCTATTGTTAAACTTCTATTTACTATCATGATTCTACTTTACAAATAAGCTAGAAAAAATTATGTTTTTCTCAATTTTATCTTCAAATACTTCTATCCATAATTTCTTTTACATTCATGATTTTCAAAAGTCATCTATATGAACTTATAAATATAATATATTGTCTATGATCCAATAAACTCTAATCTTTTCTAATATATTCCGATCAAATTCCAAATCAAAACACCTATCATAGTTCTCAAGTCACTATTTTCACAAATTTCTATTATTTCGACATTTATCTTCAAAGCAAAACTCAATAACTTCAAGACTGGGATGAAATATCATAAAGAACATTATTTTCAAGGTTTAGCTTACTAAATTTCTTATATATAGACTTATCTTTAAAACAAAGATTCAGAATTGAAACTGGTGTATCTCAAAATATCAAAAATATAGTCACATTTATGTATTAGAATCATTTTTTGATGATGTCTGACTATAATATTCAAAATCTCCATAACATAAACTGATGTGATCAAAATGAATCATAATAAACAATAGTGTTTTGAAATGAAAACTTGTCAATTCAAAAATTTATTTTATGAAACCAAAAAAATAACTTATTTCCTTTTCTAATCATGGATGCTTGAATAAAACCCAAAAAAATTCTAAAAATACCTCAACTTTTGTAAAAAATCTAAAAGTGATACACAGACCCAAATTTTTTTTGCATAATTTGAGTTCATCACATTACTTTTCAATAATAAACATGCAATATTTTCTCTCAAACATCATAAAAAATAAAATTGTAGAAAGTTATGCTCACTAAAATATTCATGCATAGGTTTGAACTGATAACTTCTTCAAATCTTATCAATATACATAATGATATTGATATTTATTCCATGTCACCAAATTATTCTAAATAGCCATGACACTTTCTCAATATTTATTCAAAACTATTTAAGGCATGCCTGCCATGTTTTTTGTAAGCTCCCTATCCAAAATCTTGGTCTGCAACTCAAAATCCAAATTGCTAGAGTTTTGCTTCCACAAGCAAGCTTCGTGTAATGATAAAAATTAAAGAAAACAAACTATTTATAATTGCCAGTCTCCACCATAACTACTCTTATGATGTACTTAATTATTATTCATTCACCAAAATCAATGCAACCCCTTAGCAATTCCATCAGCTAAGTTAGTAGACTATCAAATTTAGTGATTACTTAATTATCTACTAAATCCTTAACTATCTTCTAAGAATTGAGACATGTACAATCCTAATTATAAATCTAGCTTGCCCTTTGATTTTGCATGATATCAAAGCATCCCTCATGCTTCGTATTAAATCAAACTATCAACTTACCAACATTAAACTGCCAACTCATCCACTTTTTATTCATATTATTTATGCAATGATCCGTACAGTTTTTCAAAACATAACATTATTTCCAACCTTTCTATGAAATAAAAAAATCACCCCATGTATTAAGTCATTATGCTAGGTAAAAAAAATGTTTTGAATCAAACATCTTACCCCTTGCGAAGATTAAGATAGGACTTAGTATAGCTTAGAAACACTTTAATATTATACAATATGATAGTTTATTTTCAATAAATAGAATTTGAATGAAATTACTTATGCCATCATTATTATAATGTATGAAAACATTATATTTCCTTTTGAATTATTATGAAAACATTATATTTACTTATGACATCATTATTATTATATATAATGCTCTTCAAAACCACTATAATGCAAACATGAATTTATAAATACAATAATTATCAAATCATTAAATTGAAATCATGAATATTCATAAATAACATTAATTGACTTAGGGTCTTTGATTGCAGTTTTAAATTTTATGACTGAGTCATTTCTATGGCAGAGTATGAATAATAATTTTCAAAAAAATTGGGGGGGAGGTGAAAAATAGGCATAACAGTCTTGACATACCAAACTACTTTATCGACCCTTGTTTGTCCTCGATGTGCACATTTTAAGAGATTATGTAAGAGGTTAGTGATATTATAAGATATATCCTCATTATGTAGTGTACCGAGTAGTTTCATCAGATCCATTAAATTAGTCACAATTCCCTCTTGTCATATTATCCTAATAATTTGCCCATACATTTAAGCATTAATAACTATAATATCCTCATCAAAGACTGGTTTATGTTATATTTCTTGTAATACCTACACAACTTGATACATTAAATTATTTTTTGTAGGATTAAGATACTTATCCCACTAAAATTTTCAAATACCATGATCCTGAGGCATTTTCTAATGAGTTAAGCTTTGCTCATCCCTCTGATGCCTTATGAGAACTTGCACAAATGCATTTTAATTTGGCTATGCATTGATCATATTGACATTGCACATTAGCTTCTCCTTTCTTTATTCCTTCAGAATAGGGAAATATTTTATTTGATGTTGGCCTTCAACCCTATAGTATACACAATAAACTTATCTCTAAAGATTGGTGGGATAGTTTTTTGTCTAATGATTATATGCTCCACATAGGTAACATTGTATAGGGGTTCAAGCTTGCCTATTATCATTATTGTGACCTCATTGATATCTGTGATGATATCCTCCCCTATATCCCACTTTGTATCCTCCTCTATTCTATTGATATCCCCACCCTTGGGATTATTGTTTAGTATATCCTCCTTGCTGATTCATCTGTGCATCATATCCCCCATACTGATGTTGAGGGGAACTTGGAGTCTAGTTTGTCTATTGTTGCTAAAGATTTATATTGTTTTAGGGTTTCATATACTAACCAAAATATTGGTATGATGGAGATGACATATTATTATAGCTTGTCTGGCCTTGTGGTTAATACTTAGATGATGAAATAATTTGATATTGAGGTGATGAAGGCACCCATCCCAGACTACCTTGAGGCACATTTGTCATCTCCATATTTGGTCTTATAATTTCTTTCTTTGTAATAGGTATTTTTTGAGATACAACTATGAAGATGCTATTTGTTATATATTGATTTAATTCTTGAAAGGTTTGATAACTTATCCCATCATGATTTGTAACTTTTTCAAAATTATAGCACATGCTATGTGACTTTTAGATACATTTTTGGAGCAGATGGAACTTGGATGTAGGATGTCCAACTACCCTATAGATTTCACAAACTTCTATTTTTATTATTGGACAGTCATTCCTCTGATGTCCCTCATGACCACATTCTATGTACCATAATATTAATTTAGGCTTATCATTTTCATGTATATAATTCATCTTCCTCATAAAAGCATCTAGCTTAATATCTACTTTTGATCCCACTGATGAAGGATCCACATAATATTCTATCTATTCAACTCTTATGGTAACATACCGAGCATCAACCTTGGTGGAGAACTAGGATTGCACAATAATAAACCTTATTCTTGGTCATAATCCCTCTAAAAATCAAGTGAACTTATCTTTGTCATGTAAAATAAAATCAATTTAGTTCATCACATCAAAAAACCTATGATCATATTCTCCAACAATTTCTCTGGATTTTTGCTAAATTTCCTTTAGGTCTTAAATAACTTGACTAGAACATTTTTTACCTTAAATTATGCTATTAGAAAATCTTTAACTTGTGTGAGATTGAGGGTATTTATATTCCTTTTTCAAATGAACTCCAAGGCACATCCTACCAAAGCCCTTACGATTTTTCACTAATTCACATTATCCAAAGTTATCTCTTTTACAATCCATTTTATTTCACAAGTTATAAAATATTATTCAGGGTCCGAAGACCCATCATATGGCATTAAAGGCACAAACATACCTACATGAAGTGTCACAACTAGTAGGCTGGTAGTTATTATTACAGATGTCTAGATACTAGCAAATGTGATTGGTGGTGATTACACATGGTTTTTTGTGCTGTTAAGTGACTGCATAATGTTTACTATGACTATAGGATACTATGCACTAATCCTTTGAGGAACAATAAATCCTACTTCTTATAACTTCTTTTTTTATAATTCCTTCTTGGTTTCTATACTAAAGCTTTCAAACTTGTTGGTAAAATAATCAAACCAACCTGAATCAACTTCTCTCTCTATACTTTTATACCCTATAAGTGGGCTTGGGAGATGCATAGCCTTTAAATGAATAACCTTTACTTCTAACTTCTTCTAGCTTTGAACTTGAACCTGTATTATTACTACCTTCAATTTTAATATTTTGCCAAGAACTTTCCTTCTTGGTTTTAGCTAAAAACCCCTCCCTTAACTGTGATCTACCTTTACTTTTGAACTGATCTACTTTAGCATTACTACTTCCAACTTCCTCTTTATCATTAGGCCCTTTATCATATTCCACATACCATTTTTTTCAATAGTTTCCACATCTTCTCTCAGTAACCTCTCTTTTTTAGCATGTTTTCTTTTCTATCTCTAGCTCTATCAATTTATTATTTACTCCTAGGCCTATTCACAGTTACTTAAGGGTCATTTGTCTTATTACACCTTCTTTATTGTCATAGTTCTATTTCAAGTCTTAGAATTTTCTTCTTGCTTTGAGTATTTTCTCCTTCCATTTTTTGGGACTAGGTTCAAGTTCATTTTACTCAAGTCTTCATCATTCACTTTCTCTCACATGCACTCTCATGGTGTTCAAAGTGACTACTCCATGTTATCTAGAGTAATCACCATGGCCTTTTCCATAACCAACATATTTATCAACAAAGGTAGTCACAGTAAAAATTTTCCTCTAATTCCTTAGTCAAATCAATCTTGCACAGTCTCAAAAGTTATGTATCCTTGTAATGTAAATTTGGTAATATAGCTATCAATTATAGTTTTCATCTAATAATGTACTGTTAGGGACCAATCAGTATCTAGGTTACGAAGTATTTCTAGTTTTTCTTCAGTCCAAACTATAAATTATATTCTTCTCAGACTAAAGTAATAGTATTCTAATCTAGCTAGCCACATAGCTAACAATCTAGGCACTTCACACCAAAAAATTTCATAAATTTTTCCATACAGGTGTTCTTGAATAACCTCCTCTAAATTTTTTTATGACTCTCCATGCTTCTTCATCTATAAATTTTTGGATTCTCTCATCTATCTATCTTTATATATCTCTTTACCCTAGCAACCATCTTAACATATTTCATCCATATAGTTCCATGCTTACCACACTATTGTTAGCAAAGGTTCTTAGAATTTATCTAGAACATGCTACTTATAGGGATAACTTGTGTAGTGAAGATTAAAATGCATAAAAGAGATGACAATATTACCTATCATCTATGATGTACAAAGTTAGACCAAAGAGCAAGAAGAAACAAATGTAACTAGAAAGATAACATGACTAGCATAACATTCAAAAGTAGATTAAAGTAAAATACAGTAATCACTATGCATTAACCATATGTAATATAAGATTAGAAAAAATATAAAAATGATTATATTAATCTCTATCAACACATTGAATCAGATTCTATTACATCAAAGTGTTATATATAGTCTTTTATAATTCTGTTGTCTCTTCACATTCTAGCCTGTCAAGATACAAAAAGAAAGACTCTTAATATTCTTATATTTATTGATCAAATACATATAAAATTTTATACAAAAGTAAAAATCATATAATTCACACATGTGTCCATCTAATATACTTAACAATTTTACCCAGCTTCATTCCACGTCCAACAATACACCTAAAAGTGCATGAAATCTAATTATCTTATAACTTAAAAGTGAGAAGTGTGTGTTTCCTTGTTTAGTAACTTGGAGAAATTTTTAACATGTGGAAAATTGAGAGATCAAGTTTAAATTATGAAAACTAGTGAAATCCCTTGAGTTGGAAAGATTGTATGTTCCAAATCTTATCTGGTTGTGTAGAGTACTCTGTAGAATAATTATAGTAGAATAAGGGGTAGAACTACAAAATGTGACTCACTAAAATGAAAACATAGATTTTGATTATCACTAGACTCTAACTTGGCCCACTTACAAAAAATGAGATGAATCACACTGTTACAAATAAATCTAGACTTTATTTAAAACTTTTGTACCTTTGAAACTTTTAAACTTTGAAAAACATGAATATGAATGAATATCATGCCTTGTATATCTACTAAATTGATATATAATATTAATTTAACTTTTTAGTGTTTAAATACTATAATGGTTTTATACATTCCCATGCGTATGCATTAAATTTATGTAAATATGTACTTGAATAATAGTAAGAATGAGTGCACATGCATGGAATATGCCTTATGATCTAAAAATTATGAGCCATAATATAAATATGAAATTTATATGCTATCATAAATTTGAAATTTTTTTCTCATGAGGGATTTAATTCTTAAATCAATCCCATTTTGATTCCTCCCTTTTGAAATGAATGATGTAGCCTGCAAGTTGCTAATCTAAAAAAAATTGTATAAAATATGTTAGATATAAACATGTAATAACATGTGAAAATTTGAAATTTATTGCATCATAATATTGAATATAACATATAATTGTGTATGAAACATGTGTTAGATATATATATCATTAAAGCATATAATAAACACATGCATGATATGTGTCATGGCATAACAAGTAGAAAATAGAACTAATGCATGAGAAGAATCATGACACCATAGTAACAAGCAATGAACATGAAAGTAATGTCATATAATTTTAATATAATGTTATGCATAAGGCCACAAAATCCACATACAAATTACATATAAATGTCACACAAATAAACAAGGTCAAGGACCATACTAAAATGGCACCATGATTCCATATAATCAAAAATATGTATATGTTGCACAAACGAGGCCCTAAGCCACAAATAATAAGCAAACAATTCCTAACATATCATGTAGTAAAGTAATATTTTGAAAGGAAGGATAGAGAAAATGGGACAAGTCTACATCAACCATATCTATCAATGCCATCATTAATAAATAGTATATTCATGTAACACAATGTAAAGTATGAGTGAATAACAAAACACTTGATGATATATAGCTAATCATGGTAGAAAGGTTGTGGATAGATACAATCTATTGAAATGTTTATAGATAATGAAGAGATGCCCCTAACTTAGCAAGGTTATTAGATAAAAGGAAAATTTGACATCAAAGAACCATGTAATAGTGTGTTCTGTATCACACTCACATACCTTGTAAAAAGTAGTGTGTTTATGAAAACTAAAATATGATACCTACTTAACATGACATAAATAACATATGGAAATAAGTAAATTAACTACATAAGAAAATTATATTGAGGTCCTAATTTTCGTATTTTTTTTTAAATATTTTATTTTTTGGGGATTTTTGAAATATTTATTTTTTTTGAATTTTTTCAAAATTAAAATTTCAAATATTTGAAAATTACTAAGAATCAAGGCTTCAAAAATACAATAAATGAGAGGAATTCAAACATTGTGCATTAAGGTTTTAGAATCATAGTGTGGCAACAAGGAAGGCAAGCAATATGCCCCCAATGTATGTGTATGCGAATCATAATTATATAACATAGTTAATACATAGATAAGGAATGTGTGTTGAAAGCATTGTATGCTAGTTCTTTTGGATTGTTTAATTTAGTTTTTAAAATTAAAAGGGTAAGTTCCCAAATTAAAAATAAATCTAAGGGCTAGAAGAATGCTTGGATAAGGGATACAAAAAGTAACAATGAAGTAAAAAATAAGGAGCCATGTATAAAAAAAAATGTAAATAACTAATCAAGAGATATGGGCTAAGTAGTGACTTGGGGTGAAGTAGAATGTTGTGTCCAACCAAAGATATCATCAATAGGATACACATGTACATCCAATTATATTGTATGAAGGAACATCTTCATGTGAAGAGGAAGTTCCAACTATAGATGTTTCTGAATATGAATAAAAATTATATGTTGTAATATGAGCATCTTAATAACTACTCATATATCCATGTGAACCTATATCCTCATGTGTAATCAGATAATATTCAATTACCTATACATGTGGTGAAGCAATATGAATCACCTATGGTGCATTAGAGATAAATACCTCTTTTTAGGTGCTACCTTATGATTAAGAGAATGTACTATGTTATTTAGAACAAATTGATTATGATCATGTGAAAAATTATCATGCTCATAAATAGATGGAGAAACTAATTCTATAATATGCTCTTGAATAGCTATGTAGACTATTTCATCACGGTGTTCAATACATTTGCCAATCAACTATTCTGTAGGAAGAGTAAATATCATTAGTTCCAAAAGATATTCACATTGGATTCCTAGAAGTTTTGCCACTCAATTATGTTGATTATGTTTAAGACACTTATGTATTATAGAAGGTATTACTCAAATATTTCATATCCAAGGGCATCTTAATAATTAATCAAATACCCATGTGCTTGGTAGGACTAAGAATGAGGTGGGAACTATGAGAGGGCTTACTTTTAAAGGTAGTAATTTATGCCTAAGAGTATCTTGTCTATGAAATTCAAATGCTTTGACAACTTTAGAAGTATCTTATAAATCTTGCTTTTTATAACCAAGAGAGTGGAGGAGTATTATCTATCATAACATTATGTATGGATTGTTTGTCAACATATGCTCGAATAAAGAGTGCATGTCTATTTAAATAATCATCATCAACTTCACTATTATCAAATGCAATAAAAAGATGTGATGCTTGGTTAGTTTAATGATACCAATGATTCTATCAAGTGGATGCCCATATGTAGAAAGAGGAGGTTGAGCATTGTATGCATAATTTACCTTAGATTTAGTCTTGTCATTTTTTATTCATGGTTTGGAAAAGGAACTTTGAACATTTTTAGCTTTGAATTATCATTTTATTATGGTTCATACTATTCAGTATGTGTGTTGATATGAATAATATTCTCATCAATGAGATATTGAATCTTGTGATTGAGCTTAAAACATCTATTTATAGAATGCCCAATACATTGATGGTAGTCACAATGATTCTATGGCAGTAACTAAGGGTGTAGAAATAGGAATGGATGTTATAGTGAAAGTGATAACATTGTAAGTGGGGGATTTGACAACACAAAAAAACATTTCTTATGGCAAAGATGTGGCTATTTTAGCTTTATGCTTAGATTTTAATGCTAGAAGTATGTTAATGATCTTATTGATTTTTTGAGGGTGCCTTTAAAGACCTTGATGAAATTGAGATAATTATTGCACTTGGTTTGGATCTACTCCATTAAGTTCTTATGGATAAATTATGAATTTCATGTTCAGTAAGCACATCATATTGCTCTTCATTACTTTCAATATTATAATTAATTTGAATTTCCTTTGTAGTAGACCAAGGAATTTAAAAAATAACATTATTATTTTGATAAAAAAACATCATGATTTTCCATTATAGAAGAGACCAAAGGAATCTCTATATATGAAAAAAAAATATTGCTTAATCTACCACCATGCCTTAGATCCAGAAAATATAATATGAATCAATAGAGCTAATGAATAAGAATCAAATATAAGCAAAAATAATTATATAAAGAGTGATCTAGGAAAGGCTTTTAATGATTGTGTTGGCTCTAAAATATACTTTCTCATTCATATACTAGCGTCAACACAATATTTCAAAATACTAACTACAAAGCCTAAACTATGCATGTAGAGAAATATCCCATCTCTAAGGGTACAGTGAAAGTAACTTCCATAATACATGATCTTCTCATGTTCACCACAAATTAAATAGCTAAAGAGGCTTCATATGGTGTAAATAAGGGACCTTAGCAATTTCAAATATACCATGAGATAGAGGGAAACTAAGATATGTGTATAACATTGTCTAGGGCCTAGGTAATAGGATAATATACCTCACTTCATGGTAATAGAAAATAAGTCACTACTTAACCAAAAATGATAACTCTCTATGTAGTTTTATAACTGTCAAAACATAATTTCTAAAAATAAGTAACAAGTACCATAAAATAAAGAGAATAAAAGTTAAAAGATTTTTTGCATAGAGATCAACAAATTTCAATCTAAGGTTGAAATAAATGTTTTAGTTTCAGATGTTATCCAAGGTGACAAGACAATTTATTCAGTGTTATATTAAAATCTAACGTCAAAGAAAATTGGCTTGTGGTGTTAGATTTATATCCAAAGTTGAAGGTCATTTCTTTCAGTGTCAAGAATTTAAAAAAAAATTATATGAAATCCTAAGACAAAAATCAAGCAAAAAATAAGTACTTTTTTGACAAAAAAATACGAGTTCACCAAAATGTTTAATGGTTATTTTTATTTATAAAATAAAGTCTATAAACACTAAATGATTGAATCTAATTCATATTTATAAAATATATAGAATATGAATGTAAAATATAATAAATTATAGTCACTAAAATGAGCTATAAATAATAACTTCTAATGAAATATGCAAACCTAGCTCAAGTCTGACTTATGTTGACTATGCAATTAGATTTTTGAGTCGAGTTGATTGGAAGGATCTCTGAAGTATGTCACATCTAAAAATAAATTGTAGAAATACACTAGGATAGAGATGTACTAAGTAGAAAGGAGCATACTGTGACTTTGTTTGTTTGATTTTTGCCTCATCTATGTTGATTGTGTGGGAGATTTTCCTACTCAAGGACCTGTGCCTATCAAAGGTGGTCTATTGATCATCTACAGAAGCACTTGCAATATTGAAACCCTAGTTCCTACACATAATCTAATTAGATATTAAACACAAAATAAGGAATCAAGTAAGTGGAATAACCAAGTTATCCTCAAAAACCACTATGTAATATGATTTATATATACATATCCCACAAGGGCCTCAAGCTGATATAGTTCTCCCACCTATATTAAGTGTGTTAATATTAATACTTACACTATATGGATGCAAATAATAGATTGAATTAAATGCATGATAATGACTACCCTTGAATTAAAATAAAATAACTTTAGAATTCATCTATGACTTCTAGAATAAATTGGAACTTGAATTGATAAGAATAGGTCTCTTTTTCTCAATATGCAATAACTTGTATAGAGAGTGATTTTGTTAATTTCTAGTTGATAAGTTGTTTGAACTTGATGTGTTTATATAATGGTAGATTTGAAATATTTATTTTAATTAACTTTTTTAAAAGCACAGGAGGGCCAAAATGAAGCATCTCAAATTTGAAAATTATCTATTAGAGCATAGGAGACAAAACTGCACTAATGGACAAGGCTGAGATGTGTCCATATCCAACCTAGTGCGATTTTGTCCCAAAGGGACAAAAACTATTAGAATTTGGTTGATAGGAATTATGAATATATTAGGGATATATAAATGATGTTTTTAGTAATTACAATACAATGATCAAAATAGTGAAGGATCTCATATATATTTGAAAATTAACATAATGGCAAATAAGCCAAGCAAGGTAAAGATGTCAAGATTAAACATTATCCAACACTTAATGATTAAATTTGAGTGTCTAAATTTACATTAGTGCATGAAGACATTGTAAGAAAAAAAATAATGATAATACACTAAGAAATGGGCCTTGAAAGAGATATATCACAAACCAAAATTGTGCTAAAATAAAAATGTCCAATTACAAGGATAGTGCACGAACCACAAGTGTGCCAAAATAAAAGTATCCAATTACAAGGATAGTGCACGAACCATAAGTGTGCCAAAAAATGTTATAATGCATAATACTCAAGATTATTATATTCAAGTGTTTACTCCCAAAAAATAGTTTTTATAACTTCATAAGGAATGCAATGATAAAATAATGCTCCCAAACTACTTATAATGATGCATATTACCAAAAAATCACCTTGTTATAAATTGAGTTGAAAATGGGAAATATAAATTAATTTATTTTTTATACAATATGACTAAATTTTAGTTACAAATCTAGATTTTAGGTAAAAAAACATGCACTTTAAAAAAGGACCTAAGAAGTTGTATAGAGTGCCTAGAATGTTTGGCAATGTTTGACCACAAAGAAGGCCTCTAAAAATCTAAAAAAATAAAAAATTCAAACAAAGTAAAAATAAAATGGGTATACTGTGTGGAATAAGATGGAACCAGCTTCATAATGCAATATTGTTCACCTTCTAACTCAAATTGGTGCTAAAGATATGAGTGAAAAGGAACAAGTGCATATGAAAAAACTCACAACAAAGGGGGGTTTGGATGAAAATGAAGTTGCAAGTACAGTCACCAAAAAATTAAAAATGGTCATGTTGATGTGGTAAAGGCACTATTTTGGAGGAAAAACAAGTTTGATCTTGAGGGGTCTAATAAATTATCAAATTGGGTCCCACCTGCCAATCTTCATCGGTTGAGAAGTGCCCTTTTAAGGCCTTATAATGCAAAAGAGTACTTGAAGGGGGTATAACACTTGAACTCTACCCAAAAATCCAATGGCCTAACAAAATTAAATTAAAAAACATGACATTTGATGATTTCAAATATTTATTTTCATATAATTAGTTTTATTTTGAAAAAAAGGGTCAATCAACAGTGGCAGCGTTATTGTTGGAAGCCAAAGTTTAAAAAACATAACTGATGTGGTTGGGGTGTTGATGTGTGGTTGGATGAATATCAATGCACATTTATGACACTTCAATTATTCATTAAAATCTAATGTCAAATTCTATGTCTGATATTTATTAAAAATATAGGGACATGTTGTAAAAAATACAGGGATAGGTTATAAAAATATAAGATTTTGTAGGGGCAAGCAACACAAAGTAGTGGTGGGTGGTGGACGAAGTGTAGGGGTAGGGTGAGTGGTGAAGATTGGGTAAGGCCATAAGTTGGAGGATAAAATGAATCTTGGTATAGGGGATAATGAAGGGTGGTAATAGAAATTATATATGGGAGTAGGTGTCAGGTGGGAAGTATTGGGTGGAGGATGGGTTGGAGAGTTGGTGCACTGTGGAGGATGGAAAACAATGTGGTACATATGTATACTGGGTTTTAATTAAGAAAAATCATTCATATATTATGTTTAGTTTTGGGCAAACACATTCATTCTTGAGAATCTAACTCAGAAAATAAATTATAGAATTCAATACACATAATCATTCCTCTTGAAGGAAATCCAAAAAAATACAAGTTTCAATAAGTTTTGAATGCAAATTATGGCAACATACTTCACCAATGTCACAAAGAGATAAAAACTAATAATACCAAATTCTAACATCTTCTCCCATGGAAGAACCCCCTAAAATCATATCCATGTTGCCCTTATAGGTAGGAATGGTCTAATCCTAAAGCTTCCCAGACATTCCATTATGTTTCAGTTGCTTCAATGGCCAATAAGAAGTCTAAAATTCATAAAAAGGCAATGTCTACCTACAGGTAGACCTAATCAGAAGGTTATGGACAATTATAAATATGTTATAATGCACTTTAAATAGAATATACTTAGGCAAGATTAAATGAAATTTCAAACATTTTAAAACACAGATAGACCCAATGGGGCCTTTTATCCCACTTAATACTATTCTAAAATAGTAATAAAGGTAAAAACATAGTCAAGATTTGGGCTTTATATATCACTATGTGGAACCATAAATAGTTTCCTTGACTTGATCATGAATAAAATACTGCACACCATAATCAACAAAAAATGAATGCTTATGTGCCCTGATAGACACTTAGACCCCAACATAGAATTAATTGTTTGACTTAATATCTCTAACAACCTAATTGGTAAAAGAGATCTGATTAACATTGTAAACTTTAGCTCTAAGTCATCGCATATGTAGTCATGGATTTGATCCCACATAACACTATGTATATCAATCGCATTTCATCAAGGCCTAATAAGAAATAAAAGTTTGATTATCTATATAAACATCAAATGGTCCCCTCCAAGTTCTAAGTAGAGTTTTTGATCTAATAAACATGTCGAGTTTGACATAAACCTAATTGGAAACATAAATCCCAATCACCACTATCAAAGCATAATTGAGTTTTGAAAGACCTAATCAGGTATAAAGTCTTGATTATCAAATATTTTTTCACCAAATACATCAAGTATGTAATTGGAGATAAAATTTTAATTAAAAAAGGACTTCGAAGATAAGAATATCCAATACCTAATTGGCAATGTGAATCTCGATTAACATATGAACTTTATATGCATTCCACAAAGACCAAAATGGTACATAAAGTTTTGATTACAAATGTGAACAAGAAAAAATCTCTCCAAGATTGAAGCAAATGAGAAACAACACACACCGAATAAAAATAAAAAAAACAATGGAAAAAATGAACACTATTTTTGGTTGACACAAGATAGCTTATTTGCCATGGATGTTCCTGCATCAGACACCCATAGTAAAATGAAAGGACCATGAACTCCAAATCATGATCCTAAGGTGAGATGATCTATAGTTTTATCATGTTTGGGAACTTCAGATGCATTCATCCAAGTCATGTCTTTGGCTGCTCTTTTCCTCCAGTTAACTAGGTAATCATAGTGCTCATAACCCCATGTATTATTTCCAAATAAAATATATAAAATGGATTCTGAATCTTCTTATATTACTCATGGAAATTGCTCCTTTCAATCCTCAGCTAAAAAAACCATGTTGTCATTTATTTCCCCTTCCACATATGCATATAAATTAGACACATTGAATATAAGTGAATTATCTATTCCATATGGAAACTCAATATAATAAGCATTAGCTAATAACTTCCTCAAAATATTATAAGGCCCAATAATTTTTCTCATGAGTTTGTTAGTGACATTTCAAAAACATCTCCTTGCATAAATGCACTAACACCAAGTCCTAAATTCAAAATTCACCTCTCTCCTTTGCATATCAATATGTTGTTTGTATTTTTCATCTCTCTCTTCAAGTCATCTCTTAACTTCATGATGCACATCATGCATGGTTGAATTTTAGTCTTCACCTTATATACTTCTTCTACTCATCTCAACTATACTACTCAACTCACATATCCCTTTGAGGATACTCCCATACACTATCTAAAAAGGAATCATTCCTATACTCTGGTTGATTGAATCATTGTAAACAAATTCAATGATTGAAAACATCAAGTCCCACTATTTGGGGTTGTCACCAACCAAACATCTTAGCAGATTACCAAGAAATTAATTTACCAACTCTATTTATCCATCTATTTGAGGGTGATAGGTTGAACTAAAGTCAAATATGGTACCCAAATTCTTTCATAGCATCCTCTAAAAGTGTCCAAAAAACATCATATCTCTATCCAATATAATACTCTGAGGTAACCCATGTAACCAAAAAATCTCTTGAAAGAACAAATTTGCAATGTGTGTGGCATCACTAGTCCTATTACATGCTAGAAAATGAGCCATATTTGAAAATCTATCCACAACAAAAAATATTAAATCACTACTTCACTGCATTATCGATAAACCATGAACAATATTGATGTTTAATGCATCCCATGGCCTATTCGGAAGGGGTAATGGCTAATATAAACCAAAATTATAAATCTTGCCTTTTTCATGTTGGAAAACTCTACACTACTACATAAAATTCTTCACACATGTACCCATCCATGTCCAATAGTATCTTTCAATCACATGTGCCAAAGTCTTATCATATCTAAAATGACCAACAAATCCTCCAATATTTTTCTTCTTCAATAAATTATCTCTCATATAACCTTATGATATACACAAATTTTATCCTTTGATCAATAGTCCATCTTGTATCATGTAATCAAACTATAAAGTTCTATTTGTATCCATTGGAATCCTACACATTACCCATGCATCTTAGAAATCCAAGTCTTCCTCATATAACTCCTTCATGGATTCAAATCTAGTGACCACCCTCAAATCATTCACACAAGAGCTCATCTAATCAAGTCATACACTACCATATTATAATTTCCACTACCATTATTTAAAAAAAAATAACTCTAAAGAAACTCAACCCATTTTATATGTCATTGATTTAGCTTACCTTGGTTGTTGATGAATTGTAAAGCATGATTATTCATGTACAAAATGAACTCCTTTGGTAACAAGTGCCACCACTTATTGATATCTTGCACCATTATGTATAATTTTTATTCATAGAACAAATACTTCCTCTTAGGATCATTCAAATTCTCATTAAAATAGTTAATGGGTTTACCCTCTTGAATCAACACTGCTCCCATGGTTATTTTGCTTGCATCATAATCAACCTGAAACACTTTACCAAAATTTGGTAAGGATAAAATTGGCTATTCCATCACTTTTCTCTTCAAAAATTAAAATATGCTCTTTTTTGTAATAGTCTACTGAAACTTTTTCTTATCTCCTTTCATAATCTTCATGATGGGTGCACATATGGTGCTAATATTTTTGGTAAAATTTATGTATAAACTCTCCAACCCATGGAAATTCCTTGCTTAAAAAATGGTTTTTGGTGAAGGCCAATCCATAATTTACCTCACCTTCTTGGGTCCCATCTTCAAACCATCTCTTAAGATTCAAAATCCCAAATATACTAGCTCTTCTTGCATGAAATTACACTTCTTCAAATTCTCTAGCAATTGTTCTTCCTTTAGCTTATCAAAAGCCAACTTTAATTTTTTCAAATTCTCTTCCTTGGAATGATTTAAAATCAAAATATCATCCAAATAAAATATTAAAATTTTACTTGTAAAAGGCTTCAACACTTCATTCATGAGTCTCATGAACATTATTAGAGTGTTTGACTAATAGAATAGCATGACTAACCACTCATACAGCCCATCATTCATCTTAATGCAATCTTCCATTCATATATTTATCATATTTAGATTTCATGATACCCACTCTTTAGATATATCTTAGCGAAGTACCTTAGTCCACTCAAACAATCCATTATGTCATCCATTCTTGGCAATAGAAACATTTAATTAATGATGATCTTGTTTATTGCACATGAATCTATACACATTCTCCATTCCCCACTTTTGTTTGATTTTAACATAGCTAGAACTTCACATGGGATAATAATCTCTTAGAATAAACCCTTCCTCAACCTACTTATTTATCTCTTCATTCTCCATTTTAGTCAACCTATAGGTTGATGTGTTAGGAATATCACTCCTAACACTAAATCCATTTGACTATTGTTTTTTTTTTGGTGGTAGTCCATTTTATAACTCACTTAGTAGAATATCAATATAATCCCTCAACATATTTTGAAATTCATTAGGCAAATCACTCACCATAGTGGATGTCATAACTTGCAAAGACTTAGTAATTAATGCAAAACATAATTCTTCCCCCTTCACCACCTTTAAGAACTATTTACCAGATACTAAAATTTATTTGAAATTTCTGTCCATCTCATATCCTTTATAATTCAATGGATTAAATGTGAATATCTTACCATCCTTCATAATACTATATGTCTTTGCTCATTTATCATGCATGGATCTCCTATCAAACTACCATGGCCTTCCCAATAGCACATGACACATGTCCATGGGCATGATATCACACAAAACTTCATCCTTATATGAAATGATCTGAAAATTCACCACAAACTACTAATTTACTATCACTTGATGCCCCTTAATCAACCAAGAAACTTTGTATGGTGTAGGATGTTTCAAACATTTTATCCCAAGTTTTTCCATTATTTCTTCAGAAACCAAGTTATCCATGGTACCACTAAATCAAAACTCTATAACACTTACCTCCAAACTTATAAATAATTAGAAATAAAGTATTTTATTATTTTGGTTCATTCACCTCCTTGGATAGTTTTAATAATACTCTTATCATCAACAAAGCCTCCCCTTATTTTGGCTCTTCTGTAAGATTGTGATACCCAACACTCTCCTCATATCCAGAAGCTATGTGAGTTATCCCTTCAACTCTCTTACCATTACGTTGAGGGTTTTTTGGATAATATTCCTCCTTATGACAAACATACTTATTACACTCAAAACACTTACCATGAAAACCTTTGTTTCTAGCTCATCTATTAAAGCCTCTTCCTTTAGAAGAGCATCCTCTTCTTTGGCTCGAATTCTAATTCTATGAACTACTTGCCTCTCCACCATTATTTAATTGATCTCTTCCACCATTATTTTATTCTCATCTTCTCTAAGACCTTCTACCTCTACCTATATAGTTTTCTTGTGTTATGCCCTTAACCTATAGTGTGTCTAGGGATATGTGTGGCTGAATTGTGGTTTACACATCTTCATATTAGCTTATTGCATTTCTCAATGTTCTTAGTATGGTTAGCCTACATAATAACCATGACTAAGTAGAGTATATATAGGAGGTCGTGGTTAGTATTTTATCATCATATTGTGAATTATTTTCTTATTATATTATTGTGAAGGTTGCCTCCTCAAAATGGCCCATATATAATATTCAAGCATTCTACTCTTTTTCTAATTATTGTTATGGATCTGCTCTTCCTATTTTTAATTTTGCCACATAGTTATACTATATAAAATCATCTAAGTAATTTCCTTATAGAATGTTTCTTCCTTGTCATATTATCCTCTACCTTCAACACATATTGATAGGATACCTCTATGGTTCTTAGGGTTAACAAACTAGTTTCATATTATCTAGAAAAATGCAGTCCATTCACATACCTTGTCACTTTTTCTAGTTCGTATTATGAGTTTATAAAATTCCTCGATGTATTTTTTGACACTTGTATCCTTTTGCCTCAAAATTTTTATCTTTATAAATAATTTAATTTTAAAGTCCAAAGGTTAAAAAAATTTCCTTTAATTTTGCTACCATTTGATCCCATGATCTTATTTTATCCTTATTCTTTCTTTGTCTCTCAGTGTGTACATTAAACTACCATAAGGAAGCATGACCCTGGAAATTCATGCACATAAATTTCACCTTATTTTGTTCCTCCATATACTAATAATAAAAATATTTTTCCATTTTATCCATCTAATCCATGAGTTCTTTGGGATTTAAACTACCGTTATAACAAGGTGTATCTTGTTTTGGATTACTGCCAAGCCTTACCACAACTCTAATAAATATTGTCTCAAATTTATTTTCCATATATTATATCCCAATATATTGAGCACCTTCATATTCATCATCCTCACTAACATCAACACCATGATGCCCTCTCTATTCAGTTGATTTCTACATCCAACTCTTACATACCTCTCATCATCTCAACCAAATCTGTAACTCAAGGTCATCTCAGTTTTGCCCCTCTTTGAAAAAATTTTAATATGTGTGCCATCTCTCCCATGATGTAAAATTATCTTTCACATATTGATAATAAAATTCACTTGAGTCTTCTCTATGCACACTCTACTAGTGATAAAATGTAGCTCTAATACCAATTGGTGCATATTCAGACTAGGGTTCCAATTAAAGACAAACATTTCATGTATGATGTTTCATTTTGGGAAAATAAATTCATTATTGAGAAACCAAATAAGAAATTTAATTTTAAAATTCAATACACAAAATAATTCCTCTTATTCATCTTGAAGGAAATCTTAAAAAGAAAACAAGTTTCAATGATAAGTTTCAAATGCAAATTCTAGTAGCATAACACTTTATTGATGTCAATAAGAGAGAAAATTTACAAATACTATATTCTAATATCTTCTCCCATGGAAGAACCCCCAACTAGATCCATGTTTAACTTATAAACATGAATCTTATGACCCTAGATCCTCCCTAACATTTCATGGTACTTCAACTTGTTCAATGACTAAGAAGTCTAAAATTCAAAAAAAAAGGTAATGTTTACCTACAGGTAGAACTAATAAAAAGGTTATGGAAATTTATAAATATGTTATAATTCACTTTATAAAGAATATACTTGGTAGGGATTGAATGGATGTTTAAATGTCTTAAAACTCAAATAGACCCAATCTGGCCTTTGATCCCACTCAAAACTATTTATAAAGACTAAGAAAGCTACACACATAGTCAAGCTTTGGGATCTGAATAACACTACAAAGAACCATAAATAGTTTCCTTGAATTTATTGGGAGTAGAATAATCATAATCAACAAAAAATGAATGATTATATGACCTAACCAACACTCAAACCCTCATATAAAACTATTTACTTTGTTCAATACCTCTAATGACATAATTGGTGAAAGAGATTTGATTATCATCATAAAATTTGGCTCGAAGTCACCAAATATGTAATTGGGGATTTTATCTTGTAGATCACTCACATACCATCAAAACCTAATAAAAAATAAAAGTATGATTAGATATATGAACATGAAATGGTCCCCTCTAAGTTCTAATCAGATTTTTTGATCCACTAAACTCTACATTACATTGTCAATTCTATCGTAGACCCAATCAACAACATATAACCTGATTAACACTATCAAACCATAAGTGAGTTCAAAAATAACTTAATTGAGTATTATTGATGGGTCATTTTTCACACCATCTAAGGAGGGATGGGGACCATCTAATCTCTAATGAAAGGAGATCTGAAAATCTCCCAAAGGTCTATATCTACTAGGTCTTGGTAGACTGGGTAACCTAGTTGGTCAATGAAAATTGTTCCAATATAAGGGGCCTTTGTTAGTTATAAAATATTAAATGTCAGTTTGGTCTTTTAAAAATTATAGGGTATTTCATGTTTGTTCATTTCATGATATGGGATTTAAATGTGTTCTAGAAAATGATAAAACATGCATACATTTTCCCAAATAATATATCAATATTTTGAGTTTCTAATAGGGTAAATACAAATGGTTTAAAGTTTCATTACATCATATTCAAAAATGCATCATTGGAAATTAATGATAACATGCACACAAAATAAACATGAAGATTTAGATTGCATTAAGATTCTACTCTAACCCTAACTAACACATTTATAAAAAAGTGTAAAAGAAAGAGGGGAAATAGAGATAAAAAAACATGTTGTAATAGAGCCAAATTCAAGTCATTTGATTCAATAGATCCTGTTAAATCAATATTTTATTTATTTAATACACACACAACCATAATTAATATGATGCAATAGTCCGAGGGAAGTTTATTCATGAAATAAGAAGAGAAAAGCCACCATTTAACATGCACATGTAATGAGTAAAAAATCCACACCTTTCATTAATCAAGATGTTTGCTTGAATAAAAATGTTTGGATCCATAATATATCATTCAGTTACAAAACTTGCTAACGTAATAGCATGGATGAGCATAAAATAAAGAGAAACTACCATATAAAGTAATAAAATACATAAAAATATGTTTGGTTCACAATGTTTCCTTGGATTTTGTTGGGCCCCCTTTTGTAGAACTTACGTTGACCATGCCAACTGGACCCATCTTGATGTGAGGCAACCTTTGGAGTGGTTACTCCCCTTTTATACATTTTGGCACCAACTAAAAAAGTTCCTATGGATCCCATGCCAACTAGCAGGTAGTTGCATAGCACTAACTTACATAAAGACATCCCTATCAAGACGTATATGTGGTAGCTCAAGAATCATAGATGTTAAAGAGTCAAGCACATGAGATAATGAACCCTTAGTGATAGATCAGTGTATAACAAGCACTTGTCTACCCTGGATAATATAGTGGAGCTAGTAGACTCACAATAACTCATCATTTGGCATGCACCCATCTGACTTGGAAAAGAGACTCCCTTTCACCTATAAAAGAAGACTCACTTTTGAAGACCAGAGAGAGGTGATTAAGTGTAACGAATCTCTAGAGAGATATAGAGTGAACCACTAGTATTTTTTATTATGTATTTGGTAGTTTAGATATTTGAATGTATATCCCAAGCTTGCCTATGAGCCACTGGGCATGAATAGAATTAGAAAGAGCATAGGCTCTATTTCTTTGTATCAAACTTTGTTATTGAACTAGAAGTTAATGAAGAAATGGAGTATTGAGTCTTGTTTTATAAATTGCATAATGTTAGGCTTGTGAGTTAGTTTCATTTAAGTAATGTTGAAGATGTTTACTTGAATGTATTATGAAATGGAGGGTATCCCTTGGTCGCTAATGGTGTCCTTGTACCATATAGCAACCTCAACTCCCCTATAAAGTGATAAAGTGTTGGATGTAAAATGCACCAAATCTCTAAGACCCATACCTAAGCACTACCCTGAGGTTAAATAGCTGAACATAAGACATCCCTATGATTGTCCAAGTACTAAAATCACCTTATACTATCCATTCCCACAACTTGCACTGATAAGAGCCCTACCTAGCCAAGTATGGACTTGTACCTTAAAACTTAGGCCACTAATAAGGCTTGCACCAATTTATCTCCCATTAAAGGACTGAGCACTGGAAGGCCACCTAAACCCATCTAAATAATGACTAAGTCCATTTGAACCCCACATTGTGCCATGTTACAACTAGCCTAATGTAGGCCTAATCCCTTTGCTGTTGTACTTTGAGTGAGTGCACAAGGATTGCACCTTTTGTGAAACTAATTATGATGCCAAAACATGATTAAATATTATGTGC
Organism: Torreya grandis; assembly: GCA_037957365.1. NCBI lineage: Eukaryota > Viridiplantae > Streptophyta > Pinopsida > Cupressales > Taxaceae > Torreya > Torreya grandis. The sequence continues at coordinate 836,609 of JARHVA010003561.1, read as the reverse complement.
CAAACCTTCCTACGTTCATACCTAGCTCCATCAAGTCTATAACCAACATGGGTTGCTAGCTAAGCACCTAACCTAGCATAAAGCCAACCTAATGAATTTTTCTACAATATTTTGGTTCCATTGCCAGGATAAAAATATGCAACATTGGTCAAAAGGATTGGGATGATTGGGTTTCAATAGTACTTTGGGCATATTGCATGACTTACAAGTTCCTGAATAAGGCTACACCCTTTCAACTAGTGTTTGGCACTGAAGTAGTTCTGCCCATGGAATTCATGGTACCTTCCTTACATATTATATGGATTGGTTAGTTACATGACCAAGAATCTTTAAGTGTAATGTTGGAAGACTTAAAGCACTTGGATGAGAAGCACACCCAAGCCAAATGGAGTCAGTAAATTGAGAAAACATGCCAAAAGAACTGGCATGAAAGCATATCAATCATAAGGAGTTGAATAAAGAACATTAGTGATGTTATATGATTCTAAGTTCTTAAAGCACCACAAAAAGTAAAAAATCTAGTAGATGGGTCCTTACATCATCCATCATACCTTGGAAATAGGCACATGTAAGCTGTGTACATTATCTGGTGAAATGCTTCCTGGGTATTTCAATGGCAATCGACTGAAGCCTTATAAGTAGTAGAATGACACTCATGCCATGAAAACATTAACTTCTTAGTCATAAGTCAGTTGGGAGTAAGCCAATTGGAAAACCATTTAGTGCAAGTCAAACCATTCTTTTTATTATTTTTTTCATCCTTGTATAGTGTATAGAGGTAGTGAGTAGTGCGTAGTGACTGTAAGAACTTTAGAGCTATCACTTCGTGCATAATTCTAATCAAGTGAGTTGAACACTTGTGCCTATAAGCACATGAGGCCAGACATATAAGTAATAGGCACGTAAAGCTTAACAGACATAATAAAAGAGATATGTGTACAAGATGAGTAGTACAAAATGGGTGAAAGCCTAATAATGAACCGCTTTAGTGCTACCTTTGCACCAAAATTGTAAGAAGGTACATGGATTGCTATGTTACTAGAGCCATAAACAGTAGGTGAAGATGCTCAACTTAGTTAAGTGCAAGGTAGATAGTGAAGGCACACTCTAAAAGTACACAAGAGAATTAGAAAAGAATAAAGTGCTAGAGGGCTAGTGTAAGGGATTTATATGGGATAGGGTAGGCCAAGGCAAGATTGCGTGCAAGAAATTGACTAAAATAAAGAAGTGTAATTAATATAGGATCATAAATAGAAGATAATGGAATTGAGAAGGCTGAATCATGTGCATATGAGGCACTGCACCCAATTTATCATAAGAAAGGCAAAAGTTATGCCAAGGATACACACATAGAAAGAAGTCATCTAAGACAACTGGTATCCACATAGGAAGGAGTGGGAAGTGATCATTTGAACCACATGTCACTTCACCAAAAAATTTATTAGGAGAATTAAATGAGGTGGTGATGGCATAAAGATATGCATTAAATGCATATAGGACAAGACATTTTTGAGGATTTCATAGATTTTCATATTTTTCAAGAAATTAAGGTACCTACACCATTAAAATTTGCATTAATAATGGTGGTTGACAAGAAAAGGCTATAAATTAGCAAGTGACTAACTTGCTTAGGTTATAAAGTTTATGCTAACTCTAAGACTTAGTGTAAATAAACCAAGAAACCAGAGAGTCGAAGAGATAAAACTCTGCCTTAGTAGGAATTCAACCAAATTAAACACTAAAAGTGAAAGGAAACACATTGAAATGAAGTGCCTTCACAAGTAAAGATAGTGTGAAGGGTTGAATAGAGAAAATTAATGTAAGGATTCAAGTGAAACAAAAATATATCACTCAAGTTTCCATGAATGACCAATGAAGCTCAAAGCTGAATGCACAGTTGAAATCCCATGATTGTAAAAGCACCAGTCATCATTTAAGGATTTGGTAAGCCACACCTCCCCAGGTTCAACACAAGCCACTTTAGGATGGTAAAGAAGTGAAAGGCATCAATTTTTGTAAAGGTGTAACTAGAACCCAAGAGATTTAGGATTATAGAGGAAACAATGGCTACCAAAACCAAGGTGTAGCTGGTTGAGGTAGTGAGCATCATGGATATTGATACTGAGGCACTAACCACACTATCCTATCAATATATGTAATATCCCTTGGAGGTTTAGGTAGGGGAAATTTGGCTCTCTTTCAAACAATTTACAACTAAAAGATTACAACCATTAGATGTTGAGTCATTTCCAGGATTTGGTGTAGGATTAGATGGTAGATACAGGGCACAAGACCCCAAAAGGTGACACCCTTTTTGATGTCTCAATTTGAGACAAGTTAAAAGCTTTTGACATAACATAAATATATGAGTTTCCTTATTTTGGAAAACTAAAGGAGATCATCTATTTTCTACTCTCATACATCCATGAGAACCACTTCTACTTTGTGGGATGGTGCATGAAGATCTCGTTACAATTAATCAAAAAGATAACCAGACTACCTAATGTCAGAGAGGACATTCATTAGATGATGGATGATGTTGAGGAGGTAGAATGCATCATGAAGCTCTTAAATTATTTTTGGGGGGGCTATACATTCCTAATTAACAAATGTGAGGACCTAAGCATGAGGGCAGTGGTGCACCTCATAAGTTCTAAATTATGTCCTAGTGGTCAGTGGATAGATATGTCTAAGGCATACCTCTACATCACATATCACATGGCATAAGACATCCAATTTAATATCACCAAGTTCAACATAGAGGAACTAATCAATAACATGCTATAATGCCATAACATTAAGGGAAATTTTAGGTGGGGGTCTGTCTTCATCTTGATTATGATGGAGGAGATCTAGATCCCAAATGGGATTAAAGACAGTCTATGGGTGTTTTCAGAACACCATGAATCCACCACATAGAAATATAAGGATTACACCTTCCCCACCACTTTTAGCCCTAAGTATAAGACACACTTAATGCATTGGTGTGAGCATTAAATAGAAGCCTTTGGACTAGAGTGGTACATTCCCTAGGAGCTCCCTCAAATTTTGTCTGAGATAGTAATTTTTAACATAATGCAACACTACTGCATTGTGCACTTGGAATTTAAGGATGGAAATAAGTCAGGATGACTGAATCTCCCCTTTACCTTCTCGATAAAATACTTCAAGTATGTGATACACAATATATCAAATGCATAACAAATGGATGTTCTAATTAAAGAATGGGACATGAAAAGAAGGAAGTTGAGGTGTAGGTTTCCCCACACAGATGGAAGAGCAATAAAAGATGAAAAAAATACCTCAAATCAAATAGAAATCAATCTAATTTAGGAGGTGACCATCCTTGACTTCATCCATAGACTTTACTATGAGATGAAGCCAACGAAGAAGGATTCTAGGATCAGGACAAGCATCAAGTAAAAATAAGACCCCCCATCTAGATTGAGGAAGAAGGAACCCTACACCCACCAAAAAGAAAAAGTCTCCCTAGAAAAAGAGGGGAAACTTTGGAGGATATAGAGGAGCACCCAAAGCTCAAATTTGCATTGAAAAAGGAGGTATCCTCTATGATTTTTTCCAAGAAGTGCATCAAGTTTGTGCCAAATACCTACCCTGGCACAAAGAAGAAGGGGAAGGTCCAAATTATAGTGGTAAATACAATCCTCTTTGATGTTGAGGAGGGAGAGGAGGAAGAGGAGTTGGAGGAAGAAGAAGGTGTGATGGGCACCTACATTATACGTAAGGATGTTGAGTCCTTGTCAAGTGAAGTGACCCCCTTCCCACCACCTAAGACCAAGTCAAAGAAGCATATAAAAAGGTTGAGGAAACTTGGCTTTAGTGAAGCCAAAATTCAAAAGACATATGAACTACATGAACATAAATAAGAAATGACTAAGGCATGAGTGCCTAAGGAAGTCATTAAAATGGTGGAGGCTAAAGAATAGAGGTAGGAAGAGGAGTCTAAGGCATAGATGGATGAATGAAGTATGGAAGAATAAAAGTGCAAGGGGCTTGAAGAGGTGACTTAGTCAGGTACACGAATGGAAGAGGAACTACATTATGATTGGAAGGGCATGGACCTTGACCAAGCACATATTGATGCAATGCTAAAATTGCATCAGAGGTGCAAGGAGATGAAAGCTAAGGGCATGTCTCAGGCTCAAATCAATCAGCTAGAGGTCAAGGAAATAAGAGAGTGAGAAAATAAATGCACAATACAAGCCATGAAAAATAAGGATAAGAAATAAAGGGATAAGAAGGAAGAGGTAGAGAGAAAGGCCTAATAAGAGAAGGCCAAGAAAAAATAAAGAGATGAAGAGGCAACCTAGGTAGAATGAGATAGGATGTTGAAAGAGAGGGAAGAGTAAAAGGTCATCAAAATTGTGGGGCCAAGTGAAGAGAAAACACTAGATAAGGCATTGAGAACCTCCACTAGTATAGTATAAGAAACTGCACAATAGGTGCACCCCAGATCTAAAGGGGCACTTGAGGAGAAGGAAGGGAATACTAGTGCCTTGAAGCAAATAGAGAAAGAGACTAAAGCCTTGTTAAGATGAGGAAAATAAAAAATGGTGTAACACAAGATCATGCCATAGAGCCATTGTTAGAGACAATGGATGAAGGGTAAAAGTTTGATAAAGAACCCCAAAAAGACGGAGAATAAGAAGAACAAGAAGAATAAGATTAGGAGGAAGAAGAAAAAGTCATAAAAGAAGGCACTGGCTCAAACACAAGCACAAGTGAAGAGGAAGAGCTGGGAGAGGATGAGGAGTTTGCATTAGGAAATAGAGAAAGGGTACAACAAGAGCTTAAGGAGAATGAGAGCCTCTACTTAATGGAGTGCATGCCTCTAAAAACTATCATGACCCTGATGCACCACTAGGTCTCTTGGGTATTGGATTGCTATATGGATGAACCCAAATTTGAGGTTTTGACAAAGGTAATTCAAAGCACCTAGAAGCTAGAGGAAGGGCATAATTACCAACACTTTAATCTATGTGACATGAACCTTGTGTGCTTTACCAATGCCTTGATCAGGTTAGCCTCCACCATAGTGCACAAGAACATCATCAATGATGTTTGCACCTATAATTGGAAGAAAATAGAAAATATGGCTGAGAAGGAGCTCAAGGCAACCAAGCTCAAGTTGTAACAAATTGTAGAGGGCATAAGAGAGGTAGATCCATCCCTCCTAGATGAAGTGGATACCTCAAAGAAGAACAAAGTTGAATAAGTCTATGCTCTTGTAGAGCAAATACTCCCTAGGATGAGGCCAATGTTTGAAGAGCAAGAAGATCCTTGTGAGGCCCTATAGAAGGAGTTAAACAAAAATATGGATGTGGTTAAAGACCTCTTCACTAGACCCAAAGAGGGCATAGAAGAAGCTAGCAATATATTCAATGACTTTAGCAACCAAGTAGCAGTCATCGACACATGCCTCAAAAAGACAAAGGAGGAGAAGAATGCTCTATTTAAACACTCCTTCATAGTAATCAAGACCAAGCACGTACAGGTGATGTCCAAAGTCAACTCCCTTATCACTTAATTGAAGACTCAGGAGTAGGACTTGAAAACAATCTTTTGTGCCTTTCAAACAAAGGCCAATGAGTAGGGGTTGTCAGATTGGCCATAATCTTGGAACCTTACATAGAATATTGAGAAAATCTATATATAAAGTAATGAAATCATATATAAATTATAAAGGAGGAAGAAGCTTGTCTTCACATGATAATATTGTAAAATATAGCTGCTTGCATAAAATCATATTAACTTGTCTAACCTTCCAAAAAGGAAAAATGGGGTACATATAAGGAAAATTAGGGAAACATGAGGAAGCTTCTAATTTTCTTAATTATATAATTACATTAAAAATATAATTAGCCTATGTGACCCTTTTATAACTAACTTAAGGAAGTTTAATTGACAAAGAATGGCCATAAGGCCATGTAGGCAAAACCTAATGGGAAAAAGCACTACACTAACACAATCCCTTAAGCGTAGCTTAGGTGAGATGAGAATTGGATCTTAGCATTGAAATCCTAATGAGGTACCCAAGTACATAGTGAAGAACCTCCATAAGAGGAAGGAGAAGGTGGAGCAGCCCTAACCCCAATGAGAGCCCATAGATGAACAAATTTACTCTTTGTGAAGGGATTGGTTAGAATATCTACAATTTGCTTCAATGTTGGAAAATAATGAAGATCAATGACTTGCTCATTGATAATCTCCCTAATGAAGTTCATTTGAGTCTCTATGTGCTTGGTCATTTAATGGAGAACCAAATTAATTACAAATCTGGATAGTGCTTTGGTTGTCACAGTAGATAATTGTTAGCATATGAAACTAGATACGAAACTCAGTGAGAATCCCTTGAAGCTAGATTGCCTTAGTGGTGGCATTGACAACCCCTTGGTATTCTACCTCTATAGATGATAAAGCAATTATATGTTGTTTCTTGCTTGACTACTTATTGGACCCAAACCAAGTGAGAAACTATAGCCTAAAGTAGACTTTTAACTTTGAATATCTCTAGCCCATTCTAAATCTATGTATCTAATCAAATCAACCTTTATTCCTGCTCCATAGTGTATCCCATAGTTGTGTGAACCTTGAATGTAGTGTAGAATTCACTTAACTAATTTCTAATACAATTCATGTAGCTCCTACATAAATCAGGAGACCATGCCAACTGCATAGGATAAGTTAGGTCTAATGTGTGAGATAGATAAGACTGCCCACAAGTTGCCAATATGGAGTTGCATAAACCAATGGTGTAGGATAATTAGCCTCAAGCTTCACACTAGAGAGGAAGGGAGTAGGAGTAGGCTTATAATTAGCCATGTTAAGCCTCACAAGCAAATCAAGAGAATACTTGGATTGTGATAAAGTTATCCTAGAGTCTGAATGAATGATTTCAATCCTAAGAAAGTAATGCAACAATCCCATGTCCATCATTGAAAATTTATGTGAAAGTGTAGTTTTCACTACTGAGATGGATGATTGTGAGCTCTCCATAATCATCAAGTCATCCACATAGATAACTAGGATCACTAGAGAATCATCCTACCATAAGATATAGACATTTGGATTTGAGTGGCATTTAGTAAACCTGACTGTGAGGAAAAATGAGTCCATCTTGGCATACCATGCTCGAGGGTCCTGTTTAATTTTGTAGATAGATTTTATAAGTCTAAAAACCAAGAAGGAATCTTCCACAAAGCCTTGTGATTTCTCCATTTAGATCTCTTCTTTGAGGTCACCATGTAGAAAATCACTCTTGACATCCATTTGGTAAACATCCCACTGATGTGTAGTTGTGATGGATAGAGTGAGTCTAATGAACATCATCTTGGCTACAAGAGTAAATGTCTCAGTGTAGTCTATGCTAGGCATTTGAGAAAACCCCTTTACAACTAGATGAGCTCTGTACTTATCAACAAACCCATTTGTACCATACTTAGTTTGATAAACCCATTTATAATAGACAAATTTTCTTCCTTTAGGAAGAAGGACCATGTCCCATGCTTTGTTCCTAATTAGGGAATTATAATCCTACATATTAGAATCCCTTTCTGGAATTCTAGATGCCTCGTGAAAGGTTTGTGGATCTAAGACAATGGCTAAGTAAGCATGTGAAGTCCCCTGAAACTATGAACATGTCTACCTTATATTTGATGGATTTCTAACCTATTTCTCAGCACTTTGAAGTGTCTATCTAGCCCAAGTGGGACTAAAATTGTATGAGATTAGAGAATCAAGAGGTGAGTCATCATCTTCTAAAGTGTGAGTGTGAGATGGAGGAGGAGAATCCTCATCATTTCTCTCCTTACTTGAACTTAAATAAAAAGAAGCGTCATCTTGATCATCAAGAGGATTTTGAGGTGGATCCAATTCATTGTCTGAGGTGAAATCAATGTCCAGTGAGACTTTTGAAGAGTCTGGAGTGCTAATAGTGACTTCAAGCGGGCCCTTGTGAAACTTGACACTCATTTCAATGAAAAACTAATGAGTTTTAGGATTGAAAATCTTATATCCCTTAGTACCCTCTACATACCCCACAAAGATACAAGACTGACTCTAAAGGTCCATTGCCTTGAGTTTCTTCTTGGGAATATGGGCTATTGTTGGTGATCCAAACACTCAAAAATGATCTAATGTGGGCTTGTGACCATCCCAAGCTTCAAATGAAGTGATTCATTTCAAGGCTTTATGTGGAATATGGTTTTAAATATAGCATGCATAATTGATTACTTCAGCCCAAAATTGAGGAGAAAGAGACTTTGAATGAAGCATGAAATTGGCCATTTCCTTTAAGGTAAAATTTTTACGTTTGGACATACCATTCTACTAAGGACGATATGGAACTATGTGTTGTATCTGAATCCCCTATGATGTGCAAAACTACTCAAACCTATTGTTGACATACTCCCCACCATTATTAGTCCTTAATATTTTGATGAAATAGTCTGACTGCTTCTCCATAAGTGCCTTGAAATCTTTAAAGTGATCAAAGACCTCAGTCTTCCTTTTTAAAAAAAACCCTAGGTGTACCTCAAAAAGTCATCAATGAATGTGAGCATGTATCTAGTCTTGTTGAATGAAAGTTTTGGAAATGGAATTGCTATGTCACTGTGGACAATTTCTAGCTTTTGTTCAACTCTTCTTGCTTTGCCCTTGTCATATTTCTCTTCTAGATGCTTGTCAAGAATGCAATCATTGCATAAGACATCTGAGAATTTAAATTTAATTAACCTTAAATCCATGTCATGATGACTAAATTGATCCAGGCAATGGTAGTTTAAATGGCCAAACTGTTCATGCCATAGTTTGCTCACTCCATCTACATGAGTAAGCAATGAAGCAAAGGGCTAATCTGAGATAAATTATGAGAAGGTATAAAACCTAGATTGATGATTGGCCTTCCCATAAGCCACTGTGGTTTTACTATGCATCTCCTTGATAACCACTAAATCAAGTGTGCACTCAACTCACTTCCCTGCACCTATGTGAGTGATTTGGTACACTGACAAAAGATTGGTGGATAGTGAAAGAACACATAGAACATCATTGAAGGTCCTATCACTTACTTCAGCTAATCCTTTACCACTAACTTCTAACAAAGTGTCATCACCCATGAGAATTCAAGGCAAAGAACATGGCTCTATTTCTAAAAATAGATCCTTTGAGGAGGCCATGTGATAGGAAGTACCCAAGTCAATAACCCAAGTCAAAGGTTGAGAAGCTACTGCAACAAGTGTTTTTCCCTTGTTTTTACCCTTTTTTCTATCTTTAGCCTTTGTATAATCTTATGTAGACATGTTTTGAGTTGAGGACCCAGGAACACTGATGTTATTCTTCTCAAACATCTTAGTCAAGGTATCAATCTTCTTTTTCATGCACTGAGATTCATCATGCCCAAGTTTCTTGAAAAATTTGTATGAGTTTCTCCTTTTTAGGTTTCCCACTTAAAGATGACTCATTTGATGATGCCTTAGGCTTGGAATTTAATTTTTGATTCTTTTTATACTCATGATCTAGTTTAGAGTATTTTTTCTCCTATTTGTCACTATTAGAAGGCTTCTTCTTGTCTTGATTGACAATCAAGGCATGTGATTTTAAAGACTTTAGTGCACATATTTGAATCAACTTATCTTTCTCCTAAGTTAGATCGATAACAAACTCATCAAATGATGGTATTTTCTAAGTGGATCCAAGTGCATCTTTGGTAGCATGAAATGTAGAGATAAAAACTAAATAGTCGGTACCCAATTTTGCAAACATAGATATAATCAACTGGTCATCTATTTTCTCAATGCCACATTATTTCAACTATAGTCTTAGTGATTTAAACTTTGTAAATAAGTTTTATAGGGTGTCATAGTCATGTGGGCTTAATGTGATAAGCTCATTCTCTAGCTCATGACCCCTCATGATGTTCTACATGCCAAACAACTTGTCTAAAATGGTCTAGCCTTTGTTGGGAGTTTTTATAGATGCAACATGAAATAGAAGGTTAGGAGACATTGATAGGCATAAGAACCCACATGCATTATCACATCTTTTTTACCACTTAACCTTTTTTGCATCTATAGATGGCTCAATTTCCTCACCCATAGTGATTTAATAGAGTCCTTTACCTCTCAAGGTGAGCTGCATTTTAGACTTCCATTCGAGATAGTTAAATGGTGTGAGTGGTTCAATGTTTAAATCCATTAGTTTAGATTAGATTGAGACAATTTAAAAAATTAAAATGAAAGCAAATAATAGATTTCAATCAGTATAAGTACCCCCTTGAACTATAAATAAGACCCCCCATTTAATTAAAATATAACACACACTTAATATTAGATGTTGGGCTCCATCGAGAATGCATCTATGAGAAATTAGTGTGAGATATTATAAGAGGGACATCAGCGCAACTAATAATACATCCAAGAATAAAGGTATAAAAAGTTTGAATTAAGTTTTTATCCATTACACCATGGAAAAAATAGATTTTATAAAAGATCTAAAATAATATCACCAATGCTTAGATCTTGAAAAAATATGCACTTTAAAAAAAATAGCACCCAAAAAGGAGCTACGGATTGAAAGTTATGGCACTTACAAGTTCTTACTTGTGATTTTTTAATCAAAAAAGATAAAAATGGCAAAAAACTCAAGTAATGCTTCCCCATAAACCCAAGCAGTAAAGACCCTCTGAAAGTTTGAATCAATCCATGAATAATAATTCAAGTTTCTTGAACTACTTTACTTGAGAAGTAATCTCCCATTGAAGTAATGACCCTTCAAAAACCTGATTTGGTCTTCCCAGTATAATCTAGGTTTCCCAAACTACTTTACTTGAGAAGTAATCAACCTTCGAGACCCTGAGTAGTGTAGTTATAGAACCTCAGATTGGTCTACAAAGAGTAATTCAAGTTTCTTGGACTACTTTAATTGAGAATTAATCAACCTTTAAGAACCTAAATAGTGTTGTTCCAGAAGCTCAAATTGGTCTACAAAGAGTAATTTAGGTTGCTTAGACTGCTCTACTTGAGAAGTGATTATCCTTCACAAACCCAAGTTAAGTACTTCCATAAAATTGAGTTGGTCTATAGGTAAGTAATATAGGTTTTTGGACCTTGATTACTTAGCTTCTTAGATTACAAGTAAAGCAACTTCTAAAACCTGATTTGGTTTGCAAGTGATTAGACTTATCAAACAACTTAACTTGCAAAAAGTGAAGTTACTCACCATTGGAAGTTTGAGTTAGTCTGATGGCTAAGTAACAACCCTTCAAAAGTACATATTGGTCAGTGGAATCTCCAAATCATGCAACTTGAAGTTAATCACTAAAATAATGACCTCTTGCAGATCTAAGTAGCATAGAGGTTTGGTACCATGCAAACTAAGGCAAGCCAAAGATGTTTAAAATACTTCAATAATGAAAAATTTGAAAGAGACCCATTTGAGATTTCAACCCAAGGAAGAAAACCTAGAAGGAATTTTTATACAACAATATAGGAAGTACATATTTTTGCTAAAAACAAAAAGTGGGGCATTTAGATGCCAAAAAAAGAGGAAATTTTGACTATTCCAGAACTAGGTCAAGTTTATAGTCGATCTTAAGGTTTTGACATCTTTTAAAACTAAAGGCACAGTCAGTTTTGATATATGAAGCTTTAGTAGAAATCTTTGCACAAATTCTCTAAGGAATCCCACCAAACCCTTCTTTTTGCTGGAATAACTAATGTAGCAAGATTTCACCACAAAGATTGTTGTAATACTGGCAAAAATGGCTTTGATACCATGTCAGATTGGCCATAATCTTTGATATTTACATAGAAGATTGAGAATATCTATGTATAAAGCAATGAAATCATAGATAAATTGCAAAGGAGGAAGAAGCTTGTCTTCATATGCCAATATTGCAAAATATAGCTACTTGTATAAAATTGTATTAACCTATCTAACCTTCCAAAAAAAAAATGGTGTACATATAGGGAAAATTAAGGCAACATGAGGAAGCCTCTAATTTTCTTAATTAGATAATTGCATTAAAAATATTATTAGCCTATGTGATCCTTTCATAACTAACCTAAGGAAGTTTAATTGACAAAGAATGGCCATAAGGCTGTGTAGGCAAAACCCAATGGGAAAAAGCACTACACTAACAGGGGGAGGAGATATTGGATGATAGGGTGAAGTGAGTGAAAGAAAGGCTTGAATCATTTAGAAAGGAGTTGTAAAGAATAGATATGTTTGCTCTTAAGGCCATATCCATAGAAGTAGATGATGTTATTGAAGAGATTAGGGGCACCATCCAAGGTTTAAATTTTTTTAAGGAAGAATTAAAGTAGGGCGTGCCTGAGTTTTGTGTACCTAAGACACTTAAAGACTAGTCCAGGGTGGACTAGCAATTTTATATGGGGTAATGTTGGGCCCCCTTTTGTGAAACTTATGTGGTCCATGCTGACTGGATCCATCTCAACATGAGGAAACCTTTGGAATGGTTGCTCCCCTTTTGTACATTTTGGTGTTAGTTGGAGAAGTCCTTGTGGATCTTGTGTTAATTGGTAGGTAGTTAAATAGTGATGACTTACGTAAAGACATCCCTATTGAGACTTGTACGTGGTAGATCGAGAAGCATAGAAGTTAGAGAGTGGAGTAGGTGAGATAGTGACCCCTCAATCATAGATCAGTGTATGATGTGCACTCATCCACCTTAGACAATGTAGTGGAGCTGATAGACTCATGACAGATCATCACATGACATGCACCCATCTGACTTGGCAAGGATACTCCCTTTCACCTATAAAATAAGACTTGCTTTTGAAGACTAAAGAGAGGCAATTAAGTGCAGTGAAGCTCTAGAAAAATAGAGAGTGAACCATTAGTATTTATTATTATGTATTTGGTAGTTTAGAGATTTGAATGTATAACCCAAGCTCATTTGTGAGCCACTAGGCATGAATAGAATTATAAATAACATAGGCTCTATTTCTTTGTATCAAACTTTATTGCTTAACTAGAAGTTAATGAAGAAGGTTAATGAAGAAATAGAGTATTGAGTCTTGTTTTATAAATTGCATAATGTTAGGCTTGTGATTTTGTTTCATTTAAGTAATGTTGAAGCTATTTGATTGAATGTATTATGAAATGGAGGGTATCCCTTGGTTGGTAATGGCATCTTTGTGCCATATAAAGACCTCAATTCCCTTATAAAGTAACAAAGTGTTAGAACTAGAATGCACCAAGGCTCCAAGACCCATGCCTAAGTGTTACCTTAAGGTTGAGTAGTTAAACATAAGACATCCCTATGATTGTCCAAGTACCTAAATTACCTTATACTATCCATTCCCATAGCTTGCACTGATAAGAGACCTACGTGGCCAAACATGGACTTTCACCTTAGAACTTGGGCCACTAAGAAGGCTTGTGCCTATTGAACTCTTATTGAAGGACTTATCACCAAAAGGCCACCTAAACCCCTCTAGCCAATGACTAATTCTGTTTGAACCCCAAGTTGTGCTATGTTATAACTAACCCAATGTGGGCTCGGTCCCTTTGCTATTACACTTTGGGTGAGTGCACAAGGTTTGCACCTTGTGTGAAACTGATGCCAATACCATAACGTGATTAAATTTTTTGTGCTAGACCTTCCTATGTTTGTGCTTAGCTCCATCAAGTAGATAATTGACTTGGGTTGCTAGCTAAGCACCTGACCTAACACAATGCCAACATAGTGAACTTTTCTACAATAGATGCATAATGAGCTAACCCTTTGAATGGCCTTGGGTTGGATACTTATATTAATTTAACTCAATAGAAGGAATTAAATTTTCCCTCCAAAACCTAATTGAAATTGAACTTGAAACTTGCTTTGCACTCTCCCCTTTTCCAAAATCCTTTCATTTTATCTCCATTCACACACGTAAAAAAGATAAAACAAGTTACTTTTTAGAGAAAAAAGATTTTAAGTCATTTAAAATCACTTTATCAAGAAAATAAAGAACATCGTTAGGATAAATATTATATCTATTTATTGGCACAAAATACCATAAAAATAATTATATCATAATGTTCACCCCAAAATAATATTTCCAACACTATAAATAGATTTCAAATTGAAGTAATGGTTCAAAAGTTATGCCAAAACTGCTGACACCTTGTTGAGAAATTGTCAAGATCTATCCCATATAATGCATGTGTCAAATTATAAACCCTATAATGTAGAAGTTAATTCTGACATATACAGAGTAGGTTTCAAACTCCACCACTTGAAATGTATGTTTTAGACTTTTCCACTTGCAAATTAGGTCCAGGACTCCTAAAAAAAAAAAAAAAGGTAAAAACTAAGTTTCTAAACCAAGTGTTATATATGAAACTTTCTCACATAGTCTTGGTATCTGTGATAGAAGGGGTTTCAAAGGTTGATTCAACCCACAAACCAAAATTAAACCCTAGGGTAGCTTGAGAGTGTGAAGCAAGAAATATTTTCAAAGGTAAATCGAGAGGTCAATACTCCATTTTCACACTAATGTTTTATATGAATTTTTCTCACACAGATGTGGCTCATTAAATAATGATGATTGTAGGATGTGGTTTAACATGATAACTAATACAAACTACCAAGGTAAATTGAGAGTTCTAAAAAAAATTGTCTCGTAAGTGAAATCAAGAGTAAAGTGAAAATAAAAAAAAGGATTTCCATGATTTTGAAAGAATTAATGCATGTTGTGCAAGCAATAACAAAAGGTGAATCTATTGGAAAATAATCTTGAGTATTTTGAAATGAAATAAACATGTCTATGAACCCAAAATCTTTGGCTGAGACATTATATAGAACATGAACAAATCTGAGAGAGGAAAATAAGGGAATTGATAAAAGATGAAATTCAATTTTCTCATTGACTTGGTGGGTGAAAATGAGTTAATTACCACTTCTTAGAACCCACAAGGATTAACTACTATGGCTACAACCATCCAGATAGTGAATCATACTTAAAAATGTTTGCTTGGACATTAGTCCACTACTAGATAGGCATTTATAGACACAATAGACTTATCACTGATCCAAATCAAGGACTTTCTCTACTACCAGTCAGGCATCTATAGTCCTGGTAGAGGTTGCCTGAATCACCTAGAATTGAGTTTTTTAGAAATTGGTTTTTTGTTTTTGTTTCTCTTTTCTCTTTATTACTTTATTTTTATTGTCTCAATTATGGGTTGGGGACAACCATGGAAAGACAAAGGTAGAACTATATATTTTCACCCTAGATGATATGATAATGTGTCTAGGGATGATTTAAATCTAGTTTTTTTAGACCATAGAGAAAATTTTAAAAAATTATGTTAGGCCCTAAGGTTATTTTCCAAGATTTTCTTAATTACATCTAGTAAGTGATTATCCATTGACTCAACTACCCTATTATGTTATGGATAATACTTTTATGAGAACTTGAGGATTACCTAATTGTTTTATTCCCATTTAGTAAATTAGAGAGAGGAGAAGGTGGGACCATTATCACATACAAGAATAAATGACAGCCCAAACCTGGTGATGATATGTTCTTCAAGAATTGATTATTGACTTATTTGTGCATTTAAAAAAACTTGAGCCTTAGTCCAATGGGCAAAATATTTAGTTGTTGTAATAAAAAACTTATGTCATATGGAAAAATTGGCATTGATTGATCCTACAAAGTCTAATCTCCATTTTGTGAATGGTCAGGCCTTAATAATTGGTTGCGATGGCATGACAGGGGTACATTCTCTAAGTGTGATAACTTGGAAGGTATGACAACTTCTTCTGTGGGCATGCGCATCCTTAAAAACATACAACCAATAATAGCCTACCTAAAGTATCTAATGGGTAGTAGCATTACATGAAACATGACCAGTTTTATACTTCCCATGGAAGTCTCTAAGTACTTTATCCACTTCTTTTTTGTTTATGCATCTCAAATATAAGCCTTTGTGATTCCTTCTATATAGCATGCCTGTTTTAATCAAAAAAATATTATTTTTTAGGTGTAAGGATCTCCTATGAGTGGAGTTCAAGTGGTTTGGGCACTCATAGTTTAGCAAGTTGAAAACTACATCTTGATACTAGTCATTATCTGTGATGTTTTTCACTATATATTGTTGGCAAACAATATGTGAATTTACCTTGGCCATTATTGTATTGAGTCCTTGACCTATCACTATCTTCATTGGTTGGATTTATAGGTCAAAATATTTTAGAATAGTCATCCAATTACCTCTTCATTCACCTAATTCATTTTGCATCAACATACATTTTATGGTTGGGTTAGGCACAATGGAAAACACTTTGCTACGTATAATTTAATGCCTAAACTTGTTGACTGCTTTGATCAGTGTAAAATCTTATTTATCTATCATTAAATATATAAGTTTAGAATTTTTAAGTGGAGAGCTCATGAAAGATAGAGGTATCTCATCTCTAACCTCTTTTATCTATGTAGGATAACAACACTTGAGTGTTATTCTATGAAGGAATAGATGTAAAATGGTTATTTATAGTCAAGATTGATAAGCACCAGTGTATTCACAATTAATTTCTTGATTTTAGCAAATATCATTTATGCTTAAGTGGTCAATTCAATGTTATCATCCTTATTTATCATGTTGTGTAGAGGTCAGACTATCTCTATAAATCACAAGATGAACTTCCTTATGAAGTTGATTTTGCTAAAAAATGATTTCATTTATTTTCTACTACTGGCAATGGAATTTATAGAATTTCCTCCACTCTATCTAGTTTTATTGAGATACCTCATTTGAATATGATATAACCCAAAAAATTACCTTATGTCACTCTGAATATACACTTATTAAGATCTAGGGAGATTCTATGTTTTCTACACCTCCAGAGCACCATTCTCAAGTCCTTAACATAGTCTTCTTTATTCTTGTAAAAGATAGTTAAATCATCCATGTTAATGATAATGAACTTTCTAGTCAAATCTTTGAGTACAATATCCATGGCCCATTGAAAAGTATCACCCACATTGATTAGGTTGAACAACATCCTTTTATACACAAATTTATCCCATTTCATTGTAAAAATTATCTTGATTTTGTATTCATAGTTGACCATCACCTTATTGTATCCTGAGTACCCATCAATAAATAACATCATTTGAGATCCATTCACTATCTATAATACTTTATCTAGTGAAGTCAATGGGTATACATAAAGCCATAACTATCCATTCTTCTTTTGAACTGGCATCAAATTAACCACCCATGTGGAGTGCTTGACTAAAAATATGATTATGGCTGAAAGTGACTTCTACACTTCCTTGAAGATTAAGATCTTTAACAATGGATTCATTGGCCTTTACCTCTGATAGAATGGTTTGGATCTCAGATTGAGAGGGATGGTGTGAGTAAGAATGGAAGCATTAAATACCTTTAAATCCTTATAGCTCTAAAGTATAACATATTTGAAGTCATTTAAGGTTTGTATAATTTGAGTGCAAGTTATGCCTAAAAGCACATTTTTTGAGTCATTGGCATTACTTATATTGTAATGTTCATGCAATATACCTTTGATAGAGGCTACCTTTTGTTTCTTTCCTTGATAATCCATATCAAACAACCTATCTAATGAGACCAAACCTTTTGGTATACAATTTGTTTTCAAATTTATTACTCCATCTAGTTTAGCTCACCTTTGTTATCTTCATCTATATTTTGAGATTCGAATACATCTATGTTCATGATGAATTCAATGATATGATGATCATCATTGAATACCTAGAAGTCCTTGATGTTATCAAGAACATAAGGAGTAGAGACTAACTCCAATAAGAATCTCCTCACTTTGGAATTAACAGTTGGTTTAAAGGTGCTAGCAACTATTGCCAATGCATCTACCTTATAATTTTTCCTACGAGGTACTATTTGAATATTAAATGCATTGAAATCCTCTGTTATATTCCAAAACTAACTACAATACCTAGATAAGCACTTATCAATGCAAATGTATTATATTCTAACTTGTTTAACCACTAGCTCTGAGTCATCAAACATCTTCAAGTTATTAACTTTCTTCATGAGAATAAATTGGAGGTTGTGAACTAATACTTGATATTCAACAACATTAATTTTACATACAAATTATAATAAAAAATATTGAAAATATGACTTTCCCCATGGATTAATGAGTTCAACCCTAGCACCACACCCACTCTTAGACTTAGATCCATCAAATTTTAGGGTCCAATAGTGATCTTCAATTATGTATATGGACTATGAGAGGTAGGTGCTATTGCAACATTGACCTCTTCTTTAATTTCTTTAATGTCCAGTGTGCATACATTTTTTTCTTCAACTAATAAAGATCTTTTGATTTGGTCCTCAATACCAGATGAAGGCATTGGGTTATTTAGAATGGAAATATTTTTATCATAATAACATGCATACTACTTATTTTCACTTAAAGAGCTTTTTTTCAACTTATTGATTTATACCTCATCCATCCTTACTATTGACAAGAAATGTTGATAACCTTGCTATGAATTTATATCAATCCATTTCATACTTTAGTAATCAAGGGAAACACTTTGAAATGAATATATTTTAGGTGCATAGATAATATCTTCCTCATCTAGTTGATCTAACTCCTCAAATTATATTTATTTTGCATGGATAATATATTAATGGACAATTTTTCATAACTCTCCACCTCCCTTTCAAATGTCTATACCCTATTTGAGAGTCCTCATATTGGATCTCATTCATCTTGTTTTATTTTGTGATCATGTGAATCATTTTTAGCTCTCTCTCAATTCAGATTTGATTGGGTAAACCATTCCATGGGAGCCACATATGGGTGAAATAGGTCACCATGTATCCATTCAATGATCTAGATCAATATCTACTAAGAAGCAAACCATATTTTTCTGGTATATCAACCATTTGAATGCCAATAAATTATTGTATCCATGGATCTGAAGCTAATTACACGTAGATATGGTTAAACTCACCAACCACTTTAACCTCTAACTTGTCTAACTAAACAACCTTCTTATTTGAATTTTTAAGAGTTAGGACCAATTTATGTAAAATTGAATAAGGCATTAGTTACTAGAAGCACATGAATCCCAAAAAAAATTATGTAATTTCTTACCAAAAATTTAAATTGTTGTGAGGAAAGGAAGGGTTTCAGTATTTTCATTATAAATAGTGTTGGAGATTAGTATTTACATTGGGTAAATTATTGTTTATGTTATTTTACATGTGGTAAATAATATTTACTATTGTGTAACTATAATTAGTTACCATATGGTTAATACAGCTATTATATGTTATGTATATATGTTAGTGGTTAGTTTGTTATACTTGTGACTATTACCAGGTTATTTGTTGTTGTGGCTTCCTATTTAATATAAAGTTAGTTTACTATTAAAATGGATATATAATAACCAATGTATTTTTTATATGAAGTAATAGAGAATATAGTGTGATTTCTATGTGTTAAATTTCCAAAAATATGGGCTAAACTCATTATCTGGTATCAGAGTAGGGATGGGATTCTAAGAATTTGTGAGGGGCACTTGCACTGAGCTTTGTCCCTATAGGAGGTGAGCCTCTATATTATCAAATAATAGAGAATAGAGTGTGATTTCTATGTGTTAAATTTCTATAAATATGGGCTAAACTTATTAAATAATAACATGAGTGTCAGTTGTCTTACTAGCTTCTTTCCATTTATGAGTAGATAAAACTTTCAATAATAAATATTTATGATTAGATATTTGGAGAAAATATAGCATGGTTATGTTAGCCTTAGTTTTTTTAGGTCTTATACAATGTTGTATCTAATTTTGGTTTGTTCCACAAGTTTGTCAATTTTTGTGAGTGTAGCATTATTATTTGGTTGATAAGAGGTGGTAGGTGTATACAAGGGAAAGTGAAACTAATATAAAAATAAATCCTATCTCGGAGAAGATAAATCACACTTACCCTTATACATGTTGTCACATTTTCACAAATAGGGTCATGACCAAGATGGATCTACAAGACCTAACCAAGGGATCCCTTATCATAATAATATCAGTAGAGAGTGTTCCAAAGCCTCTAGTCAAGCAACACCATTCATTAACCTTAACTAGGTCCTATGTTTTCTTATTCATAAAGCAAATGACAAATTAAATTAAAATCTAACCTAGTGCTCACCAAAACATGTGGCACAAAATAGGGTTAATAAACATAAAAGTAAACATGCATAAAAGAATTATAATTAAGTCAATATAGATATAACCCTAATGCATGGAGAGAGAAATAGATCTAAAAGCCATTACTTATGCTACTTATATCTACTAAAATATAGGAGTAAGAGCTATAGATACTTACCTTGAAGATGAACCCATTGAGACTCAATCTCTCCCTTGGCCAATGATACTTTTCAAGAGGTTGTTGTGGTTTGTAAGGATCATTACGATAAGCCCAAACATCTAAGACTTTTCCACAAGATAATATTATTCTTCAAGTGTGATCCCTAAGTAATGAATTCTCAAGTAGAATGGTGGAAGAGCATATTATAAAGAATAAAAAATGAATTATTAACTCTATATCTTTCTATGGAATTATAGAAATGAATGTGTATATATAATTGGATCTAACCCTAAACCCTTCTAAAATTTTAGCCTATAGAGTCATCCCAATTGGTCCTATTTTATTAATTAAGAAAAGTTGTTAGGTCTTAGACTGGGTCATTCGAGGCTAACCAAGTCCTTTAATGTGCTCATAAATTTTAAGTACAAGGTCAGCCTAGGCCGACTTTATTTGGTAAATGTCAAAAAAAAATTTGTCTTAGGTAGGGTTTGTTTAAGGTGGTGAATCATTTGGAGAGTGTGTAAAATCTTAGGGAAGTGTATATGAGTGGTTTGTGTTGGTTTGAAGTGGTGGTATAGGGGACAATAATCTTGTGAAGCACTAATAGTTTGCCCACCCCTTTCCTAATACACCTTTTAAGGTGTACACTCAGAGAGATTGAGACTTGATGGGTTCTTACAAGAGAGAAAACATTAGTAATTGATAAAGTTTGAAAATATTATGTGTATACATATTCCCCAATTGAAGCTCATCAAGTGTCACTTAGGTATCACAAAGGATGGTACTTTAGGAAAATAACATAGTAACATACAACACCGAAGCTAAATAAATTACAGTCTTTAAAGAATAAAATAACTAAAAGTAAATGGTTGAAATGAAATAATTTAAAGTAAATGGTTGAAATGAAACAACTGAAATAAAAATAATGTATGCATACCATGACTTACCTTTATCATTGGATATTTGTCTACTGTGTTTGTAGTTTTTATCATGGAGGGTGCAGAGACTGCGTTAGACAAACTCAATTATACAAAATGAAAAAAACAAATGTAGGAAATTGAAGATAACTAAAATGTGTAGCCAAGATGTACTTGGAAATTTGGTGAGCTAGGGTGATAAATGATAAGTTAGGACCAAATGTCCAAGTCAAAAATTTAAATTATTTTTGGGTAACTAAAAAGCCAAGGCTAATAAATGACTAAAAAATCAAACAAATATAAAAGTAAAAAAACCAAGTCAAACTAAGGATACAAGTAAAAATGAAAGTCTAACATCAATTTGAAAGTTAACAATCCTTACTTACACAAATATGGTCAAAAAATGGTAAAAGAACATTGATGAGTGAGTAATAACAATTCTTACTCAATCATTTATAAAAAAAGTACATGAAAATGGAAAACAACATTGGTGAGTGAGAAATAAAAATCCAAATTCACTCAATAATGGAAAATGTACTAAAAATATAAAAAAATGTAGTTGTCTAAAAAGGATGGAAATAAAAACAACACTGGTGAGTGATTAGTAACAGTCTAAACTCACTCAATAATGCAAAAAGTACTAAAAATAGAAATATATGTAATTATTCAAAAAAGACGACGACAACAATTTTTTTTCAAATAAAACCAAGGTGATTCTATAAATTTAAAGCAATGGTATAAAGAAGATAGTCCATAGTCACTCAAGCATATTATTTTATTCTAGATATAAATAAAATTGAAATAAAGTAGTGCTAACATGTTTTAAGATGTGAAAAAGAGGAAATATAGAAACAATGAAACATATTTATAATCAAACTTGCCTGTCAAGGGGGAATGAAATAAAAAACAAGGTAGATAAATTATTTATCGAAGTCAAGATACTTAGAATTAGGTTTCCTAAAATAAGAGGGCTTTCAACATTAATGAATCTAAAGAACTTATCCTAACCACACAAATCTCGGGTCATCAAATAAATTATGAATATCATCCCATGAAGGATATATGCATGAAAATTAAAATGGACCTACCTTCCCATAATGTGTTTCACATTCCTCAAGACCCCTTACAGAGTCATCAATCTACTATGAGGATTAGGTACTTGTGTGAGAAAGTAGGTAACATTATAGATTATTTTGAATTCTCTTATCCTAATCAACTAACCTACTGTACCCCAATGGACCTTAGTTCTATCATGAGGCTAACTATGAAGTTTGAGCTTTGATGGGAGATAGGAGATGTGATATAAATCACATATTTTGGTGTGATGTTGATTTTTTGATTTTTAAATTGCCTTATGATCATTTCCTTTTATTTTAAATGACTTGGATTTTAAATTTTGATGTCTTTTTCTATTCCTCCATATCAATTCGAAGAACCAAACATGGGTGCTAAAAATGACTATCATTATAAAACATTGGACTTGTTTTATAAGAAATAAAACTTAGAGAGCATGGTGTTTAAGAGTCTTATTTATTCATGTAAAATATAAAGTGTTATCTTGAGTTTGACCTTGTTTTATCCAAAGTGGAATGAAGGGAAAGGAAATCAAGAGAAAAAAATGAACATGAAATAATTATAATTACTTCAAATAAAAAAAAATGTGATAATGTAAAAATGGATACAATGACAGGTAAGTATGATTCCTTATCATAAGAATTTATTAAGTATATGGAAACATGCTAACATAGTTTTTTGTGAAAGTTTTATCTACAAAAGAAACAAAAATTGAGGTTGAGAATATGGGATCACAAACTTGTAATCATTTCTTGACATTCTATAAAAAGAACACTCAGTGTATCAAAAATGTGTGAAATAGTATGTTGATTTTATGAGGAGGGATTAGGTCCTATCCATGGTCTTACACTATAAATCATGAAATAAAGAAACCAAATGACCAAGGGAAGGAACTAAGATTTGTGTAAAAAGAGGACTACTACATAGGGTGATATCCTTGTATAAATTCTATAAGAAGTTTTAGTAGAACAATTTATAGAAATATGATAAGATGGTAAATATTTAAACAAAGTATTTCTTAAAAAATTGCACATTAGTGGGTTCTTTAAAAACATGGCCTTCATTAGTTTGTAGGTGATATGTGTTAAGACCAAAAATATCTTTCACTAAATAATGCCCCCACCATTTTTGGGCATATTTTCCTTCTTTATCATGGGTATATTCTAACTTAAGAACTAAATAACCAACATTGAAAGTGTGAACTTTAACCTTTTTATTATGTTGTTTGGTGATGCAAGTTTTATATTGGTGGTTATGTTGAAGAGCAGCTAGACAATGTTCATCAAGAAGATTTGGGGCATGAAGGTGAGCTTCACATAATTATTCATGGGGAATGATATCATGAAGAGATATACGTAAGGAGGGAAGTTCAACTTTTAATGGTAAGATGGACTCAGAACCATAGACTAGTGAGAATGGTGTTGCATTAGTGGTAGTAAGTATACTAGTAGGATAGACCCAAAATGTGGGATATAAGTAAAGATGCTAATCACTGTAGGTTTCTTGAATGGTCTTTTATATAATTTTATTGAGAATTTTGTTAGTGGCCTCAACATGGCCATTGCATTGTGGATGGTAAGGTGTGGAAAATTTGTGGGATATTTTAAATTTAGCACATAATTGTCTCATATCCTTGTTTTTGAAATTGACACCATTATTAGAAATGATAATATAGGGAAATCTAAAGTGACAAATGATTTGGTTAAAGTTAAATTTAAAAATAGTGGTTCTTATTACATTGACAAGAGGCATGACTTCTACCCATTTAGTAAAATATTTAGTAACAGTAATGATAAAAACATGATGATCTTGTGACTAAGGTAATTTACCCATGAGATCTAATCCCCACATGGAAAATGGCCAAAGAGACTCTACAGTTTGGAGCTCAACTAGTGGTGAATAGATTAAATCATCATGAAGTTAGCCAAGGAGTACACTTTTTGGGCAAAATTGATAGCATCCTTTTCTAAATTAGGTCAAAAGTATCCCATACATAAGCATTTACATGATGTATCATGTCTACTATAATGACCACCATAAATTCCCCCATGTGATTATTCAAGGAGAGGAGGGAGCTCTTCTTCCATGACATAGTAGAGTAGGGTACCTTCTGCATTACAATAATAAAGGGTGTTGTATTGGAAGCCATAATTAAAGCCTTTTTTAATGTATTTTAGTCTTTTCATGAGAATCCATGTTTGGAGGATAGTTTTGATGTTCAAAGAATAGGATGATGTTTTTGTACCATGGGCTTTATTGAATAATGATAGCCTTAATGTGATAGATGAACGAATACTATGCTTGGATAGAAGATGGCAACTTTATTATTTGAATAAGAAATTGGTAATCATTAATTACTTGATGAGGATGAAATAAAGATGTTGAATAAGTAAGGGAATAAATTATAGAGTTATGATCTCTTAGAATTGGCTTAATGGTAAAAGAGGCAAACTCTTTGGTGAGTGTTGTTTCCATTTGATGATAAGCAATAAGATTTTCAAATTTACACTGGTAATCACCATTAACTTAGTGATAGATAAATTGGGAGTCACCCATAGCATGTAGATATGGGATATCTAAGTCAAGTACCACTTTCATACCTGAAATTAAAGCTTCACATTCTACCATGTTATTAAGGACATCAAAGGTTAACATGAATACTAGATGAATGATATTACTATGAGGGTCAATTAGAATACAACCTACCCTAACTCTTTCAAGGAATTTGGCACCATCAAAGTGGAGGGTCAAGGTGTCTTCATGCAAATTAATGGTGACTTTAGGAAGTTCTTTGATAACTACTTTGGATTTACTAGTATCAGAAATGATATTGGTATCTTCTTGATTATTTGCCTCTAAATCAATAGTGAAATTATGGATATAATCTTTAAGGGATATAACATGATTAAGCCCTTCAATATAGAGAATGTTATCATTAAGAGAGATTATCTTGAAGGTGATTTGTAGTAGGTATGGGTGTTATTGTAAGTTGGTCAAAAATGACTTTCCCATTTATAGATTTTTGTGTTATGAGTTGAATGTCAAATTTCATCAAGAAAACCATCAATTTTCCAATCTATCTCCAGGTAGAAATGTTTTGGAGAAAAAAATGATGAAGTCTATCATAATGGATAATAACATAAGTGGTTTGATAAAGCATATAAAGTTGAAGCTTTTCTATTGAAAAGTAAATATCAAGGTAATTACATTCTACTTTAGTATAACATTTTTCATAATCAATGAGGCCTTAACCAATATGGTAAATTAGTGTATTCTCTTAAGGTATCATCTTATTAGACAAACATTTCCCCAACTAATATGGGATTAAAAGAGGTGTAAAAAATTAAAGGATGATAATTAGAAGGTGGGAAAAGGGTGGGAGGATGGAGCAAAGATTATTTCATGTTATTGAAAGATTTTTGATAGGGGTCAGTACATTCTAGAGCATTACCTTTCTTGAGAAGGGAATTAAAAAAGTAGATGTAGTAAGCCATTTTTGGGATGAATCAATAGATTACCCCAAGTTTGCCAAGGTAAGTGCAAATGTTTGAAATGGAGAGAAAAATGGGCATCTTGACTATATAATTAATTTTAGTGGGATAAAAATCAATATCATGAAGAGAGATTAATAACCCTAGCAACTTACTAGATACAATGCCAAAGACACACTTGTATGGGCTGAGTCTAACTTTGTACTTGATTAATTGATAAAAAATGATAGCTAGATTAGTGAGATGTGTTGTGCGATTTTTTGATTTGGAAATGAGGTTATCCACATATGTTTCCATAATTTTGCGTATGAGATCATGAAAAATGTGAGTCATGCATCCAACATTTTTAGGCCTGAAAGGAATTTTAACATAATAATAGTACCCCATTCCATAGTGAATGTTGTTTTTTGTTAATCTTTAGGGGCTATGTGAATTTTATTATAGCCTAAAAAACCATCCATGAGTGATAAAATTTCATATCTAGTAGTGGAATCTATGATGGCATCTATTGAAGGTAATGGAAAATGATTTTTGGGACATGTGAGGTTAAGATTATGGAAGTCGATGCATATACGAATGGCCATGGTGATTTTTTTGTGAACAAGAACAATGTTTGATACCCATTCTGAATAGTCATCAAGTTTAATAAACTTGGCATTTAGGAGTTTGATAATTTCTTTATGGAAAGCGGTGGAAATTTTGGGTAGATTTTTTTTTGTTTTGTTAGACAAGTTTGGAATCTAGGTATATGATGATGGTATGCACAACAATACTAGGGTCACTACCTAACATGTCCTCATATGACCAAGTGAAAGTTTTATGATATTTATTGAATAATAGGCTAAATTTATCATGTTCTATCAGCATGAGTTCTTTAGAGACTATTATGGGTTGAAGACATGAGGGTGTACCTTATTCTATTCTCATAGTTTCTTTAATGAACATAACATCTCTATCATAAAAATGATATGGAGAATCGGGAAGATAAGAAGTGGGATTTGTTTTGGGATCTATGCTATTAATGAAGTTATTAAAATTATATGCTTTTTATTTCAAATTTCCAAGTTTACAATGTTGCCATAGAAGTTGAGGTTCTGTAGCATAAAGTAACTCAAGTATGGCTTCATTGCTAGGGAGCATGGGTAAGGGTCCATAGTATTCCAATGATTGAGGAGGATTGCCAGTGATTGAATTGGTGGAGTTTTGGAAATATCCCTTGATGGTTTTGATGTTGGGTTCAAACTATTTCATAATAAAATTCTTCCACTTAGCTTGATCGATAGCATCCCTTAGAGTTTGGGGAGAAAAGTATCAAACCTTGTATTGGAGGGAAGTCATTAAGGTAATTATGAAGAGTTTGAACAAGTTATTATCATTCATGTTATGATCAACTTTGTGATCCAAATATTTATAAGTTATCATCAGAAGGGGATTGTTTAGCATTAATGAAATGGCTAAGACAATTTTTAGGAAGATCATTGTCTTGAAATTCCCTAACTAAAGGATTGACTAAATCCTCAAGTTGACATATAAAATGTTGGGGGAGTTGGTTATACCATTATAATATGTCACCTGTGAATGTTTTAAATAAAATTTTGGTAGTGGCAAAGGTGTTAGTGTGAATCCACTCTTTACAAAGATTACCAAATGCTTTAAGGAAAGATGTAGGGTCTTTAGTCCCATCATATTTGATAGTTGGAGATATATGACCAATATCAATAGAAAAAATGAATGGATAAATGTTCATTTTGAATGTTTTAAATCATATTTTTGTGCATAATGGTTTGGGGAATAATATTTATCATGGCATCTTTAAGAGGTGGAGGGATGACATTTTGGTTATTTTGGGGAAGAAGAATAAGAGGCTGATTAGCCATGTTTATAAAATGATGTTGCATTTGCATCATTTGATAAGTAGTAAAGGTTTGCATGATTTTCATTTGTTTCATTATTTGTGCAAGAAGTTGAGATGTATCAACTGGTGAATTGGTTTTCGAAGGTGGATTGTTAATATTGGTAGGAGGACCATTCCCCGAATTGGTATTAGGAGGAGGGTTGATAAGTGGAGGATTGCTAGGAGGTGGGTTATTGGTGTTTAGAAGGTTTCCTATGGGGTCATTGGTTAGGATTGTATTAATGCCGCTCGTAGTTTAATAAGGTGATTTAAAGAAAGAATTATCTTCAAAAGTGTAAAATGGATCTGATCCATTGGTCTTATCAGTTGGAGTAATTTAGACCATATTGTAATCCAAATATAAGGGCTGAGCAAAATTACTCCAAGAGTGAGAATCCTCTTGGGTCACAAAGGTAGGAAGAAAATAACATCCCATATATCATCTAAATAGATTTAGGTTATCCAAAAAATTATTACATGGGATTTCATGATGCTAAAAAAAAAATCTAAGATCATAAAGTAAAGATGAAAAATAAGAACAGAGTCGACCAAATACCAAACAATATCGGCCAAGAGGTATAGAGTTGATTGGGTAAACATGGTCTATAGGAAAGGTCAATAAAATTGGATGCAAAAGACACAATCAAACTACTCAAATATGTTCTATAGATGGTATAATTGAGGGAGTCTAAAAGACACACAATCAAATAGGTTGACTGTATATTGAATATAAATAAAATAAACAACTTGTAAGAGATGAAGTCGATGGGGTTAACTGTGTTCTGAAGATAGCTAAAATTTTAGGATATAATAACTAACAAAATTCAATTAAGACATAAGAAATTACATCAAATGTGTTTGATCTAATTATAGCACATAACACAAATATTGTACCAATGCTAGTTAATACATGTTTTACAATACAACATATAATGATCAGAGAGTAAGCAATAAAAATAGAAATGCTAATCTAAGTGGTTATTCACGTTTTAAGTTATAATAATTTTTGAAATAAATGTGATAGATATTTGGATGTAACAAGGAACTAGAAAAACAATTTATGGATAGTTTCAGGTAGTTGAGGCTAAAAAGGATCTATATTGGTCATGGTATTGGCTTGGTATTAGGGCCTACCCCCTCACTTCACAATCCCATGATGATAAGGGTGTTGTGTTCTTTGCCTATATATACCATCAGCCATATATTTATACTTGGTGAGAAAACCAAGTTGGCTTCCCCTTTGGTGATGAAATATAAGTAGATAGATCTTGGGTAGAAATTATTTAATGCTTTTTAGTGTTATGTGATTTGGAAGTGTGTGAAAATTAAAAATAGTGTGACTAAATCGGTAAATTAAAAATCCCCTATTTAACCTATGTTTTTTAGTCTAAGCAAGCAAGTAAAAAAAATTAAAAGTGACTTAATTACTAGAAAGATAGGTTAATTCTTTTATTTTTGAAGAGTACAGTGTCAGTTCAGGTGATACTGTATGCAAACAGTATAGAATAGAGTCTATAAGGTTGATGTTGTTTGTGGAAGCAAGATATATAAGAACATAATTGAATAGGTCAACTAAGTCTTCTAGATAGGAAAATAGGCTACATAACTATGTCGATCTAGTAGGCCCAATTTGATGTGGGGTTATAGTTTTATAAACTACAAACTATGAAAAGTAAGATGGTAAATGAACATAAATGACTAAGAAGGTAAGAATAAACCTGATAATTTTTGAAGATGTTTATATTTTTATGATATGTTGCTTAGATGATGATTTTTTTATTTTGCTAATAGATTCAATAGGGTCGATAAAGTTTGCAAACCTGTATACTAAAAATGACCTACTAACAGAGTCAACTGGGTCGACTAAGTATAAAAACTTGTGGTTGAAAAATAAACCAAGTCAAACTAATCGATGTAGTTACTTATTTTTGAAGAAGACTTGCACAAATAAATATAGATTTGATTAGAGTGACTATGTGTTAAACGTGCACACAAAATGTTAGACTGTATCGACAGGTTCGATCTAGTATTGTAGAAATAAAAATATATAATAGATGATAATAAATGAATGCATGAAATAAAACTTGTAATTGTTAGTTTCATGTTAGGTTCACTAGAATGTATATAAGGGAAAGTGAAGCTAATATACAAATCTATCCTAGTGTGAAGAAGATGAATCACACTTACCCTTTTTATTATTAGTATATTTAGATAATTGGGGTCATGACCAAGATGGATGTGCTACACCTAACTAAGGGGTCCCTTACCATAATAATATCAATAGAGAGGCTTCCAAAGCCTCTAGTCAAATAACACCATGTAATAAACCTAGCTAGGTCCTATGTTTTCTTATTCACAAAGTAAAATCTAGCCTAGTGCTCACCAAAGCTTGTGGCACAAAATGGGGGTAATAAACATATAAGTAAACATACATAGAAGAATTATAATTAAGTCAATATAGATATAACCCCAATGCATAGAGAGAGAAATACATTCAAAATACATTTTTTATGCTACTTGTATATACTAAAATATAGGAGTAAGAGTTAAAGATACTTACCTTGAAGATGAACTCTTCGAGACTCAATATCTCCCTTGGTGAATGGTGCTTTGAAAGAGGTTATTTTGGTTTGTAAGGATCACTAAGATAGGCCAAATCATCCAAGACTTTTCCACAAGACAAGATTCTTCTCCAAGTGTAAACCCTGAGCAATGATTTCTCAAGTAGAATGGTGGAAGAGTAGATTGTAAAGAGGCACAAATGAATTATTAACTTTATCTCTCTATGAAATGATAGAAATGGATGTGTATATATAGTTGAATATAACCCTAAACCCTTTTAAAAGTTTAGTTGATAGAGTCGGCCTAATCGACCATGTATCATTAATTAATAAAAGCAGTTAGGTCCTTGGACTAGGTCGACTAAGGTTGACCAAGTCCCATAATGTGCTCATATATTTTAATTATAGGGTTATCCTAGGCCAAATTTGTTTGGTAAATGTTAAAAGGAGTTTTTGGCTTAGATAGGGGTTGTTTAAGGTGGTTAATTTCTTGGAGGAGTGTGTAATGGAGGTGTCAAATCTCAGGGAAGTATATAGGAGAGGTTTGTGTTGGTTACAAATGGTGGTATAGGGGACAATAATATTGCAAAGCACTAATGGTCTACCCACCCCTTTAACAATGCACCCTTTAAGGCATGAACTCAGAGAGATTGAGACTCGATAGGTTCCTGTAAGAGAAAAACATCAATAATTAATAAAGTTTGAAAATATTATGTGTATACAATAGGCCCTTTAGGTGGAAACAAATTATTGCTTGAGTTCTCATCTAGTAGAACCTGAGTGTTGTTTGGATGAGTAAAAGTAGTAACTATAATTTACTCAATAGATAGTTGTTTACCCTTTTAAATTATTTACATGCATAAACCTCATCCAAATTGTCTTCAGGTTCACTATTACTCTCAAATGAAACTCATAGATTTCAAGGACCATGTCAGTGCTCAGATTTCCTCCACTTTGGCTTGAGTTATTATAAATTGAAGGGAATATCTCAAGGATATCCATATCCTTCTAAAAGATGTTTTAGGCTAATATGAAATCAACATAATTAGTCTCAGTGTGATTTGATGCATTATGCAACCTACAACAGGTGGGCAATGTTAAATCAACCAAGTTGATGGAGTTTGAAGCACTATTGTTATTTTTATAATTTATGTTTTAAAGAGGGAAAAACATGCCTCTATCAGTAGGCCTCATGTTTCATTTCCTATTGGTTCTATGAAAGTTGAAGTTCTTATTTTAAGATGGGTTGTTCGTAGATTGATTGTTGTTTTGAAAAACTTACCTCTATAAATTAATCATGTTATTAGGCAATTGTAGAACCATCTACTATAAATTTTACACTTCTAGGTTCATGATAGCATTTTAGTTATTTCCTACCTATGGTGTTGTATCGACCAAGGTGTTGATGCATTTATAAATGAATGGATAATAGGTTTCATTTGATTTTGGGCATTATTGGTAGGTGTTTGGTTATTTAGAAATGATGGGACATCGTAATGATTACTATTAGGGGTAGGATAACTACCTATGTTAAGCATGGTAAGAATATTATTGTAGGTTATACTAATAATTTATTGATTATTAGCCTACAAAAATATGTGATTTGGAGGTATAAATGGTTGGTTGTTGGGCATGTAATTCAAGGGAATTGGGTTATAAACTATATTTGAGCTTGAACACATAACACCTGAGATTGGATTCATCAACAATGTATTGTACATGAGACCCTGATTAATGATGGGAATCTTATTGTATATACCCAACTACCACAACAAGGATAAAAAACAAATACATACCCTTATGGCATCTTTTTTTGTTCAATCATGATTGCTTCATGATATGCCAAGGACAAGGTTATAAGTGTTGTGGGATGCATACAAACAAACATAAAAGTCACAATGTTCATGGCTATCAATTAAGTTTACATGGAACCCACCTTTGTTTGTGTATAGGGAGCTTTCAATCACTTTTAAATCTTGTGGAAACATGCATTAAACATGCTCATTGGCTCATTGGGTTCACAACGGGATACGATAAACAAATGATAGAGAATAATAGGATAAATAAGAACCCTAAAGTGACTGATAAAAAAAATTTCTAGGTCATTCCAAGATGTGATAGACCCACCAAGTAGTCCTAAATACTAGCCATAGGCCATCTCATTTAAAGTATAAGGTAATAGGTATCAATCCACATCCTCATGTTTGATTTAGGTTTTGATAATAGCATCTTTAAACACTTGAACATGCTCTTCGATAGTGAAGATTCCACCATGCACATACCTAGGGCATAAGTTTTTAGTGTTATTTGGTAAATTGTGGGTAACCCTTGAGATGTTGATAGGGTAATTAATTCCACTAAGCCAAGCCTAGACCATTATTGGGTTTTGGGGGGAAATGAATGGGTTAACATAAGGAATACCAAAAACTATAGGCAAGCTACTAACTAATTGAATGTGTCCTTTGATTTTCCTTTGTTCTTTCTAGGTTTTCTATGTTCACTGAGCTGTAAGTTCTCAAAGTCAACCCTAATGAACTTTTAACTAGTGGCTAATCTTTTGTTTTATAGCTTTAATGTTTACACAACTCAGTGTAGGTAATACTCCTAAAGTTTCTAAGTTTAAAATTTTCATTAAAAAAATTATTTTTAAGTTTCAGGCCTTCCTTTTAGCACTAGTCTATTGATGGGTCCACACCAACTTAGGAGGGATGGGGACCATCCAACCTATTATGAAAAATGATATGAAAATATCCCCAAAGTATATATCTCTTAGGTCTTGATGGATTAGGTAACTATTCCAATATAAGGGGCCTTTGTTGGTTATAGAATATTGAATGTTACTTTGGTCTTTGAAAAATTAGAGGGTAGTGTGTTATTCATTTCATGACATGGGTTTAAATGCATTACATAAATGACAAATCATGTATACATTTTCCAAAATAATAAATATTTTTTTTGAGATTTTAATAAGGTAAATATGATTGATTTAAATGTTCATTACATCATATTAAACAATGCATCACTGGAAATAAATAGTAACACACAATCAAGATAAATTTACATATTCATATTACATTGAGATACTACTTTAACCCTTGCTAACCAATTTATAAAAAAATGTCAAATAAAGAGGGGAAAAAGATAGAAAACATTGTTACAATGGAGCCAAATTCAAGCTGTTTGATTCAATGGATCCTGTGAGATCAATATTTTACTTAGTTAGTATACACAAAACCATAATGAAGACACTGCAAGAGTCTGAGGGAAACCTAAGGCATGAAATAAGATGATAAAAAATTCCATTTAGCATGTGTAGGTAATGAGTGTTGGGTGAATATTTTGTCATTGAAAAAATGGTAACAAAATGGTACTTTCAAGTGTGATGAGATAAAATCTCTCCTCAAGAAAAGGGGAGGCTCCCTTATTATTGCTTACTAAAATAATAAGTAAATATTTACACTTATTTACACTAATTTTATCAAAGTGGGTGTTATCATATCATCCAATTCTCTTTTTTTTTAGAATTGATATTCACTTGAAAATTTATACTATAAGTCCTATCATTCCTTACAATGTAGCATGAAAACATAAAATTACTTGATGAAGCAATAATGACCGATATTTACATTAGTTAGACAAAAGAATAACTAGAATAATACCAGAAATGTAATGTGAATGGATGGAATAAAGTGTAGCCCAAAGTCTTCACCTTACTTCCAAAAAAGATAGAATCACCAAAAAAAATAACTTATGGCCCAAAGTCTCCATAGTAAGTCACTTCCAATAATGAACACAAACCCAATAATGATAATGTAACTCAAAAGACTTCAAAATAAACTTCTTGACACCTTCTATTTTATAGAAATTTCACAACATAATCCAATCAAAAGCACAAGAAAATGTAATGGAAAAGATTCAAGAACATTTCAAAAAAACCACAAGTTTGTTCCAACATAAATATTGAAGGATCACTTGATTTTATTATATTGATGGAATTCAAGATTTACAATATGAACACAAAGTTTCAAAAATTGCTTCTCAATTTTAGTAGCTTTTCTCTTCTATAGCCCTAGTGATCGTGCATTTACAAAAGAGCATCCTCTTATTTATATAGAGGAGCTATGAACAAAAATAGGGAATACATAACTACTTTGACTTATTCTTTGATAGAGTCCAATTTTATTTAGGACTATGTACTTTTCCTATGTGCAAATTACACCAAAAAAAACTACATATGGAAAACTATGAAAATAAACTAAGTGTCCTTAGACATAGGAATTTCTTATTTTTTGTTCTTCTCTAGATATGCTTTGTATCTCTTCAGGGTGGATTAGACTTCACTATTATCTAACCCCAATATACTTCTGGAGATGGCAAGGACCCTTGTGATGGAGTCCGCTAGGTTGACTAGCATGCCTTTAATTTTATCCAAAATTATCTACAATTTATCCATTGTCACTTGGAATTCAACTAGCTTGTCGATGGAATCTAGCATGAATACTCCAGTCTCAATTTCCATTTGAATCAAGGAAGTAAACTCTTACACTATTGTTTCAATAGGAAGGATCTTTTTAGAGTCATCTATCACCTAGCAAGTAAGTTCTCCAATCTTTTTTTAAGATCTAGTCCCTTATTAGTACATATATCTTGAGCTTGTTTAAGATCCTTAATTAGACTCTAAAGGAATTCTTTCTTATTTTTCATGGCCTCTCTATATTCTACAAACATTTTCCTACTTGAAATGACCTTTTTACTCAACCAAGAGTTCCAACTTGAACTAGCATAGTTGATTCCATGTATGAATATCTTTCTCTGTTAACTACAAGTCTTGAGTGAGTGTCTCAAGTGTTTACCATATTTCTATTTTTAATTCACTCAGGTTATTCAAAAACTTGATGGTAGAATGTAAGCATTGAACTCCTTACATTAAAAATCTTTTAATCCAGTCACTGATTACCCAGCCTTGAAACCCAATCTTTTCTACGTATTGAATTACATTTTTAGTGGCCTCACTTCCAATGGGCTCTATTGGCTCAGAAGATTGAGTGATCTTTACTATATCTGAAGTCAATTGTTCTACTTTTACTTTGATTTGATCTTTGATTACTTTTTACTTATCATATCTTTCCAACAAGGATGTCATTGCTGCCTATATATCTTCTTTTACACTTTCATGGGTTTAATTACCAAGATCAATTTGTTTAATTACATATTTGGATGCTTAGATATCTTTAATATTTCTATCTTTTGGAGGCAATGCAACCTCAACATACTTGTGACCATAATTAAACATCACCATTGATATGGTTTTAGCCTTCTTTGCTATTTTTGGTTTTACTAGCATAAGTTGACCAAAATCAAAATCATCTGATGACACAACTTGCTTCTTCCTCTTGGGTGTTTGGGACATTAGCCATGGAGGAAGAGGAGATGGATCTCCTTGAATAGAGGATGTAAAGGATTGTGATGTTGGGGGAAGATCAATGGTTTGTGAGGTGGGTAGAATGGAAGGTGGGATGGAGGTATTTGATAATGGAATAGATACCAATGGAGTGATGGTGATAATAGGTGGTGTTAGATCTAATATGGTAAAAAAATTTGTTCCAATTGGAATATTTGATATGGGAGTAGATGGGACTTGATTTTCCAATTTGGAAGATGAGGTAGACATGAGATTTTCCATGTCTTATTGAGTGAAATACAAGTTGGTGGGTGATCCTAATGACTTTGAAGGACTAAGTAAATTAGAAAGGGAATCAGAAACCTAATGCAATGTGCTTTGAGAAGGAAGTTGTAAAAGTGTTGTTGGCCCCTCAATTTTGATCAAGTATTTGTTCTAATTTTGGCAAGTAACATGGAGGGACCATTGTCTATTTTTATGCAAGTATCAGCATAGTGTGGAAGAACCATAGTATGACAGGACCATGGCATGAGACTAGCAGTGTGAGAGTTAAAGGATATGAAAGGACAATGGCATAAAATACCCAACATGAGAGGACCCAATCAAGAGAATGTGGCATAAGGAACCCGAGAACAAAGGATCTAGAACAAGAATTGAAATGCTAGGGGAGCATGAGGGAAGTGGAGCATGAGGAATGCAGGAGAAATTTGAAGAATAAATCAAATAAGACACTTTGACCATCCCATAAGGAATAGAACACTTGGAAATAAATTTATAGCATAGAGAAAACATCTATGAGCATAGAGGATCGATTTTATAGGAAAAATTAATTGTAAGAGCCATGACATAGCCTGTTGAGAGTTTGTGTGCCATGTGTCCATTTTGGGTTGGTAACTTGACACTTGGATAGGGAAAGACAAGTATAAAATCCTTATTGTAAACATTTATGGGGGGGGATTTTTGATGCGTGAACTTTTGAAGGAATATAGAGCACTCTGTATTGTCATTCATAAGCACTTAAATCTTACCCCACACTAAAAGGGTTATTGGTCCTCCATGAAAATAAGTAAAGGATTAAGAATTTAAAAAATGAGTCATGTGCCTCAAAGTTAGTGCTTTTTATTGAAATATGAAATCTTAATCTAATGGCCTTAAGCCTTATTAAAAAATAACACAAACTTAAATAGAATCATAATACAGTCAAAGCCAATTCCCATTATAGTGTCTTGAGAGGAATTGACCATCTATTCACTTTAGCTAACATGATCTAATAGGTTGAATACTATGAATTATTAATGATCCATCCCAATGAATGTAGAGCTTCCCAAGGTGGCATGTGAATTTAGAGTCATATAGTATAAATTTCATGCCTAGGGTGAATATTTTGTTCTTTAGATGGCGATCATGCCATGCTTTCTATTTTTGTTTCTCAACATCTTGATTTCAGTGAACAAAGAACCAAGCCTCATCTAGTTTCATGAGTTCATTGAGATGAGCTTTCAAATATGTGTAATCACCAAGGTTTCCTATACATGCTATCTAGAGAGATTGAACCAGGAACTTGACTGGCATGATTGTTTCCTTTCCATATAATAGGCTAAGTGGTGTATTTTTGTTAAAGCATTTGTAGGTGGTCCAATATACCCAAAGTACTTTAGATACCCTATCATCCCAATCAATTCTACCAATATTATATATTTTTGTCAAAGTGGTATCAAGGATATTGTTGAAGGCTCATGGTGTTTTATTGGCTTGTGGGTGGTATGGTGTTGTCTTGTGATGCAAAATCATGAATTTAGCCAATAGGATTTAAATTATCTCATTTAGGAAGTGGGTTCCATGGTCACTGGTAAATCTTAGAGGACATCCAAAATGTGTTATAATGTTTTCCCAGATGAATAGTATAGCATTCACTGCCATACAGTCTTTGGTTGGCACTACCTCAGCCCAACATGTTAAGTAGTTAGTTACCACAATTATGTACTGCAAGCTTGTTCTTCATCCTTGTGGAGTGATGGCCCCCACAAAGTCTATAGCCCACTTTTTGAATGGTTCCCAAAGACTTTGAAACATGACATGTGTTTACTCATTTCTTCTCAAACAAATATCCTACTATTATTTCTTAACAAATTATACTACCATTACTAACTAAATATAAAATAAGAAAGGAAATCATGACTTTATTTACTTAACACATTTCAATATTTAACACAGTTCATTGATTGAATTACTATATGATAACATTAAATTCCTATTAATTTCTTATGAATTACAATAGAAAGTGCTCTATATTCCTTTAAAAGTTCACCCATCAAAAATCCCCCCCGTGAATGTTTATAATAAGGGGTTTTATTCTTATTTTTCCCTATCCAAGTGTCAAGTTCCTAACCCAAAATATACACATAGCATAAAGACTCTCAATAGGCTATGTCATGACTCTTATGATTAATTATTCCTATAAAATTAGGCCTATGTACTCTTAGATTCCTGATCTATGTTATACATTTATTTTGAAGTGTTCCATTCCTCATAAGCTGTATAAGGCATGTGATCAGTGGGGTCAAAGTGTCCTATTTGATTTATTTATCAAAATTATCCTTCATTCCTCATGCTCCAATTCTCTCATTATCCCTTAATCTTCCACTTCTTATTCTAGATCCTCTATTCTCAGGTTCCTCATGCCACATTCTCTTGACTAGTTCCTCTCACACTAGGTCTTTCATGTCATTATCCTTCTACATCCTTCAACTCTCATGCTACTAGTCTTTCACCATGGTCCTCTCATGACATGGTTATTTCATGCCATGTTGGTACTTTCATAAAAATAGATAATTGTCCCTCCACATTGCTCACCAAAATCAGAACAAATACTTGGTCAAAATTGAGGGGCCAACAAGTGTGGCACTAGTAGGTGAAGGAGGGGATGACAAAATAGTCTAGAGAAGCACTGTTGGAACAATTAGTGTAGTAGGAGTAATAAGGGGAGAGTGAAGATGATCCCTATGAATTTTATATTTGAGAAGTTTCAAATTGAGAAGTCTCTTGAGAAGTCACTGATTGTGCTGGTGCTTCACTTGTGATTAAATTTTCCTCCTCTGCTTGAACATTTTTCTCCCCTGTGTTGATGTCTTTGCCTTTTCCTTGCCTTTTATCTTGAAAATAAATTGTACTTTCTATGTATAACTGGGGGAATCTTCTTTATTTTTCATTCTTAGTTCTTCCTAATTTTTAGCAATGTCTTCATCATATTCTTCCTTACATCTAGTTTTGAAAGGCTTCAATCTGATACCCTTTCCTTCCAACTAGGCATTGGTATTTTTAAAAATAGGTTAGAATTTATATATAATGGAAGTGGATTTCTTTACTGACCATTGAATTAGGGGAAGAGGATTTTAAGCAATCTAATTATTCTCACACAATGAATCTAATGTATTCTCATTATTTGTTAGTTCTTCAAGAATGTCAGCTAGTCTCAAATTATCAATTTGATCTACAGTGAAATGGATATAATCTAGATTTCTCACATCTTCTTATATTCTACACTCTACCCAAATGTCCTCTATCCCATGCACATGAATGTAGTTCCTTTTGATCTTTTCTTTCATCCTCCTATAGTCAAAATCTTCCCTATTCTTTAATTTATTAAGAGCGATCCTTTGCAATTCAATTTCTATTGTCTTGGCCTTCAGAGTGGTAGTGACTGTAAATTGACCAATGCTAATTAGAGAATTGAAACTAGGTATATGGGAATTTGATTATTTCTTATGTAAGCTCATCATTTGTTGACACATCTCCATTAAAATTAACTTATCACTAGAGTATTTGGGTAGCATATAAGGCTGTTTATTAAATCTTCCTACCTTGATATAGGTGTAGGTTTGGAATTGCAAGAATATATAGCCAATATTTTTGACTTGTGCCTATGTTGTATCTAAAACTCTCTTCTTCTCAAGTTCATTATCAAAAATACAAATGAACTTATAAAAGAAAGCATTAGTAACTCTTCTATAATGTTTCAAACTCTCCTTCAAATTCAATTATGGATAGTGCTCATATACAAAAACCTTCTTTCTATCACCAAAATTAGTTAAATCTAAAAAGGATTTCATGCTAGCTGTAGCGTAACCAAATAGGAAGTCATGAAGAACTTTATGGAGGAGGTCACCTTAGAGAATTGGTGACATATGGCATCATTAATCTATTTCCCCTAGAAGATCTTTTGTTTATCCCTCTTGATGACCCAGATGTAATGATACATCCATTCTTGGAAGATATTTGATGTGGGCATCCCATTAATTATATTTAGAAGAGTCATTAGATCTCTTAATTCCTCTAAGAATTCACTATGGTACAAGTTTTTAGGCTACCTAGTAATGGAGTGTTGAGGGGTCCTGAGACATTTCGAGTTGATATGCCTCTTGCACTTATTAGAATTCTTATCATAGTGATATTGGGTTGAATCTATATTTATATCCAATATTATTCAATATCAGAGAGATGAAATATTTTATCAAAATACTCCTCATCAAGCTAGATGACCACTTTTCCATCTACATCCTTGATTGATCTGGTCTAGTTATCAAAGTATACAGTAACTATCAAGATGAGATTTGAATCCTATGCTGATATAGGGAATGCAACTACCAAATGAATCTCACTATATAAGATAGAATACATGTGAGGTGTAATGGGGTCCCTACCTAACCTCTATAAGAATTCAACTATGTCAACATGACCAATCTTTGTATCTTCAATCTGATCCATATTTGATTCGACCATGGATGAAGGAAACACACCTTGAAATTTGTACTTCATGGCTTTCTTGGTAGGATAATATTTTGACATTGATCGAATAGTTACATGAGAATTTCAATCCTCTAGAGTTAGCATTTTCATCTAGCAAGAAGATATGCAAGAGTGGAAAAAAATTGTACTATTGTATGAGGTAGTAATAACACTGTGCAGTTCAAAGAATTTTCTCTAAACTACATGAGGTTTAAATGGTTTGGCTCTAGGTCAAAGAAAATTATCCAAACTACACCAAATTTGGTATTTCAACGGTTAGGTGTAGGTTGGATAATTTTCTCTGACCTACAATAATTTTGGGTAAAATGGGTAAATCAAGTGTAAGGTTGGTGTAGGTCAGAGAAAAATCTCTAACTTACACCAACATTTTGGAGAAGGGGTGCACTTCAAAAAAATTTCTCTAAAGTGTACCGATTGGGAAGTTGAAAAAGGTGCACTTTGAATAAGAATATTTGATGTGAACCTGGGTTAGGATGAAGTGCACGTCAGATATTTTTCTCTAAGGTGCACTTCATGGAATGTAATAGGTTTCTTGACATATGCATAGGGTTTCAAAAACCTGAGAAGTAATGGGTTCCAAGGACATGAGGTGATGCTATTTTGAAAACACAAAATGATGGTCAGAGGATCTCAAAGGCATAAGGTGGAAAAAACCATGTGGAGGAGGGGCGATGTCATGGTGTTTATTAGGAAAAAAATAATGTAGAGAGAAACTAAAATTAATTAAAGCAGGGTTTGTTGACCTAGGGTTTCAAGACTATACTACAAGGATTCATAAAATTTGAAACAACTCAATAATGAGGGTAGGAGCTAAAAGAAAACTAAAAAGGATGACAAAAAAACTCACTTGAGATATGATGAGAAGAGATTTGAGGATGAGCTGAGGTGAGATAGCATGAAAATAGTGAATGAGGAGGTGTACTATAGCTTGAAAATGGCAAAAAAGGAAAACAAGAACAAGAGACAAAAATAGATTACCATGGATTAAATATATATAAGCATCATAATTAATGTGTGTTAATTACCACACTAATGTTGGGCCTACGTGTAGGGATAGAGAATTTCTCCAAACCTACATGTGCAGTGGTAGAAAAATTCTCTACTCTTGCACATTGGGGTGTAGTCTAGAGAAAATTCTCTAGATGGCATGGTTCAAGCTTGGTGTAGTTTAGAGAAAATTATTCAAATTGCACAAGATGAAAAACTCCCTAAAAATACTAACTTTTTGAGGTGAAAATCTTGCACAAGGACAATTTATTTGCCTCATTTTGCATGCTTAGATCTCATAGGCTACAAAATAGACAAGTTTCATAAGGGTTATCCCATGAATTGAGCCTACTAAATTCAAGGATAATAACTGGATCTAACTGGGGAATTTATTTTAGGCATTATTTTAAATGCTTGTAGGAAAGAGAATCCCATAACTCTAAGTGCCTTTCCCCATTGGGCCACAAAGTCAGGCGATAGACAAGACTAAAAATAAAACAAAAAGACTATACATATATATATATATATATATATATATATATATATATATATATATATATATATATATATATATATATATATATATATATATATATATATATGTATAAACTTATTTGAAACCTCACCGAGTGAAAAGCTTCAGATGTTGTCAACTATAGGGAAGTGGTAATGATCCAAAACTCATAAGTTTTTATTGAAATATATTTCAAGAACATGAAAATAACATAGTAACAATGATTTCTCTAAGAAGAGATGTTTTATTATTCAAGATTGCAAATACAAACATATGCTTATCTTTGGGAAGAAATGTTTGATTTCCTTTTTAGGTTAAATCTTCATTTATACACCTTTTTAAGGTAGGAGGAGGATGTAGAAGGTCACCAATCTAGGAGATTAAGTGGTTTGACTTCCATGATGCAAAAAAATATAAAATTCAAGGAATTACTATTTTTATAAACTCACTATTTTTAGACTGCACTACTAAAATTAAAATTTAAAGAAATTCCATTGGGTTTTATAAGGTCAAAACCCACTAAGCAAAGCTCATGCCATCTCACCACATTTTCCTCATTCTTAGCTTTCCAATGGTTTAAATGGGGTGTCAATTAGAGCTATGGTGCAAATGTTATGGCTCTCAGAGGTTTTGTCATCAATTGGGGTAGAACCATCACTTGAATTATTTCTCAGATGAGGTAATGGTGTTCCATCCCAGTATGCCAAAAGGAAACTATGCACTCCATAGATTTGATGAATAAGGAAAGGACCCCTCCATAAGGAATCAAATTTTCTATGCATTTCTTTCGACTCTCTTCTTTTGTCCCATATAAGAACTGGATCCCTAACTTAGAAATATTACAACATATCTTTCTTGTCAAAAAGCTTCTTGACTTGGATTTGATGTTTAGTAATGTGGTCAACCACCTTTGTATGTTTCTCCTCTAATTCATTAATGAACACAATACACTTATCTATGGAACTTTCAAACATTTAATCTTTAATTACCTTAGCCAATTTGAGAGTGGGAAACTCTAATGTGATGGGTATTTATTCATTCAATCCATACAAAAGTTGAAAAAGAGTCATACCAATCACTCACTTGGGATTGATGCGACCAGCCCACAATGCATCATACAATGCCTTGTGCCAAGATCTATGATTTTCCTCTACCAAATTCCTGATAATAGTAACCAATTTCTTATTACTCAACTCATCCTAACCATTTCCTTGAGGTAAATAGTCTAATTAATTCAATTATCTCTTAGGATGAGAAACAAGCAACATTATCGATTACTATCTTGTTGGGTACTCCAAACCTTATGATGATGTTTTCCTTGAGGAAGTTTCAAACAACCTATGAAGTGGCATGTTTGGCTAGGATGGCCTCCACCCACTTGGTGAAGTAATCAGTAGCCAGGAGAATGTAATTGTTACCTGCACTTGATAATGAGTTCACTACACCAATGAATTCAATACCCCAAAACTGGATAATGGGTAGGGCTACCAACTTGGGTTTCCCCATAAATTGTTGGTACTTTTCACATTTATGTACCCAAGTGTATACATCCTAAAAAAGTGTTGGCTAGTAGTATCTTGCTCACAAAATCTTATGGGTTGTGATCGGAGCTAAAAATGTCCTCCACATGCCAAGTTGTGAAAGGATTCTAACAACTTACCTTGATATGCTTTATCCACACACCATAGAAAAATTCCATCAATGCTTCACTTGTATTTAAACTGTGGTCCCAAAGAATAAAGTTCATAATTTTAAGCTTGATTGTCCTCTTCTCTTTCTATGATAGA
Organism: Torreya grandis; assembly: GCA_037957365.1. Classification (NCBI taxonomy): domain Eukaryota; kingdom Viridiplantae; phylum Streptophyta; class Pinopsida; order Cupressales; family Taxaceae; genus Torreya; species Torreya grandis. The sequence goes on along the minus strand of JARHVA010003561.1, from coordinate 792,825 downwards.
TGCTCTAGACATTATTTATATGTGAGGAAATGATTGATATTGGAATACCACTCATTTTTTATGCTTACAAACAAGACCATGGGTAGCTCTTCCTCTACATCTCTTTCATTTATGGATACCTCCTTTGGTTTGTTTTTTGTAATGAGCTAACACAAAAATTTTCCATGTAAAAGCTTTGTAGGTTTGATTTCCATATCATACTCTTAGATCTTAGAAATCCAATTACCTCTTTTGCTTCTAAATTCTTCTTTGAACTTGATTGTAGAATCTAGTACCAGTTTAATGGTATAAGAATTAAAAATGTAATACCTAAAGTGCTTAATCACTTTCACCATAGCATAAGCATGCTTTTCCATGAGTGAGTACTTGAGATTGTGAGCCTTTAGGGGATAGATCATGAAATCTATAGGAGATTTAATCCCCTCTTCATTTGGATGCACTAAGATGGTAGATAAAGTATGCTCAGAAGCATAACTATACATGATGAAGTTTTTAGTATAGTCAAGGGAGACTAAGATGGGAGAAAGAGCAATTGCTTCCTTGATTTCATGAAAAGCATCTCTCTCTTCTGCATTCTAATGAAAAATTTATTTCTCTTTTATCATATCTACAATGTGACGTGTCTTCTCAGTAAAATTAGGTATGAGTCTTTATAAGAAATTAACTTTCCCAAAGAAGGAATGAATTCCTTTCTTACTTTATGGTAGAGTAAGATTCTAAATCGACATGACCCATTTAGGATCAATCTTGATTCCTTCCTTAGAAATAATGTGTCTAAGAAGATTACCTTTAGTTACCCCAAAAATGGATTTCTTGGGATTAAGGGATATCCCATGTTCACAGAACCTTTGAAGTACGTTTTTTAAATGATCATAATGATCTTGACGCTTCTTTGAGAAAATAATTAAATCATCAAGGTAGACCATATTAAACTTACCAACAATATCTTAAAAATCTAGGTCCATAGCCCACTGAAAGGTAACACCAACATTGATCAACCCAAAAGGCATTCTATGATATGCAAAGGTTCCCCATGGAATAGTGAAGGCCATATTGTGTTGAGCTTCATCACGTACCTCCTCTTGATTGTATCTTGAGAAGCCATCTAGCATAGACAACATCTCTAAACCCATCACTATTTGTAGTACTTGATCCATTACTAATAATGGTTAATTATCCTTAAGTGATGACTAGTTTAGATTATAGAAGTCAACATAGTTACATATTTCTCCATTATTTTTCCTCATAAGAATGATGTTAGCTATCCATGTTGAGTGATGTATAGGAAAAATAATCCTAGCATTCAACATCTTTTGGATTTTGGTAAGAATGGTACCTAAAATTTTGGGATTGTACTGTCGTTGTTTCTACTTGTGTGGCTAAGACCTAAGTTTGAGAGGAATATCATGCTAAACTTCCTTAGGTCGAAAAGATTTCAAATTAGCATATGAATATGCTAATACATCAATGTATTTTCATAGAATCATCACCAACTTCTTTCTTTCCTCAAATGAGCAATACTTCCCAATATTGATCATTTTGGGGTCATCCTCTATTCTTATATTAACTTTCTCAATTTTTATTGTTGAGTCTAATTCAGACTATTGACATTTGATAAATCAATCATGTTTATCAAAAAGCCTCTCTAGAGATACCAATCTTTTGGGAATCTTATTCCCTTTCAGCTATAAAATCTCTTCACCAGTTTCCTCATTAACCTTAAAGATTGATTCTTGAGGAGAGGAATCACTCCCCTCAAATTATAACTCACTAAATTTTTCTACTTTCTCCAAGAAGGTGATGGCTTACTCATCATTGTTGAAAACTTGCCATTGATTGACATTATCAGGAACATTAGGTTGGAAGACTAATTAATGGTATACTTGTTTCCTTAGAAATCCTCATGAGGAATTAGGAGAGTGGATGAAATAGCTAATAAATCTACCTTATCATTATTTTCTCTTAAAACTTATGATATATTATAAGCATTCAAGTCTTCTATGCAATCCCAAACATGATTGCGATAATGCCTTAGTATTTCATTCTTTATTTTGTTGTTCTCAAAATCTGTAACTTATTTTTGTGGACAACATGTCGACCATTTTGGTCCTGAAGGCCAAAAATGGTCTCTTCATTTTTCAAAAAATGTTCTGAGCAATCAAGTTCTTCAATTACTCAAGCCTTTTCAGCTAAGGAAATTGTAAATTCAAAAGGCAGGCTTTCACAAGGAAAAGTTCAAAACACTTAAGGCATTTCCTAAAAATTATAAGGATGGTTCAACACCGAGGTTCAATCAAGAAGGTTCAATGGTGGGGTTCAAAGATAAGGATTGAACCATTGAACAATTGAACTCCACTTTAAAGAGTTTAAAGGGTTCAAAGCTTCAATGCATTCAAAAGTTCAAAGTCTGAGTGGAAGGTTTGAGCGAAAGGTTCGAGCGAATGGTTCAAGCAAAAGATTCCAAAAGAAGGTTCAACCGAATAGCTCAAATAATTGGTTCAATGACAAATTGAAATCTTAAAGAAAACTAAGTGAATGTGGCTCTTTGCAAAGCTTTGAACCATCTAACTGCCGAACTGATGAACTTTGAACTATTAAACCATTGAATTGGTGAACTCTGAAAGGTTCAAAAGTTCAAGGTTCAAAGCGGTTCAAGTGACTGGTGATGTCCTCATGGACATCAAATTCAAGGTAATGAAATAACTATTAATTTTAAAATGGCATAGACCTGGGAACAAACTCAATAATCCACTGAGGAAGGAGCCGAAGGAGCCAGCAGAAAGCGAGAAGATAGCCCCAAGAGCTCAGATCACTAGGAAGGGACAAAGTGTAGCAAGAAAAGAGGGAACGATACACAAAATCCATAAATATATGTAGAAGAGTTATTATAGTAGGTGAAGTAGTCCACCATGTGGATATCAGAGAGTGCAAGCATTCAATGGCATGGCCTATTTTTCTTTGTTGAGTAAAGGCGAGTGGGCAGCCATGTAAGTATCATAAAAGAGGACTAGGTGGCCCATACTTTGGAGAAGACATTTGATATAATTAGAATGCCAAAGTCTAGGTTGGTAATCTACTCCAGCATGACCCTTGCACATAACTCCCCCTATCTAATGCATTGAATGCAACATGGGCCATTTCGTGAAGATCTCTTTGTTATTAGAAGTGAAACTCTACCCAAATTGAAAGGCATTCCCGAGACTTTGAGCTCAGATTATTAATCATATTTTATTAGTTGAATGAGAAAGCAAGTGACTTTTTAGACTTTGTGTTGAAATAGCTTGTGTTATCTAGGAAATTTTTCTTATGTCTTTTTCCTAAATACAGTCTTATCCATTTGATCAAATAAGCAGAACTAGTGGAAATAATCTGGAAGATGTTTTGAAGTCGACTGTGGGAGACTTTGTGCTGCCATAATTGTTTTTAGTCTGTGTGTTTTGTGTTTCAGTGTAAAGGATATTAGAGAGACTTTGAACTCCCCTTATCCTTCATAATATTTTACTCTGTTGTAGTTTTAGGTAGAGACTTTGGGCTACACTTCATTCTACTGTGTCCTTTGTCCTAAATCAGTAGAAGAAGTAATGAAAGACTTTGTGCTTTCATGGGTTTCTTGTGGATCTAGTTACTACCCAAGAAGTTTTCCTACTATTTGTTGAACATCATTTCTAAAAAAAGAGAAATGCCTTTAGTAATTACACAAGAATTATCCTTTACTTTGTAAATATCATCTCTGAAAAAAGAGAGATGGATGGTATGATTTCACCCCTGAGTCTATTTTTAGTTTATATTAATATATTATAGTTTATAGGGAGCCTCCCCTTGCTGAGAGGAGAGATTTATCTCATCATGCTATGTTAGATATACCCATTTTGCCGTCAAATAGTTGATGAAAAAATATTCACCCAATAGTTTTTGGTGACTCCACTAGGGAAGAATGCATAGTTTGAATCCTCAAGCTTCAAGTTGAAGCAATTCCAATTTTTTTCCATTTCCATTTTCTATATTCTAGTAGATTCACCATACACACAAAGCTAGAGAAATCAAGGTGTTGTTGATCCTTTATTTGAGTTGGTGCAACAAAATAATTTGGATCTATTTCCTCCATGATCTCGCCTTCAGTGAACCAGGAGTTTTCCTCCTACCAACGTCAGGTCTCTAATAACAAGCAAAGCTTCTCTTTCCTCTAATAGCAGAGCTTTGTCTATACATACCTCACAAAGATTTTTTATCCCTCCTTTCAACCGTCATATCATGGTAGCCCAAGGCCCTTGGGGTAATACCTTTGGCCCTCTCAATCTAACCTCACCTTTACATGAACTACCCCTTAGTTCAAGAAAGAATTTTCTCAAGTTCTATGGTGATGGGAGAGTTCATCCTGATGAGCATATTACTAATTTTTGCATAGCATGTGGTGTGATAGGTGTTGAATATGAAGATATAGCAGTAAGACTATTTGTAAAAACATTACAAGGTGTTACTACAGATTGGTTTTATCATCTATAAGCTCAGACTGTAACTGACTGAAACACTCTCAAGGCCAATTTTGAAGCTAGATTCAAACCCATAGAAGATGTACATGCCCTATTATCTCAGCTCACACAAATGAATAAGGATCCTCATGAACCTATGTGAGACTTCATTTCTAAATTTGACAAGTTGAGGAACATGATTCCTATAATTTCTCAACCAACACCTGAAAATCTTAAATGCTTCTTCATATATTCTCAGCTTCCTAAAGTGAGTTTCCTATTGAGGTGGGCTGGCCACATAGACCTTGCTGTAGCTCAAGATTTGGCCACTAAGGTTGAAGATGATCGTATCCTAGCAGGTAAGATAAGAAGAGATCTAAATAGAAATAAATTCTCTTCATCTACTAAAAATTCTTTTACAGGCACCACTAATCCTATGGTGTAAAAGCTAGCAAATGAGTTGTTAGCTCTAAAAAAGCAAATGGCACAAGGAATGTCTGTTCCTCCTTATCGAGATATACCAAGGAGGACATTTCCCAACTAGTCATATCAAGGCAATGCTACCAAAAATCAAGGGCAACCCAATCATCTTCCTCCCCCATAGGGGAAGCTTGCAATTAAAGTAGCACCAACTAACTCAACTTATCTTGAAGCTAAACATGATTTCTCTTTCCAACCTGAATTAGACCAAGAAGATGATGCTAATATCTTCACAGAAGGGGAAGAAGAATTCGATGGTGACTCTAATATTAGTTTCCTAAATTACCAGGATAAAGCTCAAAGTAAGGGAGAAGTGTTTGATGGATCATACACTATTTTTACCAAGTCCCAAAACTAGTCAACTCAATAAGTTGATAAGAGAAAAATAGGGAAAGAATCTCAACCAAAAATTTCAATTTCTAAATGGGGGACTTCTTTGCCTTTCCAATCAAAGGACCCAATGATCAATAAAAAAGTAAGTACCTCAAATAATCTTGTTCCTTCTACTTCAAATTCTTAGACTAGTACCACACTCAATAAAAACTAGAATGATGGAATTCCTTTCTCTATTCCTAGTTGTTTTTAGTCATTTGACATAATTGACCATACCAGGAAGACCAAGATCCAAATGACTAAGTTTGAATATTTACAAGCCAACCCTGAGCAGTTGGATAGGTTAGTTGAATGTAGAAAGAACAAAACCATCCCTACAGAACCAGATGTTCCAAAGGAGACTCATGATCCCCCAAAAAACACATCCACCTAAAACAATCTTGTCATTACTCCTCTTATTGCCCCTGGGAAGATAGAACCTTTCTATATTTCCCTATTGATAAATGGTCATAAGCTGAGCAATTGCATAATAGATTCTGGAGCTTTAGACAATGTTCTGCCCACCAAGGTGGTAGATTCTCTCAGCCTCACTCTGACTAAAACTTTTGGGAGATGTTTCTCCATGGAAAACAAATAAGTGCCTCTATTGGGTCAAATCAAAGATGCCCAACTTGAATTCATAACCTTCCCAAAAAAAAGGATTAAAATGACAGTTCTAGTGGCCAACATTCCAGCTTCCTATGGCATTCTGCTTGGATGAAATTTTTGTAAGGATGTTGGTGGAGAGTTGAGCATGGACCTGTTTGAGGTGAGGATACCTGTGAAGGGCATCATACAAAGGCTAATTCTTGAGAAGGAATCAAAGTACATTGTCACTCAAACATCAGACCTTGAAGCTTAAATCCTATTTGAATCCTTAGGAATGGGTAACTACTTTCTATCCACTAAAGATGTTTCTATTTAATCAGATGAAAGTTTATTGAGTGATAATTCAAAAAATTTAGATAGAAAAATAGAATAATTGGTAGAGCAAAGTGTAGGTGCAAAAGAATCCTCCCTCCCTAATGAAGACAAATTTGAAAGGAGATCGGATTCTAATGATGTCTGGATCTTAGAATTTGATGGCAATAATTCTTCTACCAGTTCTAGAGATATGATTGTTTTGATATCTCCTTAAGGAGATATTTTCCCTTATTCATATAAGTTTTAGTTTAGCAATACCAAAAACACCGTCAAGTATGAATCTATGTTACTTAGATTGAAAGCTACTCATTATAAAGGTGTTAAGCTTCTTCACACCCAAAGAGATGCTAAACTGGTGGTTTGTTAGGTAAGAAACCTATATCAAACCAAGAATGAAAGATTATGACATTATCACAATTTGGTATGGGATTGTATTAAAAGTTTTGATGCTTTCAATATTTCTATGGTGCTTAGATAATTCAATGATCGATCAGATTCTTTGGCCGTCTCTACGACCCTCATCGTTCCTTACCAAGATTTTAAAGGGAACAAGTACACTATCAAACTGGTCTTTTAACCAAGTGTACCTAATAATGCCAACCATTGGTAGGTATTTAATGGTGACAACCAAATCATTACTTTTTTGGAATAGATAGATAGCTTTGAGGAGCTTTATTTTGAAGGTAGTGAATCTCCACCACAAGAATCAAATCCTGAAACAAATTCAAAAACTGGTGAAGAGTTCCTACAACTCAAAGGGAATAAAATCCCAAAAGGTTTGGTTTCTCTAGAAAAGTTATTTGATAAGCATGATAGGTCTATCAAGCAGTGACCAATGGATTCAAGTTCCTCCAAGGAGTTTGATCAAATAAATTTGAGTATAGAAAATAATCCTAAAATGGTCAACATTGGGAATTATTGTACTCTTGATGAAAAGCTCAAATTCATTACTTTACTTTTCCATTACATTGATGTTTTGGCATATTCTTATGATGATTTGAAATCTCTCAAGCCTAAAAAAATTCATCACAAAATTCCTCTCAAGGTTGGGTCATTACCTCACAAGTAGAAACAAAGGTAGTACAACCCCAGGATATCAGGTACTATTCTTTCTAAGATCTAGAAAATGTTAAATGCAAGGATAATTTTTTCAATCCATCATTCCACCTGGATTGTGAACATAGTCTCTATGAAAAAAAGAATGGGGAAATTTGCTTTTGTGTTGATTTTAGAAACTTAAATCAATCATCTCTAAAAGACAACTACCCCTGCCCATCATGAATCAAGTACTGCAGATAGTGATTGAATCAAAGATGTTATCAATGTTAAATGGTTTTTTGGGGTATAATCATGTGGAATTTAGTGAAGCAGAGCAACATAAGATTGCTTTCACTAAACCTTGGGGCACCTTTTTATATCACAGAATGCCTTTTGGTTTGATCAATGCTAGTGCCACCTTCCAGAGAGTAATGGATCTTGCCTTCAAAAATAAAATGGGGAAGTTCATTATAGTATATCTTGATGACTTGAAAATATTTTCCAAACATCATCCCGATCATGTGCATCATTTAAAACAAGTGCTGGAATGATGTCAATAGAATGGTATTTCCCTTAATACTAAGAAATCAATTTTTGGGGTTACCAAAGGGAAACTTCTCAGTCACACTGTATCCTAAGAAGGCATAAAGATTGACTCAGAAAGAGTCAAATCCATCCAAGAGCTTACTCTTCTTGTTAGTAAAACTATAGTTCATTCTTTCTTTGGGTAAAGCTACTTTCCACTAGACTGAAGAAGGCAAGTTAGCATTTGAAGATATCAAGGAGGCTATCACCCATGCCCCAATTCTAGTTTGTTTGGATTATACCAAAGACTTCATGGTATATAGTTATGCTTATAAACACACACTTTCAGCCATTTTGGTTCAAAAAAACAAAGAAGGTGTGGAATCTCCTATCTCATTTATGAGTTATCCTCTCAATGTCCTTTCCCATATATTCTATTGGTCTTCACTCCAAACTTAGTTGACTTGGTTGATTCTGTACCACTTGGGTGATTTAGTTTTTTTCTTGAAATCCTATTTGGCTAATTATGTACCACTTAACTGATTCAATTCTTTATCCTAAAATCCTGCTTATGATCTAGTTCAGTATCTGGCTAACTTTTTCTAATATTTCACCTTTTCTCCTTAGTCTTAGATCCTCATTCCAAACATCACAAAATCCCATATTATAATATTTTTGAATAACCTTAGTCAATTTAGATGATACATGGGGCATTCTTTCCTTCCTACCTTAAGTACCCAAGAATATGCTCACTCTTGGTGAACTTTCTCTCATCCTTCATCTCTAAATTGAAATATGGTCCAAATTACTCAAAATGATGATGTAAATGGATCTAATCCTTTTCTCACCTCTCAAGACATTTCTCTCTCTAAATTACCTTATTACACTATAAAGGAAATTGACACAAGCTTAACCAATAACCCTATAGGAAATCCTTTAAACACCAATAATACTCCACCCAACAGCCCATCCCCTAATACCAATATAGGGAATGTTCCTCCTACCAACCATAAAAATCCACATTTAAACATTAATAATCTAAATCCACCAATTTAGCCCACCCAATTTCTTGCATAAATAGTTTAATAAATGAATATTATGAAAACATCCAATACTTCTCAAATGATGCAAATGCAAGATAAATTATTAAACATGGTTAATCAACCTCCTATTATCCTACCTCAAAATAACCAAACTTTAATCCCTCCTCCTCTTAGATATTCCATGGGAAATATCACTCCCCAACCCCTTATACATAACAAGATGCTTTAAAGTATTCAAAATGAACCTTTAACTCTCTTCACTATTTATATCGATATTAAACATATCTATCTAACTATTAAATATGATGGGACTAAAGACCCTACATCTTTTCTTAAGGAATTTGGTAATCTATACAAAGAGTGGATTCAAATAAATACCTTTTATACCACCAAAATTCTAGTTAAAATATTTACAGAAGATGTATTATAATGGTATAATCAACTCCCTCAACATTCCATATGGCAACTAGAGGATTTAGTCAATCCTCTAGTAAAATAATTACAACATAATGATCTTCTTGAAAATAATCTTAGTCATTTTATCAATGCTAAATAATCATAAAATGACTAATGATAACTTATTTAAACTCTTTATAACCACTTTAACACCTTACCTTTAATATAAGGTTAGAAAATTTTAGCCTAAACTCTAAATGATGCTTTGTATCAAGCTAAAAGATAAGATTTCTTTATGAAACTATTTTAACCCAACCATAAATCCATCAAAGATTCCTTCCAAAATTCAACCAATGGAATTATTAATATTCCTCCCCAAATAAAAATAGGGATATTCAAAGTAGATAATTCACTTGATTCCTATAAACCATTAACAGTTCAACAAATGAAGTAATTATTATCTCCCTTTAAACCTTTCACCTATACTAATAATTCACCTACATGGTATGATCCTAACAAGTTTTTTTGGTTTCATTGTGTGTCATTCTCATGAAAATTGTCATGGGATCCTCAAATTTGTTGTTTCTTTTATGTTAGGAGATACATTCAACTATGAAGCTATGATCAAAATACGTCACCATGATTATGTCAAAGGCTCTCATAAGAAACAAGTTACCAAACCTTCACCATCTAAACCTTAAAGATATTTCTCTATTTCTAACCCACAACATTCAAATGAAGATATATGTGTAATTTATTATGATTACGACCAATATTATACCAATTCTCAATATGTGAATGTAGCTAAAATCAATTATAGATGCAAACCTACCCACAAAGTTCCTGTCACTAAACCTAAAAAATCATCAACTAAAGAACTAATTATTAAAGATACCACAACCACCATTCCCATGGTTTCCAAAACCAATGAATAAACATCTCCCCAACTAGAAACCAAATATACTTCTCCTATTCTCCCAAAAACCATTATACCTCCTAAAAATCATGATAATCCATATTCTTCTAAATCACATTGAAATTTATTGGAAGAATGTAATTTTGTGCCTTGTAAAATTACCCTTATGGAATTAGTTCACACTTATCCCTATCATCATAAATATCTAATGAAATTTTCCTAAAACATAGAGGAACCCCTCCTTAAGATCTTCTATCTATAAAATTATATACTATTGAAACTATTTTTGAATCTCTAAAACCTTCCATAAATTTTCTTGAAGAAGGCATGATTAATAATGAGATCTTTTTTAGAGCTGATTATCCACCTCTATTTATTAAAATTAAAATTAATGAACAAGGATTTAACATAGAGGGGAGGTTAGTCTTGTGTTAGTCTCATAAAACAAATGAAATGAACACACTAAAATCCTAACACCTCTAACCTAAACACTAGGGAGAGATTATGTAATAAAACTAAATGAAATAACAACAAAAACATAAAATAAATAAGTATTTTACCTTCCTTGGAGCTCCAAATGGATTGTTGAATGGCTTGATCAGCTTGTGAATCAAGAAGTATTTATCAATAAATCTTGCTTGGCTCCTTCTCTCCTTGGCACCTTGGTTTTATGATTACTTGGCTTAAGAATTGGGCATGGTAGCCTTACATAGATTTTATCTCTCCAAATTAAAATTATAAATTTGGCTTATGAGGGCTTAGAAATGAGTAGGCATGGCCTTGTATTTATATCCTTAGAAATTAACTCTCACCCAAGGTGAGTCAAGGTTGAGTTTAGGCTTAGAATGGGTTTAAACTTATCCTAGTGAGATAAAACCAACTCTAGTTGAGTTAATAGTTGTCAAGTAATTATGACTTTAAATTATTGGGCATGGATATCAAATTAGATATTTTAGGATATTTTCAAAGAGCTTGACAACTCATAAAGGCAATGATAAAAGGCTTTCATATTTTGAATTTTGGAATTTCCATTTTTAGATATTCATTAATTTCAAATAGATAATTCAATTAGGCATTTAATCTTGTTTAACTTGTTAATTGATTCTGATTATCACTTTATCTCTTTTAAGATTTAGATATTTGTTTAAGTGCCCCACTTAATAATTCCATAGGCCAAATTGATAGTTGTGATGCCTCAAGGTCATTAGGGATGAATCTATGAGAGATTATTGTTGTATATGATATAATACCCCAATTATGAATGTATCAACATGATTATAAGCTTTGATGAATGATGCATAAGTAAATTTGGGATTTTTAGTGATTCATAGGCTTAATTTCTAATGGTTAGTAGGAATTGGTCTGAAGTCTGGTCGAAAGCTAGTTGTGGCCAATTTTAGGTGTCTATAGTTTGCCTCTATTTGGGAAAGTATTATTGACACTTAAATGCACCCCATGAGAAGAGGTTTTCTATGCCTCTAATCCAATTGTAAAAACTGGTACATCTCACTTGCTGTGGGTGAGCAAACTCGTGAGATGAACCTCTAGATAAGGGCTAACTCCCTTTGATGTATCATTCAAGCACATATCCATACTATTAACACTTTAGATGGTTGAAAAGAGTTAAGAATAGCATGAAAATAAGCCTAATATATGGAGTTGACATACCAAATTTTTTTCTATACTCATACCTTCTCTATCCACTTGGAATCAAGAAAAAGTTACATATACACTTCACTCAATCAACTCTCGCTCTCACATCAGCATTTCAACATGGGGTCTTGGAGATGAAATAAGATAGGAGGAACTAAAAAATAGGAATTATAAGATATTATATTTATTACCATACTCACTTACACCATCAACCTCACTTTACACTTCTTCTTGACTTGCAAGAAAGATATCATAACACACTAGGTACTAATATGAGTAACATGTAAAAGGTAAATAAACATCACACTTGCACAAGACCACACACTATCATGTACACTTAGTTAATTATTTAAATGAGGTAAAATTACTTGTATTTATTTATTTAAGGCACAAATTTGTCATGGATTCATCATATCCAATAGAGAGATTACAAATAATGGCCAAGAAGGCCCAATTTATAGAACTTGGAAGAAGAGAGAGAGAGAAGAGAAGTTGAAAAGGCACAAGGACATGTGTCACAAAGTGAATTTTAGTTAAACATACATAAGAGATAAATATGGGGTGATATATTCCATTTAATAGGTGTATACTTGTCCAAAACAAGTCATAAAGATAGTGAAAAGTGGCACAAAATTGCCATTTTGGCATGAGAAACTACCCACCTGAGTTGCCTTCCAAAACTACCCCTATCCATACATATGGTCAGGTCTGATGATTTTATAAGAAAGAGGGGTTAATAAAATTTTCCACATGTGTTGGATTGATCTCTAACCATCCCTATTCTTGTGGACATGCAAAATCATCACTGATAGTTTCAAAGGGGCTCTTTTCCATGCACATTCTCCACTTGGCATTCAAAACTTCCCAATTTTTCAAAATTATCCATATAAAAGATGTAATTAAACTTTTAAAAGGATCCCATACCATTAATTTCAATAAAAAACCTTTAAAAGGTCTCCCTAATTGATTTTCACCACTTTCCCAAGTGTTCACTAGTCTAGCTCATTGGACTGGCTGAAAGTGAGGGCCTAGTTGAAGAACTTAGAGATTTATTTATGATATGAGATGAATTTTGGGATTTATCTCAAGTGAAATATTCATCTCAAATTTTTTCTTATCTCTTAACTCCTTTTGTATCTTTCACACCACTCAAAATGGTTGAAACAAGCCCTATTTTCCTTTCATCCCTAAAATTTCATATAATCAAAACACATGTGTGGGATATTCAAAGAGTAATATATAATTTATAGGTGTTTTCATGGCCATTATCTATAATTTAGATGCTCAAATAGCTTCCCTTTCCCAATCAAGTCCCTATAAGCATTTTGAGTGACCTAGACTCTTAACCTTTGTTCATAAAGGTCTGACATTGAAACCTTAGAAAAATACCATTTGTGGATTCTTAATAACCCCATATAACTTATATAAATATCTTATGGTCCCATGTAAATTATTATGAAATATGTGAGCAATTCAAGTTGGTCATTCAAGCCATTCCTTGCCTCTTGTGAGGGTTTGAACACCTTTTAGATCTAAAATAACTTTTAGGGGATTTCCTCTACAAAAAAAAGTTGTATAACCTCTGTACATGTACTATTAACATCCTAAAACTATTTGGATAGCTCATTGATAACTAGAAATAAGAATGGTTACTCTTTAGGATTAGGCCTAGACCTTGTGCAAGGAGTCTACCTATAGCCTTATGTTTAAAAACCACTCTTTTTTAATTATTTATTTACTTGGATAGATTGAACACTAAAATATTATTTTACACACATGTAACAATACATTAGAGGACTTCCCAAAAGCTAGAACTAAGAATGACCCTCTATTTGGCATTAGACCCATTGCTTGTATAATTGGCTACACTTGCAAACCTAGTACCTCAAAAAATATTGTATGGTTTTAAACCATAAAATAAAGTTTTAATAATGTCAATATATGTTATTTAACTTACCAAACATTTTTGGAAACTTTCCTTCACTTTTGGTGTGTGGTTTTGACCATTTTCCCCAATGTTACAAGGTTTTTTAAGGGAAAAGTGACCCCTACCTGAGATGAAACAGGGTAAACTTACCTTGTTCATATAAAAAAAATATGTTATATGAAACCATATGTATTGAGGATGACCTCCAGCAATTTTAATCTCCTTAATCTGAGAGATGACCCTCCAGCTGATCCAAAACTCAAGATTGAGTTTTCTGAGAAATTGCCTATAGGGTTGGAGGGAGAAGGACTATAATTTTATGATATCCTACCTCCAAAAGATATAAAATAGTAATATAAATGTTTTTTTAAGTTAAAATTCAAATATATCACCTTTTAATCACCTTAAAATCTCAAAAGGGATCTAGAACATACTTCCCTTGGACCTTGAGACACCTCTACCCCCTTAAAACCCCACTGATTGAGACAAACCCTATTTGCCCCTGTTTGGTTGGATTTTGGAAAGATAGAGGCATTTTAAATTATGAATTTAGGTTTTACAGGGATATATTAGGTAATATAATTCTCATTTCACCTTCTTTGTCACTTGAAGGATTCAAGACCTAGTTTAACTTCAAATTCCAAGCTTACTGTCCATAACCTTGACTTGACTATGTTCTGTGATTAGGGCTGCCTATAGATTAAATTTTTCAAGAGTTAGACTTATTGAATGATATTTATGGTTTTAATTACTCAAATTTTATTCATCTCTCACTTTTTTAACTTGTATTCACTTTTAAGGATCCGTATGAGGTCTAAAAAACAAACATCTACCTTACTCCCAGCATACCATGTTGACTATGTTTCTTATGGATTTAGGGGCTTGTAGGTGTATTATTGGGTCAATATGTAATTTTTAATGATGGATTTGATGATAAGGAGGAATTTTTTTGTCTTAAAAACATAAATTTCATCACTCCCTTTATGATTAAGCTCATCTCTCAAACTTTTTACTTTTCTACCTATAGATAATTGTCACAGTCCTATGTGTGCATTTTGGTGAGATGTTCAAGATTCAAAAGGTATAAAACCTTTTGATTTATCCTAATAACATAATATTAAAATAATTTAACCTTTTTTTCATACCCAAATTAAACTAAAAAGGCCTCACTTTACCCTTGACTGAGACCAACCCCTAATACCAGGCTGTAGGTGCATAATCTAGGCCTGTAAGTTAGTCAAGAGTCATTTGAAGCATGCTTAGTAGTGTATGGAGCTTATTGAGATTTAATTTAACTATATATAATTCATAATATGACTTATTTACTTCCTAGAAACTTTCAACACTACTTTCTTTTGCCATCATTGAAACACTACCTCCACTACCTTTTGACCCTGTGTACAGACAAGGAGTAGGCCTAGAAGGTCCTTTGACATAGTTGTCATTTCTCTCTTGCAATGAGTGTTATAGTTTATTTTTATAACCTTTGGAGTTGATTCAAATTTATATAAATTTATATAATTTCCTCCTATGGTGAAATTATCAATCTTTCCTTGGAAATCTTGTAGACATTACTACCTCTTTTTAGTACTTTTTAGCCATTTTGGGAGGTTTCAAAACATATATGAATCTTGTCCTTTCAAGCTAAAAATTGTCATGATGGTTTACAATTTATGGGACTTAAAGGTGAGAATAATAATATTTATAAAAACTAAATAAAAATTCACCTTATGGAAATCATAAAGACCCTTGGGAGCTCTGTTTAGCCATTTTAGTGACTGTGGAACCAAATACAGTCAAGTTATTTTTTTGAAGGAAAACCTCTATTTGGCATAACATCCTAACCTCATGGTATGAAAAATATGAACCTTTTAGGAATTTTATAATCTCAATATTAAATACACTATGTATTTCACCCTTTACATGTCCATACATACCTTTTTGAATGCAAGCATACGCTGACTGTGAGCAAACTAGACAGTGAACAAAGAGAATAAGAAATTTGGATTTGGAATAGTATTATAATTTTATCCCTCACAAGGTAACCCAATTAAATTAATTTAAAAACATGATTCCAAACACATTGTAACCTCCATGGATCTCCTTTCCATGTTATGAAACTTAGACTACACACCTATAGTTGCAAACTTAGAAAACAAGCTCATTTTTGAATCTCCTTTAAGTGGAATTGAAAGAGAAGTGTTGGATGGTTTAAATTCCATGGATAAGACCTAATTCACACATAAAAACACCTCATAAAACTCACACATCTCCCTAGGACTTTTGAAAGTCAGAAATAGATGCATAACAATACCCCTCTTGGATGCAATTCTATAAAAATCTATTTAGATTGTTAGAAATGGTTCATAAAGTAGGAGGAACTAAAAAAAAAGTTATTATTATAAAAATTAAATACACTTAGATTAAAATCCACCTATATAAGCACCCCTCCCAACTCTACCTGTACCTTCTTACCAAGTGCTTGAAGTTGACTTTCATTTGTATGCCAAGAGGAAGATGAAGAAAAATGAGTTGTAGATGCATATTTTTGAATTATCCTTGAAGTTAAAATGTGTAAATGGGTTTGGGGAGGTGAATAGATACCCCATCCATGGTTTTAGCTGAGTATCTGATCATGGGGGCCATACAAGTGCCTAAAATCCCCTAAAAACAAGGAGAAACTCCCATTTTCTGATTATAACTGACCTTTGGCTGCCATTTGACTGATCCTAACCTAATTATGACCTCTCCCACATTGAAACTGATCTTGGTGTCAAATTTCTCCTTTTATAAGTTTGTACAAGTCTATTAATGAGCTAGAAAGTGGCCAAAAGACCCCTTTTGCACATGAAACATAAGAAATGAATAATTCATGACTTTTAAACACATTTTAACATAAAAAAGACCATGATAGTACAAATTTACATAAAATGGAATTTTGACCAAGTTTGACTAGGGTTTGACTAGGTTGACCATGGTTGAGTAGGCTAATTCAAGAGGAATGAACTTCAACCAAGACTAGGGCATGGCTAAGCAAGATATATAAGACAATATCAGACCCCATAAGATGCATTTAAACCTTATAAAAAAAATTAAAATGATAGGGGTTGACTTCATTTGACTAAAAATCAAATTTGGTCAATAGGTATTGTAAGCTATAAGCACAATAATGTCTTCTCAAAAAAATAAAAAAGTCTTGTATGCCTATTGCTTTAATTACAATGGATGAGCTCTATATTCCCCCTTGAGGGAGTGAGAAACAAATATGGTTGGTGATCGATCCCTCAAAAGAAGTAAAATGATGGGACTAAAAGGTAAAATGGGGTAAAAAAGATTGATTTGCCCATAAGTGGTTATAATCAGTGGCATGATGAGCTACCCTAATTGGGCAAATAAACATGATGAATTTTTCATAGGTGGTTATGATCATCAGGATAGGTAGGATAAAAAGATAATGATTTTCCCTAAGGTGGTTATAATCATTAAAATAGAAAATAATGATTTAACCACAGGTGGTTATAATCATTAGAAGAATAAAAACATGCCCCATTTTGGTAGATAGAGATAATTATTTGTCCAAAGATGGTTAAAAGCATTATCACAATGAAAATGTACCCTAGTTGGGCAGAAACAAGACAATGATTTACCCAAAGGTGGTTATAATAATTAACCTCCAAATAGATTAACACATAATGATTTACCCATAAGTAGTTGTAATCATTGGCTTGGCAGGTGGGATGATACACACTAATTTGCCTAAGGTGGTTAGAATCATTGGAATTGAAAATGGTATGAGATACAATGGTTTGCCTAGAGATGGTTATAATCATTGGTGCCATGATGGGAATATGATGGAAAATATGGAATATGGGGCTTACATACTGAATCCATATTTATGGAGTAAGAGTAAGCTGACACAAAGGAGAAATATGAATTTGGGCAACCTACTAGTATGGAGATGCACATCCTAACTAGTAAGGATGAAAATTCTTATGTGATTTAATTACTCTATATTTGGGTAAATGAGTTGTTTAGATCAAGAAATTTTTAGGTGCCAAGGAGAAGTATCATGGCCTCATTACATGTAATATTTCTTGAGCTAAATTTTGATGTAGCACATGATAGTATGCATCATTATAGAACACCATGATAACTTAGCCAAAATATGCATAAGGACTAACACGTGATCTAATAAACAATTGAAAACAATACACCAATGATAAAAACCATGATGATAATGTTGAAAGATGAATATGGATAGACTTAAGTAGAATATGCAAGGAATCTCCCAATGAATGCATGGATACTAAGTCAAGTCAAAACAAGGAAGCAAACAAATAGGCAAAAAATCAAACAAATAGAAAGACAAAACACCATGAAACAAAAAACACAATAAAACAAATAGAATGAAATGAACCAAAACTCAAAGAATGGTTAATCATAATGTTAGAACAAATAGAGGACAAACAAGATGAATAAAATTGCCCCTAGGATATAGGAAACAATAAAATAAATAAATAAAAATGGGAAAAATAAGAAGAGGAAGGTGATATCCGAGCTGACTTCAGATGCACTAGGCAAGTGGATGTTGCCTACATAGTTTACATGGATGCAAGGTCCAACATAAACTTCATGCCAAATGTAGTTCTCTCAGGATATGGGATAGAATAAAATTTATGATAAGAAAACATGATTGTGTTATAGAGTAATATTAGAATGGTCTCATAAAATGATGAGTGTGTAGGATGTTAGGCTAGTAAGGATAGGGAAAACTAAATGACAAGTGGTTTATTATGAAATAGCTAGGGATCCTAAAATCTTTAAGGCAAAAAAGTGGTCAACTTGGTGATTTTTAGGATTTTCTAGATCACTTATGAATGTTTTTGGAATTTTTTTGAGTATCTCAACTCAATTGAATAATGACAAGATACTACACGGTCCAACTTGTAAAATGGTGAGAGCATTCAAAATTTTAAATTGCTTGAAAAACAATGAGAGCATAAAGAAGGGGTGACTAAGGTGACCTTAATTTAAATCGAGAGCTGCCTACATAGTCACAAGATGGGACCTTAAGTCACTATAGTTCTACCTTACAGTGGAGGAACTTGACTAGTTTAGCAGTAAGTTCATAAAAAAGGAAAAGAAGGCAAATGGCATAATATGGAATAGGAATGGAAAGGTGGTACTTCAAGGCATGATAAAAGGTATTTCTCTTTTTTTTCCCATAGGTGGTTATAATGAGGAAATAATAACATAGGTCAATGATACTAATTTACCCAAAGGCATTTATAATTAATAGCACGATGGTGGCACATTGATTTGCCAAAAGCTAGTTATAATTAGTAGTGTTATAATTATAACTAATAGGGGGTAAATCATTTCCCTTAAATCAATCCTTCAATTTCACTTATCCTTCATGAAGCATTCATTCAAACACACACATCAACCATTGCATAAACAAACATCCACATAAGCATATAACATATGAACACAAGAGATATGTGAAAAAACCCTCAAGGGGGATAAAACCCACTAAAAATAACTTGGAATATAGTAAGAAATAAATTTAAATTTAGTGAGGCAAAAATCCCACAAGGAACACCAACCCCTTACTAGTCAAACACCAACTCAACTAGTCTTTTATCAAGCACCAACTTGCAAGGAGGCACCAACCCCCTAGGTAACTCAGCACCAACTCGGCTACCTAGAACCTATTATCACCTTTGGACACATTTTTCTCACTCAATTTATGATGATCCCCTTATTTTATTCTTCACACTCTTCTATCTCCTTCAAATAGCCTATTAGGCATCTTCTTGGCAAATTATTAGCCCTCTCCTTGGCAAATTTAGGTCATATCACCTTGTTCATCATCTATATAAATGAAATTATAAATTCATGACATATTAATCACACCTATTTTATGTTCTTCAATCCCTCTAATTGGTTTCCAAAATTCTATTCCATTCGGTCATTTCCTCAATATTCTAACTAGTTAAATTAGGCCTATTAGACCTTCTTTTTATACTTGACTCTTGCTCTCATCCACCTTGGTCAACTAAAAACATATACATACCTGTATCACCCTCATAATATATCAAAAAATATTTTTCACAATTGAAACACCCACTACATAGGTCAGTCACCACCCTTAAGGACCAAAACCACCATTAGGCCTAATAGAGACCTAATGCAATTAGGCCTTCTAAAGGCATATGTTTCACTTTGACCACCTTTGGAACATTTTTAAAATCCTCACATGGATTAAAAACTTCAAAAATTATTAAATTATACCCATAATAATCTCACCTTATGTCCCCATTATCATTTAACGTATTTCATTCCTTGAACCACACCATTAGGTCTACTCATAATTAGGCCTTCTTACTACCAAAAGTCTGCCTTAAAGATTTGAAGCATACACTCATTTTTTATAGATAACCCAATAAAAAAATAAAATTAATATAATTTAAATGAATTTATATTCATCATAATTTCCATTATACTACACCATATAGGTCAAAAGACCTCAAATTGAACACTTTCATATGCTCACTTAGAACTACAAACAGGGTTCAAAAACCCAGTCAAGAACCTTTGACTTTTCACACCTTCATAAGCATTTATAAAGAATAAAAATACATTAAATTTAAATTATTATACCTATATAAAAACTTCAGGTGTATTTTATTCATCAAGTCTATTCATAATGACTCAATAACATCATTATCACTAACACATATAAAACTACTTGAATGCTCCAAAACAAAGTCATGGAAACCAAGACTTAGAACACCTATGTGAACACTTTTATGAAATTAAAATGGTTTTATATAATAATTAAACATCCTTTTAACATATTTAAATAAATATATTAAAATTTTAAATATCAATATTGGTCTTACAAACCAATCTCATGTCTTCACCCTACACAAACCTCACTGTCTTAGATAGGTCACTTTGAGAGCAACTTTCTACTTGTATATGAGCATCTCCAAATATTATATTCAAAATTTAAATGTGATATAGGTATTTAAAAATAATCCCATGCATTTGGATCCATCTCTAATCCACTTCAACCCATCCCTAATCTCATTTTCACTTATGCCTAATTTTCTCACTGTCTTCCTCATTAGGCCTTTTTAGCGATAAGCCAACTTATATGACTGGTTTAACATATTTGAAATTTTTAACATGATAAAAAACTTATATTATCATAAAATAAAATTATCACACATCATCTTCCAATCATTTTCATACTCTAACCTGGTCAACCCTACTTATTACATCAAAAATTTGAGAAACAAGGGGTTTCTTATAGCTTCCACTCACTCTTCTAATAGACCAATTCCACTTAGAGGTATCTATGATAGTCCTCTACATGTTATAATCACAAAAATAGGTCACATAAACCATGTTGATCCATTTATAACAAGATATTTCATATTGGGTCACTATTAGGGTTTTAGAGAGGGTTTAGACTATCTTCGATTCTTAACAATCATTCATAAAGCTTATAATCTTAAACCATAAAAAATGTCTATAAATTTAATCTAATAACCTTAACCAACTACCATAAACTTATTTTATCCTCATTAAAAGGTTTCACGTGCCAATGAGCACAAGAAAATCATTCTCAGGTTTGCAACACCTTATTTTGTACACATAAAAAACCTCAACACCAATTTTCATGCTTTCTCCTTTATAATTTGACCTAAAAATTTATTAAAAAACTTGACACAACTTCTTAAACCTCTGAAAATTCTCTTATGATCTCTTTTACCTTGAGAAATTAACTTGACCCCTCATTAGGCCATACTAGGTCTCTTTGCATATTAGGCCTTGAACTATGAGTCATACTTATAATTTGAACACACATTAAAACCTATTTTAATAATCTCAATACCTCATAATAATGTCATAAAAACTTATACCATGATCACACACTACCAATATTCTTCTCACAAGCCTCATACTACTCACTTCATCATGATACCAAGCCTATGCATTCTCACTAGGTCTCTTCATGTAAAGACTAAGCTAAGAGCTGACCTATAAAACTCATATGAAAGCTTATATACCTTATACACATGTTTACATAGTGTAAAAAATATTCTCACATGATATACCAATGATTTTCATTCTTTCTAACACCTCAAGACTTTTCATTAGGTTAGGTAGAGTCTAGGACTAGTCTGGTTGTATGCTTAGACTAAAGATCATACCCTTAAAGGTTTACCTTGAAACTTTACTAAGTGTTTCAAAATTTCATATTCATGATTGGGAATCCTTAAAAATCCACTCATACCTTTGTGTATCCATCTTACCAGACCACCATCTTCACACACATGCTCATGATATGATAATGATCCTTAATACTGGTGCTCAAAAGTATGCTTACCTTGTATCTTGATATTGACCTTGACATGTCATCAACCTCAAAAATATTACTATGTTTCATATAATTTAAAGAGACAATAAGTTTACTTAAAATTCTCTCTTTTTAGCTGGTTTAGTTGTCACATACCATAATATTATGCCAAGACCTTATGCAAAACTCAAGGACTTGCTAGATCATGCTTAATCCATCATGATCACATACCATGCATCTTCACAAGAACATCTGTAGTATATCAATAAAACTTAAAAACTTTTGACATCAATAAAAAAAATTAGTGTCATAATACCAATAATATGAACATACCTCAATAAATAGTATATAAATGAATCAAAAAAAGGAATGAAGAATTCAAATGCCAAATCACTGTCATACTAGTGAAAAATATGGCCTTTGTCTATAATAATGAAGTAGCTACTAAAACTTGATATGAATCCTCTCATTTAAGTTTCCTAAAAAACCAATGGAATGGAAACAAGGTCAAAGGGGTTGGGTAGAGAGGGTGAAAATAGCTCGACCAAAAAGGAAAGGTAAGGTAGAACGATATAGGATAGAATGGTATGGTTTAAAGAAGAATGTCAATATTATGGTACAATGGAAATGGGCATCATACATAATACTTCAAGTCTCTCAAACAAATTAATTCTTGAGGTGTATAATGTTCATCAACTCATCAAGTTCATCCCAATCTCGTGTAGTGAGATTTTATACTCTGAAGCCATAATTTACAATAATGATGTATGTGCCTATCTAGTTGGGTTTGATCTTCCCCTTGTGGTTCTTCTTGATTGTGGTATTCTACTAGTTTTATTTGAGAACAAGATCACCAAGCTTGAATTCTCTATGTTTGATGCACCAGTTGTAATGGAAATGAAGTCTATTTTGGTATTATTAAAGGTTATTGACTATATCCATGCATTTTTCATCAAGTAACTCTATTTCTTGCAGGCGAGCTACTCTATAATCTTCATCATATATAACATGCTTCAATGAGATGTTTAGAGAAGGTAACTCAAACTTAATGGGAAGAATGGACTTAGTGCCATAAACTAGGGAATACAAAGTGGATCCTATTAGGGTATGGTAATTAGTGTAGTATGCCCAAAGGGCACATAAGATTTGGAGGTGCCAATTGTAGCCAACATCATCAATAATCTTTATAAGGATACTAAAAATGGCTTTGTTGGATTTTTTTTCTTGGTTGTTACCTTGTGGGTAATATGTAGTCTAAATTTTTTGAGTAGTGTTTTACTCATCACACAACAATTTGACATCCTTAGTTTTTAATGATCTACCATTATTAGATATAATATTAGATGAGATACCATAGTGACAAATGAGATGGTTGAAGATGAATTTATAAATTCACTTTTCGGTCATGTAAGTGAGGGGTATAGCTTCAATATACTTAGTGAAATATTTGGTAGCATTAAGGATGTGTTTATGATCAACATATGAGGTAGGGTTTATTTTATCAATGAGATTGACACCCTATGTAGAAAATTACCATGGTGTAAGCATTGGTTTTAGTGTCTTGGCTGGGGCATGAATCAAATTGTCATGCCATTGACATTTGTCACACTTTTTAACATATGCAACTACATTTGCATCCATATTTGGCCAATAATACTTTGTACATAGGGGATTTTTGGTTAGGATCGACCTACTAGTGTGGGTTCCACATACTCCTTCATGAACTTCCCATAATGCTAATGTTGATTCGACCAAAGTTAAAAAATGAAGTAGAGTTCCATCAGAGTTATGGTAGTAAAGGGTTGGTCCAAGTATGGTATATCATGTGGCTTGGTGGGTAAAGGCCTTTTTTTATTTTCAAGATAGGTCTAGTGGCATAATATGGTCATGAAGATAGATAAAGAGGTATGAATACCATATAGAGCTGGGACCAACAATATCACAGATCATTGTGACAGTTAAAGGTTCATGAGCTAGCACTAGAATATTTTTAATGAGAAATTTATATTATTTTTCCTTATCTATATGATGGATCAAAGAGCTAATGGTGTCCATGGTATCTATTAATATGTTACTAGCCCTTGGTATGTGTTCAAATTGTACATCGGTAATATGATGTTTGAGAGTGTTAATCATGGCCTTATATGGTACCAACTTATCATCTTAGGTTTGAAAGTGGTTTATAACATGATTGATGATTAATTGAGAATCACCATAAACCATGAGAAGTTAAATATTCCATTGTACTACCAAGAAAATCCTTGTGATGGGTGTTTTGTATTTGACCATGTTATTAGTATAAGGAAAGCTGATATAGAATGATTTAGGGATAAGATCCCCTTGTGGTGTAATAAATAATAGGCCTACCCCTTATCCATGTGTTGTGAATGATCCATAAAAATATATATTCTAGTGTTACTCCTCAAGAGGTGTTTAAATGATGGTCATAATGGACTCATCTGGGAATTGAAAAGTCAAAGGTTTTGTCTGTATAAGGGGAGGTTCATTAAGTTGATTTGCAAGAACTTGTCCCTTAGTGGCCTTTTGGTTGATGTATTCAATCTTTAACTCACTCAGAAGCATGATCCATTTATCCATATAAAATTTTAAAGTTATTTTGGATAGTATATACTTAAGTGTATCTACTTTGGAAATAACTATGGTCTTATTATTTAGCATGTAATGCCATAATTTTTGAGCTATAAAGACCATAGCTATATAGGGTTTTTCAATAATCATATAATTGTGTTCATACACAACCAATGTATGACTTAGATAATACACAATATTTTATTTTCCATTATCATCATGTTGAGCTAGAAGTTCCCCCAGATCCTTATATGTGGTAGATAGATACATTAGGAATGACTTTCCTAGCATAGGTGGCAATAAAATAGGTGGATTGACAAGATAGTCTTTGAGGTGTTGGAAGGATTTTTGGCATTCTTCATCCTAATTAAATATGACACCCCTCTTCATTAAGTGTTTAAAGGGATGGAATTTATCATCTAACTAAGAAATGAAGTATCTAATAGACTGGATCTTGCCTTGCAAACTATGGAGTTGCTTCAAATTGGAAGGTGGTGGCATGTTGGTAATGGCCTGTAGTTTAGCTAGATCAACTTCAATGCCTCAATGAGACATAATAAAGATTATAAATTTGCCTAAAGTAACACCAAAAACACACTTCTTAGGATTGAGTCTGACAGTGTATTCATAAAGCCTCTCAAATATCTTTCTTAGTGCAGTTGGACGATCGACCCTAGTCTTTGATTTACCCAATATGTCATCAACATAGTCTTCGATAATGTCATGCATCATATTATGAAATATGATGGTCATGGCTATTTGATAAGTGGCCCAAACATTATTAAGACCAAAATACATAACTTGATAACAAAATTTTCCCCATGGAGTGGTGAATGTTGTTTTATGTTGGTCTTCTAGTGCAATCCAAATCTAGTTTTATCCTAAAAATCCATCCATCAGTGAAAGCATTTCATACCCAGCTGTGGATTCAAATATCTTGTCAATGTTTGGTAGAGGAAAGTCATCCTTGGGGTAGACCTTTTTTATATCTTTGAAATCAATGTAGATTTTGATTCCCTCTAGATTCTTTATAATGGGCATAACATTCAAGATCCACTTTGAGTAGTCGATCAGTCAAATACATCTCACTTATAAGAGTTTTTCCAACTCTTTCTTTACTAATACAATAATTTGAGGATGTATCTTATGTAATTTATGCTTAATAGGTTTGGAATCAAGATGTACAACAAGGTGGTGTATAACTAAGGTAGGGTCTAAACTTGGCATATCTAAGTAGGCCCAAGTGAAGCTATCAACAAATTACCTCAAAAGGGTTGTAAAGATTTCATGTTCCTCCTCAGTGAGGGATGTGCCTAATTTGATCCATTTCAAGTCATTTGGAATCTTGATGTTAACTTATTTAGTTTCTTCTATAAGGATAGTTGAACCATCTTCTATAATTGTTGGCCATTATTTAAATTAGCATGTAATGGAAAAGTCCTATGTTTAGACTGTCTCTTCAAGTTCTCCTAGACAAGATGAATTGGAATCTCCCAATGGTAGGGATGGCTAAGTTACAAACACCATTAGAAATTCTTGGATGATTTTGTTAAAGGCATGATGTTCTTTAGAACTGAACTCAAACCCATAGCCCAGTTCATCATTGGTGGTGTCCTAATCTATGTTTGAGGAAATGTGAACACCCCCATCTAATGGTGCCTAAAATAGGTTTTCACCAGAAGATTGGCCTTTCTCTTTACTTTTACCCTAGTCCAAAGGCACCTCAAAGAGGTTTTCACTTTGGGACCTTAATGTTTTATTTATTTGTTTATGACTAAGGGTGTTCACCCATTCTCCAAAATAGGCTATATGATCTAGTTTGATTGAGAACCCTTGTTTATGGTCTCCTAATGGAACATTATCTCTTAGGCCTAAAAAATAACAAAAATTCTCATTATTCTCAAACTCATCTATAGGCAATGTGGATTCTTGTTGGTCCTAGGCTATAATTTGAGGGTGATAAAGAGGAAGTAGATTGTGTTGGTTAATTGAGGTAAGAGTAAAAATGGCATGGGTGTCAAATAAATTGGTATTAGCTAGATCTTTATAAATCCTATTATTAGACTTTGCTTCATTTCTGGCATCATCATCACTAGTTGTTAGTGTTGGAACATGAATAATATATGGGGGGGTCACCCCTAGGTAGTTTAAATTCAAAACCATAGGATACTTTTTACCATGTTATAGATATTAGCTCAAGAGTACCCTATTGATTTGGCCTAAGGCCTCCTCCTTAATAGGCATGATTCTCCATGATCTAATTAGGAATGGTGTATTTGGAATTTTTGTAATAATCGTCTAGTTTGTCATTGTATAACCAAGATTCATTATTGGCAAGTGGGTCTCATTCTTGGTGGGTGGTTGGTGTGAAAATGATAAGAGCTAGACTATGAAGTTTTCCCTTTCCTTTTTGTTTCCACTCCATGCAAGGCATGTGGCTTTAGGTTTTCCATGGGACTTGGGGTTATGTGGAAGCTTGGCAATGTGGAATATATTATGGGTCAAATATTCTCTTGGGCCATTAACTAGGATGGTAAAATGAATGGACATTTCAAGAGGTGTCATACGGGAAGATGAATTGAGGGTATCTAATTCTATGCAATTGGCCTTTGGTAAATAAATAAGTATTTGTTTCCCTTTGTCCTTTTTAGGAATCAAATATAAGCCAAAATAATAGTTATATCTTTCATACTCAACCTTTAAATATTTATAATGTTTGTAGGGATGCAAATCTCCATTGATAATGACCTCCATGCCTGAATGAGAGAACTTGAGACACTGATTCAATGTAGAAGGGATTGCATGAATATCATGTATCCAAGGTCTACCCAAGAGCAAATTGTATGCCAAGTCTAGATCTAACACATGGCAAAACGTATTGTGGGTTAAAGGCCAAATGATAATTGGCAAGTTGATGGTGCATTGTGATTCCTACTCTTCATTATCATAGGCCTTGATAGTGATCATTTATAGCTATAGATTGATTGTTGTGTATCTGAGATGCTATTTAAGCTTCAAAGACATAATATTTAGGCCTGACCCATTGTCTATGAAGACATGTTTCACTTTATGTCACATTATGACAACTTCAATATATAAAAGAATATTACAAAGAGGACAAAGGGATGACATATCACTTTGGTCAAAGATTAACTATTGTTTTGGGGATAAATGTCCAACCAAAACCTAGAATTTGTATGGGCTTATGTCATTTGGGACTTGGGATTGGCCTAATAACTCTATTAAGATATTCGTGTGGATAATAGTTGTATGCAAACAATCCAAAATGGAGATTTATGTAGGCATATTCTAGAGTTATTTTTTAATATCAAATGTATTTTCCTTTACAATGGTGCAAGGCTTGTTTCTAGATAGAATGGTGGGTTGGATAGGTTCGGTGGTAGATGGTTGTCAGTTGAAAATGATAATCTTTGACTATTAATTATGATTACATAATTAGGATTAGATACAAGGCATTATTGATAAGAAATTATGGTGGTAAAGGGTTAGATAGGATAAGTCTCAATTGTCAGTGCACTTGTATGTAGTCATAGGGAAATGATGAGTTATCGGTATAAGGTCCAAAATTAGTAATCCCTACTTACTGGTGCACCTGTATATGGTCCTAGGTTAAATAATGATTATTGAAATAGGTTGGTTGATTGGAATTCCTTAAAAATAGTCATGTTATATTGACACTTTGTCTTGGATTGATGGTGATGGTGGAAACGTGACCTCCCTCAATATGACATACAATTTTGTTGTTATCAGGTGTAACTGTGTGGTATGCCTATTGGGTATTGGCATCATTCTATCATTTATTCCATCCGTTAAATTAACATTAATTTTTGTTACTACTGGTATTGTTATTATCATGGATATTGATACTATTATTGTTGCTATTAGTTGTTATTTTTATGCTATAGAAAAGGGTTTTGGTAAATACCCAAGTTTTGATTAGATGTAGATGCTCTATCATCCAATGTTATCTCCCCATTTTCCAACATATTTTCAATAAAGTGTTTGCTTTACACACAATGGTGTAGATTATGTCCATGAACTTGATGGTATTCATATAAATCATTCTATATATATCAGTCTAGATAAAGAAAGCCCTCAGGATAATGTTTTGGTATTGGCCAACTAATTAGATTAGTTACATCTAGCTTGCAAAACATGGCTTTAATAGGCTCTCCAAGGTCTCTTAAGACTCAATGAGCAAGTACATTTCTCCTTGGAGGAAGGGTTTGTATAGGTAATGGTTACTACATATGTTGAGCTAATCTAGGTTGTTGTGAAGGCTACACTTACATAATGGGTTGTTGGTGAGGAGTAATTTGCATTCATGGCATTGGCTGAGTAGATAATGTTTGCACCATTTAGATATGTCATGACTTGGTTAATTAATTTCCAATAAAATAAATTTTATGGTTGAATTACTTGGATTTTTTATAATTACTATCTTTGGATAGTGTTAATGTTTGCTTTTGGACTTGGTTTTGGTTATGATATTGGCCATTTTCTTGGTTTTGGGTCTGACTTTTGTTTGACAAGGTAGACTTGATAATCCCTTTATTGATAAGGGACTTTTTGATTAGCAAATCTTTGTCAATAATTTACTTAAAGGTGTGTGTACACTGTAGCTTTAGATGATATGATATCTCATTATGCAAATTTTTGGTAAACACAATGACTAATTATTTGTCTGATAAGATATGGGTGAATTGGCTAGTAAGTTCTCTCCATCATTTGCTTTCAAAAATTTCACCATATTTTTACTTGGATTGAGTAAATATACAAATGAAATCTCATGTTTGACATTGTAGGAGAAATGTTGCAAAAACTTGTTTGAAAGATCATCAAAATTAGGTACTAAGTTTTTTGACAATTTTAGGAACCATTCTAAAGCCTATTTTGATAGACTTCAGGGAAACAATAGTAGGATATGTCACCATAATCCATTGGATGGAAAACAATAAATAATTTATTTAAATGGGCCTTAGGGTCTCTTTTACCCTTTTATTTGTCAAACTTCAGTGGTTCATACCCTGGAGGAAATGGTATTTGTAGATACTCCATGTTGAATGGGTAGGAACACACGTCATCTAAATCAAACTTTTGGGTTTATTTCCTAGCGTGGATGGCAGTAATTACATCCTTTATTTGATGTAGTTCTTATGCCAAGAAACTAGATGGAATATTGGTTTGGGGTGGAGGCTAGGCAGTGAAAGGTGGAATACCTTGATCGAGGTATAATGGAGGCATAGTTTGTTTGGAATTTTGGTTTGGCTATGGAATCGACCAAGAATATGCATCCATAGATTGGGATGATCTTATTTGAATTGTATACATTATGATATGATATTTACATTTTGATTTAGTATATAGGCTTGGTTTTGATGGAATTGTGGTTGATATGGAAGGATGTGGATGTGGGTGAAGTAATGTGTTTGCTTAGGTTGATTAAGGACTTGTTACCAACTAGTCAAACCTAGATGGATAAGGGGAACTTGTGAACCAATGCCATATTGTTGAATTTTTGGCATATTTGGAATGAAAGGTAATTTTTGCCTAATTAGTACTTGTGGGATTGCGGTATCTCTTTATTATGTTAACACTTATTATGAATTAGATGCTTATTAGATATTCAACATTTGTTACTGACCAATAATTATACATTGTTTATTAGACAATGTATGTGATTGTACATGTATGTTGGTTTGATATTGGAGAGGTATACTTGTCACTAATTGATGAGGTGAAACATTTACTACCCCTTGTTGAGGTGGTAGAATATTTTTCCTTTGTTGCATTGGTATACTAGACTGTGCCTATTATTGTGGAATGTTAGTCATCACCTATTGTGGTGGAGTAACATTCATCATGTTTTATTGAGGTGGTAGAATATTTTTCCTTTGTTGCATTGGTATACTAGATTGTGCCTATTATTATGGAATGTTAGTCATCACCTATTCTGGTGGAGTAACATTCATCATGTTTTGTTGAGGCAAGGTAGTATTTTGTATTTGATTACTTAATATCTATAGTTACATGCTTGAAGAAGCATCTGGTTAACGATTAGAGGTAGCTTATTGTGGTTGGAATGTAGGAGTTCCTTCCCCCTGCTATTAAAAACCACTTGTGGAATTTATGAATGGTACTTATTATGGACTAATTATTTGTTCAATTAAACCACTTTGTCCTATATTGGAAGGCACTTACATGGTATCCATTATGTTTGGTACATTTGTCTATGTACAAGCAGTAGACACTTATTCAATAGTAGGGGCATTGAACATGTCTCTAACTGAAGTGATTTTTGTAAATGGGTCTATACCCAAATTATCTTGGCCTATGTATTTGATTAATACTTTTTTTGAAGGAGCTAACTTAATGAGAGGATTATTTGACATGGCCATGCTATTAAAATTATGTGCTAAGTTCAAATAGGTTTGATATGTTGTCTGCATTTATATAAAATGGTCATCCATGAGGCCCTTTCTTATGACAAGAATATTGGGGTTTTGATATGTCATTGACATGCGTGATTGAGGATTTATAAAAGAGGCCTATTCCTTGGTTTAATTATAAGGCATGGTTAATGACACTCTTACTAGACTGGGCAAATATTCATGGGGAAAGTCCACTGAAAACTTGGCCCCTACCTCTGCAGCTTTGATTAAAACTTCATCCTTATTTGAAATAAAGTGATGATCAATTAAATATGAATCATATATTGATGGCATCATAACATAATATGGCTATTATTTAACTTGTTCTACTATTGAGGGTATGCTAGCAAGGTTTTGCACTATTTGTTCTTGGTCTTGCTCTGAGTATGGAGGCATGTTAACCCAATAGTGGGCTAGAGGATATTGGATTTGTTACCCAAATTGAGTGTTTTAAGGAGGATATGGATCTATCTCACAAGGTACATCATCACCATAAGAGTCTTGAAAAAATTCATCTTATATGACCATATTATCATATCCCAGATTATACATGGCTTTGCTATAAGTATAGTGAGACATATTCAAATCAATGATGAATGTTCCATGAAAAGGCCTAGAGTTATATAACTTATCAAAAACAATGTCCAAAGGATAAATGGTTCAAACTCGGTCTAAATTTGCCTAAGGATGAATCTATATCTATAAAAGGTCTATGGTAAAACTTGGTGTAAAATAGTCTAACATCAAATGTCTAATGTTAAGTGTCTTACACAAAAAGGTCAAGTGGGTGAATAAAAAATGGAATTCCAAACCTAGGAACAAAGTGTTTCAAACAAGTCTAATATAAATAAAACAAAAGTTTCTAGGCCTTTTAGAGAAGGCACAAAAGCAAGGCTTAAAATAGGTATTTTTAGGTCTTTTGGGAAAGGCACAAAAGCTAGACTTTAAACAAAACAAGACAAGAGATTTAATCCAAAAAAATTTAAACACTTTGACATAAATTAAGAATTTGGATTTGAACATGAACTTGTTAAATTTGTATAAGCCATGAAATAATAGGCATGTAGAAGAGAGACTACTTCTCCAAATTTAGGCACAAAACTAGTTTTCAATTTGAATAAGAAATTAGGCTAAGTTACACAATCCAAAAGAGAAAGATCTATGTCTAAGCCAAAATTACACAAGGCATAGGAATAAATCAATCAATGTTTGGATTTGAAATTTTCAAGACTAATTTTAAACTCAACTTAAAATAAAATACTAGGCTTCTTAAAACAAACAAAAAACTAGACAAAGATGAATGACATAATGATACTAGGTACTAATCCAAAAGGCACATGTGGCTTTGGTCTCGAATTTGGAATTTTGGAACACAAGGGAAAAAAGTCTATGAAACAATTTGAGTAGGATAATAACATTATCGTGCTCCAAAGATATGATAAATGTTTTGTTTCAAGGCTCTAAAAAAGGTTCAAGACTTTAGAATGAATTGGGCAATGTAACAACACCCTTTTCAAGCAAGTGACCCACAAACAAAAGTTTAGCAAAAGACTAAGAAAAAAGTATGGTATTAAAAGGATGGATCAATGCATCCTCAAACAAAGGAGTGATGTATAAATAAGACTCATTTTTCATGTGGTTTGATAAACAAATAGTTTAAACACAAGACCAAGTAAGAAAGGATAAAATGACACAAACACCTAAGTGTAACATCCTAAATCTTAAAATTGACAAGGTTGCATGATACTATCAAATTACATCAATATACTCTCCCTCGAGAGGATTTTAATTATTAATCTAAAAAATTAAAATCACATAAAAAATAGGGTTTTTAGGCCCCCTCTTTTCTCAAGATTTTGTACTATGACATGAAAATTTAGGCTACTCACCCTACATCAACATTATGTCTGTGGTAAGTGGGGTTGTTCTAAACTATCAATTTTTACTTATTTTTAGATGGTCCCAAGTGTGGCTAACATTAGAGATGTAATCATGTCATTTGTATCCATGTCAACCATATTATTATGAAAATGTCTTATCCTTTTCACAACCACTACATTTGTCTCTTGCTCAGTGTAGTGCAATGTTCAAGTTGCCCCTACATTCCAAAGTTGAGTACCACTAACGAACCTTATTTTAACCACTCAAAATAAGCATCCTAGTGGGTAACCCTCAATTTATATACCCTACCATGGAGTGGGGTTGAAATGATGTTAGGATATGAATTCTTTGGTCAATGCTTCCCTAAATAACTCATGAGGAGGTGATGAACTCCTTCTCACAAGCCAAAATGTATGAAAATAAAGACAAGTGAAAAGACTTTATGATCATTTTGGAGTTGCCCAAATCATATAGATTTAGGGAGGGCCTTAGTGACTTTATTTTAATGCTTTTAGACCAAATCAACAAAGGAAAAGAATGAGCATTTGTTATCACTCAAGTTTCTTAAAGGGGATGGGGGGAGAGCATACACAAGTCACTCGTCTTGATAAAAACAAACAACTTTCAATAAATAAGCAATAAAAATAAGACTCTTATGAGTAGGTAACTAATGTGAGAGTTTATTTTAATCACCAAAATGAAGTATGTAGTGAATTTTGAGCTCCTTGGCACTTGTTTGTTTGAAAAACATGCAAAAACTTCAAAAAAAACTAAGGCATGAAAATAACTAAGTTCATTTTAAGAACTTAAAGATAATGTGTGCAAGATTTAATTATGTTCAAACTTGGCTTTTTTTGCCTTAAGACCTAAAAATTTTTATAGGGTTTGCCTACTTAGAACCTCAAACTCAAGTGAGAAAACAACATTTAGAAACCCCTCCTCAAGATCCTCTATCAACATAAGTACATATTATTAAAACTATTTCACATCTCCAAAACCTTCCATAAATTTTTTTGAAGAAGACATGATTAATGATGGGATATTTTTTAGAGATGATGATCCATATCTCTTCATTAAAATTATAATTTTTGAAAAATTATTTAAAATAAAATATAGGTTAGTCTTGTGTTACTCTCACATAACAAATTAAATGAACACACTAAAATCCTAACACTTCTAGCCTAGACACTAGGGAGAGCTTATGTAACAAAAATAAAAGAAAGCACAACAAAAACATAAAATAAACAAGTCTTTTACCTTCCTTAGAGATCTAAATGGCTTTCTTGGATCAAGCATCAAAAAATCTTTGTTAATGAAGATTGCTTGGCTCCTTCTCTCCTTGGCACCTTGGCTTTGTGATTGTTTGGCCTAAGAATTGGGAATGATAACCTTACTTGCAAATCTTATCTCTCTCAAAATTAAAATTATAATTTTGGATTATGAGAGATTAGAAATGAATAGGCATGGCCTTGTATTTATAGCCTTAGAAATTAACTCTCACCCAAGGTGAGTCAAGGTTGAGTTTAGGCTTGGAATGGGTTTAAACTAAACCTAGTTGAGTTAAAATTAACTCTAGTTGAGTTAATAGTTTTCAAGTAATTATAATTTTCAATTATTAGACATGGCTCTCAAGTTAGATATTTTAGGTTTTTTTCAAAGAGTTTGACAACTCATAAGGCAATGATGAAAGGCTTTGATATTTTGATTTTTGGAATTTTGATTTTTAGATGTTCATTAATTTAAAATGAATAATTTAACTAGGCATTTTCTCTTGTTTAACTTGTTAATTGATTTTTATTAACACTTTACCTCTTTCAAGATCTAGATATTTGTTCAAGTTCCCCTTAATAAATCTATAGGCCAAATTGATAGTTGTAATGCCTCAAGGTGACTAGGGATGAATCTGTGAGAGGTTATTGTTGCATACAATAGAATACCCCAATTAAGGATGTCTCAACATGATTATGAGCTTTGATGAATCATGCAAAACCAAATTTGGGATGTTTAGTGATTCTTAGGCTTAATTTGTAATGGTTGGTAGGAATCATTCTGAAGTCTAGTCGAAAGCCAATTGTGGCTAGTTTTAGGTGTCTACACAATCAATAACATGCTTATCCAAAAAGCATTATTAGATGAAGAATCATGAATTAATGTTACCTCCCTTTGGCTAATTTAACAAATTGGATATACCAAATATGAACTTAAACAAACCCATCTCACATGTCAAGGATTTGATGAGACAAATCAAAAACCATTTGGTTGTATTTGCATCCCCCTCACTATTGGACCCAAAACCATATGTAACAAACTCATGGTCCTTGATTTACCACTATCTTACAACATACACCTAGGTTTCCCAGGGGCACATTATATGAGGGCTATTACCTCCTTAGGTAGTCAATGCATTAAATTCATCCATAATGGCAAACACTATAAATATGAGGCTAATCCTAATCCATAGAGTATACAAGTACGCAACCGTGAATCCCAATATCAGATTCCAACCATTCTATGCATTAATACTACTTTTTTACCTAAATTTGTTCACATGCATCCTGATTTACAAGTCAATATTATTGATTCTAATGGTGATGAATGTAATGATTTAAAAAATACTTGTAATACTGCCAAATTACCTCTTTATATCTTAGAAAGGCTTCCCCATTATTTAATACCATGTGTTCCTACCATATATTTAAGTGATGACATTATTGAAATTCCTCCTCCATGAAATGCACATGCAACTTCTTAGAAAGAATATGACTTCACATGTGATGACTCTGGGGTTGCCAAACTATTCCAAGATACTTTAACAATGTGTCTTAGTCAATTTAGAAATTTAGTCATATCCAATTCTGATTCTCCCATAGAAAATGATGTATACACTATTTATCATACTTATGATGATAATTATATCATTGCCCAAGCCCGATCATGAGATTTAAATGTACAACATTATCAAAACACATTAACCAAAATGCATGCCTTCAACAATGATGTCCATGTCATTCATATATCAACTAACATTGAATAAGAACTTGAAGGTTATGTACCTCCCATTAATCCTCCCATATTAGACACCTCATGGGTACTTGAACAAATCTCAACTCTAAAAAAATAGGAAATTTCTGACCCTTCTACACTTTATACACAACCAAACAATCTACTAAATTTTTTTTGTTATCATGATTCTATAGATACACTAAGGTTACCTACCTCAATTCAATTGAAAATCCATCTTCAACACAACCTAACACATGTATCATCAATTCAATTGACTCCATTCAACCTAAAATAAAACCTCCTCCTAAAATTACCTTAGATGATAAAACTACCAATGTATGACAAATACATTATGAATATGATCATAGTGGTAACTAG
This sequence comes from Torreya grandis, assembly GCA_037957365.1. Lineage (NCBI taxonomy): Eukaryota > Viridiplantae > Streptophyta > Pinopsida > Cupressales > Taxaceae > Torreya > Torreya grandis. The sequence goes on along the minus strand of JARHVA010003561.1, from coordinate 756,408 downwards.
ATTATTGATCTTGAAGTAGATGTCAAATATTATGGACCATTACCCATGCTTCCTAGTGATGAAGCTATCCTTGAGCTACTCCATGCTTGATAATATCAGCTTCCATGCCAACACCATAAACTAGGCAACTTCAACCAAAAACAATATTGTTTTAATAACTTCATTGCTAGTGTGGATCCTAAAACCAATCCTATTTCTTCCCTCTATCATGATACATATCATTTCCAAGATGGAAATGTTATAGTCATTGATGAAACCACAAAAATTGAATATGGTACACCTTTATGTCCTCGACCTACTGTCTCTAAATAACTCACTCCCAAAAAATATGATAAGTTTATTTTGTTCTTTGATAAGTATTGTCAAGCATTAACTTGGTCATACAAAGACATTCTAGGAATTGATCCTAATATCATTGTTTGAAACATTATCATTTATCCAAATGCTAAACCCATTAGGTAAAAATAATGAAAGTTTCCTTCTGAAGTTTCTATATTATGTCATAAAGAAATTATCAAGATTTTAGATGTTTAACTCATAAAAAACCTATCGATTACTTGAAATGGGTTTTAAACATTATTCATGTTCATAAAAAATTAATCTTGGTTATTTGAATCTGTATTGATTTTTGTAATCTCAACTTAGCTTGTCCAAAAGACAACTCCCCTTTACCTTCAATGGATGATATTTTTGACTCTACCACTTGTTATGAGATGTTATCACTCATGGATGGTTTTTTAGGCTATATCCAAATTCACATAGCTCTTGAAGACCAAAATAAAATAAATTTTAACATAGAATGGGGCACATATTGTTATGTTAAAATGCCTTGTAGCATAAAAAATGGTAGAGTTACCTATCAATGTGTAATGACTCATATCTTCCATGCTATTATCCGTAAATTTTTTGAAACTTATATGGATGACCTCATTTTCAAATCTAAGAGTCTTAAAACTCATCTCCAAGACTTAGTTATCATCTTTGATCAATTAATTAAATATAAAAGTACACTTAATCCCTTCAAATGTGTCTTTGGTGTTACATCTGGTAAACTTTTGGGTTTTATTATTTATCTTCGAGGCATTGATGTTGATCCTACCAAATTCAAAGTTATCATCAACATGCCTATTCATCAGTCTATCCCTGACATATGAACGTATTTGGGAAAACTTGGGGTAATCCATTGGTTTATTTTATAAATGGCTTACCATATCTACTCCATCAATTCTCTTCTCAAAAATGGTAATTCCTTTAAATAGACAGACTCATGCCTAAAAAATTTTGATGGAATGAAATAATATTTGATTCACCCTATCACTCTTCATCCTCCTTAAAATTATTATCCCTTAATATTATATACATCTTCTAACCCCATATCAATTGGAGTAATGTTTGATCAATAAGATATCATGGATAAAGAGTATGTTATCTATTATATCAGTTGGGGTTTAATCAATTATGAAACACATTATATCAAAGTTGAATGTGATTACCTTGTTATATATTTCAAAGTTGAAAATTTTGTCATTATATACTCTATCAAACTACTTATGTCAATATCCATTCTGATCTACTTCATTATTTCTTCTCCAAATCTTTCTTACTTGGAGATAGAATTGGCTAGTGGATGGTCTTATTAAAGAAATTCAACCTTTGAATTGTAACAAAAAAATCCTTCAAAAAAAAATTCATTGCATACCAACCTACGATGACTTCTTTACCATACATAAATCACCTTTAAGATCAACTCCCTAATAAATAAATTCTTTATATTGAAGGTCTTAACCAAGCTATCTCTCCCAATGATTATTTTCACAATTTCACTATTGATATAGAAACAAGAAAAACTATAAGATATTGATGTCACTCTTGCTCCCACCAAAACTAAGGTAGTTATTGAAGAACTACCTAAAGTGGCCATTGACTTAAACCAATAAACTTGCACACTTCACTTTGATTGTGCTAAGTGCCTCCAAGAAACTGGGGTAGGATGTATTCTAACTGATCCTAATGGTAAAATCATACCTTTATAATTTTGATTAACCTTTGATGTCACCAATAACATGGTTGAATATGAATCTTTCATATTGGGCATACAAGACACAATCAACTTAGATATCTCATATTTTTATGCCTTGGGTGACTCTTAACTTATTTGTCATCAAGTTAATGGTGATTATAAATGTAAAATCAAAACTACTCTTGCTAAATAATTTGCTTATTTTACCATTGAACAAATTTAAAGAGATAAAAATGCTATAGCTGATTCTCTTACTTCATCAACATCTTTATTTCACCCTCATCAAATTATTCATGATCCCAATTTCTTATCCAAATCATAAAATCACCTTGTTCTTTACAAAATAAAAATGATTCCCTAATTTTTCACATTGAGGTTATCACCATTTGACAAATCCCATGGTATAAACACATAATTTAATTTGTTGAACATCAAACATACCCTCCCAACATGGATTCTTGTGAAATGACTTGAATCTAAAAATAAGCTTTTAAATATGTGCTTCATCATGATACCCTTTACTATCATAATGTAAAATAAAATCTATCATGCTATGTCATGAAAGAAGAGGTTCCTACTCTCTTATATCAAACACATGGAGGAATCTATGGTGGCCACTATATCAGACATGATATAGCCTGCAAATGCCTTCATATGGGTTACTTTAGGCATAATTTATAAAAGGATGACATTAACTTTACCAAAAAGTGTAATCCTTGCCAACTCCATGACAATATAATCTACTTACCACTAGTTGAGCTCCAAATAGTAGAGTCCCCTTGGGCATTTTCTACGTGGGAATTAGATCTCATTGGAAAATTACCATGATCACAAGATGGCCATGTATACATTATCACTTCTACTAAATATTTTACTTAATGGGTAGATGTTATGCCTTTTGTAAATGTCACCGGTATCACCATTTCTAAATTTATTCTTAACAAAATTATTTGGCATTTTGGATTTCCTCATACTATCATTTTTGACAATGGTGGCAACTTAAAAAATAAAGATACAAAATAATTATGTTCCAAATTCAAATTTTCACATAAATTTTAAACACCTTACTATACATAATGCAATGGTCAAGCTGAAGCCACTAAAAAAATATTGAACAAAATATTACAAAAAACTATTAAATAAACTTGTATAGACTGGCATCTATATCTCTATCTTACACTTTGGGCTTATTTCACTAGCATATGCACTGCTACTATGAAAATGCCCTTCTCTCTAGTCTATTGATCTAAATCAATCCTACCATTAGAAATTTGAGCTCCCCTCTTTATGTATATTTGTTCATGGTATAATTCTTGATGAAAAATTATGTGAATCTCATCTTCATACTTTAGACCTACTTGATGAGTATTGTATGGATGCTCTACAACATAACCATTAATACAAGGTTTGCATTGATAAACAACATAATAAAAAGGTCAAATTCTAAAATTTTAATGTTGGTGATCTCATATTTAAATTAAATTATACACATGATAAATAAATAAAATATGCCCAAAAATGGAGGGGTACTTACTTAGTAAAAGACATTCTTGGTCCTAGTAATTATCGTCTCCAAACTAATGAAGGCCATATTTTCAAATAACCTACCAATGCACAATTTTAAAAGAAATATTTTGCTTAAATATCTCCTTCCATTGCATATATTCCATATTTTTTATATACTAACACTTCTTGTAAACCTTCTCTAAATGCTCTCTCATGTTCAATAGTTCACTCTATCTACCAACCTTAGTCCCCACATTTGGTCTCTTTGGTTTTTATTTATGGTTTTCATACAAATCATGAGTTGCATTGTAACACCATGGATAGGACCTGGTCTTCCTCATGAATATATTTTCCTTTTCATATTTAATTTCCTCTTTCTATATATTATTGTACAATATTTTTTGTTATCTTATTTATTTTGTGAGTTACAATATAAGACCATGGATAGGACCAAACATTCCTCACAAAAACCACTTTTATATTTTTCACCTAATAAGGTTTATATTTTGAGTTATAGTGTAAGACCATTGATAAGACCATGATTTTCTCATAAAAATGTTTCTTTCCAACTATGGTTCCAAATTGAGTGTTATTTTAGAATTTAAAGAAATGGTTAAAAGTTTGTGATTTCATATTATCAACCTTATATTTTATTTCTTTTATGGTAAAAACCTACATAACAAACTATATTAGCATGTTTCCCTACACTTACGTACATTATTATGAAATGGAATCCTACTTACCTATCATTATATCCCTTTCACCTTATCACATTTTTTATGATTTGGAGTAATTAAAATAGTTTCATGTTCACTTTCCTTTATCTCCCTTGATTTCATTCCACTTTTTGCAAAACAAGGTCAAGTTAAGACAAAACTACTATTTAACATGAATAGACAAGAATCTTAGAAACCATGCTCTCTAAGTCTTTCTTCTTAGCTACATAGTCTAAATTATTCAAATGATAGTCATATTTAGCACCCATTTTTGGTCCTCTGAATCCCTATCGAGGAGGAATAGAAAAATCCATCAAAAATATAAATATAAATCATTTAAATAAAATCAAAAAATAAAAAAGTCAAAATCACACCAAAAGATGTGATTAGCAAGCACATCTTGTATATTAGTCAAAGTTTAAACTCCACAATTATCCTCATGATAGAGTTAAGGTCCATTGGAGTGAAGTAGGATAGTAGAATAAGATAGAATATTTCAAAAACAATCTATAGTGAGACCTAATTTATCACATAAGTAACCATTATTCATAGTATATCGATGACTCTGCAATGGGTTGTAAAGAATGGGGAACATGTTATGGGAAGGTAAGTCCATTTTAATTTTCATGAAAATAGCCTTCATGGGATGATACTCATACTTCATTAGTTAACCCAAGATTTATATGGTTAGGAGGAGTTCTTTAGAGTCCTTAATGTCGAAAGTCCTCTTATTGTGACAAACCTAATATCAATGTCTTGACTTTGATAAAGAGTTTCTCTATCTTGATGTTTCCCACATCTCCCCCACCACCCATTTCATTCTTCCCCTATTAATAGAAAAGCTTGGTTCTAATTATATTTCCCCATTTCTCTATTTCCTCTTCTTCACATCTTAAAACATGCTAACATTACTTTGTTTTGATTTTATCTATTATTCAGAATGAAACAATATGTTTGAATGACTATGGATTGATTTTTTACACCATTGCTCTACTTTCATAGAATTTCCTTAGTTTCATTTATAAAGTTTACAATTTTAATTATCATCTTTGTTTTTAGACAACTAGTTCTATTTCTCCATTTTTTTTCTTTTTCCATTGATGAGTGAGTTTGGATTGTTACTTCTTCCTTACCAAGTTATTTTCCCTTTCATTTAATTTTTCCATTGATGATTGAGTTTAGATTGTTACTTATTACTTATACATGTTTTTTTCCCTTTCATGTACTTTTTCCATTGATGATTGAGTTTGGATTTTACTTCTCATTCATCAATGTTGTCTTAATGTTTCTTTCCCATCTTTGTTTAAGCAAAGATTGTTACTACTTTCACATTGATGTTAGATTTTCACTTTCATGTATACTTAGTTTTATTTGGTTTTTTAATATTCTTAAATACATTTTTTAAGTCTTTGATCATTTAGTAGCCTTCTATTTTTGGTTACGCAATTTACTCTTATTACAACCATTTTTCTTTGGCCTTTTGGTTATCAAATTAGCATTTAACACCTAAGTTAACCAATTATCCAAGTGATTTGCTAAGTTAATCAAAGTTAATTTCTTTTGAATTTCTTACATTTTTTTTACTCTTAGTTTTGTATACTTAGGGTTCGTCCAAAGTAGTCTATGTGCCTGCCATGATAAAAACTATAAACACAATAGACAACCATTCAATGATAAAGGTAAGTCAAGGTATGATACTTTCAAAATTCATTTCACTTAATTCCTTTTAGCCATTTACTTTTAGTTATTTTATGATTTAAAATACTATTTATCCCAATATATGTGTTGTTATGTTATTTTATTGAAGCCTCATCTCATTTTGTAACTACATGACACATGATGAGATTTGAGTGGGGCATATGTATACAGATAATATTTTTAAACTTTATCAATTATTGATGATTTCTCTTTTGCAATAACTTATTGAGTCTCAATCTCTCTAAGTGCATGCCTTAAATGGTACACCAAGAAATTGGTGGATAGACAATTAGTGTTTTGAAATATTATTATTCCCATACCACCACTTGAAACTAGTATAAGTCCCTCCTATTCATTTCCCTAAGCTTTGACACCTTCCTTACATTCTGTTCCAAGTAATTCACCACCCCAAATATCCCCTACCTAAGCAAAACCCCTTTTTACCACCCATCAAACACAATTGATTATGTCAACACTATTCTAGGAATAACACACATTATGGGACTGAGTTGGTCAAGGCTAACTTAGTTGAGGCCTAACAATTCTATTTTTGCCTAACAAGGTCAACTAGGTTGACTAAATTGGCTAAAATTATAGAAGGACTTAGTGTTAGATCTAGCTATATATACCCCTCTTTCACCCCATTTAAAATAAAAAGAATCATTTATTTGTGCTTCTTTACGTTATAATCTTCCACCATTCTACTTAAGGAGTCATTGCTTAGGGTTTCATTCTTATTTGGAAAAGAATCTTGTCTTGTGGAAATGTCTTGGATTCATAAGAGAAGTCTTGTAGCCTAGAGCTGACCTTTGTGATTGTTATGAACCATGACAACCTCTTTCAAAATACCATTGGACAAAGGAGAGATTGAGCCTCTATGGGTTTATCTTCAAGGTAAGTATTCCTAACTCTTAATCCTCTATTTTGGTAGATATAATTGCATAAGTAATGGATAGTGAATGTATTTATCTCTGCTTGATTATTATTACCTCTACATTGACTTGAGTAGAGTTTTACTTTGCATGTTAATTATTTATGTTTATTATCCTCTATTTTTACCATAAGATTTGGTGAGCACTAGATTAGATTTACTTTACTTTGTTACAAACCATAGGACAGCTAGGGTTATTATATGGTATTACTTGACTAGAGGATTTGGAACCTTATCTAGTGATATTGTATGGTAGGTGACCCATTAGTTAGGTCTAGTAGATCCATATTGATCGTGAACCCAATTGCCTAAATGTACCAACAAGCGAAATGGCTAGTGTGATTTATCTTCTTCAATCTAGGATTGATTTCTAGATTAGCTTCACTTTCTCTTGTATATAGTAACCACCAATGGATGCATATGGAGGAGGAAATTCCTCAATCTCACTAAATAAAATGCTTGAAGATTATTGATCAAAGTAAAGGTGAAATGATGACCCAAGTTCTCATATATTCTATATCATATGCTGAGAAGCATGTTAATATCTCTATAAAGGAGGAATTTATAGGGATCTATACCCTTTGAGGTACGAGTAAGTTTTTATATTTTAATGTTTGAAGGTAAAATAAATTCAAATTTCATTATGAATTGATATTAAAGTTAGAGTTGTATTTTTATATAAACACTTTGAGAATTAATGTTTACTCTATTGAAAGTTGAGCTCTAAGTCCAATGATGGTGAGAGTCTCCCCTTGAGAAATCTAATGAAAATGCATAAGAATATGATATGGTAATCATAAATCCTTCTTGGAGTGACTTTATTAATGCTATTAATAATGAGTATTATCTAAAATATGCATATGAACAAAATTACATGCAATGGATATTTTTATAAAACACCTTCCACACTTTATGAAAAAATCATAATGAAGGATTTTGAAAGGAATGGAGTGATCAAATACAAGAGTGGTTTGTATCAATATATCCAAACAAATATGGAATTCTTAAGTGTATAAATATTGGGAGAAACCTTTTAGTATATATATAAGACTAAGGAAATGTTCAAATAGAAAGGGAAATTCCTTTTACGAAAGCAAAAAAAATCAGATGATAGAGGTAAATCTAAGTAGTGACATATGAAATAGATTAGAGAGGACCCATAGGAGAGGAAAAACTCAAAGTTCTAAAAATTGAACTTTTATACCAAATTTTACCATAAACAAAACCATACAGAAAGAGACTGGGAAATGGTGTTAGAACCATAAGAGAACAACTCACAACAATATGTCATTCTTAAAGTACATTTATTGTTGAGACATGTGAATCTTGTAGAATAGGATTATTAAACAAGTTAGCTCATGCATTAGTCAAGAAATATAAAAATAAGCATAAAGAACTAACATGTTAAGCCTACTCCCTCAAGGGGTAGTGCTAATGAGTTCAAATAACTAATTAGGAAAGCAAGATGATGCAATACCTTCCAAGTATCTATTATCCTTTTAAAATGGTCAATAAACAAGCTTTTCCTTGGATTTGGTGCTCCAAGTATTTGTTAATGAGGTGTAGCATGAGCCTCCATCATCTCTTAGTTTATCAATGTCTTAGGCTATTCAATTTGGTCTAGTTAGGTGAATGAGTGAAGCTTGTTTGAGAGTATTTATGCATAATAAGTTTATACAATTCAAACTTTGGTGAAGATATTTTTGCATAATAAGTTTATGTAAAAAGAGATTTAAAATGATAGTCTTGGTTCATTTATTTATAGCTATCTAAAATGTTTATGATCAACCATGACCATCCATATTGAGATCAAGATGTGTGGCCATAGAATGATTCAATATTAGAGAGATAAACAATAAATAATGTCATCAATATTTATAATAATGGGGCATTAATGAGGCATGGAAGAGCTTAATCTTGATATTTATCCCATTAATGGCTTATGGATGACAACTCTGTGATGATGTCATTGGATGATGTAGAATTGAATAATGTATTTACAATAAATAGATATTTAACAAATTTCATGGAATTTCCACATAAACTCCTAATTTGGCTTTAATTTGCTTAAGTGACTTTAATTAGTTTTCTACAATTCTTTGGAAATTTGTTACACGTTTAAACAACTTGGTCAGGAATGTCATTTTATTGAGTCGTAATTTGACTAGAGTATAATTAGAAGAATGTATTAGTTGTGTATAGGGTAATACCCCAGTTAGGGTATTATGGATGTGAATTGACATATGCATGTGATATTTGCCACCAAATTAGAAGATTTTAGTGGTCTAAGCCATTATTTTATGTGATCATAACTTGACTTGAAGTGATTTGAGAAAAGATAATAATCACATAAAATGCATTTATCCATTCAGGGATACATGAGCACAAATTGACACCTGTATGTAACAAGTTTGAATGATTTAGATCATTCTAATGGTTTTGTTCTAGATTGTGCATTGTCATGAAATATCATTTAGATTAACAATTTTAGCACAATAGTGATAGGAATTGTATGTCTATATTTTCCCCCTATTTGAGAAGGCATGGTGAGACATTTGGTCAAAACAATGTATTTTCAAAGAATAAATAGGTCTCTATAATCAAAAGAAATAAATTCATTCTTGTTTTTTGCTAAATTTTTCATGAGTCATAGAGAAATAGGGTTATGAAAATGCCCCAAACATCATTTGGGCAGCCCATGATGACCCTTTGAGAGGACATAAAATTTGAATTTTTTGATGGGTTATCCCTTGATTAGAAGAAATAATAATCACATTAATTTCAATAAAAGAGGCTAAAAAATGGATTAATTAAAGAAAGTGAGAGGAAAAATGGATAAATAGGTCCAAAAGAATACCCCAAGAAAGATAAAATAAAGCAACTATAGGCCCAGGGGGTGAAAATTTTAAAAACTTTACTATATTTTGACCCCAAAGGGGTAAAAATAGTTTATTACACCCCTATCTATAGTAATTCAGAGCTCTGAGATTTATGCACGAAAGAGATAAGAAAGATGGCCAATATCTCACACCATCACCTTAAAGAGTGTGTGCAAGAGTATCAAAGACCACCAGGGAGTGGACCATCAATAGGTAACTTTTTTAATATTTAAGTTTCACATTTATGAATTTTATCACTAGTACAAATAAAGAAAACTGGTGATTCTATCGATTGCCCAAATTTACAAATGGCAAGGCCACCATTGAGAATGGTAGGATCACCATCGAGAACAACAAATTCACCATTCTTTAGTAGGTTCATGAGTTACAATGGTGAGCTCACCACTTCATCGATGAAATCATAGATTTGGGTATAAATTGTTAGTCAAATGGTAATTTTTATCAGTCAAACTATGATGTCATTAACAATAGCAAGATCTCCCTATAAATTGGTAAGAATACCCTGCATATCAGCATGAACACTATAAATGGAGATAACACCATGATAAAGAGCACAATCACCCTATAAAATGGCAAGATAGCTGATAAAATAGTGAGTTCACTAGAAGAAGGGATAATAGGTCCCATCAGAGATTAATCTAAGCCCAAAATTATAAGAAGAGAGAGTGGGGCCCATAGATGATTAATCTAATCCCCAAAATTAGAATAAAATTATTGATTTGGTTTCTACTTTACTGACATACAAGATTGAGTTGAGGTGATCACGTCATAGGAATGATGCTCCCAATTTTTATGATGATAAGGGATCTAGATAGATGAACTCATGGGTGTGCTTGAGATAGTGGAGCTATATCACTTGGCATAGTTTCTAGTGATTCACATAGATAGGGAATATTTATCAACACTTTTAAACGAGGAATTCAGAGGCCTTGAAATTATATTTACTAACTAGGGAGGCCATGATCACTTTGGAGGATGTTCACCACATACTATAGGTGTTGATATAGGGTTGTAGGATTACTTTGATGTCATCAAGTTGACAGGTTATGTTAGAGGACTTTATTGGAGTGTTTGACCTTGATGTTGTGGATGGGAGCATCAACAACATGCATTGGAGGACCTGGATTGACTTCTAGATGATAGAGTAGAAGCAAAATAGGGGATAGTTCACCTAGAGGTGGTTATATTAATGGCTCTTATCAATAGTCTATTGTTGCCTAATAAGAATTTATGTTTCTTTCCACTTGGATTGATTAGAGTAGTTTATGATATGTTTCACCACCTGACATGGTTTGTATAGGGGATGATTATGATGGCATAGCTATATAAGGATTTGCATATGATATCCTATCTTATAATATGCAACATTGGGCACAAAACACTCTTCCAGGTATGGGCATGGGAGCACATTGCCAATTAGTAGCTAGTGGAGCCGAGATACCATAGAAGACCAAAGGATTTAGTGGCCTTCGGATGGTATTTGATAAGGATAGGTTTATGAGGCCATTTAGTAGACTCTGCATATTATAGACAATCCATAAATGAGATGGAGGATGTGGACTTTATCTGGTGACCATATATATCTATGTAGTGGGTTTTGATTGAGGACTTATTTTTTATTTGATATATGATCACTCCATGTTATATTATAAGTTTCCATGATTTTATGGTAGAGCGAGACATGCCAAATCAACTCCAACATTAGTTTGGCATTCAATAGGATATCCTAAAGGGTCCTCACTATTTTTCACATGTGACCAGGGATATTTGAGAGTGGGGGGCATCTATGCCCTGAGATGATGTAGTTTTGGATAATGATAGGGCCCTACACATGTTATGGGATTAGGCAAGAGGAATTATAAATTCAAGGGTTATGAATGTTTATATATCATGGCTGGTTGGGGTTAGACTAATTTAACTAACTAGGTCTCTACCATAATAACCATTGTTTTACCAGAGATGGATGAGATTTAGGAGAGACTAGGGTCAGGCCCTAACATAGTAACAATATTAGGTGTTGGTATAACCAATGATACCACATGTCATTGAGATGGGGGATTCCTCTATATGATATAGAGATGACTAAACTATAGTAGGATCCTCTATATGATATAGAGATGAATAAACTATATGTACATGACATTAAGATGGGGGATTCCCCATGTGGAAACGAGGGCTATAGGATATATGTAGGAGAGATTGGGACCTTAAGGATAGGTACATAGATAAGGGTAGGTAGAGGAGAGACAGGGCCCTCTAGCATAGGTAGGTCCATAGAGGACTAAGAATAAATAAATAGGTTATAGAGATAGATTACCACACATCTATTAGAGATTGTAGGTTTATAGAGCACTGTAGTTATATTATAGGCATAATTTGCTACAACATAGGGGGAAACCACTAGGCTACATGGTTTGATTATAGCTAGGGATGTAAAGATTATGACTTTAATAGGATAGGTGGTTCAGTTGGTAGGGGTGAAGGCTCAGCTAGATACACAAGATATGGATCCTTTGATAGTGGTTGGTGAGAAAGATTTTACTTAGGTGGATAGGGAGAGATTAGCTTCTCAGGTATAGAGGTTAATAGAGGAGTGAGATGAGGCTCACTAACTTGGGATAGATAGTGGTTCAGGATCAACTAGAGCCTTGGCTGACATGATTATAGTTAAGGATGATGCCTTGTGCATGAAGGATGATTTCTTATGTGTAAAAGATGAGATAGCCTACTGGTGGTGGTTATATGAGGTGACAGTCCCTACAGAGAGGAGAGCTCCTTATTATAAAGATTACACAAGATCCTAATGGACCAGTTAGACCTCTAGGTCTAGACATGTTACCAAGTCAGAGTGGTCAGTGGCACAACCATCATCACAATGGGTAGTCATGGGGCCTCCACCACTATGTCCACTACCATATCCCCTATTAGGCATGGGTTAGAGCTTCCAACAGAGTCCCCTAAAGGACAATCATGATCAAATCTGATTTTTATAACTCTTCTTTTTTGTATTATGAGATGTATAGATATTCTCACAATGTATAAAACATTATTTTGAGACACACACACACACACATATGACATTCATTTTTTAGCTTATTTCTACTTATACATGGACTCTTAATATTATTTTGTGTCACATGATGTTTACATTTATGTTGATTTTATTATGACAGGATGATATATGCTCATGTTACGAGATGCACTTCCTTTATTATCATATGGATGTTGATGTATTTATTGCTCTATTTTATATATGACTAGATGCTAGAGGATAATTTAAGAGATTCACATCCTAAATTAATCATATAAATAGTTAGCTAGACTCAATATGTATGCCAGGAGATGTGCATTTGGCATAAAGAGTCTTGTTTGTTTCCAATGTTTGGATTAGGATATCCTATTTAGGTATCAGATATGTAGGATAGTATGTTCAAATATGTTCTTTAGTGCTACATTGATTGTTGGATGTTGGATCGCTTGGTGTTTAATTTATCAAAATGAAATTATGCATCATAAGTATGAATAGCTTATAATAACATTGGATTTCATTTGTGATTGATTGGTTGAAATGTGAATATTTATAACTAAGGATAATGATAAAAATTACCAAAACCAAATTTATAACTATTTATGTTTAAACAAAAACTAAAGAAAATCAAAGATAAAAAGAAGATAAAATACAAAAATGTAACCCAACTTAAGATTAAGATATGAATGATCAAGATTTAAGTAGGAACAAGAATGTACTTAAAAACAAACAAATACAAAATAAATCAAGAACAAATTGGTAAACAACCTAAAATTAAGATATAAATAATCACGACCCATGTATTAACAAGGTGTACTTGAAAAACAAACAAATAACAAAATAATTTAAATATAAATGTAAATAAGTCAAGCCCAAGTTAAGGCTAGACTCAAAATGCTTACAAAATGTATTCAAATACAACATTAAAAACAAAACAACATAAAACATAAGACAAAATAGTAAAACAAAAAACAAGAATAAAGGCATATCAAAGCACCAAGAAATTAAATAAAGACATAATAAAACAATAATAAAAATAAATAAAAGCACAAAAAAACACCAAGAAATAAATCACAAAACACTAATAAAAAAGAACAAACAACAAAACAACAATAAATAAAATAACAACATAATAAAACAACAATAAACAATAAATGAAAACACAACAAAATACCAATAATAAACACAGCAAAACACCAAGAAATAAAATGTGAAATAACACAATAAAAAATACTAAAGGCAATGAAAAAAATGTAGGAACTAAACTATTCTAGGCACACAAAAATAAAACAAACACAAATAATGGTTAATCACAATGTTAGTGTAAATGGAAAATGAATTATTTGTGCACGTGTAAGAGAGGTGTTACACTCTGTGATAGGGTGACCCCTAAGCTAAGTGACAATGACACAATCACAATGAAATAAGAATAATGGATACAAAGTTTCCCCTAGGTGATAGGGAAACAATGACACAAAACAAATAGAAATTGCCCTAGACTATAGGTGGTAATAAAACAAACAAAAAGGGGAAATAGAAAAAATAGAAGGGGTAGCTGAGATGACTCTAGATGTATAAGGGAATTAGACATTGCTTACATAGTTCCATGGATGCTAGATCCAATATAAACTTTAGGCCAAATGTAGTTCTCCTAGGGTATAGGATAGAAGAAAATGATAATCGAGAAAACATGATTCTCATGTAGAGGAATATGGGAATGGTCTCGCAAAATAGTGAGTGCATGAAAAAGAGAGTATGGTTTAGGTTAAAACCACACTAAAAGATAAGAGACAAGTAGGCACAAATGAACTATATTGAGAATTTAGAGTGTATACTACATCTAAGGTTGAGGAAAATAGAAAAAGCTCATAAAATGATGAGAGCATAAGAAAATTCAAGAGTGCAAGAATGGATCTTATTCAAATAAACAATACACACAAAGGTCTTACAAAATGGAGAGAGTGTACGATGAGAGATATAAGGAGATGGAAACTAAAGGATAAGTGGTTACTTGTGAAATAGTGAGTCCCCGAATCCTTAAGGAAAAAAAGGAAAGGGATGTGTGATTGAGCTAACCCAAGATACCCTGTGTATCCAAGTGTTGCCTACATAGTTCATGTATACTTCATGCCAATGTATTTCTCCCAAAAATGGGAGGAAAAATACCAAGGTGGTCTAGAAATAAACTGAACAAACAAGATAGACCACCCGAAAAAGTTTGATGGATTTATATCTCTCATGGAAATTCTAAGCCATTTTTCATGATTTTAGGATTTTTAGGGTTTTTTATAACTATTTACAAACATTTATGGGTTTTCTAAGTGTCTCAACTTGACTGAGAATTATGAGAGACTAAAATGGTTCAAATCACAAAATGGGGAAAGCATGGCTTAGACTAAGGGTGCAACAATGGATCTTGTTCAAATGAATAATTCACATAATGGTAACTCATAAAATGATGAAAGCATGGTTCAGGGTGCTCATAAAATAGCAAGAGTACTTAGGATCAAAATAAATAAAGGTTCAATATAATATTTTTGTCTTTTGTCGTATCAATTTCTACTATTTTTTATTTTTTAGGATAAGCAATAGAAACATAATATTAATAAAGGGTACAAGAAATAGCCTATATGAATAGATGGACATCCATGGGTAAGAGCTTAAACAATAGCTAAATTAGCTACAATAGGGATTTTAAATATAAACAATTGTACAAGGAACTACTAGGCTAAGGACATGCACTTCTATAGATATGAGTTCCAATAATAGCTAAAAATGGTTGTAATGGAACTTGTGATACTGTTAAGGCAACAATGACTACCAAAAAATAACAAAAATATAATAGTATGTAGTAGCAAATAAATCCCAAGGAATCATCCAGCAGGCAAAAACCATGTGAAGACATATCCTTGTAAACTTGTCTATAAAAGGGGATACAAATACTAATCCAACTAAACTAATTTATATAATGGGTGTTCAATGTGTCTATAATTCCTATGAATCACAATTAGGATCATAATTGGTATTAGGTATAATAGTCTAGGTTACAATGGTCCAGGGTATAATGGTCCAAGTTACAAGAGTCCAAGGTGAAAGTAAAATTGGTTTAGTGGAATATAAATGATTCAAGCAATAATGATCTAGGGTTATAATGGTCTAGAGATACAATGATCCAGAATGGAATGGTACAAGGTTACAATAGTCTAAATTTACAATGACCTAGATGTTAAACAATATAAGGTATAATGGTACAAGTATCATGGTGGAATAATAAATGACTTCAACACAAGTTGCCCCCAAGTAAGGTCTCTAGTAGACAATGGTTCAAAAAAGGTTGTCAAGCATAGAACTACTTGAGGTGTGTACTATTTATAGGTTTTAGGAGCTCTTCACCAAATGGAGTAGCTGATTTGTATGCCCTCGATCCATAGTTTATTGTAACCATGTATGGGGCCAATCAATTGGGTTAAAACTTATCCTTATTCCTACTCTCAACATTATTGTTCTTTTGGTTTTCCTTTAATACCAAGACACCAATTTCAAACTCGTAAGGGAGAATATGCTTGTTATAGTTAAGACATAATCTATTTTGATATGCTCTCAAGTTACCCAGGGTAGTCAAACACTTGCCATTAAGGAGTTCTATCTATTGTAACCTGGAAACTCTATACCCTTCATCATCAATAATGTTCTTCAAGGATACCCATAATAAAGGTAGTGTTGACCAAAATTATACCCTAGACCAAATTAGGTCAACCCATGCATGTTAAAATTGTCCATAACATCCCCTAGGTTTGAAAATGGTCACCATGGTCCTAAATGAGGTCAAGCCACACTTTGAGGGTCATACAACATGTTTTAGCCTTTTTCATATTTGTCTATTTTCTTAATGTCCTTTTATGCCACCTTTTTGCTCATTTTAAGGAATTTTATAGTTTTTCACAAAAGGACAAATGTTTTAAGAACAAATCTAACATATTTATGTCAAAAAAGAGTCAAAGAAGGCTTTGAAACTAAAATATGGTAGGTCCAATATAAAAAAGAAGATCATCTGGTAAAAGCTAGTTTCAGATGTTTGTATGGATTGAGGTGACTCATTTACAAGTGTGAATGATTTATAAATGTTTCATGGCATCCCCATAGGTCATTTTTATGCTCAATATGTTTCAATATATCAAAATTTGATAAAAAAAAACATTTTATCTCTCCTATCACTCCTTTGGACAACTCAGAAAGGGTCCACAATTTTCATTTGTTATAGATTGGAGAAGAGGAATTGGAATGATTGAAATTGAATGATGTTAGAGGTATTTATGAGATTATACTTCATGGTCATAATTTCATTATTATTGGCTATGTTTTATGAATAATCATTAAGAATTTTAGCACCTCCAAATTGCCTATGCAATCCTAATGGCTTAGTTTTTCTCATCTGGTTGAAATTTGGAGATTGATCTATGTGAACCAATTAATGTATGTAGACTTTAAGATCATATCCACCCATTTCATGTTGAATTTAACATGGTTTGGCATGTGTGACTATAGAATATAGGTAGAATCATTCTCTTATGCTAAAAGTGAACACCAATGAAAGCTGAGAATAATGTTTGATAGTTGAAAAGTTTATCCTTTTGTAAGTGGCTTTAGGTCAAGGATAATACACTTGTTTTCAACCCCTCAAAGCATGGTTGGTCATATTCTCCATTGAAGGTTTGTATTGAAGATATTTCAAGGGTAGAAGTCAAATATGGGGCTAAATATCAAACATAATAGCCACCTCTACTTTTTTAGAGTTAAAGACAGTTGTAGAATGGGAAAGTTTACCTTATTTTATCTAAAAATGGATTTTGATCCACAAATTATCATCTCATGGTGAAATTTTATGAGGTCTAGGTAAGTCTAATGGCTTCATTCTTGTAGCTTAGGCCTAGAGGTAACATCTTGACATAAGAGGAGGTTATTAAGTCAAGAAAGAATGATGGTTGAATGGGTTTTCAACTTAGTCAATATCATAATGCAAATAATAAGAGAACTAAAGTATCATTAGGCCAAAATTAACATAGAACATTGCAAGTAACACCTATAGTGCTTTGATGATAAAGGGATAATTATATGGTCTCAAAGCATAAATGAATCCATTTAGGTGTGAAATTACCCTAGTGACCTCAAGAGAAAACAAAAGTGTGAATCATAGTTCTCAAACATGTATGATCACTTATATATATTCCTTGATTTCCCTAACGAGCACCTATAGTTTGACTAAGGAGATAGACTAGCCTTAAACTAATAAAATATGCAAGTTCAATTGGTAGGCAGAGGTGTAAATTGAAGATGATAATGCAAAAATCACTCTTAAAGTTATACTATCACACTTCCATGTGATTATTAGAGGCAAATAAAACATATTAAATATTGATCCAAGCTAGGTTTCAAAACCTCATACTCAATCAATCAAAACCCTGCACACAGTCATAGGCTTATAGTTAGTCTTGAGAATTTGAAGTGTTGAGGGATCTAGAAGCATGGTCAGGGATTTATAAATTGGTATAGGGCGTAATCATGGGTTTAACTAATATTCCATTGTCTCCTTTAGGTCAGACTAATAGTGGAAGTATTCACTATTTTTTCTCAAACCTAACCCACTCCTTAGGCAAGGGGGCAATCAAGAGACTAAGTGAGATATATTGACTCAAAGCCCAAGAAAGTACATAGACTCTTTAAGGTTGAGTCAAACACTCATATAATAATAATAATACTTAGTTAATATCATGTGAAGGCATGAACAAAGTCAGTACTACCATTAGACCAACTAACCTAAGACACCCCACAAGCATTGCAACTTATAGAACTAGTGGATTGATGGTAAAATGATGAATGATATAGTCTTAAGGCACTATGAGATGATATTTAGGATTTATTTTGAGGTGAATAAGTTTTTTAAAGGTCCTACAATCAATGATACTACTCATAGGTGGTCACATACTAAAAAAAACTAGTTTATGCCTTTTCGGCCTAAAACTAGGCATAAAGCTCATGATTATAATTAATTCCTATGATCATGTGATATTCCCAAGTAATGTGAAATATTTCATGGGATAATTGAGGGTTTATGTGACTCAATTTTTTGCATAAGATAACTCAAATTGGCCATTTTTGGCCTCTATTTGTCTTAGGGTTGTCCAGAATGCATAAAAACTACTTGAGAGATAACATATTTCACTCCCATCTATACAAATGAGATGCATGGGGTCTTGAGAACTTAGTTATATTTTAGGGAGGACATTTACTTTAATTCAATTTCATTGGTTCAAAGGTTAGGATCTTAATCTTTATGAACCATTAATAAGAACCTAAACTACCTAAAACCCTCATAAGAGCTTGATGAGAAAGAGATGAAGATAAATTCATATAGAAGGGGTCAATTTGCCTAGAAAGTGATTTATATCTAATTATAACTCTCTTATGTTCTTCACCACTCAATTATTACATACCATCACTTATATAGATGAGTCAAATTTTGTGTCTTCTATAAGACTTGAGGTTATTTGAAGGTACAAAAAGGAATAGATAGGTGAAATCCATGATGGAAGGTTTTTGGATATGTGTTATGACTCTTAATACCCCATTCTCACCTCAGTCATGCATAAAAACTCCTCTGTTAATTTGATTCTTGCAGGCAGTCTTAGATAGAACAATGAGAAGCGAGGTAACTACCAAGTTGGAGATGAGAAGTGTGATTTTGAGTTTTCTTGAGGTCTATATGATATACTAGAGGACAAATAATTTTTTAATATGTGTCTCACATATCTGCAATGAAATCTCTTTATTATGTGTATTCACCCTAGTGATAAGTGTGAGAGTTTAAGCCTAGAGAGCTAGTGCGTTACTGGAGTTACTACAAGGAATTAACTAGCAAGTGGAAAAGAGAAGATCATCAGTTATAGGGGTGCATAATGACATAAAAAAATAATTTTTCCACCTTATCAAGTTATTACATATGTGTGAATGACCTCTAAGGAAGTTCTAGATAGTTAGTGGACTCCTCATCAAGAAGAGTAGTTTCAAGAAGGACAATAAAGTATCCCTACACCAACTTTAAGAGGATGCCATATTTTATATTGACACTTGTTCAATATAACTTCATGATATGTTTTATAACTATTTCTCTTGAATTATAACTAGTCTTGTATACTTAACACTTGGCATTTTGACTCTCTAATGTCACTCTTTTTCTCTCTTCTCCCATTGTTATATATTGAAGCCATTATGGCATTATGAACTATCCAGAATTGGTATGGAAAAGCCTTACTAGTTTGACATCTTGTTTTTCCTTTGAATAAAGTTCTTAAGCTAGTTTACCCTCTAAAATTTTTTCATAAGTATGTCAATTAGTCTATTTGGATGACAAGTGATGATTATTTCTCCTTGCTTCCATTATGCTCTTGTATGCATTGTGTAAATAATATCTCTTCTAATAGGTATCATGAAGTTTAAGTGATTGTTAGGTGTATTTTAAGTGTGAATAATATTAGTAGTTTTTAATTTTAGACCTCCTATTCACCCACTTTTGTAAATTCATGGAAAAATACCTCCATGTAGAAACACTTTTGCTAGAATAACCTTGAGTTGAGATTAGTTTTAACAACCTGCCTTCATAGTGCAACTTCAAGTATGTTTGTGGAGATGTTATTGATGTATCACCTTCATTAGTATAGGTTAATTTCAGGTTTTATTTCTCCCTTTTCACCCCCAATAAGTGATTAGACTAGTGTAGTTGATATCCTAAATAAATAGATCAAGGGAGCTAGCCCATAATCTAAAGATCTATCTCTTAACCTACCTTTATTCAGAGATATTTCCATGTTATCTAAAATTTGATAAGGTTTGATTAAATTATATAGGGTGAAAATTTGGACTATAATAGTTTTGTCATGCTTGGTGGGACCTATGGTCCAAGAGGGTTATTCGAGGTGGATGTTGGTCTTGAAAATAAAGAGGCTATAATAGTCTACTTCCTGTATTATCTAGTGAATCCAACAATTGAATCTTAGTTGAATACTAGTGAATCATTTACTACCTAAGTTAAACACAATATCTCATACTAAAGGCATTAATTTTTATTTCCAAGAGCTTCCTCATTGTTCAATAAAATCAAACATATTTGCTAACACCCATCCTTACCCAAAGAGATCTTACCTTGCTTATAGACCTATAAGAAAGTTTTTGATTGGCCCAATCTTGAAAAATCCTAGAGCCATCATGGCAAGGAACTTACCTTTAATTTATTTCAATGTATACAATCCTCTAATACTTTCCCATTCTAATGACATTCTCATATTATCCCTTAAAAGTGTCTATACATAGGTGAGACTACCATTAATCTTATTAAGCTTATTAGAAACATTGCCAACTTATAAAATATATCATATCACTGAGGAGAATATATCCATTAGGTTATTAGATATTTATTTCAAGGGGAAGGCTCTTGATTGGTATGGTACTTTGGCTTCTGAATCTATCACTGCATGGGATGAGTTGGGTGATGATTTGAGGAGAAGGTTTGAGGACAAGCATGACAACTTGTCATTGATTGAGAACTAACCAACATAAGGAGATCACCTCAAGAAGTTATCCAAGACTTCAACATAATAGTTTAGAAGACATGGTATAAGATCTAAATCTTGATCAGACCTACTACACATCACGCTTTCCTTTATTATCTTAAGGCTTTTGATAATGATATTTTAATTATGGTACAATCTATGGGAGGGTGGGACAAATTACCTAACACCTATGAAGTGGCCATTAGGGCTGAGAACTATTTGATTCAAGCTAGGAAAATTTATTTAATACCCCCTATGACTCTATTCCATGATTTAAAAACCCCTACGCATGTTGTTTATACCATCTCTACACCAAAACATAAGCCAACTACCCCTAGTCAATCAAGTAAATATAATGAGGAAAAAAGAGTGAAGGCTCTTGAACAAGAGATATTAGGTCTCAAAAGGATCATACAATAGTAGTAAAGGAGACATTTTTAAATCCTATACCAACATAATCAATCTTATCCAAACTATTAAGGCAATAAACCACCCTTTCAAGGTCATATTCAAGGTCAAGGGCAACTAGTTCAATCAAAGTCATATAATGGTTATAATCCCAATGCTCCCTCCACCTCAAAATCATTAGTGCCTACTCAAAAAAACCTTACTCAAGAGAATTAGGGTCAACCTCTATGGGATCAACCTCACAATCCATCTACCTATGCCAATGAGCCCTTAAATCAAGCTTTCATCAAAAATTTAGGAACAATGCCAATCATGACTCAGGCTAAGGTACCTAATAGAGGAGAGAAAAATGTAGAAAGTACTCAAGTGGGGTCTAATTTAGTCAACTGGTATCAAGATGACTCATTTTCTATGAATTACTAATGGAAATCATGCAAAGACTTAATTTCTATATCTACAAAAATAAAGTCAAATAAAAAGGCAATTAAATATATTCAAGGGGTTGGTAATGGCCCATCAATGAGATTTCAAACACTCCAAAGGGTAGGTATGTATAATGTAGTCCCAAATGCACAAGTAGATCAAATAATTCATAATGTTAAGAGTTCTTCTACACCTTAAAATTCTCAAGTTATAGGAAACACTATTCCCATTAGTGGACAAGCTAAGGTTAGTGGTTCTTTCACTAACATTTTAGATTAGATGAATAAGGATCATGTGAATGTATCAATAAGGGATACACTATATATAATTGGATAAGCAGACCTACTCCAAGAAGAGTTGTCCAAGCTCAATATAATAACCAAGTAGCCTAGTGGGAAAGAGGTGACATTAATAAACACATTGAAGCATAGTGAGGGCCAACCAAACAAAATTGAGAAAGTAGATAAACCTCCTTTATAATTATTTGATTGATAGTTGGGAAAGTACTTCATTCATGCCCAAGCAAGTAGTTGATAAGTTAAACTTGAAGTATGAGCCTCCTTCCAAATGAGTGTTACAATTAAATGGGTTAGCTTCTAAGACAATTGGCATATTCAAAGGTTTGCAATTTGTTCTTCATGTTTGTCCTAATTTCACTATTCCTCAAGATGTTATGGTTATGGATGTGCCACCTCACTTTGCCCTTTACTTGTCAAGAGATTTTATTGATAATATTGGAGTATACTTGACTTTAGATTGGTATTATAAGACATTTAGGACTAGGTATGGTGTCAAAGTATCAATCAAATCTGAACCTCTATCCAACTTTCATGTAAATCCATATGTGCCTTATACATCAAACATGAATTGCAATATCAGTGATGAATAAAATCATCCTAGTGATCAAGAACCTCTAACACCACTTGATGGCATAGATGACTTATACCTTGATGAATGGGGAGTTGAGTAGTATGGATTTGATCCATATGATCATGTTGAAGAAATAGGTCTTGGTACATACATTCTTCATGAAGAATGTGATGGGTATCTTGAGGTAAATTTTGATGACACTTTAAGACAAGATGCATGGTGAAATTACCTTTTGTACATAGATGATGATGTTAGTATTATATCTATAACAAATCATGATAGTCCTAATGAGCATTCAATTCTAATTTCCAAAGAGGAGAATATTCATAAGCATGAACCTCAAGAAAAGGTAGATTATATTTGGTAATAATTCAATTCCATAGTCCAAAAGTTTGAAGAGGTAAATAGGTCTATAATTATTTAAAAGGAATATAGACCTGATGATTAATTAAGTCATGTACCTAATGAGCACAAATAAGAGCATGGGATCTCTACCCAATAGTAAATAACTTTGGTAAACCATGAAATTTTTGGTAAACTAGATGACAATCTTGATGACTCTCAATAACAAACATATCTTGATTCAAATACATTTGAATTTTGGAAGGATTTCATGACTCCCAATGATCAGAGTGAGGAGTGCCACGTGGACATCATAAAAGTCAAGCAAGCTACAAAGTCAAATAAACATATAATAAATCTATATGAAGTGTTCATGAGATTTCCAAATGATACACTTGTAATTGGTAGAAGCTCCAAAAATGGTAAGTCATTTGACTATCTTCATAAGCAAGTTTTCATTGACAAACATTCATCATATGATAGTTTATTTTCATGGAGTAGTAGTGATCCTAAAAACATTGTCTTGGACCCTAGTTAAAGCAATGAATAAGTTGTCCTTCACCTCAAGTTTTTTGTGGTATTTTATATATTAGGTGGTCTTTTATATATTAGGATAGGGGTGTGTTATCCATAAATTTTGGGCACATTGTTTGGTGTGACTTGTTTATATGTTTTCCCTAAGGGCTTAGAGAATACATGTGTATTTTGTTGTCTTGTTTTGTGTGTTCATTTATTTTTGTGTTTGGTGTGAGTTTTGAGTATATTCAAAGGCATATTAGTGCCAATTTCAGTATATGAGTGACTCCATTTCCCAATAAGAGTTCAAGGCAATTGGTCTTTAGCATAATAAGCATGCTACCCCTAGAAATCACCAAAATGTTGAACAAAATTATACCCCAAGTCAAATTAGGTCAATCCCCATATTTTAAAACATTTCATAATGTCCCTTAGGTTTTAAAATGGTCACCATGGTCCTAAATGAGGTCAAGTCACACTTTAAGGGTCATACAACATGTTTTAGCCTTTGCCATATTTGTTTATTTTCTTAATGTCCTTTTATGCCACTTTTTGGTCATTTTAAGGAATTGTATGGTTTTTCATAAAAATAAAAATGTTTCAAAAAGAAATCTAACATATTTATGTCATATAAGAGTTATATAAGTCTTTGAAACTAAAATATGATAGGTATAACATAAAAAGAAGAAGATCATCTGCTAAAAGTTAATCTCAGATGTTTGTATAGATTGAGGTAACGCATCTGCAAGTGTGAATGATTCATAAAGGTGTCATGGCATCCCCATAGGTCATTATTAGGCTCAATAGGTTTCAATAGATCAAAAATTTATAAAAAAAACATTTTCTCTCTCCTATCACTCCCTTGGATAGCTTAAAAAGGGTCCACGATTTTCATTTGGTATAAATTGGAAAAGAGGAGTTGGAATGAGTGCACTTGAATTATGTTAGAGGTATTTATGATATTCCATTTCATGGTCATAGTTTTAGTATTGGTGGCCTATGCTTTATGAACAATCATTAAGAATGTTAGCACCTCCAAACTACCTATGTAATCTTAATGGCTCAGTTTTTCTCATTTGGTTTAAATTTGGAGATCGATCTATGTGAACCAAGTAATGTATGTAGACTTTTAGAGAATATCCATCCATTTCATGTTGACTTCAACTTAGTTTGTCATGTGTGACTATGGAATATAGGCATAATCATTCTCTTATGCTAGAAGTGAACACCAATAAAATTTGAGAACAATGTTTGATATTTGTAGAGTTCATCCTTCTATGGGTAGCTTTAGTTCAAGGGTAATACACTTGTTTTAAACCCCTCAAATCATGGTTGGTCATATTCTCCATTGAATGTTTGTATTGAATAAATTTCAAGGGTGATAGTCCAATATGGGGCTAAATATCAAACACCATAGCCACCCCTACTTTTTTAGAGTTGAATAAAGTTAAAAAAAGGGAAAGTTTACCTTAGTTTCTTAGAAAATGGATTTAAATCCACACAGTGTCATCTCATGATGAGAGTCTATGAGGTCTAGGTAAGCCTAATGGCTTCATTCTTGTAGACTAGGCCTAGAGGTAACATCTTGACATAAGAAGAGGTTGTTAAGTCAAGAAAGAATGATAGTTTAATGGGTTTTCAACTCAGTTAAGATCCTAATGGAAAATTTTAGATAACTATGTGTCATTAGGCCAAATTTAACCTAGAACATTGTAAGTAACACTTATAATGCTTTGATGATAAAGGGATAATTACATGATCTCAAGGCAGAAATGAATCCATTCAGGTGTGAGATGGCCCTAGTGACCTCAAGAGAAACCAAAAATATGAAGCATAATTCTCAAAAATGTATCATCACCTAAAAATATTCCTTGATTTACCTAATGAGCACCTATAATTTGACTCAGGAGACAGACTAGCCTTAAACTAATGAAAGATACAGGTTTAGCTGGTAGGCAGAGGTGTAAGTTGAAGATGATCATGTAGAAATCATTATCATAGTGATAATATCACACTTAAATGTGATTATTAGAGGAAAATAAAATAGAGTAAAGGTTGATCCAAGATGGGTTTCAAAACCTCATATTTTGTCAATCAAAACCCTACACATAGTCATAAACCTATAGCCAGTCTTGAGAATTTGAAGTGTTGAGGGATCTAGAAGCATGGTCATCACTTTGGAAATTTTTATAGGGGGTCATCATGAGTTTAAATAGGCTTCCATGGTATCATTTAGGTTATACTAATAATGGAAGTACTCACTATTTTGTCTCAAACTTGGCCCACTCCTTGGCAACGGGGTAACAAAGAGACTAAGTGAGATTAGTTAACTCAAAACCCAAGAAAGTACATAAAAATCTTGAAGGATGAGTCAAACACTCACATAAGAATTCTACTACTCAGTAAATCTCATGTGAAGGTAGGAAAATACTTAGTAATGCCATAAGACCAACTGACCTGAGACACCCCACAAGCATTGAAACTTATACACCTAGTGCATTGATGGTAAAGGATGAATGGTAGAGTCTTCATTTGGATGTGAATAAGTATTAAGAAGGTCCTATATTCACTATGACCACTCATAGGTGGTCACATACTTAAAAAACCCAGTCTATGCCTTTGATTCTAATTTCACTCCTATGATCATGTGATCTTCCAAAGCAATGTGAGAGATTTCATAGGATAATGGAGGGTTGATGAGACTCAGTGGTTTGTAGAAGGTAACTCAAATTGGCCATTTTTGGCCTGAATTTGTCTTAGGGTTGTCTATAATGCATAACAACTACTTGAGAGATAAATTATTTCACTCTTATCTATATGGAAAAGATACATGGGATCTTGAGCACTTAGGGAGAGTTTAGGGAGGTCATATACTTGAATTTAGTGGCACTGGTTCAAATTTTAGGAGCCTAATATTTATGCACCATTGCTAAGAACCTAAACTACCTAAAACCTTCTTAAAACACTCATAAGATCTCAATGAGAAAGAGATGAAGAGAAATGTATCTAGAAGGGGTAAATTGGCATAGAAAGTGATTTGGATCTACTTGGTGATCTCTTAGGTTCCTCACCACTCTATTATTCTATACCATCACTTGTATGATGAGTCAAATTCTACATTTTCTTCAAGATTTGAGATGATTTAAAGGTAAAAAAAGGAATAGATGGGTGAAATCCATGGTGGAAGGTGTGTGGAGATGTGTTATAACTCCTCAAATCCCATTCTCACCTCAATCATGCATGGAAACTCCTTTGTTAATCTAATTATTGTAGGTAGTCTTGGATAGAACAATGAGAAGCAAGGTAACTGCCAAGTTGGAGATAAGAAGTGTGATTTTGAGTTTTATTGGGGTCTATATGATAAACTAGAGGACAAAGAAGTTATAAATATGTCTCACGTTTTTTCAATGAACTCTCTTAAGTATGTGTAGTCACCCTAGTTATAAGTGTGAGAGTTTAGGCTTAGAGGGATAGTGAGTTACTCTAAGGAAGTAACTAGCAAGTGGAAAAGAGAAGATTATCAATTTTAGGGGTGCATAATTACTTAAAACAATCATGTTTATAACTTCTCAATTTAGTACATATGTGTTAATGAGATCTAAGGAAATTATAGATAGTTAGTAGACTCTTCTTCAAGAAGACCAACTTCAAGAAGGACAATGAAGTATCCCTATGCCAACTTTAGGAGGATGTCATATTTTAGATTGACACTTATTCAAGAGAACTTTATGATCTGTTTTCTAACTCTTTCTCTTGCATTGTAACTGGTATTGAAGACTTGACACTTTTTCTCTCTTCTTCTATTGTTCTATATATTGAAGCCATTTTGGCATTATAAAATATCCAAAATTAATATGGCAAAGCCCTATTAGTTTAACATATTAGTTTTCATTTGAATAAATTTCTTAATCTGGTTTACCCTCTAAAATTATTTCCTAAGTATGTTAAATAGTCTATTTAGATGACAAGTGATGATTGTTTCTCCTTTCTTTCATTTTGCTCTTGCATTTATTGTGTAAGTAATATCTCTTCTAACAGGTTTGATGAAGTGTAAGTGATTGTTAGGTGTATTCCAAGTGTCAATAATATTATTAGTGTTTGATATTAGACCTCCTATTCACCCACCTTTGTAAATTCATGGAAATCTGACTCCATATAGAAACACTTTTGCTAGAATAACCCTGAGTTGAGATCACTTTTAGCAATCTGCCTTCATAGTGCAACTTCAAGTATGTTTATGGAGATATTCTTGGTGTATCACCTTCATTAGTATAGTCTAATTCTAGGTTTTTTGGTCCCTTTTCACCCCCAATAAGGGATTAGACTAGTGTAGTTGAGAGCCTAAATAGATATATCAAGGGAGCTAGCCCATAATCTAGATATATATGTCTCATAGCAATTTGCCTATATTCAGCGATAGTTCTATGTTATCCCAAATTTGAGAAGGTCTGATTGAATTCTCTAGGCTAAAAATTTGTGTTATAATAGGTAGTTCAACCTTGACTAGGATGATAGCCTCTGTGCCATAAACCAAGGAATATGGAGTGGCTCATGTGGGTGTTTGATGACTAGTACGATAGGCCTAGAGGGTAGGAAAATTTTGTAAGTGCTAATTATGGCCAGCATAATTGTCAATCTTCTTTAGGATTACAATAATGGTTTTGTTAGACACCTTTAATTCACTATTTCCTTATGGGTTATAGGGTGTGAATTTTTTGTGTTTAATTTTGAACATGGTACAAACGGATTTTACATATTTGTTCATAAATGATCCACTATTATTAGATATAATACGAGCTAGGATACCATATTGACAAATGATATGGTAATGGATAAAATTTAAAATCTACTTCCTAGTGATGTAAATGAGAGGAATGACCTCAATCTACTTATTAAAATACTTAGTAGTAGTGAAAATATGTTTGTGGCCATTAGAAGAGGTTGGGTTTATTTTTTTGATGAGATTGAGACCCCACAAAAAAAATGTCAATGGTGTAGTGACTGGTTATAGTGGTAAAGATTGTGTGTGTATCAAATTACCATTATTTTGGTAGGAAACACACTTTTGACATAATTACAATCATTTATTTCTATCTAGGGCCAATATTACCTTGTTATGAGGATTTTCTTAGTTAAGACTACACCATTGATGTGGACCCCACACATTCCTTTGTGGACCTCCTTAAATGCTAACATTGATTCTCCTAAAGATAAAAAAGAAGAAACATTCCATCATAGACCTTATGATAAAGTGTGCTCCCAAGGAGGGTATAGAAGGTTAAGCGATGAAGGAAGATTTTTTGGCAATTATGTGAAAGGTCTAGGGGAAAAACATGGTCATAAAAATAACTATAAATGTCTTAGTACCAAGGGATTTAAACTAGGATATTGGGACCAATAATTGTACATACCCTCTTTAAATATAGAAATGTATGAGCCATTTGTAGAAGATTCTTGATAAGAAACAGATACTCTTTGAGATCACTAATAACTTATACCATGGACCCAATTGTTACCATTACAATGACTGATCTATTATTGGCATGTGGTACCTGTTCAAACAATAGGGACTTAAAGTGGGACTTAATATTCTCCATAATGTGCTTTAGGGTAAAATCTTGTCATCTCAAGTCTGATATTGGTTTGTGGTTTGATTAATGATCAATTAAGAATTTCCATAAACCATTAACTATTATATATCCCATTATATGGCAAGATACAATACTACAATGAGAGCTTCATACTCAACCATATTATTGGTGTAGTTGAAATTGATGTGAAATGCTTTGGGAATAAGGTACCCTTGTGGTGTAACTAG
Source organism: Torreya grandis (assembly GCA_037957365.1). Lineage (NCBI taxonomy): Eukaryota > Viridiplantae > Streptophyta > Pinopsida > Cupressales > Taxaceae > Torreya > Torreya grandis. The sequence continues at coordinate 726,629 of JARHVA010003561.1, read as the reverse complement.
TAAGATGCTAGCTCTATATCCATGTGAAAAGGAAGAGCCATCAAAGTATAACTTCCATTATTCAGGTTCATGAGCCATTTTTTCTATCACCATGATAGAATCATCTGGTAAATCAAATGTGAGTGGTTGAGTATCTATAATAGGATCTTATGTAATGACCTAACCCTTAATAAATTTTTGTGCTTGGTAATCAACATAAAATTCACTCAAGAGCATGACCCATTTAGATATGTGGCCTATAAGAGTTGCATTAGATAATAAATTTTGAGAGGGTTCACTTTAGCAAAAACAATAATTTTATTATTCAACATGTAGTGTTGTAACTTTTGAGAATCGAACACCATTGACAAACAAGCCTTCTTAATAGGTGTATAATTATGCTTATATGCTAAAAGTGTTTAAATCAAATAATAGACTACATGTTCCTTTCTTTGTTCATCATGTTGGGCTAAAAGTGTCCCTAGTGCATATTTTATGGCTGAGATATAAAATATTAATGGTTGTCTAGGTGTTAGCGGTCTCAGAAATGATGGGTTAGCCAAGTATGATTTGAGTTTCACAAATGATTTTTGACATTTGGTATCCCATTGAAAAAAATCCCCTTCTTTAATAAATGTGTGAAAGGGTGACACTTGTCTACCAATTGTGAAATAGACCTGCAAATAGACAAAATCTTGATCTACAAGCTATAGAGTTATTTCAAATTGGAAGGTGGAGGCATCTCCATGATAGCCTTGACCTTATAAATATCCACTTTTACCCCTCTCTATGATACAAAAAATCCTAGTAATTTTATCGAAGTGATGCTAAAGATGTACTTCTTAGGATTTAGATAAACCTTGTATTCATAAAGTCTCTCAAAGATTCTTCACATTTTGTAAAGATGTTCAACATGTGTTCTTGATTTTACCAAAATATCATCAACATAGTCCTCAATAATATCATTCATTATGTCATGAAAAATGATAGTCATATCACCTTGATAGGTGAAACCAATGTTCTTTAAGCCAAAATGCATGACTTGGTAATAAAATTTTCCCCACAATGTGGTGAACATAGTCTTGTGTTGGTCTTTTGAACCTATCTTGATCTAATCATATCCTAAAAATCCATCTACGATGGACAACATCTCATACCTAGTAGTTGAGTTGATAATTACGTCAATATTAGGTAGAGGGAAATTGTATTTAGGACACACTTTTTTGATATCTCAGAAATCAATACAAATATGTATGCTCTATGGATTTTTTATTATTGGGGTTATATTTGATATCTATTCATAATAGTCCAATGTTTTGATGAAGCTAGCTACCAATAATTTTTATAGCTCCTTATTTACTAAAATAGCAATGTGTGGATGCATTTTTCTCAATTTTCAATTGATTGGCTTTGAATCTAGATGTATAACAAGGTGACATATGACCAAGTCAGGGTCTAGGCCTTGCATGTCTAAATAATACCATGTGAAGATATCAATAAAGTACCTTAGAATGGTGATAATATAGTCATGCTCTTTAGTAGTGAGGGATGCTCCTAGATAAATAATTTTGGGATTGTCATAAGTTCCTAGGTTTAATTTAGTTATGTTTTATATAAGGTGTGTAGAACCATGTTCTAAAATAGTGGGCAATGTTTGATCCTAATCCTCTTCTTCTACATTAGCTTCTAGTTGTGAGACCCAAAGATATAGATAGTGACAGGAATTTGATTCCACTAGTTTAGGTAATGGCCAATTAGTAAATATCTTGGGAAAGTCTAGAGCAATATGCTTAAAGACTTTATGTTGTTTATATGTGATACTAGCACTGGCTATAGAGCTAGGACTTAGTGGACACTACCCTTCCTGTGGAGATGAGTAAACTTCCCCATCCAAGAGTGCCTAAAATAGGTTTTCACTCAAGGGCTTGTATTTTTATTTACTTTTTCATTGACCAATGAGTGCCTCAAAGAGGTTTTCATCCAAATATCTTGATGTTTCATCTTTTGTATGACCAAAAAAAATTGCCTACTCTCCAAAGTAGGAAATAGAGTCCAAGGAGAAGTTAAAGCCTTACTTGTGATCACCAATTGGCAATCCATCTTTATGGCCCATATACTTGATAATAGACTCCTCATTCTATAATTCATCCAAGGGTATAATATAATTTTTTTGGTCCCAATGTATAAGGTCAGGATGGCAAAGGTTAAGCAGATAATGGGTTATGATAGTCATAATATAATTGGAGTTGAATAAATTAGTGCTAGCCAATTCATCATAGTTGATATAATAGAACATTATGTCACTTTTAGGAGTTTCTTTACCAGTCAATAAAGAAGAATAACTATCAAAATACATGAGGTCACCCCTAGGTGTTATAAATATGAGATCTTAACTCATCATAGGTTTACCAGTTGATAACAATTTTAGGATACCTTGATCTTGTGGCCCTAGGCCTTAGCCTGCATTATCCAAACTATCCATAATGTGATTAGGGATAGGATACTTGGGATTCTAAAAATAATTAGGAAAGCCATTAGAGTATAACTAATATCCTTTCGTAAAGTCTTTCTTATCTTGATTTGGTGAAATTATTGGTACAAATACCACTGGTGGTTTCAACACATTTTTTTTAATTTACCAAATCATGTTGGGCCTACAAGGTCCTTCAAAAGGTTTAGGTTTGCCATAAGACTTAGGAGACTTGGGTAATTTTTCAATATGAAAGACATGTTTTAAGTGATACATGGAAATGTCTGCATCTTCAAAAGTGAGTTGGTTTACAAATGATGTGGGAAATGGATCAAACAAAGTTGAATCAAGATCACTTGGGTTGATATAATTAGACTTGGGTTGTTTAGAAACTATTTCTTTGTTATTCTTCACTATAAATTCAAAACTAGGGCAATAGTTATAATTGTGGAATTTTGCCTCTAGATGTTTGTAATATTGGTAGGGATGCAAATAAACATATATGGTAACTGCAATTCCAACATGGGGAAACTTGAGGCATTGGTGTAAGGTAGATGAGATAGGTCACACTTCATGGATCTAAGGATGACCAATAAGTATATTATATGGTAATTCAATGTTTACAACATGGCATAGGGTATCATGGGATACAAACCCAATAATGATTGGCAAACAAATAGTCTTAGAAGATTCTCTTTAGAGGTTATTATATGACTTGATCATGATTGTCTCAAGTTGTATGTCCTTGGTGGTATATCCCAACTATTGTATTAACTTTAATAACACTATGTTCATCCATGAATCATTATCTATAAAAACTTACTTGATCTTATGATTTTCTATAATGACCTCAATGTACAAGGGGTTATTTTAACTCAAACCAAGAGAAGAAATATCTCATTGATCAAATGTAATTTGTTGTCTCAGAGATAAATGTCCTACAAGTGTTTAAATTGATCAAGGTTGATATCTTTGGGAATAATGGACTTTTAAAATAAGTCATTAAATATAGTTCTATGGACTTTTGATGTATGCAAGAGATATAAGATAGAAATTTGTGCAAGGGTTTTGATTAGTAGGTCTTGGATATTATATGGCTTCTTAATTATAGGATGAGAGGGTTTGGCCTTGGCTGGTACAATATTCACATTTGGATTAGAATTAGAAGAAGGCAAAGGGACTTAAAGGGTGACTCATGAGTGATTGCACAATTTAGATTCAACAAGGAGTCATTATAATTAGAAGAAGAAGGTGAAGGGCTTTAGAGGGTAACTCTCAAGCATCTAGTTGTGATTACATAATTTTGAGTCAGCAAGGAGCCATTATAATAAGAAGAAGGGGGTAGAGGTCCATAGATGATAACCTACAAAAACTGAGGTGCAATGAAATTTATTGAACCTAGTGCGACATTACTTGAAGAAGAGGGTTTTATCCCTAAAATAGGGGAACCAACACTTCAATAAGTATTGGGTAGTTCATGGGTTTTGATTGTAATGGTATTAATGTGATTTTCAAAAACCCATCCTATAGTGTTAATATAATCCTACAATATGTTGTAACCTAGGTTATTAGCTTGGGTATTATGATCATGATTATGAATATGTTGATTAAGCTTCTGACCTTGATTTTATTGCCATTGTCCCTGACCTTAATTTTAATTGTTCCTCTATTATAGTTGATTATGTTTTGGAAATGGGTCTTTGTACATGCCCATGTCCTGATTATTGTTCTGCACTATTTATTTTACTTTGATTTCACTACTTTTAATTAGATCCTTAATAAGATGTATTAATTATATGCATCAATAAATGGTATGGCCTATAACACAATATAAATTACAAAACTCATCTTCCTGATACCAATCAGGTTTAGGTTGATCTTTTAGAAATGATTTTGGTATAGGCCATACAATCAAATTGGCTACCACTAGCTTCTAGAATACTACCTCCACAGGTTCTCCCACTTTGTTAAATGTTGTATACCTATTAAATGTCCTACATGGAGGACCCCTTTGAAAAGTATTTGATGGATTAGGTTGGGTTAGTTATACATTTGGATCTAAAAGAGCCTACACCTTTTGCATGTGTCTTTATTTTTTCACTCCATTTCCCACCATGTTCTTGTTCTTGTTAAAAACATTAGATTTTTTTGTAGTAGTAGCCCGAATAGGTGATTATGTCTGAGTAGATGTTTGACCTTGTGAATAGATTTTCACAAGATCTCTAGTTATAAATGCTTCTTCAATCTACACTCCCTTCTCAACAATTTTCTCAAATGTGTTTGCAAAAGTGAGTATTAGATTATGAACTACTTCAAGGTCCAGATTTAATGCAAAAATATCAGCTAATTGATGATCTAGTTAATTATGTTGAAAGTAGCCAACTAATGCTCTCCATTGTTGTAGGTATGCTATGAAGCTTTCTCCATCTCTTTGTCTTGCTTTGCATAAGTCAACCATTATTAATTCATGCTCAATGTTATAATAAGAATGGTTGAAAGTTTTATTTTATAGATCATTTTATTCTATCATTGATCCCTTAGGTAGTTTGAGGAGCCAATCTAGAGCTCCTCTAGCCAAATTGTGTGGAAAAAATTAGAGCAAATAAACACTATTGTAGGCTACCTCTTAGCATAGTATAAAAAAAGCTTGATTGTCTTCTCAAGGTTCCCCCTTCCCTTTGTTTTTATAAAACTTTGGTGCCTTGAAATGAGGTGGAAATGGGACCTCAAATGTATAAAGGTATATTTCATCAAACTTATATTTCTTAATTTGGTTGTCTATCTCAAGCCTTGAGACTATTTCCTTTATCAAATTCCAATCCTGCATGTTTGGTATATTTATTGGTGGAATATAATTTTGTTGGGGTGGAATGTACCCTTACTATGTGATCCTATTAGGGATATTAACCCTATGTCTATAAGTTTGGTTTTGGTTTACTCTTTGATTTGAGTAGGTTTGTCATTGATTCCTAGGTGGTTGATACGAAGTATTTGAAATGTATTGTTGTGAGATATAATAATACTACAAATTTTGGAGTGTCTATTGTTGGTTTGCCAAAGGGCATGATGGTTAAGATGAACTCACTAAAGTATTTTGTAAAACAAATCCAATTTGTGATGAATCTTTTGTTCCTTACTGTTATGAAGGGGTGAGAGTCTCCTGGTGGTTGAGAAAGGTATGCTACATATCAGGTGAAACATATTATGAAGTATATATAGGTTTGTTATGTTTAGGAGAAACTCTAGGGTCTACCATAGATGTAGGATAAATTAAGGTATGTTTTATTTAGTCTATTTTATGTTCTCTCTTTATAATTGGTATTGTCGATTAAAGTTACAACTAAATAAGTTGTTAGGTCTGTGATAAATTGATCTAAGTACCATTGACTAATTTTCTAAATCTTTATAAAAAGATCCTAATTAATTAGGGAGCACTATACAAGTTTTTATTTTACCTTAATAGTATAATTAATGTTGTTTTTTGTAACACCAGTGAGAGTTTATTCTATCTATTACTCCTCTACTCGAACAAGCATGTGCAATTATTCTATTAGGAAATTTGGTGGTAACATTGCACCTATTTCTATCAACCTTAAAATGGATTCATCTTTATCTTCTAAAGTTTGGTGTTTTTAATAACCCTATTTGGATCCTAATATCATTGGTATATCATCAAACATAATGGAGTGTTCTTCTCCATCATAATAATATTCTTCCTCATAATTAGGGTTATAAAAGACCCCACTATGAGTGTACCTTTGTGTCATGATTGAAGATGATTTTATACATTTTCAAAGATGTGGAATGTGGTTCAAAAATGTTTTAAAAGGTGATTTATACTATTTAATCAAACACACACAAAGTAAAATGAAACTATAATAAAAAGGAAATGGCATGACACTACACAATTAGAAGAAAGAGGTTACCAAATTACTCAACCTTAGTTGGTTGAAATTGTCAAATCAGAGGAGGGTAAAATAATCTTAGAACTTAGGGTTTAGGCTAGCACACAAAAATCTAAGTTTAAAGTATGTCAATAATGTAAAAATATAATCATCACTATGGTGAGTCATGGCTAGAGAATCTAGAAGAAGATCTTTTGGATCAAGAAGATTAAGACATGAACTAATAATTTCAAGATGTGAACTAACACAAGAATTCCTAAGCATAAAGCCAAAAATAAATGGTCAACAAAATGACACCACATAGAAAAGAAGGTAGAATAGTCTAGGATCTTAGAGCGTGAGTGAACATAAGATGACCTAAGTTCAAAATAAGAATAGAATAGGCAAGTGTCTAGACAAATAACCTTCAAACCAAACAAAAAATTTCACCCAAGTTACTCAAACCAAGTGTAAAAGGTAAACCAATAGTGTTTTGGATTAGAACTTAGAAAGGTAAAATTTTAAATTTGAATCAAAAGGACTTTAAATTTTTTAAGTGGTAAATAGTCTAGACTCAAATGAATAGCGTAATGATGTGGTTTTGAAAACACAAACAAAAATGATTTGATGGAATTTTAAACAAGGCTAAAAATGTTTTGGATTTGACCAACATAACACCTCTTTGTTCAAAATAAATGGTGTCTAACAAGTGTTTAGTTTGTGATGTGTTTTGGTTCACACAAATAGTTTTTAGGCTCAAAATACAATGTAAGTAAATAAAAACACCAAAGTGTATGCACTATCTTAAAAAACTAACAAGGTAGCTTTGTACTCTTAGATTCCATCTATATACTCGAGAGGAAATAAGTCGTAAATATTAAAAAAAATAGATTTACATGAAAAGTATGGTTTTTAGGCCCCCTTTTCTCTCAAGAGATCGTACGATGACATAGAACTTTAGGCTACTTACCCTACACCAATAGCCTATAAGTATGATAAGTGGTTTTTATCTAAAAACTATAAGTATCTCAAGATCTAAATGGTCTTATATGTGTGATTAATAGTAGGGTGAAATATGTCATTGGATCCAAGTTAACCAATTTATTTTAAAAAGGTATTGTCCTTTTCACAACCACTACATTCATCAATTTCTTAGTTTAGTACAATTTTTAGGTTAAACATTTGTTCTAAGTCAAGTTTTACTAATAGAGCTTGTTTAACTAATCAAACAAACATCTCGACTAGTTGACCTCAATTTTTATACCCCATCATGGAGTGTGATTAAAAGGATGTTGGGAGATGAATTATTGAGCTAACACTTCCCTAGATAACTCATGGGGAGGCTATGAACTCCCACCCACAAGACAAGATGCAAGAAATAAAAATTGTAGAAGCACTTTAGGGTCATTTTTGGCATCACTCAAATCACTCAAATTTTGGGGAGTGCCTTAGAAACATTCCTTCCATGCTTGGACAAAGCGATAAAAGCAATAAGTAAATCATTTTTGGATCACCCAAGTTCCCTAAAGGGGATGGGGGGAGAGCATACATGTTACACTTGGTTTCTGAAACAAACACACAATAATAAATATAAATAAAAATCTCTTAAGAGCACTTATCTAAAGTTTGAGTTTGTTTTTAGAATACCAAATGAAATATGAAGTGAAATTCACCTTTGATTGTTGTAAAATAGAAACTAAGTGTCTTCACTCTACAAAAAAAGAGTTAAAAGTCTAGAAAAGGGATGTATGATATAAAAATAAATGTGAACTTTGATTTTTTAACTCTCTAGAATTTGACACAAGGTGATCTCATCATTCTGTAGAGCAAACTTACCATTTTACAAAGCAATACTACCATTCAAAAAGACACTTCTATTGTTACATAGAAAAGAAAAACACACTATTTGGCAATCCCACCAATTAGCAAGATGATATCACTTATTAGCAAGGTGATCTCTTTGATAAATAGGGAGAACTCATTGAAATGATAAAAAATGAAAAACACAATAGTTACCTGCATGTTTTAGTCTAAGATTATCTCGATAATTTTTTTCAAACCTATTATTCCATAGGTCAAACTCACCAATATTTAAGTCAATTTTGTCATTCTATAGAAACACATAAATAGAGATAGAAAAACACAAAAGCTGATTTTTCCATTTGCATGGGTGATCTCACTATTGATCAAGGTGATTCTACTATTTCATATAGAATTCTTACTAATGTTCAGGTTGAATTCACCAATTATAAGTTGATTTCATCATTTTGTCCAGAAGTCATAAAACATAAAATTTAGAGAAAAAAAGAGCAAAGTAGCCTCAAAAGAGGGTCTAGGTGCTAAATTAGAAGGGATAAAAGTATGTGTGATATACATTGTCCCACCAAGCATGTCAGAATGTAGAATAGGATTATGAAACAAGTTAGCTGATGTGTTAGTTAAGAAATCTCAAAATAAGTGTAAAGAACTAAAATGTTAAGCCTACTCCCTCAAGGGGTGGTGCTAATGAATTAAAAGAACTAATTAGGAAAGCAAGACAATGAAATACCTTCCAAGTAGTTATTATCCTCCAAAAATGGTTAATAAGCTTTCTTTTCCCGAGATTTGGTATTCCAAGTCTTCGTCAATAAGGTGTATCATGAGCCTCTATCATCACATAGTTCACAATGGCTTAAGTTATTCAATTTGGTCTAATTGGGTGAAGGAGTGAATCTTTTTTGAGATTATTTTTGCATAATAATTTTACATAATTCAATCTTTTCTTGAAGATATTTTTGCATAAGTTTACATAAAAAGAACTTAAAAATGATAGTCTTGGCTCACTTATTTATAGATTTTTAAAATGTTCAGGATCAACCATGACCATCCATCTTGAGATCAAGATGTGTGGCCATGGACTGATTCAATCTTGAAGAGATAAGCAATAAATAATATCATCAATATTTGGAATAATGGGGCATTAATGAGGCATGGGAGAGCTTAATATTGATATTTATCCCATTATGGCTTATGGATGACAACTCTACGATGATGTCATGTGATAATGCAAAACTTAATAATGAATTTATAATAAATAGATATTCAAGAAATTTCATGGAATTTACACTTAGGCTCCTAATTTAGCTTTAATTTGCTTAAGTGATTTTAATTAGTTTTCTATAATTCTTTAAAAATTTGTTGCATGTTTAATCAACCTAGTTAAGAATGTCATTTTATTGAGTCATAATTTAACTACATTAGAATTATAAGGTGTTAGTTGCATAATGGGTAATACCCTAGTTAGGGTATTATGGATGTGAATTGACACATGCACATGATGTGTGCCATCAAATTAGAATATTTTAGTGGTCTAAGGTGTGATTTTCCATGATCATAATTTGACTTAAAGTGATTTGAGAAAAGATAATAATCACATAAAATGCATTACCCTATTTAAGGATACATGAGCATAAATCAACACCTATGTGTGATAAGTTTAAATGATTTATAACATTTTAGTGATTTTGGTCCAGATCATGCAGTGTCATGAAATATCATTTAGTTTGACAATTTTAGCACAATAGTGATAGGAATTGGATGTCTAAAAATCTAATCCAATATAAAAAACTAATGAGGATGAGAAATTATTTCATTATATTGGCACATGTAATAAAATTTTGGATTCTAACCCCTATTCCATTATTGGTACAATGTAGGTCGCAAAATTATCATTTTAGGAGCAATAATGATTTTTTTGTTAATAAATATGGGTGCAAGGGAAACCTTATTTTTGATAAATGATTTTTTTTGAAAAAATTCATCCACATTTGTAATCCATCAGATGGATAAACCAAGGCATATATTTCATCAGTCAACAATGTCTTCTTTATGTAATTAATCTATTCAAAGAGAAGCCATTGTGTGATGAGACACTCCTTGAAGTTTTTGACATATTTTTTGAACACATGTACATGTGGAAATGAGATGTAATTTCTTAATTCAATATCCTTTGTGTCATCATCACATTGGGAAAGCAATCCTATAGGATCCTTGGGGTTACTCTTAACAATAAAGTGGGCATAATCAATGAAAATTAGTGTAGGTGTGTGATTGGTCACATTGGAAAGTTTATGTTGATACTTATATGGCCAAAAAACACTTGGTAGGTCATTACAAACATATAAGATGCCATGTAGAATATAATTATAGAATAATAATAGGTGGAGTATATTTTAATAGAGTACATAGATGTATTCATTATACCTACTAGTTTACCTTTACATTGCTAGGTGATGCACCCCTTTGACTTGATATTTGGACAACCATGCCAAATGAACTAGTATACATGGTCTTTGTGATGTAAAAATGAAGAGATCAAGTGACATATCCAAGAGATAATTCAAAAAGGCTATATTTAACCTAGTGCATTGCCTTGTGTAAGCCCAATTGTGATAGTTCAAAAGATGGATGTGATTTGGTGACTTTGTATTTATCACATGGCCCTTTGAAAGGTCACTATCAAGATTAGGTATCCACTTCCATAATTTGATGAATTATTAGATCAAATCAAGGTGAAAAACACTTCAAAAATATTGAATAAAGTTAGTGTATCATCAATTACTCATTGAACTATCTAATATATGGAAGATAGATTTTAAGGATAAATAAGGTCTATTTAAATGGTTATTCATGCCCCTCAGCCCGACCAATACACCTAAAAAATATATGTGGATGATGAATGATGTATTGTGACCATTTATTGATTCATTTTTGCTTATTTACATGGAAGACATCCTCACATTTTAAAAAAATATGGGAGGAACACCTGTAGCACATTCAACAAGTAATAGACACATAACAAAATCATAAGATATATGCTAACAAAGATAAGCATTATTTTTATTTGAAATGTGTGTAATATATTAGATACATTATAGATAAGTAAGGTGTACATGTCGATTCAAGAAACATATCAATCATCATAGAGTGGCCAACCCTAACAACACTTATAAAAATCATAAGCTTATTGCGGTTATCCAATTCTTACTTTTAGATTGTGCTTGGATTCTCTCATCTTATAACTTTAATTAACCAATCAACAAAAGGGAAGTAATGACCAAGTTTGTGTGTAACACTTCACAACAAAAATATAATAAGGAGTTAAACGGGTGAATTTTCCATGCATGAGACCTTACATTACTAGATCTATAGTATCCCTTTGAGATTGAAGTTAATGTTTATACAATGTGCACTTGGTGTTTTCCTCACCTAACATACACACCCTATTACCTACCAAAATAAAAAATTTATAGATAAAATATACAAGTATCCTACACATAAAAAATAATTGATGTTATTGTATAATTATGTAGGTAATAGAAACATTACATTTTGGGAAAGGATAAAAATTAGTTACATAGATCTCAATCCTTTTCAATTTAAGTAAACCTAGGGTAAGTTAAAAAATGATCAACATTATAATGTGGTCTACCTACTTGCAAGGGTTTCATCTGAATATTAGGCATAAGAAATATGGTTCCAATTAGGGTATATATTTTTTATACCACCTTGAATTCTATCACTAACAAAAATCCTAGATTCACGTGGCCACAAACATCAAATTGGTTAATTTTATATGGTAATGACTATGATTTTTCCACCATATATTAAGCACTGGATATGGGGACACAAATTATAGACTACCATCTATAATAAGGGATTTTGTGTTATTTGGGACATTTATGTGTTCTGATAGTAGAGAGATGAAATATACATTGGGAGGCAAATAAAAATCAATTTTAGGACACTTAAGTGGGAAAAAGATAGTGGTAATACTTTAAAAAATACTTCTATTAGCCAAAGATTCATCATGATTTCAATAGGTATATTAGTTCATATACAACTTATGCAATAGAAAAACTAGTCAATAAAATTCATGGCCTATATACACCTCTATCAATTATGGATCGACCTTAGGAATCAGTCTCCATGGATTTTATATTAAGAGTGCCCATGACTAGGTTTGGTCATTGACTATGTTTTTGTTATGGTTGACATATTTTATAAGATGGCATGTTGGTACCTTGTAAAAGGTGGATTAATTTTAAATAAATTATGAAACTCTAATTTTATAATGTGTGGGTACACTTTGGATTATCATATACCATTGTGTAAGTTACTAAAAATTCTCAGTACTTTTTGGGCTACATTGTGGTCCATGATGGACACCAAACTAACAAAGTACACTTTTTTCATCCACAGACAAGAAAAGACATAAGTGTTTAACCATATGATGGTAAATATATTTTTAATTTATAAATAAAAATATCCATGCACATGGGATGATAGTTTAATATACATATAACATAGTTATAATCAATCCCTCTATGGATTTATAGAACATAACTATGTTTAGGTTTGTATTTAGTTTCAGTAAAAATATCTTATTGATGTGGAGTTACGTATTATAGTAAAGGAAGTGTCTTCTCATGAAATGAAAGGAATTTTACAAGGCAAATAGGTTTATTTAGTGAATTCAATAAATCTAAAAGTAGGTGTATAAACTCAGCGAATAATATAAATAATGTCATTACCAACATCTAATCCCTCACTAATTCCAAGTTGGTGATAAGGAATTGATAAATTTACAAAAATAGAATTTGAAAGGCCCAAATAAGAAATTTATATCTCTATGATATATTTCATACACAATAATTAGTAAATTAGGCACTAATTCATTTGATCTAAACTTCCCACCCTACCTTGGGTTGTACCCAGTGTTTAATGTGGAACTGCTACATACATATTTCCAACCCCTTTTGGACACTTTGGATATTATAAAATAGTCGCAACTCATAGATTTAAATATTAATTATTTAACACTAGTAATTTTGTATTATATTTTATATATTATGGTAAAAGATACCAGGAATAAAATTTTTCCTTTGTATAGACTAATTAAGGTAGGATAGTTTGCTCATCAAGTAAAATGGTTAACGAGTTAGATTTAACAAAATTTTCCACATTTGGTTAGAATATATAGACATAATGTGACCCATTTGTTCTCAAGGGGATATGAATTATCCCAAAAATTAATCTAGATATTGGATAATAACAATGGTTTAATTTTAAAAAGTTATGATTTTTTTTTTTAAATCTTAGCACATCATAAATTGTAGTTTCAGTGAATTTTAGAGCACCTTTTGGAGTTTCAAAGGTATCCCATTAAATCACTTGATTAATTAATACATTTATTATAATCCAATATTTATTGAATGGTATTATGATATATAATCAAATAATACCCATAAAAGTTATCCTTGACAAAGTGGCAACACATTATTATTAACAATTCTTCTTCTAGTCGATATATTAATCTTAAGAGTTATACTATTCACATATTTGTGCACTTTTAATAGATATTATTAGTTGTTTATATTTAAATAAAAATCCTACTCACATGGATACATATATTTAGGGGATGTTAATTTGGATTTGTTTGCTTTAAATAAATTTATATTAGTTCTTTTTTAGCTATAAGAGAAGGGTTTCACTTTATTATAGTGGTCAACTAATATCTATTTTATATAGATTTATTTATTTTCACAATAGATTTATTTATTTTCACAATATATCTTATTAAATTGAAATAAAGCTTTGTTATTTATCTTAAAAGTATGCATTAATTTAGTATATAAGAGTTTTCATTTTTTATAACACACTAATCACTAAGTAATTGTTGTGTTATTCCCCATATTTAATACTCAATCTAGATTAGTGATATGAGAGCAAATCAGATCCTACATGTCACATCAAATGAGGACAAGTTATTATAAGTTTATCTTGGAGATGAGCTAAATATGATTTATTAGGAATTTATTAGTGATCACATAATTAATTATATTTGTGTGTGAGAAAATAATATAAGTGAGTTATTTTTTTGGTAAACCCTCTTGCGTAGCTAGGAGTTTCTAGAGAGAGTTTAAGAGATAAGTTTGTGTGAGAAAATAAAGGTGGAGAGAATAATGCTTGAGAATTTAGTGGTTTATATTGATAAGCCTCATCTCCTTGTTTATAAGAAATGGGAAAGGTTATAAAATGTAATCACTCTCATGAGTTAAACATCCCAAATGCATTATAAAATAGAAGAAAATCATTATTATTTTATATATTCATTGTCTCTATATTTTTTATGAGTATTTTATGTTTGGATTATAAACCCTATGCAAATATAAACCAAAATTAACATGATTATATTTCTGATAGACACATGCAACCACCAATAGATGTAGATAAAAGAGAAAATTATTCAAACCTAGTAAAGGTAATGCTTGAAGAGGCTCTATCAAAGTAAAGGGCTGAAATGATGACCCAATTTACATAGATTCTCCAATAAATGTCAAAAACATGCCAATGTCTCAAGAGAGGATGAATTTACAAGGATCTAAAGCTTTTAATGTACAAGTAAGTTTTGATATTCTAATGTTTAAAGGTAAAAGAGAAGTATATGTTGTTGAACATTGGGTCATAAAATTAGGTTTGTATTTTTTTGTAAACACTTTCTCAAGTTCAAAGAAAATAAATTTTACTATGTTTAAATTTGAACCCCAAGTCCAACAATGTTGGGAGGATCACCTTGATAAAATTAACAAAAATTAAAGGATAAATAGTATATTCATCATAGATCCTTCTTGGAGTGACTTTATTGATGATTTTAAGGATAAATATTATACAAAATATGCCTATGAATTGAAGTACACAGTTGCAATTTATACAATAAAATAAGGATAAATATATGTAGGACTACACAAATACCTTGCATACTCTATCATTGAAACTTGACATTAAGGGTTTTGAAAGGCATAGAATGATCAAATACAAGAGTGGTATTCATTGGTATATGAAATTAGAGATGGGATTCGCAATTGTTGAAATGATGGGAGAAACTTATTAGTGTACAACAAATATTGAGGAAAATTTCATACAAAAAGGGAATTGAATTGTATGAAAGAACATATAGTCAAATGATACAAGAAACTTGAATCAAGGAGGTAGGTTATAGAATAAATAGGCCCCATACTAGAGGAAAAACTCAAAGTTCCCAACATTAAGGTTTTTGAAAGAGTTTCGAAAACTCTCACTTAGGGTCAAATATTCAAACCATTAACACAATAAAAGCCATTGATGCATTGTTCAAAAAATATGTCAGTCTATTATACATAAATATATTATAAAATGATAAATCCTCTATATCCTCATAGCTTGTCAAATATAATGAATGTGCCTTGCATATATATGCAAGGAAGATCAATTCTAACTAAGAGATCAAGCTAAGTGATCAATCATAACTAAGAGATCAAGCTAAGAGTTCAAACCTAGGTCTAAGAGATAACTATCCCTAAAGGATAGAAACAAATAGAAAATATACCTATAATATCTAAGAGATAAATATGTAATATCTCATAATATCTAAAATAAGATAAATGAAATGTACACACATAAGTAGGTGGGAATAACTAAATACCTAGGTGAACATGAGCTAAGGTAAATAACCTACTCTAAAAAAATTCTATGAAAAATACCACAAACAAACCCACACAAAAGGAAACTAAGAAATGGTATGAGAACCATAGGAGCATGAATCACAACACAAACAAATTTCATTCCAAAATGATTTTTTTCATTGAGATATATGAATCTGATCTAATATAAGAAACAAATGCAAATGGGCATTTATTCCATACTATCAACACAATTAATAAAAAATTGTATTTTTACCCATATTACACTATTAGTACAACATAGGTTGAAAAATCATCATATAAAGAGGAAAAACACATTTTTCATTCATGGTTTTGGTTGTAAGGGAAAGTTCTTCACTTTATTATAGATAGTGGAAGTGAGTTTTTTTATTTTTATATAAACTCTTCAAAGGACGAGTCTAAACAAAATACCTCCTACACATCCTTACTCCATAAGATGGTTGAACCAAGGCTGAGATATTCTTATTAGTCAGAAGTGTCTTCTTCCATATACAATGAATCCATTCAAATACAAGTTATTGTGTGATGTATCATCCTTGAAGGTTTTTGACTTTTTAATTAAACAACCAAACATGTCAAAAATATATGGAATCTATTAGTTCAAGTTCCTTAATGTCATCATCACATTCAAAGAGCAATCTTACAATATGCCTAAGGTTTATCCTAAGAATAAATTGGTCTTGCTAATTAGTGTAAAATAGTGTATTCATGTGATTGGAGACACTGGGAAGTTTGTGCTAATGTTTATTAGGCTAAAAATTACTTGGAAGGTCATTAAAACCATAAAAGATATGCTACAAAATCATACTAAACAACAATAGTAAGTGGAATAGATTTTAACATAGTATATAGATGTCTTCACCACATCTACTAGTGTTCCCCTATGATACAAGTTGAAAACATCCCATCAAATTAATCCATAGGACACCCTTACTAAATGGACTAACATACAATGCCTAGTGATGAAAAATAATGAGATCAAGTGACAGACCCATGAGTTAATTCATAAAGGCCATATTCAAGCAATTACATCACCTTTTAAAATCTCTATATTGTTAAATATAAATAAGGATGGGATGTGTAAAATTTATATTGACTACATGGCCCTTAAAAAAATCAATGTCAAGAACATGTATCTAATCCCATGAATTTATGACCTCCTAGACTAGTTCAAGGGTGCAAATTTATTCATAAAGATTGATACGAAGTTAGGGTGCTATCAATTACCTATTAAACCATCTAATGTTTATAATATAGTATTTAAATCCAAATAAGGTCTATTTAAATGTTTATTCATGCCCTTCTAATTGAACAATACACTTCAAACATTTATGTGGATGATGAATGATGTTTTGTGACCATCCATTGATTAATTTTTGTTTATTTACCTAAATGACATCCTCGTTTTTAGTAAGGCATGGGAAAAATAACTACAAGTTAGACAAGTTATGGATACACTACATGGTCATAATCTACATTCCAATAGAGATAAAAGTTATTTCACTTTGTAAAGTGTACAATATATCTGATACATATTAGATAATGATGGTGTGCACTTTGACCTAGAAAATATATGAATCACCATAGAGTGGCCAACACAAACACAACTTACATAAATCAAAAGTTTATTGGGGTTAGATAATTTTTACAATTGATTCATGCATGGTTTATCTCAATTTTCATGGTCCTTAAACCAAGCAAAAAAGAGGGTAAAAGCCCAATTTTGTGTAGTACACATCAAAACAATAATATTTGAGGACATAAAAGGTAAATTTAATCTGCATTAGTCATTGCCTTATCAAATCTACATAGACCCTTTGAGATTTAATCTAATTCTTTAGAATCTACACTTAGTGGAGTATTCCCATACATTCTTGTAAAGAGTATTGATGCTCATGATTTGGTTATTGAAATGTATATACTCCCCTTCATAGT
This sequence comes from Torreya grandis, assembly GCA_037957365.1. Lineage (NCBI taxonomy): Eukaryota > Viridiplantae > Streptophyta > Pinopsida > Cupressales > Taxaceae > Torreya > Torreya grandis. The sequence continues at coordinate 708,840 of JARHVA010003561.1, read as the reverse complement.
TATTATTATATAAGTGTTTGTAATAGATTAAATCTACATGATGACATGTTAATTTTAATCAAAAATAATTTTCCTTAGTTGAATGATTAATGAAGAATGAGATACATGAATATTTAATAACATTTACATGTCATGACATTTCCATTTCATGATCTTGCAAATCTTTCACAAATGAAATATATTTAAATCACATATAGATGTTATGCTTATATGTTGGTCCACCTCCACTTATAGTTAAATTTATTCTTCTTAATATTCAATTTCACCCAACACATGCATCTAGTTACCTACCAAATTGAAACATTCATAGATATGGTATGCAAGTATTATAAATATGAAAAATAAATTTATGCCACTATCTAGGCATGCAAGAAATGAAAGCATTTATTTATGGGAATGGAGACCATCATCCACATAGATCACAAGCTTCTATAGATTATGTAGACTTAGAATAAATTGAAAAATGAGTGCCATCAGAAGTGTTCCACCTAGTTGCAATAGTTTCACCTTAATATTAGGCATAATAAAGATAGTTTTAATTATGATGTAGATTGATTAAGCTACCATCCAATTGCAACACTAATAGCAATCCTATATTTGTGTGTCCATTAGCCAATGTTATATGGTAATGACACTAAGTACTCCACCTTATATAAATCATAAAAAAATGGAGTGATAAGTTTTAGACTACCTTCTAAATGAATGTAATATATCTTATTTTTAACACCTATATGACTTAATAGTGAAATTTGTTTTTGGAGGCACACTACAGTTAAGTTTCATGAAACTTCAATGTGAAAAATATAGTGGTAGTAATCTAGAAAGGCTTCTATTAATCAAAACTTCATCATGATGTCAACATGTATATTATATCATACACATCTTGTGTAATATAAAAATAATCCAACATAAATAAAGGCCTCTATACACCTCTACCAATTCCTAATCGACCTTAGGAATTAATCTCTATGGATTTCATGTCAGGAGTGTCTATGACTAGGTGTGGTCTTGATTATATCTTTATAATGGTTGATAAGTTTTCTAATGTGATAATGTTAGCTCTCTATAAAAGGGAATCAAATCTGAAGACAATGTGAGGCTCTATTATGAGCAAGTATGGGTCTACTTCAGTTCACCACAGAATATTATGTCAGATAGGGTCAATAGGTTTTCTCAATATTTTCTAGGCTAATTACGATCAATTATGGACACCAAGCTGACCAAGTCCACCTATTTCCATCCATATAAATATGTGAAAATACAATTGGTTAGTTTTATGATGGTGTATCTACTTTAGATATATAAATAAAAACATCCATGGACATGTGATAATATTTTACCATACATCCAACATTGTTATAATTAAGCCCTCAATGGCTCTACATAACATATCCCTTTTTAATTTTGTCTTAGGTATCAACCACTAACTCTTATTGAGGAAGCATTACATATTATAGTAGAGGAAGTTTCTTATCATGCATGGAAGGAATTGTATAAGGACACCAAATTTATTGAATGAATGTGTTAAATTTAAAAGTAGGTGCATGAAATCCTTTAATAAACTAGCCAAAAGTACAATCAATGTCATGACTAACATTAAGTCCCTCATCATTCCAATTTGGTGATAAGGGATGGCTTCATATATATAAAGAACATTTGAAAGTTATAAATTATTAGCGTGTTCTCCAAGACTGAACTAGATTAAATAGATGCATCGATTCATCGAACATGAGACAAGTAAATTCATAAGGTCGAGCAAGAGTCAAGTAATTTCACAAAGTTACTGTACGTTAATAAAATCAAACATGAGATAAATTGCACAAGCATATATTCAATAATCCAACATTCCACTCAAATCAACTAAAATAGCTCACCAAATAAGATGTTTATATAGGGAGGTGAATGTGTAACCTACACCTAGAATAGTGGTAACCCCTACTTAAAATAGTGGTAACCTCCATACCTAGAATAATGGGTCAATAATTATTTAGTCAAAGGAGAAACCACACTAGCTTAAATAGGATGGTCAAGTGTAACTCCCTATGACTAAGTACACATACGCAAGTTAATCCTAAAAGTGTAAGAAAACTCCATATGTGTATAAAATAAACCTAATAAAAAATAAAAGGAAAATAATATCCTACAATAACACCCCCATAAGTGTAGCTTAAGTGGGTAAAATAAATGGGTCATGATAACAAGGCCTGATGAGGTACCCATGTACAAAGCAAACATCATAATGTGGAGAAAAAGAAAAAACCCATAGGAAAAAACTCCCCCTTCCAAAAAAAAAAAAAGAAAGAAAAGAAAAAGAGATGGATAAAAATGCTCACTAGAAGTTACAACTACTTGTAGCCACCCTGTATCCTACATAATATGATGGATATGTGCCTCCACAAAGATAAGAGAAAAGGTAAACATAAAATGTTGCATGGCAATGTTGTAGTAGGTATCTCTACAATAAATGAAGTCTCTTAATTTTATAAAAAAGAGACCATGAGATATAAAACCACTAAATTCCCACTCAAGTGGAATACAAGTAGGAATCAAGATGCAAATATATGGAAAATGCTCAAATGTCTCAAATCTTGTGCTCAAATGTACCAAACTCTGATAAAGAATCCCAGGCCTAACTATAGAGTATGATAATAAGGAAGCATAAAATTAAAGAGAGAGAACAAGAGGGTTTATAATCACCCTCATTACATATAGAGAAGAAAATGCAACTCTAATAGAGTTGTCATCAAAGAGAATACAAATGTACTCAATGGTATCATCTAGATCTAAAATGTGAGACTCTACAAACAAAGAAGAGATGTTTAGTATAAAATTATCCTAATAAGGTGATCCATAAAACATATATAATCATGTCAAAAAGAATCAATAGAATCTCTCAAAGGAGGAACTCTAAACTCTATACTATAAATAGGGATAGGTGGAATCTTAGTGCATGTCATGAGACTACACTACGCATCCTATAAAATGTCCTACTGTAAATAATCACTAGAATCTCTCAATAAAGTGACATTGAACTCTAAAATAACAAGTATAAGTGTGTCCACAATATGAAAACTAGTGGATGAAGTATCCAATTTTAAAATTCAAAAGTCCCCAACCGTAGATGGGGTAACTGAAGGAGGAAAAGGATCAATATAATACACACGTGAATGGTCCTCCAAGCAAACATCAATCTTAGATGAAGAATCAATGTCTCTATATAGCTACCATATGAAGGTCCAAGCAGTGAAAGGGCACTCAGTGTACTCAATCTAATTCAAAATATCCTAAGAAATAGTGGTACATATTAATTTTTAGACCATGTCATTGTTGTTAAACCATGCATGTTTCTCTTCATCATCATTTGGATCATGAATGAGTCTAAGGGGATGATACTCTAGGTAATGATTTATTATCCCATTTTTCTAAGATAAATAGTTCTTTGAATTTAGCTACATAAAAAATACCTAAATCCATAAAGAAACCCCCTAGAACTATCAGTGTGAACCCCCTTAATGTTGAAAATATAATGCATGATCAAAAAGTCATCAATCACAGTCGATAATGTGTCATGAGAAATCAGTACATGAATTTCAAAAATACAAGTGATTTTGAAATACCATAAGATGACATTGGGTTCAACTAATAATGTGTCAGTGTATAAATATTAATAAGACATAAAATTTTGTTGTGAGGGGATCTAACTACATATTAGATTAGACCTCACTCTCCAGTCTTTAACACCTGAAAGATAGTAAACTAGAAGTACTGAACAAGGGGTTATGATATGGGGGTCTGTGGATGGTAACCCCCAATGATATCAAGGGGTAGAGCCCCCTATCGGGTGTTGGGGCATATTCATAGGTTCATTCCCTATCATGATTTAGGGTGGGGTTAATATACACTACCCCTAATTCCAAATGCAATTTAAAGCTTGTGTGTCCCTTTGAATTGCCCAAAATTCACCAATTTTAGCCAAAAAATGCCCCCCTAGAATGGAATTAGATTCAATCAAAACCTCCCAAGTTATGGCACTTTATAATTTTAATGAAATTATAATATAAATGAAACCAATGGATAGGGCACAAAAATATAAATAAAATGACACTCAATTCTGAGTCACTAATCAAAAGTTATTGTAATTTTTGTTTTCCCATCATTAATGGCCCAAATTAATTAAAACTACACAAAATTTAAATTCACTAAGTGTTTAAATATATATATCCTTACATATAGGGTATGGAATCAAACTAGTGACTTATCCAAAACAATTACAAGTCTTAATTAATCCTACCCTGACTCACATGTGCATTCTCAATGCAAAAAAAATCCTTTTGAAGGAAATATATAAAAATCAAGCTATTAAAAAATATTTTAAACAAGATTTGAATTTTTATTTTAGGGAAAAATTAATTTTTTTTATACTTAGATTTTTATAGTTTTCCTTTAGGCATGCATTTCCATGGGAGAGAGAGACCAACATGAGTGTTTTTTGAATGGACTACACTAATGCAGGTCATATAGGGGTACTTGAGGCATGAATCAACTATAGAAGAAATGACCTAATTAATGGGGGTGTGATTCTCTTTATGAAAGTGATGTATTGATTAATGGCATACCTCTGGATGTTTGGAAGCACTAGGAGAAGGAATACATGAGGTTTTAGGTCGACCCTCAAGAGGAATGAGATATGTGGAAGGAAAGAAGACCATAACTCAATGGTCAATAAAAAACCACATGATTCTAAGACATTTTATGCTCATAGTTAGTGTGAATTCATATATGGAGGATTATAATTCCATAATTTAGAGGAATCTAGATGATGCTAATAATCTCAAGCTACCATTATAGATCATGGTGAGTGAGCAGCTTGGTATGGCCAAAGTCTTTGATGCCAAAGGTTAATTTAGAATGGCTCAAAGGAATACTCTTCAACAATGGTGGCATCTAAAAATTTATATGTGAGATTAAAATAATATACCCAAATAAGAGATAATCAATCCAATAAAAAATACATAACCCATACAGTAAGTTCAAACAGTATATAATGAAACTTAATACAATACAACTCAAGATTTCAAATGAAATTAACAACAAATACACCAAATAATCAAATACCAAGTTGGATATGATACCATATTGGTGTGTTCTCTAAGACTAAATTAGATCAAATGGATTCACCAAACATGAGACAAGCAAACACATAAGGTTGGGAAAGAGTCAAGTAATTACACAAAATTATTGTAAGTTAATAAAATCAAACATGAGAGAAATTACACAAGCATAGATTCAATAATCCAACATTCCACTAAAATCAACTAAAATAAGTCACCAAATAATATGTACATATAAGGATGTGAACATGTAACTTCCACCTAAAATAGTGGTATCCCCCACTTAAATAGGGTAAACTCCATACCTAGAATAGTCGATCAATGATCAATCAGTCAAAGGAGTAACCCCACTAACTATAATAGGGCCATCAAGTATAACTCCCTATGACTAAGTACACCTAAGAAATATAATCCAATAAGGGGAATGTTTTTATATATAGCTTATAAATATTCCATGAAGATATATAATCCTTACCCTAAGGTGATTAATATGTGACCTCCTATATGGAGTGTAAATGATTTCACCATTGAGCTAAAGTATGCCTCCAAAAGGGTATCCCTCATATCCTCCTCCAATGGATATTTAATCATCCCCTTAATTAATTATTCCAATATTTAAACATTAAGAATACCATAAGGAGCCTTTAGACCATGTTATACATGGTGTCACCTTGCCTCAACCTTTATCTAAAATTTGCATGAACAAAGATTAATGTGACATTAATGCACATATTAAAGCATATTTCATGGCCTTAATGTAAATAATCCCTTAATATTTTATTGTCATAAATATTTTTTTAAGACCCTTGAGATACTTTCTCGTGATGGTTCCAACCACTCTTTCAAATAATTCATTGTGGAGTTTGTGATAATTTTTTACATAAACAAACTAATCTACATAAGTATTCAATATTTTTTCCATATCAAATAATAACTTCATGATATCCTTTACAATTTATGATAAGGTGGCACTAAGTCATGTATTATTTATCTACTGATCCTCATATGGGCCCACAAGTACTATGTGATTTACCAAATCAGGACACTAATAATGAATGCCACTAAGTAAAAATGGTAAAATGATAGGCGCATGATGGATTTAAGGTAATATAAGAAATTATAGCAATAAAACCCCCTAATTTAATAAAAAATAGATGAATGATGGTGCAATTCAAAAATTGAATGAGAAATAACAATGAAAAAAGGGAAAGAAGACTGAAACAAACACATCCATATACTATAAATAAATTTTGGAACTCGGAACAAAGTTTATAAGTAGCACATAAGATGTCCTTGAAATTTGACTATGAATTGGAACTAGGTTAGAATCAATAGAAGGTTTTTTGTGTCTTGGTTATAATCATTAGGTGGTTGATTCTATCCACTGATTGTGTCCTTTGTGGCCTTCTGGGATATGTAAATTTATAGACCTCTATGTAAACTTATATTGATCTAGATTATAGATTTACTTCACTAATAAGATGGTTAGAATGGTTTTATTATCATACCCATTTATCTTTACCTAATCCTCAATAAATTTATGTAGAAATTATTGTGTGCACAAGTTAGCTAGGCTGAAAAAACTCTTGAGGAGTTAAAACTACATATCTCACACACTTAGAATCAAGGCTCTATATAGTTCTAGTGCTTATAAGTGAATCCCAACCCAATAAGAGATTTTAACTTGTCTCCTCTCTCTAGATAATCAAACACAACTATATGCTTCAATATGACTTTATTTTGGTATAATGTGTGATGGCACAAGACTTGTATTGATGTATATGTAATGTAAACTCAATGTGTAAACTCTTTGGACAAGTGCACATAACTTTTGATAAGTCTTGCTTATTGTGTGCTAAACTAATGTATTTTAAGATATCCATTTCATATGAGAAGATGTGTAATGGATTAGGAAATAATTATATGTATATGGCTCTCTAGGATACTTCAAACATATATTGGTCTTATAGAATAGTAATAAGGAAAAATAATGGAATGGGGAATTAGGCCAAGACAAGAAGGACCCTCTGACCCAAAGGATATAAAATATCAAAATGGAGAACAAGCTAAACAAAGGATGTTTTATTGGTAACTTGGTGTTGACAACTAATAGATATGAGGTGCTCCTAAGAAAATATATATGAATCAATGTCAAGGGGAGCCTGATGTGGGCTGAAAGTGTTTGAAATATCCAAATGTACACAAGTGGACTAAGTGTGACAAAACATGACAAGTAATTTATGGAAAAGGGTCTTGTACCAAAATTAGGTGTCTACACTATGCGATCTTTTCAAACACTCACTAAAAAAAGAGACCATAGAATAGGGCTAAAAGATCCCCTATAAATCTTATGAATATGTCTTTAATGATGCTCTTATAATTGACCAACCATAGAAAATTATAGAGAAACTTATGGTCCTTGTGGTTAAATTGTCACTCCTAATCAAAATAATGCAAATAACTAAAACAATAAAAACTACATATGGCATAATAAATTCAGCCCAACCTTCAAAAAATATCAATCTTAATAATAATAAGGAAAATGGTAATGGAGATAGAAATAATGTTAATCCTACCTATGTTATCAATGTCATTGATTTCTTTGAGTTTGTGACTCAAAATAGAGCCCAACCTCAAGCTTCCATTCCTCAAAATTACAATTAAAATATGAGGCTTAAGGAGTATGATCTTAGTCAACATTTCATTCTCTAAAAAAATATAGCTATGATAATATCACGTGTAGAAATATAAAATGTTTATATAGGGAATCCTTGAGGATAAAAAATAATTCTTAATCAAGATGTTCATTTGATTAGTGATTGATAATACTCCAAAAATAAATAATGGTTTCATTACTCTTCAAAACAACATTTTAGGAATTTATAGGATCTCATTGCCTTATCATAGCCAAATATGAATCTAGCTCTAAGACAAGCCATAGTTGAAAATCCCATAGCCGCTTCATAATATCCAACTCCTACTGAATCTTAAACCTTATATTCCTGTAACATAGCCCCAATACTTGGCCAAAATGGGAAGAATAACATTATAGGACTCATGGAGTTATACATAAATGAGGAGGTTAATGCCACTTCCCATGTCAATCAACATTAAGAATCTTCTTTGAATTTCACCCCAATTTCTATCACACCAAATAAATGGGATTCTAGAGTCCAAATGTGGGACCAAAATAAGTATACCTTATATCCCACTTTGACTATTTTATATTATCACGTAAGTGAAGGGAAGAATAAGTGGATTATATGCCCCCCTTTTGAGCTGTGGGATGAATATATGATCATGTATCTCAAAATAAATGATTATGTATATATGTGTATGATAATAAAAATAAAATCTCTAATGTATATATAATAATATGTCATCATTAAAGCATGTAGATATAAAATAATTTCGTATAATCATAAAAAGATGAAAGCACGTATATGTAATATTGTTTAGGTATAAGTAATATAGATAGGATAACACCATAAACACATATAAATTTAAATGGAAATAAACCTTAATGTGTATTGGTATAATTCATACAACTAAGATATCATAGTGAAAACATGTAAATAAACCACAGCTTAAGTGTAACTAGGTTTAAGCCATTCAAGTAGTATATCATCATGAAAGTATCTATGCAACAAGTAACTTGACTTGTTTGTGTCTAATTCAAATCAACGTAGGAAAAAGGTAATAATTGTTTTCATGTATATGGGTAAGGTA